>OX439363.1:9304986-10504986 GCA_949319445.1 Mythimna lalbum
ACCGCAGCAGGCTAATTGTTCCAGTCCTTTGATGTATGTGGTATAAACAATGAGAGAGAGAGAGAGAGAGGTTTATTTATATATAATTATTTATTATATACTTCTTCTTTATTTTTCAACAACATAAGGGGAAAACAATTACAATAACAAGAAAATAAATTACAATGACCATCATCAATCAATCAATGATTGTTTCAATTGAAAATACATTGTAATTACAGAAACCACTTTGTTTAATAGCAAGATAATAAGTCAAATACTAACCACTTAGTCACTGTTTTCAACTTCACAGGATCCTTCTTCTCTGGAGGATCATATATTTCAAGTGCAGGCAATATTTTAATCGGAATAGGGTTGGCTGTGTCTGTTCCCTGGGCCGTAAGAAACTCGAAGCCACCGAGTTTCCATTCTCCAGCTAAAGTCACAAACACGGAGTACAGGCACACATTATTGTGCCTCATATTGCCATCATTATTTAAAAATGATAATGCTCTCTGTAACATGAAGAATGCCAGATAATAATTACTGGTTGTCAGTGGCCAATAATAGCTAAGTACTAATTATATACTTAATTTTTTTCTTATATTTCTTTCTTACTGGCAATGTAATTAGAAAATTAAGCTTGAAGAAAATTTAACTTTTAATGATTTGTTGTGAACAATAGAAGGGTTACTTACAGTGATTTGAAATATGCCCCACGAAAGAAATAATTCCTTCTGTGGACCTTCAAGTTTCAGTTCTTCTATGTGTGTGGCTAGAGGTTCTACATACTCAGTAGCTATATATAAAAATTTCTCAGTTTCACAGCTATCTAAATAATGTAAAAGGCTAGGGTGTCTCATAGTCTTTAGTTTCTTTAGGGAGGCCTTAGCTATGTCAAAAAGGGTTTCAGAATGCTTCTGAACATCAAATAAAAATATTGATACTTCATCTTGCGTGCCTCTCTTCTTGCCCTTGTGTAGTGTCCACACGCTTCTATCTTCTAATCCAGGCACAGGATCTCCTATTTCGTAGGGAAAGTCTTTCGTGGGATCCCGAGAGAAAAACGACCACATTATGAACTATTAATAATTATTTTTCACGACACATACACATATCTTTCCATATAATCCACTTGAAGTGGTGTGCAAAATACCATAATCTTAAGAAATAATTAATAACTGATGTGGATACTATAATTACGTGTTAATTTACAAAATAAAAATAAAAATTATTTTCTATTCACTATTCACAAAGTGGTGACAAATGCAAATCTGACAAGTGACAACACACGAGTTACAGATTAGAAAAGTAATGAGAATAGTTCCTAATAACACATTCAAAATCAAAATAAATTGGATATAAAGCAGAACCAAAAGATTTATCCAAAAAGAAGTTCAAAGAAAATAATTTATCTCCATGATGAAGCTTCTTTAATAAATAAAAAATTGCAAATGGATTCTTTTCGGAATGTGCTGATTTTCTGGAAAGGACATCACTATTTCATCTGTCATTGTCAGCTGCACGGCGGCGTTTCAGAGTTCAAATTAATGACAATTTTTAGCATCACTCCACATTCATTATGTCATGTGTCAAATCCATCATTTCTGTCAAAATCAGTGTGCAGTTGAAGATAAAAATATTTTGATTATTTCCTGCTTGATTATAAAATATTACAGTTATTAAGATTAAATATAACAAAAGCGGAGTTCCTAAAGTCTTGTGATATACATAAATCACCATGTCCAAGTCAGTTGCTAGGTTAAAATCCATGAAGAAAGTCGCAGATAAAGTTGACCATTCTTCTAAATTACGAACTAATATCCCTGCTGGTATGGCTGCAGCAGGTCCTCCTTTAGGCCCTATGCTTGGACAGGTACGTATTTCTTCATTACAAAGTATATTTGATAAATTAACGAATGTTGTAATCATAACCTATTTTCTTATTTACTTCAGCGTAATATCAATATAGCAGCGTTCTGCAAAGACTTCAATGAGCGTACGGCTAATATAAAGCCGGGTATACCTTTGCCAACGAGAGTGAAAGTAAATGCTGACCGTTCCTATCAACTGGTGATTCACCAACCTCCAGCTTCATATTTCTTAAAGCAAGCAGCTGGTATCAGTAGGGGCGCTATGGAACCTGGTAAGTTTTTTTTAGTGAAATGTGATTGTCGTCACTGGACATGATATTCTTGTTGAGACGCTCCTAAGACGACCCACTGACCGGACTTTGTCTTTGCCTATTCTCTCCCTTTGCTTTTGAGAAAAAAATTGAGAACATGAAAATTATATCTTTTCCATAATTTGTAAATTTCATGGGATATTCTTATTTATCCATGTACACACTAGCTTTTGCCCGCGGCTTTGCTCGCCTTAAATTCGGGGTACCACGGTTCCCCTGGGAAGTGGAGGGTTAGAAAGAGACAAAAGTAGCCTATGTCACTCTCTACCTGTTGAACTATCTCTACTTAAAAAATACGTCAATTCTTTGCTCCGTTTTGCCATGAAAGACGGACAAACAGACACAAACTTTCCCATTTATAATATTCATATGGATTTAAGAAAACATGCAGTGAATCTACTTTTTGCGGAGAATTGATCAGTATAAATAAATGAGACCAAGACTACAAATAATTATGAACTTAAGTTAGTGTAATATTATTGGCGATAAGACTGCCATTGTTCCCATAGATGCAAGTTATTTAAAAGTTTAGTTACTGTTTTGGTTGCCAAATAAAGAATCACTCATCTAGCTTTTGCTTGTGTCTTTGGTGAAAATTTCAGCAATTGGACCAGTACTTTCAGAGATTACCTTCTACAAACAAAAAAATATAAAAATAAATTTTACCTCTTCATTATATTAGTGTAGATAGATGTAGATTAATAATATCTACTTACTGTTTTTTTTCAGTTAGAGAAACCAGTGGAAAAATAACATATAAGCATCTGTATGAAATAGCAAAAATAAAGTCCCAGGACCCTCCTCTCGAGTGGAAATCTTTGGAAGAGATCTGTGTCATGCTAATAGCCACAGCAAGAACTTGTGGAATAGAAATAGTCAAAGATTTGGACCCAAAGGTATGAATAACTTGTTTTTAAAATAACTGAACATAAAATTCTTAGACGTTTAGGGCCTATTACATTACGCGTCATTCAGACCGTTATAGTCTACTAGCTTTTACCCGCGGCTTCGCCCGCGTTTATTATTATACTTTAATTTAATAATATTATTTGAACTTGACTTCCCTCTTTCTTCCCTTTTTCTCACTTAAAAAAATTAGCCTATGTCCGTCTCCTGGGTCCCAACCCAACTATGTCTGTACCAAAATTCATCAAAATCAGTTTTGCCATTTAGGCGTGAAGACGTAACAAACAAACAAACTCACTTTCGCTTTTATAATATTAGTAAGGATGATTCGATGTATTGCGTCTGTCTTACTCGGAAAAAAATAATAAGACGAGTCTGAATATCGTGTGCTGAATAATGCGTAGTAGGCCCTTTAGTGTTTTTCTATGTTTTTATTGTGGATTCTCCTTATTATATACTATTATACTAGCACAGAATTTGCCATAAAATATCAACTTTCTAGGGTTTATGGTAAATTTTGTTTAAGGGAAATTCAGTGGTGCTTTTTATTATGGACAGGCTCACGTTTGACCACTATCTTGTCATGTAAATACTTTATTTTTAAACCAATGTTCTTAGATATTTGTCTGTTCATCCAAATTTTTGTAGTGTGTCACATTATTATTCACTAAAGACTGCCGGCAAAGAATTTGCCATACAATAACGATTTTATACCTACACAAATATATAGGTACAGAAATCAATCTACATATACAGAGCGCTCGAGCAACGCACACATAAACACCGCTCACGGACATGATATCTCGGAGCGCCTCGGCCCGCTCGTCGAACAGTTCCAGCTCAAATGCGTATTAGTGTGCGTCCACTGAGCATAGGTATAAAAAGTGAAGGACATACATGAGATTGTCTTCTGCACCTATCTATTTGTTAGTACCTATTTGGTAGATTTTTCTCAAGGGAAGTTTAGTGATATAAATCAATTTTACATTACATTTAAAACATGTGATATAAAATCGATGACTACTAAGTATGATATTTCTGATAAAAATTATAAAGCTATTATGTATTGTGATGGACATCAAAAGATTGACTGCTAAGATTTTTACTATGGATGTGACCAGAAAAGCCCATTTGTTCGTTTTTTTTTTGAGGTGGGAAGTCATACAAATAACTTCTTCTGCTCTTGGAGCGAGAGGTATAGATATCGGCACGGATTTTGAGTGCTGGCTACAAGTTGAGCAGAAGTCAAATAACGGGCCTATTTAGTGATATGAAGTGAGACGCGGCGGTGGGGAGCATCAGTGATTGTTTCGCCGCGCCATTGCGTCATAGATGTCACTCGTGATTCGTTCCCTGCGCTTGCTGCATGTCTTACAACGACGACGATTGGCTCACCAATGTATGGAATGCGCAAAGCGATCCCCACTCTGACGCCGAGCGCTTAAGATCTATGCAGAGACCTCTAATGTTACTTTTACTACCTAAAACTACCTGTTTTTCTTCAGTTGCCTCTTGCATTCTAGGATCATGGTAACTCTTTCGAACAATCTTACCTGGGCTTTTGATAATGTTAAAATAAATTACCATAAACATTGTTATATTATGGACTATGTGTAGGTATCAAAGTATGAATTATACCATATTTAATTAAAATTTTAATTGTTTACAGGAATACGGAGAGTTTCTTGAAGAAAGGAAAAAGATTGTGGAAGAACAAAAGAAACTGCTAAGAGAGAAACGAGAAGCCAAGATGTTGAGAACTGCTTAGTTTTATAATATTAATACTTTTATGTAGTGAATACTAGGGACTAGATTGAGATATAAGAAATCTGTTTTAAATAAAGTGTTTTATTGAAATGAAACAAAGATATATACCCAAAATTACTTTATTAATCTTCTAAATGATTATGTTTTTGTATAGTACACCTAACGTTTAGGACTTATGGATGATATATAGATGCAAACCGTTTAAAGCATATTGTCGAGTTCATAATTTTTAATAATTAAAAAATCCTCATGTAAAGTTATTATGTAATCAAAACATGGCACAGATAGGCATTTAAAAAATGATTAAGCATAGACAATAGAAGTTAGCTACCACAAAGGTAGTTTGTCATAAGACTAAATTATTTACTAAAGTAGAGATTTACATAAGGAACAACTAGGGTAATATGTACATATCAGTCTACATACATATAAGCTATTTCTAAATGACAATATACAGTTAGAGATATACCTACAATACCTAGAACCATATCACTTTATGAGCACCCATGTGACATAACTCCCGTATAATAATTTAATTTTCGATAATTGTAATCAGTAACCACAAACCGAGCAAGACATCTTACAAGGAACATTAACATCTATCAGTATCACATATAAGACAGTCTCTTATGAAGTTTCCTTAGAGTACAACCAAAAAACTTAAAAAATAATATTTGAAATCTCTTTATAAAAATATGCATAAAATATGCTTCTTTAAATCCTTAAAAGTAATCAGGCGTTTATATTCTTACCTACAAGACAGAAAAATAAATATTTTAATAATGTAACATAATACTTGGTTAAGTATAAGACGGATTATGCAAGCATTGTTTGGTAACTTGGACAGACGATTAGCTCGTGCTAGCATCTTTATGCTTTATGTATAAATATGAGTGCCATAACTAAAATCTATACATTTGTACTGTTAAAATAAATTTTGTACTTTGCTTCGAATACTGTCTACAGATCAATATTAGTGCGTTTATCAAGTCATTGCCAAAGGTAGAATATTACAGCCATCGAAAATGTAAGCTTATCAGCCGGGTATGTTAGATGTGTGCTCAGAGCGCTTGAGTTTGGGTGAGTTGGGTAGCAAATCTGGCAACTCAGTGACCTTGTCAATCGTGAAGTCTGGCAGGTCGGACGCCTCCATGTCCTTTTGCAGCGGAATCCACACCGTGCCACCCAATTCAGCTTCTTTTCCTCCCTGAAACGAAAACAATATTTTTTTAAACAAAATTAAAAAATTGTCTGCCATATTGGACATTTAGTTTTCGTATTCTTCTCAACCAACTCTTATACCTAATTTATACCCATATCGTGGAGGTGCATAAAAAATAGCTATTCCGCCATCTTCAGCAGTCCGCCATATTGGATTTAGAATGACGTCACTTAGGGTGTTTTTAATATCGTGCGGATTTCATAACCCCCGCAAATGTCAATTTCATACAAGTATTTATTGTAATGCGGAGAATTCGCACGCGGGACGCGTTTTTTTGCATTTTAAAATTTTCTGCATGCAGATTTGCTTCGTATGCAGAAAATTTGACCTACATACATAAAATACTGTAAGTATTTCAAGGAGCATAAGGCCTTCGGATATTGTGTTTGTTTCTGATGGCAGAGATTATTTGGTAAGACTAACAATGTGTTTGTAGGCAATCAGCTTCAACCACTCCGTCATCAGTTTTCTGTGCGAATCGTGGAAGTTAGAACTTTAAACAATTTTATGATTGTTGGCGTGGACTCAACTACGTAAAATCGATGCTCTCGTGTTGTTCCTATGAAAGGCATGTTGCTATCGCCCACTCGCCCGAAGGACGTTGCTATGGAAACGACCTTGTTTCCGAAGTTTCCTGTAACTTTCATACCTTGAGTAACTACGTAATGCAGCATTCTATGAAATATAGATTTTGTGCGTAAATTTCCTGTTATCGTCGGCTTTGTCACCACACCACAAATGGGGAATAAGTCTTAACTGTCGCCAGTAGTGACGTTTTAGAATATGTATTTTTCCTGTTGACGCCACTGGATTTTTTTATATACTATAGCAAAATACGTGGTTGATGCTTTTCGACCTCATGTAGACCAAATTCATACATAGATCGAACACAGAGATACTGATTTTGTAGACTTAAAAATAATAGAACTACTCTTGCCTTGATGTCAGTTTCCAGCTTGTCTCCAACCATGATGCACATGCGAGGCTTGACGTTGAGCATCTTGCAGGCCTCCAGGAAGATGTGCTGGTCAGGCTTCTCCCACGGCAGGTCGCCGGAGACCAGCAAGCAGTCGAAGTACTTGCGGAGCCCCAGTCGTTCAATCTTCTGCCACTGGGCGCGAGACGGCCCGTTCGTGATCAGACCGAGTAAGTAATCCTCCCTGTCCACATTTATTCACCAGCCTTTTGTTATTTCTAGCCGCCTCTCATGCTGAAACTCAGCACTTGATACAACAAAGCCAAATGGTCTTGCACACTGCAATTGTTCCAGCAATTACGGAACTAAAATTATCGTTACGATGTCTCTAGCCGCACCAACGAGGTTACGACGCTCGTGTTTCAACCAATGAAACGCTTTGTTCGAACATGGGAGCCAAATATTGCAGTCTAGCAAGAGAATTTAAGATAACACACACACATCATGGAAATTGGCACATTACTTCAAGTGCAATTCATACTATCAATATAAATTCCACAGGAAATAAGAAAACTTAGGATCTATGGATATGCCATGTTGAGAAATACGCTTAAATATTGGTTACGATATTTTAGTAATTCATAAATAAAGTTATCTCAAAATAGCACATTTATTAAGGTTTAAGAAAACAATGGAGATACTTTTAAGTTTAAATAGCTTTGAATCAATGTTGTTACTTTAACGAATTATTCAAGTGATGGATACATTTCTTATAAATTCAAAAACTATCTCCATTGTGTAACTGAATTTTCTGAGGTAATGTATTACCTTCGCCGTGATGCACTCCCTCATATATTTTACAAATACAATTCAAACCTAAGTGTTGCGCACGCGGCGCCCCAAGTTAACTCACTCGTTGAGCAACAACTGCACTGTTGAAAAACAAGTCATTTATTAGCAACATGCGCTCAAAGCCAGCCCAATACACTTGCGAAGGCATCTGTGAAATATCAATCATTACATACTTTCTGTGCACTATATTGTTTATCTATCTCTCGTGATTTCTAATTATACATTAAAAACTTTGCTGTTGGGCTATTACTGATTACAAACTGATAGTTTATGCCTCCACAATGTTTTGGTCCCGACTTTGTTATGATATTGACAAATCAGTATTGCGCTGATTATTCATAGTCTTATGTGGCATGCACGATCCAATGATAGTTACGAAAACAATCTAAAAATACTCGTAATACTAGTGAAATGCGAAGTGAGCAGGACCTGAGCGATGATAATCATGAAACGCTTCTGGAAAATGACCAAAACAATTTAGTACCACATAACACCATGCACAATTTAAGTGGTAGCAGGTGATATTGTTCTGAGATCAATCGTAATTTAAATAAAAAATAAATAAAATAAAAATAATTTAATATCAATCTGATCCAAATTTTCAATACACAACTGCCATACCTGCATTCCCCATAGGGTTAGGTGGAGGTCGTGAAATAATTTTCCTTTCACAGTTTAACTCTACTCCTCTTAATCTTAGAACAACGTATTTCCGCTATAATTGCAGTAATTTCTTTGTTTTATATTGACAAGACTTGGCCAGAGAAGTCAGTATAAAAGAGCAAAGAAATTGCTAGATATTAAAATTATTTACAAATAATAAATAACATAAAATTACATTATGGAGAAATATTTGTTAGTGCGATGATATCCCTTAGGGTCAATATTTCTTCATAACATGTAACTAATGTAGTAAAATGTAACCAACGTACCGCAGTGTCTCCAACAGATGTATCACTTCGTGTGTTAGAGCCAAACACTGAAACCTTAACTTTACCCATTCGGTTGATATATTTTCTGTAAAACAAATATATTGCATTGATTAAATTAGGTACTTGTTTATTTTAGTACAATACTTTATTCTTAACGACGAACAGCAAGAAAATAATCAAAATTGGTTATAAAATGAAGCAGCTTTTCAATTATTTGTATGAGGAATAGTGGGTGCGAGATGAGTACATCTCGTTATCTCTTTTCTACGGCCGTAACCTAATGGCGGTTACGTCACATTTTAGTTTATACATCCTTTTTCTGTTACATGGCAGTTTCTCTTTCCACCATTATTTGAAAAAATTCAAACTTTTAATTTTGAACGGATTTGACAAATTCTTTCTATTTGCGAGTTTGGATAGTTTCTTTTTGATCCAAATATTTAAAAAAAAGTCAATCAACTACGCAGTTACAATTTGAAAGCGAAACGAAAAAGATTCCTCTAATCAGAACACATTTACTGTCCAGTTACCTAACTACGCATAATTTATTTTCTCAGAAGTTGTATGCTTCCTTCTTAAAACTATTAATAACCTTTATAATGTAAAGCTTCTTATGAATCGTGTACCTAATGGGCAAATGGCGTATCACAGGATATCCAACTATAGGACAAGGAGAATCATCGCTGTAAATGTGGCAGTATATAAACTTCATAAACTCACACACGCACAAGCTTCTCTCCATGAAATGTTTATAAATTGTGTACAAATGGTTGAAAAACTCCTTGGCACACGCCCGGGCGTCGGATTCGACACATTATCATATCGTATTGCTGTCTGATGTTCCACCATTGTGACACAAAACTGTCAACCATCTTTCAGTACTTGTTCAGTACAATAATTGTACTAAAATACTAAGTTTTCAAATGTTAGTGTTCTCTATCGTCACGTCATTTCCATTCATTGTACGGTGTCTTTTTACAATTATTTATAGCTGTGGCTACTGTTCGTTTATAAATCTCTTGTACGCCCACGTTTAGTAACGAAATGGAAACATTTTACGTAGACGATGAAAATATATCATCACGCAATACATGTGTTTGGTGTTTACACTAATAGAAGGTGTAGTCAGTAATGCTTAGTCATTGGAAGTACTTTGTGGGTTTGTACTTTCGTTCGGACGTAGCAGACGTATAAGTGCATTCACATTCTAGGCCCGCTGCCAAGTGTAATCGTAAGAACTATTTCGCCGGAGTTACGGACATGTCGTTAATAGACGGCGCACTCTCTTTGTCACCGTTTGGCACATTTAGCGTGATGTAGCAGTTAAACAATGTAAATGTAGGTGGGTCGCTCTTCTATCCTACTTCTCAATTTTCTGTTATTGTAAGGCTATTATTTATTTTTTATTGTTTACAAGGTGGGCGAAATACGTCTTCGTCACTTTTTTTTTTGATATATTGACTACGTCAAAGGAGATAATGTTAACCACAATAATATCCTATAGACGTAAGTTTGTGAGTGTTTAGGTATTTGTGTTTATTACTTTTTCACGCTCGCACGACCGATTTCGATGGAACTTGGTATACGAGTAGATTATATCCCGGATTATATACGCTATGATTTTTATCCCGGATGTATGTTCCCCGGGATAATTTTCTACTATGACGCGGGCGAAGCCGCTGCTATAAACATATCCGCACTATGTACCAAGATTGTAAGTAGTTAGTTAACTCCTACACAAAACATCTATATATATAAAAATGAAACCCCTTTTCCGTTGTCACGACATAGCATGAAAACGGCTTGACCGATTTGACTGTTTTTTTTTTTTTTGTTGGCATTGTTATTGTGAGGATAAGGTTCTTATGGAAAAAAAATTAGGGTAGTGTAGGGTAGAGTACAGTAGAGTAGTGTAGAGTAGGGTAGGGTAGAGTAGGGTAGAGTTGGGTATAGTAGGGTGGAGTAGGGAAGAGCGGGAGCGAAGCCGCGCGGGCAAAAGCTAGTAAGTAAATAAATCTGTTATTTTTATGAGCAAAACTATTAAATAAGATTACTGAGTAAAAGGAGCGGCGCCTTGAGTTGAGCATTTTGTTTAATGTTTTTACAAGTTTACAAAATTATCATTACGTCTGAAAACCTAATTTAATGTAATGTTACCTTGAGTTCTACTGACACTAAAAGGGAGTAGACCGTGACGATGCACATTTGCGCATAAACAAGAAGAGTTATTTTGACAAATTCTGTATTAATATGAATTTTACTTGTGTCAAGCGATATAATGTACCTTCAAAACATGTAGGATTTGAGTTGAATATATGCGCTGGAATACCTAATTCCAGATTTCAAGGTAATTTCGTGTTCTGTGAATGATTTACTTCCTCTGCCCACGGACCTCTTCTCAAGCAGTGTTTACGTATAGCTTTGTATACACTTTAACGATTCCAGATTTTCTTATGCAGTAACCCAATAAAGGTAGAACTACAGAGCGCGTACGTGTGCCATATACGCTGATCTGGGCGCGTCGGTCTTCACACATTTTATATGGAAACTAGACTTGTAGAGCTACACTAGATCTACCCCACGCGACGTCGTTCTACGTACAAATCAGGCGTTACCCACATGTGCGTTGGTTTAATGTAGTTCTGGCTTAATGGTTGCTTTAAAGGAACACAGGTGAGTTTATTTATTATATTATTGTATAGGAGGCCTATGGTAGAATTTGCTACATGCTCCACGCCGATTTAATTTGGCACTACACAGGTAGAACTTGCCCTAAAATTGCACATAGGACATTTTTGTATCTGAGTATGTTCCCTTGGGATAATTTTCTACTTTCACGAGGGCGCAGCCATTGGCTAAATGGGAAGAAGGTAGTAAAATATAAAGTAAGAAGTATACTAACTGGCGATATGTCTATAGTTCTTTGGCAGGCAGTTTCGCCACAGGTGAGCTGGCCACTCATCCAGGGCGTACGTGTCATCATCGGGCCGGGCTCGGAAGGCGCGGAGGAAGTTTGTTCCGCTCTCTACTGCGGCTTCCTGAGTCAGCCCATATTGCTGCTGCAGAATTTCTATAATCTGGACAATTTGAAAAAAACAGTTAGAACAATTCAAGTAATTAGTAAAATTTGACGTATTTTTTTGTGAAATTGCATCTTCTGTAAGCTATCAAACTCGTCTTCAAATTTTACTTAAAAAAAAATCACCATAGAGAAACAATGCATATTTGTAGCTTAATTAATTCACTGGATGACCATGCAGCTATGAGGATGTGCTCATCAGCAACATATTGACCCTAACTAAGAGTATTTTATCTGATATCAGACGTGATAGCTATCTGTGCTACGGAAGTACTGTTCTGAGCACATCAAGAAGCTTAGTATATTTATTACACATCATGTCTGTGCACTTGACTTGGCTGGCTCTGGTTTTCTGGAGTGTTGTGTTTACAGTTGGAGCTTTTCCGGCCTGGAAACTTCTCTTAAAATAAGAATAAAACAGACATCACAAGCGTCCGACACTAAAGGTGACCTGTCCGCAGATCCAGCACACATCAACGTCCATTATAGCATGTTCTTGTGGCGGAAATAAACCCGTTATAAACAAGGTTCCATCTAAAATATTAATGTTGTTATTTTGTCTCCAACAATGTAACGTTTGACCTCATTCCAGAAAAAACTCCAGCGGTTCCACTCCGTTCTCAAGGTACCTGCGATAGGAAAAAGAAACACCTACCTAGCTAACCAGACGCGGCGTAACTCTATGCAAGACGTGAACGTGCACTTACCTACTTAGTTAATTAGCTATTAAGTTACGTCATAATGAATGTGTCGATTAATCTATCACAAAACGCTCACGTTTATAATCGGATCAGTTAATTAACACCTACTGTGGCAGTACCTACCTATTAAAATACCTATAAAAATATGAAAAGACGTGAACTATTTTACTTGCTCTGCTGATTTTTACTAGACCAGCAATATCCCATTTCTTGTAATTCAGTTGAAAGTCTCCTCATGTAGTTGCATGACATTTGTAGGTAAGGAAGTGTCTGCTCCAGGAATAGTTTCGGGTCAACGTTCCCAGCGCAGCGTGGTTCACTCACCTGCCGTTTGGCAGTTGGCACACTGCGCGTGAAAACTGATACCGCGCTGTTTAATGAGTTACAATCACCCTGTGTCATCTCATGCCTCATCTACAAAGATTAGATGCTATCTACATTTCTTAGTATTAAGACTAAGTGTGTTGTTCAAAAGAAAAGTGTTTTCTAAGAAATTGTGAGTTTATCTTACATAATATGTTCCAATTATGAGTGTTGTGGTGTGATGTCTTAGAACTCTATAACATTTCGTTTAGTACATGCTTTTGGGTACTGTCTAACAGATTAAAATCAAAATAGAATTCAGTTCACATAAAAACTTTATTGAGTATCAAACAATATTATTGTTATCCAAAAAACAAAAGTAGTAAGTAGGCAGTCAAATTATATTACAGTTTTATGAAACTTGTTGTTATATTAAAGTATGTACAGTAAGTTCTTAAAACAATCAAAGCTGCAAACAGTTAGTTATTTAAAGAATTCTACAGTAATTATGAAAAAAATTTAAGTACTTTGTTGTAAAAATGTATTGTAATGTTCATGTATGTATTTTAATAAGACAAGTGAGTATCTTGCCTGCCTATTAATTCAAATAATAATTTAATCACCAAACAATTTTTTGCCTAATTCCATTAATCTGTGGTTTCTGCACATCTTCAGGGCACCGGCTTTCTTCAAAACTGGGATAACGGTTTCATTGGAATCTACTAGCCTACAGAGGAAGTCCTCAAAGGCAGACTTCACATTGGGTGGGAGAGTACCAACTTTGACCTTAGTCAGCATTTCAGCAATGCCCTGAGCCCAGCCACTCTCAATGGCAAACTCCGATATCCATGGCACCATTTCTAGAACTCCACTCATAGTCTGCATGCCCAAGAACCACAAGTCAGCTATTTCATTCCAGTGTTCTTTGTAGCTCATAGACACAACTAGTGCAGTGGGGTCATTTGACTCATCAATGTTGTACGCATCCCACAGGAACCTAATTGTTGATTGAATATATCTGCAAATAGAGAAGTCATTCTTCTTCACCTTGGTAGCTTGTTGTTTTAACAACAGTAAGCCCAGGACTGCGAGATGTCCATGGAGAACTAAGTTCTCAGGTATGTCCTTCAGTTCCGGTAAGTCATTAAAGATGAACTTGAGTAGTGTGTTGAACAACATGCTCGTCTCAACCACTTTGGGGGCCAGTACTGTGAGGTTCATGAAAATATTGCAAAGGCTGACCATGGCTGCTCTAGAATCTTTCATATCTTCTAACATTTGAGGGTCTAGTTCTGGGGCAGGCTGATTTAGTTGTTTTAGCCTTTCCGATCTGGGTACCGGTGGTTTCTTGTAATGTACAATTGACCAGTGGAAAGACATGGCTTCATAGAGGATATCTTCTTGCTTAAGGTTTAATACTATGGCTCTGGCTTTATCTTCCACAACTAAATGACAGAGAGCTGGCAACATTAAGCGGAGTAGATCAATCTGGCCCATCAGACTGACATCAGTATCCATAGCTTCACCTTCAGACTTGTTCTTTTCGGCCAGTTTCCTTGCTCTGTGTGCATGGAAAGAATCATTTGCAAGAGAGAACATGAATGGCAACAAGGTGTAAATTTGTTCTCTCATAGCTGTTGTTTCTTGAGCAATCCAAGCTACCAATACTCTGACCATAGCACAAACATAGACCTTTTCAGCATCAGGTAGCTTGTCCTTGTTCTTGTCGTTGAACACTTTAGTCAACATAGACACTATGGCATTGAAGGCACCTTTAAGGCCCGTGTAAACAGATTGCTTCTCTTTCTGTTCCAAGTCCAGTTGATCTGTGGCCATGTAATTAATAGATAACTCTAATACAATAAAGCAAGCTGTTACTAATTCAGCATTGGCATAAGCTTGTTTGAAACTCCTGTCCTCCAGTTGCATCCTTACTTCTATGGCACAAAGTTGTTGTAGCAGCAGGAAAAACTTCTTTGGATTCTCCTCATCACTTAATGTCCACTCAATGCCGAGAAGATCAACAATGTTGGCTGCCAGTTTAAGAGAGGGGTCTCTTTGGTTCTTACCGATTTTGCTGGTGAGTATGTCATGAAGAGCTTTGTAGATACTATTGGGCCATGTTTCTTCAGTGGAGGTGGGTATGACAGTGCATTTGTTGCAGCTGTATAGAAGTGCACTCAAGATTGTAGCCAATTCAAACTTTCTTTCCGATTGATCGGTAGCAAAGTCCAATGCTATTTTATTTACCAAAGCATGGAAAGGTTTAGGATCATCACCCCAAGCCCGGGGCCCGTACCTGCTCACTAGCTTAACAAGAATGTTAAGGGCTTCATCAGTCTGGAAACTTTGGTTGGAGTAAATTTCTGACATTTTAGTGATGGCACCCACCTCAATGAGGGCTTTCTGACCGGCCTCATGTTCAGCAATACATTGCAGGCAAGTGTATGCTTCACTGACAATGATGAGATCATCATCATAGTCTTCACTTTCGGATTTTTGCACTATTTCGAGGAACACAGGTATGTTGGCAAGCATTTCCGGATGAGTAGCAAGTTCAGGATCATTGCAGAAGGTGGTGAGCACTGAGAGAGCCACTGACTTGTACACCGACGGCGGGCAGTCATCTTGCACAGTGTTGCTTGTCAGCAGCTTCTTCAGGAACTTGAATCCGATAGCTTCGAAGAGGGCTTTCTTGGCTTGCGATTGGCAGTCCTTACTCTTCACAAGTTTGGTCACCATGAACAGCGCCGCGAACTTCTCCGTGTCGCTTTTGGCGCCTTTTAGTATTAGTACACATTTCTTTATCGGTTCCGATATCTCGCCCATGATTACGAAACACACGACGCGATCACAAAGCGCAGTAGTGAGCGCTCCACTGAGCGAGCGCTGGCTCCGTAGTTGAATCGCTCCGACAGCGGCTCGATCTACATCACGTTTATAATTAGCGTGAGTTCTCTTCCAAAATATCTAAATCTGGACGTCGAGCTCGCGTTCTCCAACTATGAAACACTATTTTTAAACACACGCTGGAACGTGGACGCTAAACACGCACGCGGGGTGCAACAAGAAAACCAGCAGCTTTGACCAAAACCAACCAACGACGTAAAAGATTGCGAGATAGGCACCACAATGACAGCGCGCGCACTTCGTTCCGAACTATAATCCATGACCGTGGCAATGTCACAATAATATTTTTAGAAAAAAATTACATACCTTATTGCAGGCTCTTGTGTCCCCCTTTCTTGTTTGTATTAGTGTGTTGTCTAAATCAAAAAATATCGCTGAAACATCACTATTTTCACCATAATACGAATTATTAGCCATATTCACGGATGAGTGTAACGCAAGGAAAAAAACAGCTGCTTTGTGATGACGTCACATTGACGATTTCCAACGTCAGAACGGTAACTGCGTTTCGTTTCGTAGAGTTCAATATTAATATTTTTATTCACTTACTCCTATGGCATTTAGTGGAGACCTTTGTTCCATCTCTTTCTACGAAACCTTATCGGTTAGAGCACAGTCGGTTAGTGTGTCAGCGCCATCTATTTTTCTTTATTGAAACCAATATAGTTTGGGGTTACCTAGTTGTATCTTGGTATAAAACGTTGCGTTATTTATAATATTGGCTAGATGGCACATAATGTAAAACGTAATAGCGTAGATTTTTTTGAGATAGGACTCGTATTATAATTACTTCATCCGGGCTGGGCGAGAGAAGACTTTTACTAAATAAAACTCACTCGTATTTCTTCAGAGGCCCATTCTGTTCCGGCCCATGATGACTTTTTTTTAACGATCCCGTGGCCTTGGATTAGGTACGTTAAGTAAAATGTTTAACCTATGTACCTACCATTATGTAGGTACCTCAACTAACTATTATATCGGTCACCTTCTGAAACTATTACTTCCATTCGGCAAGACTGTTTTAGCGTTTAACTTTCGTAGGCCATTACTTTGTAGGCTTCTCAATAATCGCGATGAAAATATGCCTTAATATTTCTTGCACATTACTTAATTTAAAAAATTACACAGAATAAATTTCTAGAAATTAAAGATAGGCCTACATTAGGCTTCCACGTGGGTTATTTACGGCACTGAAGACGCATTGGACCCATTATATTTCATATGGCAACTATTGGCAACTAGATTTGTAGAGCTACAGCTACACGCCATACCGCAACGCAAAAAAAGGGTCGACGTTGCACACGGCCCTTTTTTTTGAGGGACATGATTTCGTCCCGCTCAGGGTTGAGCGAGAGACCGGACTTGTACTAACTGAAACCCTGTGTGTGAAATGATTTTTCTCTTTCGAACATTTTAGCAGTTCCTGCAGCGCTTAACATGCGATCTCAGCTGCTCAACTTTATCAACTATTAACAAGTGATTATGCAAGCTGTACTCATCTTTTCTCAGAAGCGGATCAAATACATACTTGCCATATACCTGCTTGATGTGTTTGAGTCTATTGGACAGTGAGCAAAGAGGATCATTGCCAATTATGCACTTAGGTACACTTACATACGGTAGACCCGATGACTTGGTGAAGGTTGCGGGAATCCGGTGGATGCGGGACGCACAGGATCGATCATTGTGGCGACACTTGGGGGAGGCCTGTGTCCAACAGTGGACGTCTGTCGACTGAAATGATGATCATGGTGACTTACATTTTATATTACCTACACTACATCGACGACGACGAGTTGCTAGCTTGTCGGTAATCAAGTGTTTCCCTACACTTTGGGGGTTGTGCGTTGGAATAGTAAAGGTAGGTAATTTAATTCTCGAATCGATGACATCGGATCAGTAAACGTACGGTGATGCCCCACTTATACATGATGGACATTCCAACCACAACCACAAAACGTTTCGGAAACACATTAATTGTGAGTTCAGCTTAGGAGTGGAATTCCCTGCCAGAGTCTATGTTAGCTGATAGCTACAATCCGGAGGTATTTATGTCAAGAAGGTTTCTTCTGGGTAAGCTTGCTTCGACATCGATCACATCATCAAAAAGAATAACTTTTACCAAATGTTTACCTGAATAGTATTTTCGAGTACAAAAGGTTTGGTTCACCATAATCACCAAAGTGTAAGGGAGACAGGCAGAGGTTAGAGTGAGAGGAGCAAAAGCGCAGAAAAAAAAAAAAGAATATCGCTTTTGCGATACCTGTTGTTACAGAGATATTATGGGTATACATCGTTAGTTACCTGCTGTATGTAGACGCGTCATGCACTGACGTCACGGCTCAGAAAACCAATACAACTATCAAACGTAGCTACTATCAATATTAATGCATGCATGCTTATGGTTCTCATGGCAGTTAAGGCACAAGAACCTATGGCGCGGTCCGCTATTTCTTTGCGTCTAAAAAATTATATATTAATTACATTTACACATGCACCGTTTAAGTATTTTTGATGATAAATAGTCAAATTATGATAATCATTATCATTTATTTTCTAGGACATGGTAGGTTGTTGAGTGTTTAATTCATGAATCCCCAAGCGACCACCGGTGGCCGCGCATCTATTGTCTTACTATTGTGTCTCTAATTGACGGTATCTGAAGGGTTAAACGTTGAGGGACTGAGTGTTTAAACCTAAGACCATGTAATATACATGTCATCGGGGAGCATAGGTGTGATTTTAGCCAGCAAACACACGCCGTCCCGCTCCGTCATAGAGCGGGAGAAGTCATTAGATAAGCATCGAGAGTTCAATGAGGATCGCATACCTTGCAGTGTCAACGCTTGCACAAATGCGTACCCTGGTTCGGTCGGGCTCGCTGGTAATGTAACTTAGATGTCCACCAGCTCACTAATCCACTCCATTATAAATAACATAATCAGTCTTATAACCTCACAGAGCTTGGAACCGTGACCTACAACTCGTAAGTCCATTATCACTGGTCTACCACTGCCATATTAGTTAGTTAGCCCATTTATGTCCCGCTGAAGGTCTCCCTCTCCCCTTTCCACACCCATCTGTCTGTCAAAGAGAAAATAAAAAAATAAATTGTGTAGGTGGGTAAGTACCAAAACAGGATATTGTTAGCGTCAGTTTCCCTGATGACACATCGTTTACGGTTTTTGTCATGAGTCCCGCACCAACTTGCAGTAAGTTGCGTATAAACCTTACAGCCACATATGAAAGTAATATGAGGAGGCCGGGATGAGTTACGATCAAGGGACACGTCATTCCGTGAACGGAGAAATTCTTTTATCAACATTGTTTCGCTGGGATAATATGCTATGGATACGGGTTCGTATTATTTTATAACTGGGCAGGTATACTTATGTGTTTAGGTAGGTAATTTACATATTATAAGGATGTCCTTTATGGAACCTCATGTGTGGCACGCATAATTTCGATAAAAGTGACAGCTGACATTTTTCGTTCGATTTAATTCGGGTTTCGTATGTAGCTAATTAATAATTTATTATTCTCGAAAAACGTTTTACCGTAAAAAAATATGTAAGAAAAAAAAATGGGTTGGTGAAGAGGGAACAAAATAGCCTACGACCTATTCTCGGACCTAGGTACCAAATACCTACATAAAAAAAAAAAACATAAAATTCGGTCAAGCCATTTCGGAGGAGTTCGCTTGTTATCGAACTTTGCCAGAATGTGCTTTCCCCTTTAAGAGATTTTTATACATGAGATAATTAATTCATAATTATATATTTATCTTGAATACTCTGATTTCATTTCACTTTATTCTCAAGGTTTAACCCCAAACAGATACCGTAAAATCCTCCTGCTGTGTTTAATCTAACGTTAACAATTATTTCCTTTTGTTTTCGCAATTTCGATAACGCTTTGATCTGATGTTCTACCAACCTAAGCATGAAGGATGTAGCTACTGCCGTATCAGCCGTATCAATGTTACGGGGCCCCCTGGCTACAGGGGCCTCGACATGTGAAAAATTCGTTATCCGCTGGCCATCTCCGTCGTAGCATTTTGCAACCCCGTCTCACTTTCTCTATCTATGCTGATAGGGGACCAACTTTGCAAAATAACAAAAAGAAACGCTCAATAATTTGATACAGCGCCCCTTTGTGACGAGCTACGGCACTGATAGGTATCCTAATCCGAAGGTGGGACGGTAGGATCGAAATCGAAGCGAATACAAACAAAATGTAGGTTTCAGGTGGTCGGTGAGTATCGTGACGGGAATGTATTGACACAAGGCGAGGCGTAGAACATCGAGGAACAGTGGCCACCACTCGCCTTGCTACTCATTTGTCTACACACACACCGAACGTATTCCATAAACTACGTCACTACCTATATGTTTGTTTTACGGATATCTCTGTGAACTGTTGGGAACTATTGTGTTCGATTTGTACTCATGGAAACGTTCCGGGACAAAAAACTGTAACGTTGCTTTTCTCGACACCTAGTACAAACTACGTGGCTTGTAGCACAAAGCTTTGTTAGCTCCGTAAAAACTGAGGACCGACAGTACTGAGACACAAACATTTGTTTAGTAACGTGCATATGGGATCAGATTGTTACGCGAAGGTTGAACTAATAAAAAGCTAGAACGACTTGTTCTAACAAAATACGGATTGTGATCCATGCGTTTACTGTAAACCTGTGTTATGTGGGTCCTCCAACTATAGAGGTACATGAGTACGAAACTCCAAAAGGGACAAGCAAATAGCGATTGTGTAAGAAAATTTATACGTGGAACTCGTTCAAGGGTTATTAGATTTCCTGTCACACGCAGGGCCCGCCGGCCGCAAGTCCTATTTGCCAAACATTGGCAAGTCAATGCCAATTTCTTGCGTAAACATTTTGTTCGGTCATTACCGTTTCTTGTTGGATGTTTTGCACTGGTTTCAACAAATTGTAGTCGAGTTTCAAAGTTGGTGCCAATTTTGTTCAATTTAGAGATTGTAATTTGCTTGAAGGGTGACTGCCAGATCTCATTGGCGTCATTTTAAGCTTATTTTCAAGACTCGTAATTCCCGCAAAAGGGGTTTTGTCGTTACGTAGGTACGTCGCCGTCGTGAGAAGCGGGTGTTGCTGTAATTTAAGTGGTTTTGTACGGAGGCGTGCAGCGTCTTAGGCAGAATCAGCGCTGGGATATTAGGGTCTTATACATTCAAATAGGTATCTACTTACATACATTGACTGAACCTATCCACATCTTTGTTCAACCAGTCTTATTTAGGTAAAGTACCTCTTTGGATTTTCTTTTGATCCCTTGGATGCCTAACATACCTACGTAAGAAAAAAGAAAGTAGGTACCTATGTAATCATTTTAAAATGTTAAGTTTGATGAATTCATATTATAAAGTAAACTATAATATGAACCACGTTTGAAAAATTATACAAAAAAAAATCTCTGCACTGCGTATCGAAGTATTGAGGGTTCGATTCCCGCACAGAAAAAAGATCGCCGTCGCCGATCGCCCCCCACAAGGACACAGGGATGCTTTGCTCTAGCGGAGCACACCTCTATCGTGTTCTCCGGTCGTCAATTCCGCTCTAATCTGGGGCAAGCATCTCCCGAACTTACCATGTCCGGTGAGAACCTGCGTCATGCGGAAGAGGGGACTTACCGCCATAATTGTGGCGTGCCCAGCACTGGGTTGCGATATTCGCTGACGCCATATCACCTCAGATCTCACCGGAACTCTGTCCGCCATGCCGTGACTGGTCGCAGCAGCGGACTTTCACCCCGGCGTTGCATCTCCATGCGCAAATCGTGCATGCGTGCAAGGACTCTTGCCTCCAGATCCCATGGTGGCAATGAGGCTTGCCGCTTCGCGGGAAACCGTGCGGTAGGTATCCCCACACCATCCGTATTGCCAAGTCCCCATAAAGGGCCATGGATCGAACGATTCCTGCATAGAGCCTCCGGCATGAGGCGTCTGGAGGGAGAGCCGCTTGTGAGTAGCAGTAGTCCGGTTCAGTTTGGGAGTCAGACGTCGGAAGTGCACCACGAAATTCCACCAGCTATCGAGGACGAGTGCCAGGTACTTTATCGTCGATTGACGCAATGTAAACTCCTTCTACTTTTAATTGGGAACCCGGTGGCGCGTTCCGGGTCCCTGAAAACACATGGCCTCAGATTTGTGCTGTGCCACCTCGAGTCCACTAAATATTTGTGTAACTTATAATATAGTTCTGAGCGTCTCGTTTATGTGAGATTACATATTGTTAGTGAACGCACCCACCACGATACAGAAATAATTCATAAAGTGGAGCACTGTTTTTTTTAAAACAAATAAACAAAAATCCTGCTCTCCATACTTTTTGTTTTAGTTCGTTTGCGTTCACAAATTGTGCTGATATCAACATTCAAGATGCTTAACTGAATAGTGCGCCCCCTTGCGGCAATTAACTAGCTATGCTCATTAGCAACCCGTTTTCATTCGGCGGCCGTAATCCGCTCCGGCTAACTTTCTTTGGAAACACCTCGATTTACTGTGTCACGTGGGCGGTGGCTAATGTGCTGACGGGCGCTGGAACGCAGCTGCCGTGTGAATCTTAGCATTAACGGCTATACGGCCTTCTTTGACGACGAAGCGATTTTTTAATGTCCCATTTCATTAGTAGGTATTGGAAAGAGTTTTGTTTTTGTTATAGTATAATTATATTATTTTTGTAAGTTGTGAGTATTTTAGACTTTTGTAGGTCAGTAGCTAATTGGCAAGATTTTTGTAGTTGCAAATTAGTTGGCACGATTAGCAATACGATAAGTAGAATGCGTCATACTTACCTACCCGCTTTTTAGCAAATCTACGAATTTTAACCTAGTTTTATTAGCTACATATGTATATATATACTTACCTATTTACTTACAAACCCATTTATACCGTGTCTCTGAAATACCATTTACGCAATATGCAAGCAAGCCCAGTTCTCAAGCAAGTGACTCTAGCCAAACAGCTCGAATTTGCATTTAGGCGTCTCGTCGCATCAGCCTGTTATTGACAGCAAGCAGGTTCGTCGTCTACCCGGGCAACCGGTGATTTATACCGGGTAAACATCGCTCACGTTATCAACCGCCTTGCACCTGCCTTATCCGGCCTGCGAGGTGCAACCTACCGTTTCAAGTAAGCCGATTTGCGATTTTGATGCATGCGAAATGACGTTTTCGGGACTTGGAATTTCTTGGCAAAAGTATAAGCTCTGTTTTCAGCCTCTTTGGTGTTTTTGTTTGAGAATTCGAAAAGATGGGTGAATTTTAAATCTAAGTTGGTTGACTTATGGTCAGGACTCACGACGTCCTCATCTTACGCATATCGCAGGTCCTAAACGACGGTAAGCTCGGGAGGTTCCTACACTGGATTCGTGTGGAAGAAACGCTCTGGTGTCACCATTGTACGTACCGCCCGGAGGACGCGGTGGAGGAAAGAAAGAACATAGTACCCATAACACAAGCTCTGCTTAGCTTGAGACTAGACGGCGTTGTGTGATAGTTGTGGAATATTATTATTAAGAAAGAACATAGGTGTGGTCACAGAACAGAAAATATAGGTATGTATTGTTCAGTAAAAGTCTGACACATCCTCCCGCTCCGCCTTAGAGAAGAAGCCCGGAAGAAGTCATTGGATGATTTCCCACCTTAAAAAAGAGTGAGTTCTAGGATATAGTTCCTAACTACTTGTAAAAATGCGGCAAAAACCGTGGTTCAATAAACTGTTATCTTGACCGTTGACTATTATATTATAAAAGTCAAGAAGAAAATATATAGACACTTTAATTAGTGTAACAATTAATTATCTACCTAGCCTGTACTATTACTTATTCTGTGACCTAGGTGCTAATTTTTACGTTCAGTTGATCTCAACTGAACGTAAAAATTAGCACCTAGGTTTGCAACTAGGTAGTAGATCTAAAAAAAAATACAAATACTCAATCACGAATCGGTAGATACATTATTCGACTATGATCAACGTTCTTTATGAAACCAAATGGTAATTACGAGTACAATATTCGTAAGTGAAGCTAGTCCTTGTAAAACAAAAATAGAAAACACTTCAGCTGCCTCTCAGTATGAAATATCCTTTTGATGATACCAACTGCTTTCCCAAGTAGAGTCTACACATCGCTATTTTTTTTTTGTGTAAAGTTGAGAATTAAATCAACATAGACTTAGAACTAGACTTCTGTGTCTAACTGTGCGGATATTTTCTGGCGCTTTTCGCTCAGCGTTGAAAGTGGGCCAGATTCGGCAGTGTTCCCACTTCAAGCCTCCACAACTCATATTTATTGGTCCCCGATCGGGTCCAGTTCGTTCAGTTACTAAAACGTTTTCAGCGCAAAGATTTAAATGCTTTTAATCATGGACCGACATTCTGCCGACATTTTGAGTGCTCTGCTCCCGAATTACGATAGTAACGTCCAGCGGTTCAGTATTTTACCAATAACGCAGTGTTTCACGGTCCAGCGGGTTTGTCCCCAAACAGATTTCAACGTACTCCGGCCACGTAATAACTTATCCCACACATATAATGGTACAACTATTTGCGGGACGATTTGTCGACACGGCGTGACGTCGCCTGACGTTACGAGTGTTCGTGGCATTTCATTAACTAACGGATTGTTGCCACAAGCCACCGATGTGCGGCTCTGTCCAATTTGTCCTCGAAGCACTATTGGCTAGGCTTGCTCAAAATAAATCGATAGCTATATCAAAGTATTTATCACAGATATTTTAAAGCTCTATCTATCAAACCTCAATGCTTATACCAATGTTTTTCATATTCCGATAGTTAAAATACCAATTTCGATATTTTTTGTTCCAAAATAGCTCAGTCGGCAGGCAGGTACATACCTATCCGCTTCTCGAACCGCGTTTAAAAAAAAAAGGTTTATTGAGTTTTATTTTAATATTTTGGGAATTCCTTTGTTCAACTCAATATTTTTTACCGACAAATATTGATACCGTCCGTGAATATCGATAGTATTTATCGAAATATTTTTTGATTTGCCCATCCCTAGTATTGGCCACCCGACCCCAATGCCTGATGATAATCATAAACGGCCCCTGCCAAATTGGTAATACGCGTTAGTGAATATCTAAGCAAGGGATAGCACCTAATGGCAATTTGGTTTAAGTTATTATACTGATAATAGTCGTGCTGTACGGGGGAACTATTTATTGGTGTTAATTTGTGTTGTTGTTTAGGAACAAAGAATGATTTCCTACCCTTAGGGTGTTTTTAATTTATGCGTTTTTTGACGGCCTGCTGCGTTGCGTTAGTCATACTGCGTACGGACGATCGTATTTTTAAAGGGGGGTTTACACGAGTGACTAAAGCCGCACGATTTTTAATCGCGCGACTAAAGTCGGATCTACCCAAATTTGGGGCTAGCGGCTTTAGTCACTTGTGACCTAGCCGAACTGTCGTTTAGACGGTCGATTTACGCCGCGCGGTAAAAATCATACGGCAAACGTGCGGCGACCGGTGAACGGTCGACAACAGGACGGCAAGGCAACGTCACAAGCACCTCGTCTTCAATTATTCGGAGTTTAATAACGCGTCACTGGCATACAAACGCACGGCATCCAGATACGTTTTCAATGTAGGCGCTTGTTGTCGGACTACAAACGTACCTACTGCAACCGGCCGGCTGCAGTACGGTAAACGTGCAGCAGCGGTCCGACATGAAACGTCTAAATTGAAAACTGACTGACTGAAATTAATTGACTGTTCTTGTAGCTTCTCATCCTGTAGGCGTTTCGTATTTTTATCATTGCTTATAAGGTTCTTGAAAATTAAGATAAAGATCAGAGAGAGGTGCCTAGGGCTTTACTGGGCTTTACCATGGCGTGTAAAATTCATGTGTGCGATCAAGAATCAGGGAAGGACCTATACACCCTTTAACAGTTTGTTTAAGGTCGCCAAATGGATCGCGTTTAGTTTTTAACAGTAATTCTTGAATTTTGAGGTAAAGACTGTAATATTGTAATAAATCCCTCTCGGGGTAAAGTAAGGGTGTCAGATTTTTACTGACTAAAACTGGTAGTTTCCCTTTGTGTTCCAAGGCTGCAGTAACTTCTTTCGAACAATTCCGTAGCCGTGGCAAGCATTGGCCGATCAGTTGTGCTTAGTGCTTTTTTTTCGCGTTGTAGACTGTGGCCTTATACAATATATATATGACAACGATCAGCAGTCGCTCTACGACTGCTGACTCTTAGGGCGTCTTCTGCGACGGCTGAAGTACTAAATATATAGGTAAAGAAGTCAATCTACATACAATGCATGCTCAAGCACCGCTAACGGACGATATCTCGGAACGCCTCGGCTCGCTCGTCAAACAGTTCCGGCTCAAACGCTTATTAGTGTGCGTCTACCGAGCGTATGTATAAAAAGTGAAGTACATACATGAGATTGTCTTCTGTACCTATCTATTTTATGGCTGAAGCATGAGGATTGCCTCCTAATTCACACTTTCTGCCGCCTTCTTCGTTCGCATTACTGCTTCGTATAAAGATGTGACTCAACTACGGCAACGGGTTGTCACCGTCTTCTTAAGGACGCGGCGGTGCTCCACCCAAGCGAGACAGACCTCCACCGTATGCTCCTCATGTCCCCGCATACAGCCGATTTTTCCTACTGAATCCGAAACAGGGATCTCGAGAAACAACCGTCTCCGGTGAGGGCCTGTGTCGGGCTAAAAGTAAGCACGTCGTGGTGCCTCTCTAACCACTCCTGTAAGAAGGAAATTATCGTCGTAATTATGTCGTGCCCATATAATTATTGGGCTACGTTAAGTTTTAAGAATTACTGCATGTCAGTGTAAGATATAGCGGCCCATTTTTTTCTAATTAAAACATTCGTACTATAAAAAATGCTTTAAATAAGCCTATATCTGGTTCAACAATATAAAAATGCACCGAAAATGAACTGAATTCGTTACATTCGAAAATAACGTAGCGTGGAGGTCGATTTTTAAATCACTTTTTTTACTGAAATTTGTTTCATGTGTGGCACTTAATTTACGGAACAAAACATATGTCACTACATAATGTTTTGGTCCTTTTTGTGAAGTACAGATACTATTTTATATGTCTGACACAAATTCCAGAAGTACCAAAACGCATAAGAAATGCGCAACTTTATTGATAGTACTTTTTATTTGAAATTGTCTGAAAGAATTTAAAAAGCGCTAGTTTTAAAATTCGAATAGCTGCAAATGTTAGATACATTTATAACGAGCGATTGAAAAATTGAGTTTGTGACAGCAATGGGAATGAATAGTAAATCCGCCATCATTGAATTAACGTGACGTCACATAGAAGAATGCAGTGTAAATGTGCGGTGCGAATATTGGCCAAAAATACGGGAACATTTGGACGCTTCCAGCATGGTCAGCTGTTCTTGCATTCTTAATGCTATTCGAGCGCATTTATAACTGTGCTGTAGGTGTGTAGGTGGGATTTTCTATTCGATAGTTCCAGATTTGGGAGGTACTTAGAATGTATTTTCAATTTAGACTTTTCTAGCGAAGCTGCAGCTAGCATCTAGCGTGCAGATAATGTGCAGCTAAATAAATTTAATTATTATGTAGTATGTAGGTACGTTTATATTTGTTACTCGGGGAGTATGTATCCTTGGGATCGTTTTCCATTTTCACGTTGGCGAAGCCGATGACTAGCTAGTAAATGCTGAAAAAATATTGATGATTTTTGACGTTTTGAACACAGCACAAATAGAATAGGTATTGATACCATAAAAACTATAAAACCACTACATAAAGAAAGTTATTTTCTTAGGTAGGTACCTACTTGATGTATCGCCATAAGAGTGTGGTCAAGTAGGTACAGGTCCCATAGATTGGTCCTATTTATCGGCAATTTGAAATTAATTTACTGCACCGTACCTTTTAGCCACCGAAAGTTCGAATGTTAAGAAATGAAGACCAAAAACTCTTCCCTTGACCAAAGCCTCATATCTCACAGAGTCACACTCCTACAACATGATTCAATTTATACCTTGAAAGGACCAATAACACGTTATCAGATTAGTCTCAGTTCAATATTGAACAAGTAAACAATAATTTTGAAAGAAAAATGTTTACCAAAGTAAGTTTATAATTCTTGATGGGCTCCTGATCAATATTATATTAATTTTTTAATTACTTTATCCATCTTGATTATAAAATTTCCATGAGTTTGTTCTTCTTTCGAAGTTTCTCATTGAAACAAAATTGTTTTGTTATTATCCAAGTAAGGACCACATTTTTAAACTGTAGCAATATGCTAATGCACCTACTTAGTATAGAGTCATGTTTGCTCTTTATTACAGTTATCAAACCAATAACTTTTATAGTAAAAAGAAAAAAAAGACACGTATTAAATATCCTGCTAGAACAGTCAACATGATGGTCATTGAATTCGACGAACTTCAGCTACACTTTTGGCCGATTCAGGAGGTGATCTCCTGTCCCTTAAGCGCTATGGAGGCTGTTAGTCCAATGCAGTTGTAGAGAGTTACTTACTGGACCTCAAAAATACTAATTCAAAATATCTAAAGTCATCTCTAAACAAGTTTTAGCAAAGCTAATAATTATGGCTCAGTTTGTCCATCACACCAGGGATCAAACTCGGTTGTACGGGTATATGTGAAATTCTATAATCCCCTGGCGAATGGCACAATTAATTAATGCACCGCACGAGATTAAATGATGCTGCTTGAATACCATATTTACTGCTCGTCAAAATAATTATAAGCCTTTTGGTTGTCATCCACCACAATCACCGACTCAGCGGCTTTTAAAGCTTATCATTTTGAGAGGACAATGGACAAGAGGGCAAAGGAATTTAATTGTATTTTTTTTATTCGTTTCATTAATTAAGTTTTTTCGCATATGTGTTTTTTTGTTTTGGTAATCTTCTTTTCCAATATTTTTTATATTATTTAGACTTTTATTCAACCTAGTGATTATTTATATCTCAAAAACTCTATTTTATTTATTTATTTTATAATTATATACATCTTAACTATTAAATATTATAAATTAATAGGTATATACAAACTTAAAATAATAATATGTACAAACGAGTAAAAAAGGCAGAAATAGCTAGTGATATGTTTATTTTTACACACTATGTGTGTTCTTGGTATAGGCATAGAGAAATCTAAATCAATCTTCTGTTCTCGTTTTCTTTCCACCCACATTAACCGTAAAGGGGTAATAAGCATTTACAAAAGTTTGTAATCGCTTACGTTAATAAATAGCTCATAGAACCTTCAAATTCTTAAGTTTCTTTTTTTTTAAACTTTGCTGCGACTTTGTGCCAATCCTGCCTTCCAAAAGGGGAACTCTTGGTACTGGAACACAAAGAGCAAAGAAGGATTATAGGTGTGGTTTTAAACAGAAAAGAATGGACACGCTCTCCCGTTACGCCCTAGAGCGGAAGAAGACATGAGATGATTTCCCACCTTAAAATAAAAGAAAGAAAGAAAACTATTTTATTTGGTATACACACACGTAGATACACACAATGTAGTAACAACATGTTGACACTAATTTTATATAAAGAAAGAGACAACATCAGTCATTCACTACCGTTCAAAAGATTGAACGTTCAAAAAGACACATTTGCATATCTTACAAAATTATTACATAACAGTTACACATTAAAAAAAAAGACTACAAGTTGCATTACCATTGACCTTTACCTACTACACGCGAACACGCATTATGTAGTCACAAACTAAGAACTTTTACAACAAAAAATGTCAATGCGTATATAACCGTAACAACTGTATCGTGAGTAATTTTATGGTCAATATAATTAGAGTGAAATCAATCACCTTGGATGTATTATTTTATGTTGTATAAAAGACGTGAGATTTTGGCAATGTGTATCAGTTCCTTTGTGGTCTTGGAATTAGAAGTGACAACAGTGAAACAATAGCCGTCGAAAATGTTCTTTAAGGTAGGAAGGAAGAGGGTATGGGAAGCAAAGACCTCCTTCTGCAAAGCAGTAATGTGAGCGATGGAGGTGGTAGAAAGCATAGGGACAAGCAATTCTAACGCCTCTGCCGCCACTGGATACTCTCTGGGCGTTGCATCGGCACAGGGTGATTCCTGGTCACCGTAAGCTCAGGCTTGCGGACGGCGAGCTATAGCTGGTCCGATCAGTGGTACTATTCTCTAAGAAAACAGCCTTGAGCGCAGCGCTGGCCGCAGCAACGAGTCGAGAGCGCAGTGCATAGAATTAACAACCCAATGTATAAGGGCGTTGGATTGTTAATTCAATGTACCTATTTGGATTTCGTCGCTGCGGTCAGCGCTGCGCTCAAGGCTGGTTTCTTTAGAGAATAGCACACCAGGATAAGGCCTTGATCCACGGCGCGTTGTGTTCCACGCGCGCCTCGAGGAGATACCAGCTTAGTTGACGGAGCCCACCAGAGACGATGCCATGCCAAACATATCTATCTTGCTAAGCCTAATGTCTTATCTCCATTTGCAGGTGGTATGCGTCTTGTTTGTGGGCATCGCCGTAGTCTCTGGATACGGCCACTCCTCTCAGTTCATTCACCGTCACGATGGTCACCACGAGCCTGTATATCATGGATATGGTCATCATGACTACTATGTAAGTATGATCACTGTATAGAGTATCTTCTTAGAATTTGAGTAAGAACTCCTGGATCCTTTAATCCTACCTGATCAATAGTGACAGTTAACAGACAACATTTGAAAGGGTATATATGTCGTGGCCAGATCTTAGAATTGATCACTTCATGAAATGGCCAACTAAAACTGGCCAGGTCGTTTAAAAGTTGACATTCGAAGATATGTCAATCCACGTTTGCCTATATCATTGATGTAGGATTGGTCTATAGAAAGTAGACCAAACGAGGATTGAAATATCATCAAACTTTAATGTTTAAAACGATCCAGCTAGTTTTAGTTGACCATATCATGAAGTAATCAATTTCTAAGATCTGGCCACCACGACATATTTAAACAGATAGGATCTCATTTTCAAATCTCAGTGAGAGACTCTACGAGTGCCAAATACTTAAGCATGCTGTAAGCCAAACTCTCTACAAACAACAACAAATTTTTCAGACCTTTTCCTCAACTTATACCGACACCATATAAGGATTTTTTTTTCCAGACCTACCCCAAGTACGAGTTCGGGTACGAAGTAAAGGACGCCCACACCGGTGACCACAAGTCCCAGTATGAGCACCGTGATGGCGACGTCGTCAAGGGACACTTTTCCCTGCAGGAACCGGATGGCTCTTACAGGCATGTTGACTACCACGGCGACGACCACACTGGGTAAGCAGATTTATAACTTTGAGTATGACTTGGTAATTCAGTACGAACCCCTGACCCTGATGGCATCATCTGGTAGTTGACTGCAATGATGCTGATACCATCGAAATTCTTCTGCTGTTGTAACAATTTAGGCTGTTAGGTACTCCACTTGCGATTGACGGGCGTTGCCGCTTAGGTAATATCTGCACAGCGTCTGCGCTACGTAGACGCGACGTTAACGTTGCGTATCCGCAGGCTATTAGAAATGTTTAAACAAAGTATTAATCAGGCAGATTCAGACGATAGATTGTGCATTTTACAAAAAACTAGCGACGTCAATGTCGCGTACATGTAATGTTGTCGCTGGTTAAACTTCCGATAAACGCAAACGCTAGAAAACCACCAGTGGAATAGCGGCTTCATTCCACGCTGTAGTTTTTCTGTCATACTTCACTTATTTATTTGTATAAGCAGCACCTTTGTGCTCTTCTATTTGTAGGTATTTGTTTTTTTTATAGTTTGTGTGTACGTAAATTAATCTTTTTATATAAAAAAAGAAACTGACTGACTGACATATCAATTTAAAGCCGAAACTACTGAGGCTAGGAGCGTGAAATTTTGCACAAGGCTTCCTTTTATGACGTAGGCGAGCACTAAGAAACGGTGATCGTGAGAAAACCGACATGTTCTAGAACCAAAAATTCGAAGACAGGTGACATTCAGCAATCCGCACTGGGCCCGCGTGGTGAATTACGGCCCATTCTCTCTTCTAGAGAGGAGGCCCGAGTCCCAGCAGTGGGAACATTAAAAAAAAGGCTTATGATGATCATGATTATGAACACTAAGAAATGATTTTTTTAAATTCCTGTCCTAAGGGATTGAAGGTTTAAAGTTTATAGGGACAAACCTATTTTAACGCGGGTGGAGTAGCTGGTGGATGCTAGCTAATAAATAGCTAGATAATAATAAAGTACTTAATATTTTGTTCTTATTCCAGTTTCCACGCGACGTTGAAGCACAGCACCCATCACATCGTGCCTCATCATTATCATTACTGAAGTTCCTTGCGGATGATCTTCTGAAGACGACTGGTGACTCTGGTGTTCTTGTAAACCAACTAAAAATTTATATTAAACTATAGCTCCCTTTTACTAATCGTCAAAACTAGAAAGAGATAGCACTAGTTTTACTCCTGTCAAATTAGTTTATGTGATGCACTTCTTTGTATTCTTACCCAACTGTTAGTCTACACGTTCTGAAATCACGTCTAAAATATTGTATGGCAAATGTTTTGACTAATTTGACAGTAGTAATATTATTGCTATCTCTTTCTAGTTTTAACGATTAGTAAAAGAGAGCGAATGTTTAAAATAAGTTAAGTTAGTGCACAAGAGAATCGGTGCCAGTTTGTTCTTTCACCTGTTCTGTACTACTGTATGAAATATTTATTCTACAAATGTAAAAATAAATACATTGCCAATTAAAATGAATTTTGTATTTTGGAGTACCTACTAGACAACTTTCTGGACTTGTGTCAAAATGTACTATACATTTTGATACAAGTCCAGAAAGTTTGTCACTGCAGCCCTCGGTTCCATAACACACTCGCGCCTAGCCTGATACGATACAGTCATGTAATAACATTGTGGCGGGCCATTGAAATGGCTCTCATTTGGTTGGCATTGTAGTTGACTATTGGCTTCTGCGTTGCGTGTCGCGGGTTCGATTCCCGCACTGAACAAATATGTATGACCAACAAATAATTGTTCCGGGTGTGGCTTCTAAACCTCGAGACATGTCAACTCATGAGAATTTACAAATTTGTGGCAATGATGCTCTCGTCGAGTCGAGGCTTCAAAGTCGTGCCGGGAATATTTAAGTCAAGAGTGAATAGGTGACTTCTAGGTATGCGAGCTTCATCGTCGACCGCATCGTCACTTTCTATCACGTGACATAGCGGTCAAGCGCGAACCCATCAACAAAAAAAAAAACAACAATACAGGAGTCATTATTAATATGGGGAAAAGTTTTTTTTAAGGAAAGAAAGTAAAGAATGAATAAATTTAACAAAGCCAGTCCTCGGCTGCGACTTAGCCAATAGTGTAAAATGTTAATATTACTCTCGAGCTAATGGAGGAATGTAATGAATTAGGTACACTCGTCGGCTCCTTGATTACGAGAAAAAGGCAAAGGGAAATGTAAAAGTTATTTAAACTTGTACTCAGCTGTTGGTGTTAATGGGTTTTAGCTTTGCTATGTGCACTGCGAGGATTTTTTTTTTGGTGGAAAATCATTCAAAGATTTCTCCTGCTTTAGGGTTGAGGGCTTGAATCTACTGACTAAATCCACACCTGCGGCCTTCAGTTGCACTTTGCGTTCTAGGACTACGGGTCCTTCGCAGAAGTCAATCCATGGCCCTTGTAGATATCGGCCCTGCTGGGCCTCTGCGGTTGACTGACATCTCTTTGAGGCGCGCGTAGAACACTACGCGCTGTCGACGACTCCGGCTCGGTCCGGACGGTTACCCAATGCTCGTCGTCCGCAAGCCCGTGCCTACGGTGACTGGTTAGTCAAGTTTGGGGTATCGGGCAGTTGCCTGGACCAGACACTCAAGAGTTGGTATACTCGTGTGGCAAATTTCATCCAAATCCTACTGTTAGGACGGAAAAAGTAAGAAACAACATACTCACAAAATTCCGCTTTTATAATATAACGAGTAGTGATCATTCTCAATGTTTCTCTTGCTAAACAACCATTTATTTAGGTTATACAAAAAGCCGCCCTCCGTCGTCCTATTTTCTGTATAAAAGATTCTTTCAGCCAGTTTTCTACTGAAAATAGAGCGGTTTACATAGAGTTGTTCCTACGTAAATATTCCAGTAGGAATTTCATACCTATACATATTTTTATAATCTTCTATATATATAAAAATGACCCCCGTTTTCCGTTGTCACGACTTGGCATGAAAACGGCTTGACCGATTTGGCTGATTTTTTTTTTGTTGTGATTGTTATTGTGAGGAGAAGGTTCTTATGGAAAAAAAAATAGGGTAGAGTAGGGTAGAGTAGGGTAGAGTAGGGTAGAGGAGGGTAGAGTAGGGTAGAGTAGGGTAGAGTAGGGTAGAGTTGGGTATAGTAGGGTGGAGTAGGGAAGAGCGGGAGCGAAGCCGCGCGGGCAAAGCTAGTATATAATATAAATGCGAAAGCGTTTCTATCTGTCTGCTTGTCACCTCTTGGTTGAACAGATTTAAATGGAAATTGTCCTAAGGGTAAACTATTTCCTGGAATAGGACATATTAATTTTTTTATTCCGAGAGTATGTATAAATAATATAACAGCATAATCAGCCTTACAATGTTCCCACTGCAGGGTCTTAGACATTCTCTCTAGGAGAGCGAATGGACAGTAATCTACTACGTGAGCCAAGTGGTGATTGGTGGATGTCACCTGTCTTCGAATTTTTAGTGGATGTCACATTTCATCGTGAGGAAGCCCGGCGGCGGCTGGGTGCTGTGAGCGCCGTTGCCTGATGCGGTCGGCCTCCTCCTTTGCTATCATTACTACTTCGCAGAAGGAGGCGACCGCCTACCACTCCCCCTCGCTCCGGACCATGGTCTGTACCAAAGCCCGGGATGTACTAAGACCCAGACTTCGGTCTCAGAGGCGAGCGTGGCGCTGGCGACGTCTGTAAGTGGAACATTTTCGCTATGAACGGCGTCTCGTGGCGTGCGCCATACATTTTCATACATTTGATCTTACCGCTCGCCGCCCCGCGTTCAGCTTCCGTTCAAAGCGGCAAGGTCTTAAACGGGCCTTAAGATAATTTTCGACAAACATGCGGGCGAAACCACTGCACATAACTAGTTAATATCTGGATAAAATGTCGTAGTAATACTGCTTACTTAACGTAATCCTGAGCTTGTGTTTGTGCAAATTGAAATTAATATTAATATTATGGATTGCGCTGTGTATTCGATCATTGTGTTTACATTGAGTGTGTACGGTACATGGGCCTATCTGAATATTCGAGTATCTATTTGATTAAAACGATGTATGAATAACTATATTTGATGATATGAAATATGCAGTCGTTGCTGACAATCATGTGGGTTGGATACTTTCAGTGCCGTAATTAGGCCAGCGCCAGCGGCCATGGCCATGGCCTGCGGCCTGTGCCTGGGCGTATTAATTAATTTATCCAACTAGGGTTAAGTTTTGGATCATGCTTGGTAGTTAGTATGCTTACAAACAAAACCTCTATCCCTATCTTGTACGTAATAAGGTCAAAGACGCGCTCTCTACCAGCTCCACTAGCCAAGTTGCTAATCTGCAATAGTTAACGCTAGTAGAAAGCTTCAAATGTACGGGAATGACGCTCAGTCACGTGGTCAGAACAAAAGAATTGGCGGCAAGGTCAACTCGAAGCGTTCGACGCAAGCGAAGCGGTTGTAACTTGTCTAGGGGGGCAGGACTGCCGATTCTGTAGTTGCTTAGCACCCACGAGAGGTAAATAGTGGGCGGCGGTGGTAGAGGTGTTTGAAACATCACGTATATTGTTTTTAATGTTTAATCATTTTGCTTTTAAACGTTCGCTCCGGGTAAGATTAAAACTTTATTTAGGCGGGTATAGTTATCGAAGCTCGCACGGGGCTCTTAAATTGTTAGTTACGGCACTGAGACGTTCGTATATTGCGCAATCAATGTTATTTTATGCTAGTAAAGTTTTTTTTTATTTATCCTGCGCACCTAAGTCTAATTATATAGGATTGCTTGGTTGTCCATCTGTCTCTCTCAGTCTGTCCATCACTCCGTCTGTCAAGACCCTGTTTTCTCAGGAATGCGTGCAGGTATAAAGCTTAAATTGATATCAAATAGTCAGATCTGATACCCCAAGCAGCACTCAAAAAAACAAACTTGTAAGTCAACGCAAACTAATGCAAAGAAGATCTTTATTTTTGCTTCGTTATAGCACATATTTTTCATACTCGCTAGAAAATCAAAACCTAGGGTAATTCCTGTTGACTGATCTAGAATCCTGAAATTTGGTATGAAGCAAGGCCAAAGTACAAGTAGAGAATTAAAGAAAACTATATAATACGTAACCAAAAAAAGTATTATTTGCGATTCAGAGTCTGAGCGCACCATGGCGTTGTTTCTTATAGTAGAACTACATTGGGCCCACGTGTACCACACACGATCTGGGTGCGTCGGTCTCCATACAATTTGTACGGCAACTAGACTTGTAGAGCTACATTAGACCCACGCCACGCGACTCTACAACTCCCAATGTATTTTCCGCGTTATTACGTTTGTGTTGTATTTTTTCTAATTCTGAGTTAGTTTCTCCTGGTTTCTCCATCTTCATGTAAAAAGTAGCATGTTGCAATCGGTAACGTGTCATGTCCATTTTTCGAGGTGGGTAATCATCAAATAACTTTTATCACTCCGAGTGAAGAGAGGTAGAGGGTCGTAGGTTCGATTCCCACATGGATCAATTGTTTATTAATGGCCTACAGATACCTAGTTGTAATTCCTAGTGTGAGGCATCGATTTAAAAAAAGTCCTTCATCCTTTGTCCTTCGTTGGTTAGCCTCCTTCGAAAATAAGTACTGCACTTATACGAAAGTCACAAAATGGGCCGCAAAAACATTTAGTATCCTGAAATAATATGAATATACATATATTATGTAGGAAGGTAATGAATAACATGCAAATGGGGCCTCTAATGAAAACCGCTCCGTATCCGCCCCCCTCCCCCCACGCTCAGGACTCAGAAATCATGAGCCGACTGCTTCGTATTAATTTGTTCAACAGAAAACATATACAGACTCTACGTATCACTGGGTTGTTAAACTGAAAACAAATTGGAATAAACTTAGTAAGTACTAGCTTTTGCCCGTGACTTCGTCCGCGTACTTAAAATATAGCCTATTTGTCACACGATTACAAAGGCGGAATAAATGTCTTAAGCATTCTCTACCAGTCAACCAAGGGTGGTTTGAAAAAAAAAGATGGCAGGTGCATAAAAATATAAAAGACTAGTTTTTATTCACAGCTTCGCCCGCGTACATTAAATATAGCCTATGTCTATGTGGTTTACCGTGCCGCAGCCGGCCGGTTGCAGTACGTAAGCAGTCCGACAAGCGCCTAAATTGAAAACGTATCTGGATGCCGTGCGTTAGTATGCCAGTGATGCGCTTTTCAACACCGCACTATTGAACATATGGTGCTTGTGACGTTCCCGTCCTGTTGTCGACCGTTCACCGCACGGTTGCCGCACCGCGCTGTTTGTATGAAAATAAGATCGTCCGTACGAAGTACGACTAACGCACCGCATCTGCACCGTAGCAGGCCGTCAAAAGACGCAAACATTGAAAGCACTCTTAGTAGCACTGTCGGTCCTAGACACACAGGCTGAGCGATTTTTTGGAAGAGTCGTCTTGCCGTTTAATGCAAAGAGCAACGGAAAAAATACAGGTTTTAGTCAGTAAAAGACTCTCTCTGCGTCCACGCAGACCGGGAGGAGTTAGCTGATGACTTCGCGGGAAGTCTGCTCATTTTTGTTTTGAGGGTCAAAACAAAAATGACTGTAACTTCCCATAAGGATTGCCTTATTTGCCTATACAATTTGTAAATTGCTATTTACAAAATGTACAGGCAATCCTCATATAAACCAATTAGAAATTTAAGTTGTAATCATAGTTTAAGCACTGAAATTAGGCAAATAATATAATCTAGGCATCGACGCGTTGCATTGGTAGCGCATCGGTTTTTGAATTAACCAGAATTAACCGACATTCACACAAACAGTTTCTCGCAAGCAGGGTTTATATTATAAATATTAAATTAGGTAATTTCATCCTAAAATCGCCTAGAATTATTTTAGGATACAAAATACCTATTTTAGAAACAGCTGAATTATTTAGTAGCCGATTCTTAACATATTATTTTGAGGATGTGCGTTTAGATCGACGTTTTGTGTAGAAGTGCTTATTATTATATTCTTGATACTTCTTTGGGTGATAGAATAATGCTTGTCTAACTTCCTTGACACCTATTCTTACGCCTAGCTTGATGACACACTATTTAAAGTACAGTACAGTGGCACTAGTTAGGTATAACTTTGTGTCAGTTTCAGGTAGTATAAAAGATAGAGAAATATTTTTAAAGTAAAATATCGGAGAATCAGGAACTTTGGAAGGTTCAGGAAAGGAAATGGTTTTAAAAAGCTTCTTCGAGCCGTTTCAAATATCGAACTGGCTGGCTGGAACGTCAACTATGACATATTCGCAGTCAAATTTTAAAAAGCGAACGATGAGTCTGTTTGTCTTAGGATAGAGAATATTTATGGGTCGCTAACACAGAATACTTTGTAAATATATGAGTCGCTAAGCTACTTAGGATTCCCAGTTAGTGTATCTTTCACTCAACAATTTCTTAAGTGTTTACTCAAAGCAGATACTCTCAGTTAAAACCTCTTGACAGGTCTACAAGGATTCTCCAAGGAATTATTTTTTGCAGCCGTATACAAATTCATTACAATTTTCACAAAGTTTTATAAAAACACGGGTGAGTGTATATTATGCCTACGTTATGTCGTAAACTTTTTAGTATCTGGAGACCAAGTTAGCTTTCATTACGACTGCAGTGTTCGGTAAGCACCTATATTTTACACCGACAAGTAAATAGGTAACGTTTTAGGGAGTTTTTAACTTCTTTGTCAAGGAAAAAAACGCCGAGAATATTTTCTTTATTATTTTAGATAAAAGAAGTGGCGGACAGTATTGTTCGTGCCACTGGAGATTTGACAAAAAAATTTAACTATGCCATCTTTTAGCGACGAATTAGAGGTATAACTTGGCAGACTGTTTGTGAATGCGGTCGCTCTGGCTGAAAATGGCGGCGCACTGACAGTAGCGGCTCGTAAACAAAAGGCTCTCGTCGCACTTTTATAATTTAGTTAGGTGCCTACTTCCTCTTTCCCTTTTGAATTTTGTTTTTAACATTTCCCTTTTTTGAAGAGCCGTTATCTCGGACGCGGCGCGGCTGCCTTCATTTTGCGTTCCATTCAAATCTGTTTTGATGTGGGCCTTGGCTTCATATTTTCGACAGACGCAAATTCACCACGTTCAAGATTTTAAGGAGTTATCTTTTTCAAGGAGCGTCACGCTGTTCTAAAGATGAAAATATTATCAAAAAATCGAGTACTAGACGTGGACTTAAATATCTTTCGATATTATTGTTCGAAGAAATATATCCGAATGTTTTGACATGTATTTTTAAAGCGACTGCTCAAAAGATTTAAAATTTATGAAACATAAATGTTGGTAACAGATTTGTAATATGTACCACTCTACAACCAGAGTAAATAAAACACAGCTCCTCCGTTATTAATGAAATAAAAACATAGAAATACTATGTACGCTTCATAAAATATAATAAATATCACTGAAGCCTTTCCAATGAAGCTTATAAGAAATGAGATTAGATTTCCGTGAATTTGTAATCGAGAGAGGCAAAAGATTTCAATTAGCTTATTACTTTAAAACTTTGTCTGGCCTAATCATGGAGCGAGTGGGTACGTACGTAGGTAGGTAGACATTTTTAGTTCGAGAGTAGACTTTAATGGCCGTTCAGTGAGAACAGCTGTCGTCAAGTTTGAAAGTGCGAACTCGGCACTAAACCGTTTGCCCCGCCTAGCGAATTCATAAAATGGAGTTTCTACCTATGTAGACTGGAATATTGTACCCGAAAATAACCGTAAGAACATCGCTGAAAAAAGATTTTAAAAGCTCGGAACATTAAATGAATGTGCAGGTGTGGCGATTCTAAATGGCCTTATAGAATGTTAAAAAAAGATTGTAAAAGGATACTTTTTTTATGAAAAATTCTAAAGAAACATCCATTTGTAAAAGACTTCGAATCCTACATTGCACAAGAATGAATTCAAGACTGTTACTTAACGAATTTATTTTACGTTATAATCAAAGTTCAGTAGAGCGAAGTTGAACCAGCGAGACACTTGGTAACGACCTCACAGGCGCCGACCAGCGCAGAGAAAAAGATCTTATCTCGATGACACTTGACATGTTGAAATTGCCTTTATTTGTCCAATATCTGGACTAAGTATAATTTTAAATTGTCTGTAGCAGTTGGAACTATTTAAAAAAGGTGGGAGACTTCTTTGTGACAACTTTTTCAGTAGTCAATTTAAAGAGTTCACTAAAAACCGGAGTCGGCGAGGTTGATCAAAACGTTGGAGTACACGTGCCGTTAGCGAGCCGGACGCGGCGGTGCGGCGGCGACTGGACGGGCACGTCATTGTCGGGAATAGATGAAACCGGCCTTTTGTTCCCTGCTGCTATAACCGAAGCAATTCCTTTTTTTCTATTATTTTTAAACACACCGCTTTTCTCTCTGGTGTAATTTTTCTCTTCACCAATTACTTTGTATCTGCGCCAGTGAGGTATTGCTTCGGACTCCCGGACGCTAGCACGCAGTTTTCCGTTTGTATTTTTCAATATTTGGTTTCCTTTGAGGCTTTGATAAGTTGGCGTTAATTTTTTGCAGTGAACATCTGAAGTTGGACATAAGCAGAATTGTGTGTAGAGTGTATATAAGTTCGGGTATTGCTGATTACATAATAAAGACATCTGAGAAAAACGTTCAATACAGGATATATTTTTGGAAACGATTGTTGGATTTGTGCTTTACCTACTTTCCTTTCTTTGACCTTTCCTTGTAACACAATAGCGGATAACCGGAAGTCAGGTGGGAGATATGAGACATGTTTCATGCTCCACAATCTAAAATCGTACAGCGAGCGGCCCGCCTCAAGGAGATGTCAGCAAACCGCTAGGGGCCCAACAGGGCCGAAGCCTTCTGGGTCCATGGGTTGTGCGAAAGTGAACCCCGCGGCCCTGGAACGAAGGCAAAGAATGAACAGGAGTAGATTTTAGTCACAAAAACCAGACATATAATGACATCGGCGGGAGATGTCATTAGATGATTTTCCACCTAAACAACCTAGGTATATTCTGGGGTTGATAACATTTGTTTATGGTATCGGGTAGGTACTATATAATGTCATGCCGTTTCAATTAAACACTATTGAAGATTATATACGCTAAAAAGTTACCTAGCAGGAATAAAACGCAAAAAAAAACGCTGAATTTGAGTTTCCATTAATTTTTCATAATTATGGATCATGTAACTGGAATAATGCACACCCTTACCTATAACTACACTTGAAAATTAAGTTACAATAGTAATTCAAGCATTGATATGTTGCCGAAATATAAAACGCTGCCTAGGTGGTTTTATTTTTAAGCAGTTGTGTGAAAACAATATAAGAATCGACGCACTACATTGCAGGTAGCGCATCTGTACCTATTGGTATTACGCACCGCACATATAAACTCTCTAGAGACGAAATCAAGATTTATCAAGAATTTATTAAAATTGGTAATTTTGCATCCTAAAATAAAGACATACAAAGATTATTTACATTACGTTAAATATAGTTATAGATATAAACTTAAATTAATTAAAACTATCTTAAAAAATAAAAATAAAAGCCACAAACAAAAAAAAAACAAAAAAACTGCAATTTAAAGTAAGGCGTCGAAAAATTACTCAGCATCGCTGTCGACTGGTAATGTACCCAAAAGACTGGCGGCATTGCCACGCTGAATGGCAATGCTTATCCTTTGACCATTGAAGAAAGAGTAAGAAATAAGAAATTGTTTTTTAATAACATAAAATAAGTATCTTATTATATTATTTCAGATTTAATAAGTACTAGAGGCAGGGGTCATCACCCTGCGTCTTTGATTGCTATTCTGCTCCGCGGGCTAAAGAGCCACTCGGCCACTGAGAGCAGTGGTGGCCGAGGAGTGGTCATGGCTTCCACTTACGAGTCGGTCGCGGGTTCGAACCCAACCAGGCGCATTACTTTGTGTAATTTATTTCATCAACACTGCTCTCAAAACGGTGAAGTAAAACATCGTGAGGAATCCGGCATGTCCTAGAACTAAAAATTTAAAGACATGTGACATTCACCAATCCGCACTGGGCCCGCGTGGTGGATTACGGCCTGTTCCCCGGATACCATCACCACCGTCTTAGAGAGGACGCCTGAGTCCCAGCAGTGGAAATATTAATTCATGAATCCCCAAGCGACACCCGGTGGCCGCGCATCTATTGTCTTACTATTGTGTCTCTAATTGACGGTATCTGAAGGGTTAAGAAGGCTGATGATGATATAGCTTCTAGCCCTTCTGGATTAATGGTCTATTGAGCTATTCAAGACTAAAATATATTTTCAATCCATTACTTCCTCGGATTATCGAGATCAAATAAGCAACTTCTTCAGCTTTATAATATACCTAACTTATTTTTTTTCTATACAAATAGATATTTAAGTTTTCATAATACCTAAATGGTCAACTTTCTTGGGCATTGGAGAGATTATTACTAGAAACCGATCAATAAAATTTGTGAATTGTATAAACCAATATTTTGTACCTGTTCTTGAATTTTCTAGTTTCAAGTTATAGTTACAATTTTACGATTGTTCGAATAAAAAGGGGTTCAACTCTCACACTTCTCCTACGGACACCATTAATCTATTTCACGTAGGTGCCTACTTAGAAAACTCGTGTAAAGCATTAGCTTACACCTCCGCAGCACAGTAACACGGAAAGGGTCGACAGTATGTGGCGTGAGGCAGCTAATCAGTCAATCTTGTGGTGAACGTTATAGGAGAAGTGAATCTGCAAAATGACGGCCGCCCGCTATAATTAATTACCCAAACTTCAATAGGTACGGACAACAAAAGACGATTGTTTGCCTTCTGCGCCGTTGAATCGATGTCGGCCCTAAAATCCGGATAATCTCGTCCTTTGTATCTGTTTTATGAAAGAAATAAAGTTTTTATTTCCTTTAGAATTAGCTGCTCAGCTCAGCTCAATGAAGCCTTATCTGGATCCTTTCTGGACTCTCCTTATAATTTTAAAATTTTTGCGTTTTTTTAAGAGTTTATTGCGATTACAGCTAGGACAAAGGCTTCCTGTAATTAGTTTCCTTGTCACACACATTATTGCCACCCTTCAGCCATTTGCTTGTTTATGCTCTGTTGCCAATTGTCTAATCGTCGGCTTTCTTATTAAATAAACAGTTTCAGACGCAAACCGGGGCGGCCACTTTGTTGTGCAAAGCCAAAAAGACTGGTCTGCAGATAACGAGCCGAGCACAATGGCGGCCCCATTCCCGCCCACCGCCAAATATGAACTCTCATTGTCTACTTAATTACAACGGGTGTCTTTGAGATATGGCTGGTACATATTCTAGTACAAAGCCTGTCACACACAAATAATATTTTATCGCTGGAGCAATGTTTTCTCGTCTCAAAAGGCAATTATAGCTCGCACTAGGTGCGGCTTGCAAGTACAGCGTCAATCAAAGGAGCTATTGGAGCGCGCATGAGCTTGTCGTGGCGTGGGCGAAGGAGCCCGAGTTTACCCGAGCTTGTTCAACTTTCCCCGAGCCTCGATGATTGTCCGCTCCACTGACGATTTGTGATAAAAGGCTAGCTGAAATACTTGTAACAGCCGTTTCTTCTTTCCTAACAAATAAAAAAATGTCTTGATGCTGACATATAGCTCCAACTCCAACAATAATAGAAATAGTTTTGGTCCATATACGCAGCTTCAGCGATTAAATTCATAGCTTTCTTGGATCCGTGTCGGTAGGTTTAATGAATTGGGATGAATTTTTCTGAAAGGAAGAAACCAATTTTGTGTGAGTGTTCGAAGTCTAGATAGACTCTATAAATTACTATCGTTATATTTTTGCTATTAATTCGTCCGAGAGTGGTCCTTTTAAATTCTAGCAACTGTGTTCTATGGAACTTGTTAGTAGATCACGAGTGGTAGTGTCCTATGTGTGTAAGGCGCAAGATCTAGTAAGTGTCACCTAAATGTAAGGTAAGTGCTTTTTCTAGTAAATCACACAAGTAATGTATTTTTTTCCCTAAATATAAAAATATTACAATCTCTTCTATAACTACTACTTGTTTTAAAAGGATTATTGAAACTTTCCTCACGCGTTACTGTATACAAAGCATTTGTTAGAGTGGGATATTTTCAAATATTCAGGCTACAAACGCATAGTACAAGCATAACCAGCTTTATAATGTTCTCACTGCTGAGATTCACTCCTCCTCACGCGGGCCCAATGCGGATTGGTGGATGTTTTGGTCTGACCTATCTCTATACAGGCCGGTCTCCTCACGATGTTTTTCTTCACCGTTTAGAGAGAAGTAGTTGCCCAATGGTAACGGCCCAGACTTACGAGTTGCAGGTCACGAGTTTAAACTCAGCAATTCAGTAATCTATTTCATCCCCACTGCTCTCAAAACGGTGAAGTTTACAAACGAAACAAACAATGAACATTACAAGAAAGCCGAGAGCGGTACATAAGTGTATCGCATTCAGATTACACATACAAGATTTCGTGAGTGGCCACTGATAAAATATTATGATCCTACGTAATAAAAATAAAAGGTTTGCGATAACAATAATTTTAAATTAGATCAATTTAGGGCGATAACGGCGCCAGTTATTATTTCCATGGCGACGATAAACCTTGTAAATGGTTTTCCAAACGTCCCGGGAGCGCGTCGAGCCTTTTTATTAGGGTATTTGTCAAGATATTCCTCGGCTAAAGGGACTATAATCGAAAATTTTACGTTTGGTTACCATACGCCTTCTGTTCTGGCCGGCCAGATAATTTATCGAAGACAATAACCGCATTTGGTACAGATAAGTATTGTCCGTCCCTTGCGCCCTCTTTATTTTCTTGCTTGTAAACTTTTTCGTATTTTCAGTGTTGCAGATTTATTTATTTATCTGGGGAAAGTAAACGTTAGTATATTTGATATAAACAGTTTTGTCTAAACATTGAACTCAATAAATATACTACGTCATGATCTTTAGCTCCAACCATTACAGAAGTTATTTGATGTCGTCCCAACTCAAAAAAGGATTATATTATTGCACTAGCTTTTGCTCGTGGCTTCAGTCGCGCACATAAAATATAGCTTATATCACTCGGGAATAAAGCAGCTTTCGAAAAATTGTAGCAATCGGACTAGTACTTCCACAGATTACCTCCTACAAACAAGAAAAACTTCTTTATAATATTAGTGCAAATTAGTTTCTGCCAATGGATTTACTCACGTGACAGCTTTGGCAATCGGAGCAGAGCTTTCAGAGATTACCTTCTTTAAAAAAAAAACTTTACCTCTTTATAACGTTAGTGTAGTAAATAGACATAGAGCGCTTTAACATACGTCTCCTTTGAAAAAAAAAACGCCTAAAACAAAATCTAGCCTGCAGCCTCTGTAAATCGAACCTGGCAGCACAAAGGATTCTATCAGGAACCAGGAGGAACCTTTAATGGAAATAACCGTAGTTTATTCACCAATAACACAGCCAGGCTCCCGATTACGATGCCATACGTGACTATGCACGCAAATTTGCATGTTTAATGAAATCATTGTATGTACACGATCGACGCTAATTGGACTACTAAACCCGTTCGCTTGTTTATGCATTCGAAACTAATTAGGGGTATCGAATCGACAGAAGATTTGACGATCGCAAAATCAAATCGAGTTTGTAATCAGTTGGGTTGGTGATGTTGTATGAAATTATTATAAGTTGGTTTTAAAATTTGTTAAGATGTTTGTGGTGACTGCTTGTAGAGAGGGAGACAGGCTACGTATCTTTGAAAAATAAAATAGAACTGTCGCATTAAAAGAGTCAGTAAAAAGGGAGAAAAAGCCAGGATCACAGTAGATATATATTAAATAATATAAATTGAAACAAGCTTTTAATGAAAATATTTTTTTCATAGCAAGCTTTTATAGCTCGGTATACCTATATAATGAATACCCGTCAAGACGAATCATACGAGCCTAAACTCAATAGGGTTGGGTCGTTTAACTACGAAGTTCCTATAGCCACCTTCCGGTTCAATCATCAGATCAGCTCCATGTCATAATAATTTTGCATTGTCATCTGATTTACACGTGCATGCAAAATAAAATAAAAGCTTGTAAAATAGCTAAAACAGCTATTACTACACTGGACCCCTATTTATACAACATTAGTTGTAGTATATGCAAAACCCGAAACACGTGTCTAGCATTTTTATGTAAAGAATCCATGTAAAAAATTTCATACCTGTATCATGAAAAATCACAAAAATAAAGCTTGTTATGTCAACAAAAATACAAGGTCACCGAGGCATCCAGGCAACTGCAGGGTTATTATGTACTTGCACCCAGCTGTTTGATGGATCCCAATACCCGCTATGACCTGCCGTGACCTGTGTTGTACCTAAGTACAACACAGGTCACTGTCAGTGGTATTCAACTTGTGACCTTAATAAATATTTTTGGGAAAAAATATAACATGATGTAAAAACTATTGAAATCCATTCAGTTACTGATTCTGAACAAACTATATTCAGGTTACGCATAAACTAAAAATAATGATTTTAAGTATATTATTTTATGTTTCTTTCAGTTTCGTCCCTAGTTAGGTACATTCTAGGTAGGATCATTTTCAAATGTGAAAACGGGTATTTTAGTTTTTTAGCGAGTCTAGTCCTGGAGACAAAAACCTAACTTCATCGTCACAACGACCAGTACAAAATTTTGTAATGAAACGTAAATGCGACTTACAATCAACTATCAACAAGCCATACAATTTGTGTACTTTAAAAGCTACTAAGAAAGCAAGTTCCATGTAAGTTGCCAAGGAAATAGGTTTGCTTAGTGCATGTCGACGACGGTCTCGCAACTTGCCGCTACTTATGTGATAAGTATTATAAACTTTAAACTTAATACACTATTCGCTCTTCGGGCCTCGGCTTCGAGAAACTCTGGTGGGCTCGTAAAATTGTCGCTCGAATCACAAGTGGCATCTTGTAAATCTTCTTATATATAAAAATCAATTGCTGTTTGTTAGTTTTGCTAAAATTCATTTTAATCATTCTTTTCTTTTGTTCACCAGCTTAAAGGGAAGGTTTAAAAGCAAAAAAAATATAGGAAGGTAGGGTATGGTAGGTAGCATAGGGTAGGTAAGTAGGTAGGGTAGGATAGGTAATCAAATGATGGGAGCGAAGCCGCGGGTAAAAGCTAGTTTTAAAATAAAGAACATAGATTAATTCTGAGTATTGTGAAGGTTAGAGTATAAATAAAATGGCGTTTTTCGATAGACTGTTGGATTTATTCCTAGAAGCCATATACTTTATCGTATTACTTATTTATCTAAACATTCAAACCGTATTGCGGCTTGAAAGCCTTTTCAACCCTGACAGACTTAAAAATAAACCAACTTTTACCTATCGAATTCAAACATCTGTTTTATATTTGCATAATCTTTATATATAACTAGCTTTGCCCGCGCGGCTTCGCTCCCGCTCTTCCCTACTCCACCCTACTATACCCAACTCTACCCTACTCTACCCTACTCTACCCTACTCTACCCTACTCTACCCTACTCTACCCTACTCTACCCTACTCTACCCTACTCTACCCTACTCTACCCTACTCTACCCTACTCTACCCTACTCTACCCTACTCTACCCTACTCTACCCTACTCTACCCTACTCTACCCTACTCTACCCTACTCTACCCTACTCTACCCTACTCTACCCTACTCTACCCTACTCTACCCTACTCTACCCTACTCTACCCTACTCTACCCTACTACTCTACCCTACTTAACCCTACCCTACCCTACTCTACCCTACTCTACCCTACACTACCCTAATTTTTTTCCATAAGAACCTTCTCCTCACAATAACAATCACAACAAAAAAAAAATCAGCCAAATCGGTCAAGCCGTTTTCATGCCAAGTCGTGACAACGGAAAACGGGGGTCATTTTTATATATATAGATTGTTTTTTTTACTACCACACGACGTCATCTAATCGAAGTAGTGTTGAAATTATTCAGTTAATAGGAGTTATTTTTCATGTGATTTCTTTCGATATCACAGTTAGTCACCGGGCAGGTCTTTTTATACAGGCAGGTAAAATACGTTGAAATAAAACTCATATAAGTATAGGTATCGTACCATCATAACCTGAGAAATACTAACAACGTCATACTAAGAAAACCCAAAGCTAAAACTTAGGACAACGGAAACATTAGTGGTCTCTTTAATGACTTGTCTAGAGAAATCAAAGTTTGTAAGTTTCTTTTTTGTTGATTTGATCACCATCTCGCTTGCCTAGAAGTACCCTTTTCACTCATGACTGAAAGACCCCTAAGATGGAGCTATCAGGAAACACAGACTCCGGCAGGGAATTTTACACCTTAGCTGTACGCAGAATAAATGTGTTTCCAAAGTGCTACGTGCGTATGGGTAGGATGTCTACTATGTACCGGTGGTGCAACGCCATACGTCTAGTCGTCCGATGATGGAACGGACTTGGCGGAATTAAATTGTGCAATTCCAAATCACACTCCCCGAAATGTAAACGATATAAAACCGACAGGCTAGCAACTCAAATAAAGATTTTAGAGAGCTTAAAATATCAAGCTTCAATATACAATTTTATCAACGCTCAAACATGTACTTACACCACGAGACTAAATTTCGCACTTACAAACTGACCTCCACGGAAATGAACATCCATATCTCATGGACCAGTTCCAAGTTAATTCAAATGATGCAAAATATGCAAGAAACAAGCAGTTGGATCATATGTCCTCGGCAGAGGATGAGTCGGAGCAGCCAATTTCCGGGGCGCATCGGTAGGAAGCGGCCGCGATTAGCCCCGATACCACCGAGCCGGGAAATGCACTTCTGACTAGGTGACCCGCTGATAAACTGTTGAATATTGCCGGTTTAACAGCCAGAAAATATTTTACAGATTATTAGAAGCGGATTACGAATGTTCTTTTTAGTTGGAGTGAATTTATAAACGAGCTAGAGTTTGTGTAGGTACAGTAATGGCATATTAGTGGAAGGGGAAAAGGAGCCAGTCTTTGGGTTAAAGATGGTATGTTAGGTAGGTATGCAATAATAAATAAATAAGTAGTAAAAAGTTTTGGGGATTTTTGGGACGTTCTTCTTTCCTCGTCTCCTCTTTTTTCCCTTTTTTTCTCTTTTCTGAGGGACTTATTCTCTGTTGGTTGCGTGAATACTTGTATATATAAAGGAGATAATGATCATATTATGTATGAAAAAATATTGGTTATCCAACCAGTTTATCAGTAAATGTACAAAAATAGATTACCAATTGTGAAAATAATATCGAAATCGGTACAAAAGAGCACGAGATATAAAAAAAAGTAAATTATCTAGCTCTTTCGCCAAGACGACATTGTTTATGGCAGCCTTACGAACGTGATGAACTTTGACGTCAAAGTGCATGTCAGACATGTCTTTCTAATAAGCATCCTGCTGCTCTATGAAGCTTTATAACTTCGTTATTGATGAAGATATTTTAAAAATTGTTCATATTTGTCTACAGAAAAATTTGCATGCACGTTCTCTATTCCAGTTTCATGTCTGAAAAAATGTCACAAAAACTTAACATAACTAGCCTAACATTGTAATAAGACACAGCAACAACATACTTGAAAATGAATAAAATCAAAAACAATATTTCGAATCTGCTTTAAAAACGATTGCTCGTTGAATATAGACCGGAGTTAGAGGCAAAATAATTAAACGTATTCAAAAAGCGGGCGTTGGAAGTAATAAGCTTAAACTTTTAATTGGGCAATCTAGATCCTTTCGATGTAAAAAATATATTTTTACTAAGTCTCGAAATTAATTGGAGGAACCAAGAGGGACTTTAAAATAACCGAGTTAGCGCCGGTATAAGTAGAAACATTAAAAAGTGCTGATGTGAAAATCTGCAACGTTGATGCAGATAGTAAAGATTTTGATACTTGATAAGATTGGTAATATTACAATTACTACCGTTTTTTTTTTAATATTTCTATTTTGGACTTTCTTGTTGCTAGTGGACTACGTTGGAATAAGGGGGTCCAATCCCGTAAAGACGGGACCCTGCACCTTTTTTGCGGGATTACTCGTCCAGTAAAGTTGCGGGATCGCGATTTTGATGCGGTATTAGATTCCTTAATCGGAAATATAGTACCTACAACTTAATTCTATGGACGGGATTTATAACAACATACTACAGACGAGAAACAGTAATTAAAGAACCATTCATTTGTTACATTACAAAAATCTACGTACCAAAAGCGCTAACAAAAGGCAGGGAAAGAAAGGACTTACTGAATAAGTATTCCGAGTACATCAACGAGCTATTTAAATATCATCCGCGATTCCCAAAATTGAACAATAAGACATATCAATGGAAGAAGTTTTTTCCTCCGTCTTGAATCCTGACGACGTCGGGCGTTTCTTTGAATTAATAAGCAGACGGTAAATTTAAATTTAATGAAACAAGTTTCTAGCAGAGTGCTGCTACCTAGTTATACCTTTTCAGTTCATAACTGTGTCCACGGGTTCCTCCTTCGTTACTTCGAACATTGTCTTATGTAAATTATTTACAATTTATCACAAAACCCTGTCGTCAAGTTACGTGGTTACAACTGTAGTAGCTGGTACAAGTACCGCTGTAAAAATGCAGCTTTTTTATTGTGCAGTAAAATTCTTTAAGTTTTGGTGGAAAGATAAGATGGAATCTTGACGAGACGTTTGGTCCCAGTTGGTTGCTCTCACATCAACCTAGATCGTCTTCATCAGGCTGCATAAACATTGAATCCAGGGTCAGATTTCGTGCGGTCTAAAAAAGAAAGAAAAACATTTTATTCAGTGGAAAAGACGCAATCTTAGGACTTAAAATTAACATCATGGCCGTTTACGGGGCTCCAGTGTGGGTGCGGTCACTGCGGATTGCGACTGAACAAGTCCCAAAGATTCATGGCTAACCAGATGATGCAACCAGAATACCGCACGGTCACCTGCGAGGCGGTAAACCTCCTTGCCAGAGAGCCATCATGGGGTTTGGAAGTTACATGTCTTCAGCTAACAGGTCTTTGTACATAAGCACGAGTGGCGCGTCATCTTCAGGTGGTATCGAAACAGCGACAAACGCAACTCAGCGCTAAGCATGCCACTATCGTGGCTGTATGGCCCCTCTTTGAGCAGAGGCAACAGAGGCACCAAGGCATCCTCACTTTCTTACTGACGCAGGTCCTTTCTCACCGGATAAGCTTGTTTTGAGAGGTTGCTGTGTCGTATTCGGAAGAAACGACCTGGTGTCACCATTGTGCGGATCACCCGGAGGACACGGTGGAGCGTGGAGGTCTGCTCCGCTTGTGAGGCGATCGGCGGTGAAGATCTCTTATGTGATTGTTCGAAAGAATTACTGGAACATTAAGGGCAATTAAGTGACACAGTAGGGTCTTAAACGGTAAAAGACTAAAAGTATAACACTCCTTCTCGCTTTATTCACAGTGGGAAGAGTTATTTGATGAATTTCCACCTCAATGTGGTAATTATCAGGTATATCTTGTTCAAACCAGACTTCAACAAGGTTGCTTAACGACTGGAATATCTTTGGTAATGATGATAAAACTTCAGGAGTATCTCTACCAGCTGCCAGACTAGCTGAGGTCTTGAAAGCCCGCAAAACCTTATTCACATTTTTTTTTGTAACTCACAGTAAGCAATTCAGGGCAATCCAACAAACTTATTGATGTAGGAATAAGTGTTAGAAAGACAACCTTTTTTCACTCACCTGTTTTCGGTAAAAAGCTTTGTTGGTAAATTACATTTACACGCGCTCAACTTGTGTTGGTGGGAAACTCGATTTTCTTTGTTTCGAACCGCCAAGTTACTTACGAGGTGGAAATTTATTTATGGGTAATTGTTTACAATAACTTCCTGTTTTGGCAGATAAGTGGTTGTGAAATGAGAAATTAATTCAATCAAGTGGGGGAGGAAACAGTACATAAGACACGAACGAAGTTCGGCAAAACTATGTTTACCTGTGCAGGCGCAGATATGTGTAACAAACTACTGTCGACCGATAAAAATGTAAGCTCATATAATATATTGAGGCGCGGCCCCGGTATGAAAGGTGAGAAGGAACGGGGTAGGATTTTTAGTCTATAAGAGTCTGATCTATATTTCCCGCTTCGCCCAAGGGCGGGGCACCAAAAAAAGGCTCCTATAATGTATTTAAAGTCAACTAGCTCGACAGGTAGTCGAAAAATATTAACCATACTTCACTAGCAGCCAACTACTATTGAATGCATTATAGAAGTACCTACTCATATAAAATTATGTTTTTTGGAAACTGGTGTTTGTATTTTTGTGATAATTTGTGCATCTATCTAGGCGGAATAAACATGTATTCTTTCTTTTCTCTTCTTTTCTTTCTTTATGTTTATGAATTAAACATAAAGAAAAAAAAATAGTATTTTCGTCAAATACTAATAATATGCATTGTTTGTTCCATGTTTCTTTTATGAGTATTTTATGAGAATAATAGAACATTGTTACCCTAGGGATGAAAGTAACTTATTTCACTCTCCTCAGACAAGTTTAGACCTAAGTACTTTCAGAGTATGAGAAATGAAAATTTCTTTAAACACCAGGGGGTCTACTCGCTTTCTCCGAAACGAAACTTTCGTAAACGAACGATATATTCATTTGACGTTAAAATTGCAAACAATCCTCTGTCATAATTATATTTTTTTTCGAAACATAACTAATTAGATAGGTCGAAACATAATTAGTAGGTCTAGAGATTCGATACGTCAAATAATTTTCGTTCGTGCGAAATTTTGAGAATGAAAGGAACCGTGGTAGGAAACACGCGAAATTTCAATCGAAACTTTGTTTTTCGGAGAAAGCGAGTAGACCCCTAGAAACACTACCTATCTGTCAGATATTGAGCGGCTCCTTTACTATATGGCGGTTCACATTGAGCGGTTCCTGTTACTATATGACGGTTTACTTTGAGAGCGGTTGCTTTGTTGATAACTATTGATGCATTACGTGCTATCGCGCGGCAGCCTTACTAATTAATGCTATATTAATGTTACGGTTCAGCAATCTACTTTAGGGTTGTGATGAGCTTTATTAGTGTTGCGTTGAAGTTTCGGTTATGCGATCATCTTCTGCTTGGTAATATTAGTTATCCGCGTATTTTAATTTTATTTTATCTCTTCATAGACTATCTGGAAGCAGTTATATAATGTGTTTTTTATTTGGAGTTGATCAATGAAACGCTGAAACTGTCTTTAGAAATAAGCCAAAATAACCTTTTTCTATTTTTTTGTATCTTTTTCTTGTGTGTTCATTAATTGCTAAATAAAAAATAGCTTCATTAAGATGCAGCGTAATGCCATCAATAACTAATTAAGACAGCAAATGCATATCTGAACATTCAATGGCGTTGTGCTAGGTGTACGCAAACATTTCCAATCTGGGTCAGCGAATCGCGGCTGGTTCGGCGCAGAATGCTCAACGGCACAAAATGATTCATGGAAATTGCACCGTAATTGAAAAAAATACGTTATTGCCGTTTGACGCATTGCCGGCGCGTTCCATCGCCAGAAATATTCACGTCCGCTGGAACCGTAATCTATTCGGTTTTTCGTACCTGTAGGTTGGTATAACTGTGTGTACGTATGTTTAGATTTTGTGGATTTATGAGTTTGAAATTAGAATTTTATGGGCTTCATTTTTGCTGATGGAATAAAGAATGATGGAAGAATGAATTCAAAAATGATAAGACATTGTCTTGTCTAATGTATTTTTGCATGGTTATATGGTTTAAAAAGAAATACTATTAATATTAGAAATAATAGGACTACTACGAGTAATAGAATGGAAGAGGCACCGTGACCTGTCAAAGAGCACCTCGGGACATACCCGAATAAAAAGAGGTGCCCCCTCTATGCAACTTCTACTTGGGTATCTCCCTGGCTACAAACATAGCCTTCTGGATAGGTAAATATCTAGTAGGTAACAATGAATTACAAACTCTCACTCCCAAAAATCCTCTCTGGCTTAACTTTACGTATCAATATCGCTATTCCCCACTAGTTGTGTTGTAGAGCACAGATTGATTCGATCTGTCTAAGATATCCAGTCGTATCCTAATGGATCAAACACGGCATACATCAGTAGGATAATAGAGTCACTGTAGATATTTAGAGTGTAACTACAAAAAAAAAAAACTCATTCCATAGAGGGTCATTCTGTGTAGGTAAGCCTCGTAAAATTTACTGAAGCGCTTCAAGATGCGTTGTGACGTAATAAGACTTGCTGTGTCCCTGTTATTGCAGTTACTTGATAAAATAATTACATATTTCAATACACTTGCTCATAAAGTGACTTTTATTGCACTGCACTTAGGTATAGGTATAATGGCACTTGTTGTGCTATAATGTAGTTAAAACCTTTTTGTTCAACCTTTCAACCGCCATAATTTTATTACATTTATCGTATCAGAATGAGGGAGCGTCGTCCCCCACGACCAATAGAAAAAAAAATGGGCACATATGAAAACAGATTTTTACCGCCACAAAAGTTTACTAGTTTTAAAGTTATTTTCTTCACAAGTGTATTGAAAAACGTCGTATGATACACGTGAGTAATTAATAATAATAATAATAATAATAATAATAATAACCATTTATTTCAGGCATCGAAGGCCCATAGAAAAAATACATAAAATAATCTTATAAAATAATAAACTAATAAATATCATAACAACAAAACTTGAACTATTTATAATTAAACACGTAACATCGGCGTCGTGTTCCGCTGCGTGGTGTCGCGTAGCCGTCCTCGGAAACGTCGATACACGACACCTTTCGGCCAAAAGTCCTCTCTCAAAAAGGTCTCCAGATGGTGGGTTGGAACTCGTATCACGAACGACTTGAAGTTGGTGTCGTGGCGCGAATCCAGCCTTTCGACCCTCAGAGTCCAGTTGCTTTTTATCTTCATATACTCTACGACTTCCTCAACCTTCGTAGAGCAATGTAGACGTGAAATATACAGCTGCGTCGTAGGCACAGCAGGACGCAGCAGCATATTTGGTCCAGTCGGTGCGGTACCGCACCGACTAATACGACCAACCGACCGACCAACCACCGACCGACCGACGACCGACTAATGATTACCGTTCTCGGCTCTCTTAATTCATGAATCCCCAAGCGACCACCGGTGGCCGCGCATCTATTGTCTTACTATTGTGTCTCTAATTGACGGTATCTGAAGGGTTAAGACCCTCGCCATGGCTGGGGTCTAAATATCGCCTCGACGGTAATCACTAACATTATACACTTATATTATAATGTACTATTATGAAACAATAGCTTCTGGAGGCGGCTCCGCCCGCGTGGCAGGACAAAATTATCCCAAGAGAACATTCGTTTGGAAGAAAAAGTATCCTATGTGCTATTCCAGGACAAGGTCTTCCCTTCTGCCCATTCAAACACGTTCAGCCGTTTGAGGTGAAGTAGTAACAAACATACACACACATAACACAACACAACAACACAAGTTATAGTTTAAATTAAGTTTTCACTAAAGGGACTACGCGAGATTCGGACCATTTTAGTCTATAGTTCGACGTATCTAGTCTATGGTTTGACGTATCGCGTAGTGTAATAGGGGTCAGACGTGAGTCAGACTGTCTCTCTATGAATGGAAATTAGGATGAGTCAAAATATCGTATGCGATATTCAGCATAGTGTAGGCCCTTAACTCTTCTTTACTTATTTCTGCACACCACTGTCTACATCTCTTCTAATCTTTCCTTTCGCAGGTCTGCTGGAACCGGGCCTTGGTCGAAGCCATGGTCCGGAGCGAGAAGGAATGGCAGGCGGTCGCCTCCTTCTGCGAACAGTAATGCTAACAAAGGAGGAGGCAGACCGCATCAGGCGACGGCGCCCTCGCCGCCGTCGCCGCCCGATTTCCGGCCACCGCAGTCGCGTGCTCGCGGACGGCAAGCCATGGGTCGTCCGGTAATAGACCGAGCCCAAGACGTCGACGGCGCGCACTGTTCCCGCGCGCCTCAAGGAGTTGTCAGCATTAGGAGGGGCCCAGCTAGGTCGAAGCCTACTGGTGCCAGGGTTATCCGAAAGGGAGCTCGTGCCCCGGTATGAAGGCTAGTAACGGGGTGGGTTTTTAGCCAGTAAGAGTCTGACACTATCTCTCGCACCACCCAAGAGCGGGGGTTGTCATAAGATGATTTTTGCCCACCGAAAAAAAAAAGGTCTGCCGGAAACAAAGTACGTTTGTTCAAAGTTTTATAATAATGTTATCTTCTTCTGATATTTGTGTGTACATAAATTATAAAATAAATACAAACTTTAGTTTTTCATGTGATTTCAGCCAAAAATTAATAAATACCATTTCCAGAGTAATACCTGTTGCTGATAATATTTATGACACAGAAAAAACGGTATTTAGCTTTGACGCATTATTTATCGCGACACCATTTTATTATTTGGAATCTCTATTTATAACCATTAGTGAAAAATTTAACGTTTATTATGAAATCTAACTGCTGTTTCAACAGTAAAGGGAAGAGCCGGCGAACGAAACTTATTAGCCCCGAGAGGCTAAGTAGAGGGTAATGCGTTATTATGAGTTATGATGCTTGTTTAGTGAACTGGCAATTCAAAACAACAGCTAACGTTGTACTTCGGTACATTGTAAAAGGTTTGAAGTATCATAATTAAATAATTTATTTTCATACAGAGAATATATACAGGGTTATTTGTAAAACACTAGCAACCTCTTAGGACTATGTTAAGAGGGTCCTTCTCCACTCGCTTATCGTAAACATCGAAAATGGTATAAAAGCTTGTTACTTCATTTAATGCAATCCAAAGCGATGTTTGACGAAAAGGCAACGCAAAAAAAGAGAGATAACGCCTGGAAACTCTGTTAGTATTCGGTAATTCCGAGATTTACTCGAAAATTTCACAAAACTTGCTCCAGGAAATAGCTGTTTTTTTTTTTTAAGTTTTTGGAAAAAGTTGTCATCATTGCAAGGTCTGTAGAGGATTACTTTTTTGACTTTTTTAATTTTTAGGAAAATTATGAAGTGTCAAAGTTCATATACAATAGGATATTTTCAGAGGTTTTTACTGGATTAGTCTTACACAAATTTAGAAATTGGTTTCTTTAGAAACCTAGATAATATCCACAAGATACTGTGTTTCCAAAATATCTAATGAAAAATGTGTAATAACGTCATAATCAGTTATGAGCGGTTGTATGAAAAACAGTGAAAATGTGAGTCGTGATGCACCACCTTAAGAACATCATAAACAACTTTTGTTCTATGTTTTTTTTTTTCATATCTTAGTTCATCAGATTTTCATATAAAAATAAAAATATTTAAATTGAACGTTCTGAATGTTACGAAGTCTATGCTGGCGAATCAATTTTCTAGTGTGATGAGTACACGAAAATGGTGTGAATGCTTGCTAGGTAGGTGTGATAACAATGTTTCGGAAGTCTGCTTCCTATTATTACGAGAACAGTGCGTGGGAGGCGTGAGTAGATACGGCAAAATACAGAGTTGAAATATGTTAGATAGAACAACGAAATCTTGAAGGTTTGTTTTTGGTAAATGTATTATGTTTTGTAAAAAGTCATAGAACAAAAGTGGTTGTTTATGATGTCTATAATATAGTCCTGCAAGGGTGTTAGTGTTTTACGAATAACCCTGTATATTTACATACATTTTTTTTGAGGTGGGAAATCATCCAATGATATCTCACGCTCCAAGACGGAGAACGAGGGCGTGTCACACTTTTATTAAATAAAACCACATCTGTGTTTTACAGTTTAGGGTTGCCATTTGGGTTCCAAGATCACGTGTTTCCTTTTCAGAAACTAGTGCGTATCACAAAAACTGTTGGTTTCGGTTTTGGGATAAGCTCGATTCTCTATTTCCTATCCCTGCAGAACCTGAAAGTTAGGATAAGCAGAAGCTATTACCAGAAAAGTGCCAAGGCGATGGCCAAGAACAATGAGCCAACGAGTCCCAAGTAAGAGATACAACTATTTTAGATCCCACAACGTTTTTCTGTTTATTTATAACGTACTACGAGTAAGACAAAATCTAATTTCCACTGCACTCCATAACAAGAAACGGAACACAGGTAGGTAAATAGGCACAAAGGTAGCATAGCTTGTTTTGTACTCCATTAATTCTGCTTTTATGTTTTTTCTATTCCAAATTCGAAATTTTCAAAGCGGTTCCGTTAAACGCTACCAAATATAAAGTGGAGAAAAATACAATCTTCCATCACTTTTATCGCAGAAATGTTGTTTACCAAATCCTTTTACCGTCACGCATGAATAGTCCTCACTCGAGTGATTCACTGAGTCTCTGCGATAAAGTCCGAAACTTTCCTTCGGAACAGTCAAAGCAGAACCATTTTTGTGTGAGCTACCGCCTATATATACCTACCTCCTGGATTTGAATTTGGAACGTCTCGAAGTGTTCTTTGTTCTCCAAACAATGTCATGGAAAAATATTTGTTAAGATTTTAATCCTAAAGGCGAGTGCCAGAGTAGATAGTGAATTCAAATTTTGAATTTTTTTTTACAATTTGCTGTTTAATATTGGATGGTGTGCAAACAAAAAATATATTTGTGGTAACGACATGTGTATACAAGGTGTAAGGGACAGCCCTCCGCAAACTTTAAAGGCTTGGTCAGTAGACGAAACTGAACAACTTTCCACATATTTTTTTATCAAAAAACTAAAAAAAAATCGGCCTCGTCATACAAAGTGTCCAATCAAGTTTATAATTTTGTATGGTGAGGCTGATTTCTTTTTTCGTTTCCTTAAAAAAAAAAATTGTGGAACGTTGTTCTGTTTCGTCTACTGAGCAAGCCCTAAAAGTTTGCGGAGGGCTGTCCCTTACACCTTGTATTTACATAAATTATAACTTTACTCACTTTTAATAAATGACAAATTTTAATTCTTCTCTAAGTTAGAGAATTTCGTTAATAATTTTTATTTATAATTTTTCGATAGTGAACTGTTTATATTGCGAATAACTAACAAAAATTTGAATTACGCGGGTTACCCAGCTTCAATCTCTTTAACTACAAGTAACGGGTAAGTAAGCAAGACATAAGACCCTTATGTAACCATTAATTTATTTTCAAAATAATTTATTTACCGATAACTTCCCCAATCTGGTTAAAAAAACCGATTTTAAAATCCTGCTTGACCACTAAAAGAATATACCTCCGTTCTTACAAAGCAAAGGTGCTTAAAGCTTCAAAGGATGTTCTGATACGATTTGGTTAAAAAAATACAGTGGAAGAATTGGAACAGTCTTTGACAAGCACTTGGACGGGCGGGCCCGCGGCGCCGTGTTTGCTTAGCGCGAGTTCGCAAATGCTACTGATTGCTTGTTTGTCGTACGAAATTTTTATTTCCCCGAGCAAAGTTCACCGTTAAAGCCTCGCAATTTAGATCTCAAGCTATATGCCGAACGATTCAGTTGAGCACACACACAGTTTTAGGATCCTTGAAGTTTTCAAGCACTCTATCTACCAATAGTCCATTGAAACGAACTCCATCGAAAAGCTATGAAACATAAAAGCTCGCTATAACCTTCAGGTGCGATACAAACGGCACTAGCGCCGCTCCAGTCATCTTTTATTCACCACTGTTTTATTTACAAATACTGTGTAGGTATTGTTATCTGGTAGTTTTTTTCCAACATTATTTTTGTTATCGTGGAATCCAGTTGGAATCGGAAGATATTCCGGAGCGAGCTGGTATCGACAAGCGGCTTAGTTTAAATTGAAACATATTGGCGGGGAAGGGAATCCTTACCTTACGTGTACACTTCCATCTGTTCAAATAAAGTACTCGTAGAGACGTCGTGTCGCACCGCTGTGCCGCTGTGCCGCTGTGCCGCTGTACCGGGAACAACTACAGCCAGCGCCAGACGTGCACAATAGTTTTATTATACGGTACTTAATTGATTTTATTGTTTACTCAACCCACTTCTATATACGCTATTTATTGAATCGGGCATGTTCATATTACGCAACGTGCGGAAATATAAAACGAAGCCGACGGAATCCTCTTTATATATTCGATCACGTTTCAAAACTGGGCGTTCACGTAGGCATATCTGGGGGTACACGTAGGCATATAAAATACGGTCTATTAATATGAAGAGCTGTAAAGCAATAAAAATATCACAGTATAGTGAGGATGCCACGGTGTTGTGAATTTTATGGCGCATGCACTCTATTTCAGTTATAGCATTTCAGTCAGAAATATTTTATTACACTTCCTATTTTGCTGAACGGCGCTCACGATTGCACGTGTTATGAATTTCAAATTATGTACTACCATGAAGTTTCATGTCGCACAATATTTTATATTGCTTTATAGTTAGATGCAGGCCGCCATGAATGACAATTTGGAACAATGAAGCATTTTATTGGTGCCATATGAATACGCGGCTCGCAGCGCGCGCATCTCCGGTGTGAGTAATGTCTTATGCGCCGGAGCGTGCGATGGAGCGGCACACGCCTGTATAATTCAAGGGCAGGTGTTAGGTGTTGGCTCCTACAAGGTGTTCAATTTATTCGCCCCTCAACATCTGTAATCTCACACGATGCCAGGCACGTGATTGGTAAAAGTACGTACATTGCGTATCATCCACGTTTGGCTTCACGTTTTGGGGCGTGTATTAGTTATGTAGATTTGCACGCTTCAGGAGTCAGAACGCGGACAATAGCCACGAGATTGTCGTTTGTATTGGTCGCGACGTACGACCGGAGGATTCTCATGAAAATACACGCACTCGGTAGATTTAGTGCGAAATACCAGCAATAAATAACTGACCCGGAAGGGACAAAGGTACAAGAGTATATCGTCCAAATGAATTGAAAAGGCCTCATACATAAAACAACGGCTCCTTCCCGTTACAACTTAGATATCACCTCGACTGGTGTGAATCACGGCGACGCATTTACATAGGCACACAATACATGGCCTTGTTTGTCAAAACCCAACAAAAAATATATTACTGGCCATTTTATTCGCTATAAAATTATAATGGGATTGCCAGTGCATTATAGCTCGCTATTAAATAAAAATGTAAATACTCAGTACACATAAACCTCCCGCGCCTTGGTTCAGGCCATAGTCCGGAGTGAGGGGGAATGGGCGGCGGGGGGAACTAGTTTTAAACTATTAAATGCATGACATGGTGTCCGGTCACATCCTCACGCCCCAGCCGCTGAGACCTCGACCCCGATTTCCAGAAACATGGGCTTATAGACGACGAGCGATGGTTACCTCGTCGTCTAGTCGTCCGGTAACCGTATGGACCGCCGATTCCGAATCGTTGAAGGCGTGTAGTGTTTCATGCGTCCGTCAAAGAGATGTCATCAAAACCGAAGGATCCCAACAGGGTCGAAGCCTACTGAAATCATGAGTCGACTTCTGAAAAGGAAACCTACGGAAAATAGGTGAGGTTTTAGTCTGTGAAAGTCCGACACGCCCTTCCACTTCGCTTTAGAACAGGAGAAGTCGATTTCCCACCATAAAAAAATCCTTAGTGCTACAAACTCGTTTGATTCAGTATCGCTTCCCATGGTTGCGTTTCGTCTTGATCCATCTATTGTAACATTGTGTACAAACAATGAATCCGAGGTAGTTTGAAATACGAACAATGTCAGTATTTACAGAGCGAGTTAGTACCCGCCCTGCGTAGCCGCTTGCATTAGCGATGGCTTTATTGTTTCCTTGCTACTTTGTGATCAATTGATTCTGGTCAGGCAGCCACGTCGCGACATCTTGATATTACTACTTTGTTCCTGTACGTTAGACACACGGTGATGTTTGTTACGCACGTGACAACCCTACCGTTTGTAGGGATATTGTCTTTGAGCAAAGATACAATTGTGAAGTTTTGATTAATGGTGCCTAGATGCTGTTATTTGAAAGAATTATCAGCCTTTTAATGAACCCACTGGGACTCAGACTTCCTCTCTAGGAGACGGAATGGACCGTAATTCAACACGCGGGCCCAGTGCTGGGTTGTAACAGAAATAATTATTACTATACTATTAATTCATGAATCCCCAAGCGACCACCGGTGGCCGCGCATCTATTGTCTTACTATTGTGTCTCTAATTGACGGTATCTGAAGGGTTAATGCAGGTATATGAGAATCTGACAGGGTCTCGAACAGCAGAAGCTGGCAAAGCAGAAGGAGAAAATGTGACAAATGGACTGCTACCTAAAGGATTGGCCAGAAGTAGCTGAAGGCAGAGAAGAGTAGAAGAATGGATTGGAGGCTTTTGACTAGTAGTGGAACACTAAGGGCTTATAATAATAATATGAGATTTCAAGAAACACTTCTTTTTTCGGGAAAAACACTGTGAAAAAAAAAATGCGAATGTTTGTGAGTCTGTGTGTAAGTATGTTTAATATATGTATGATTTGGGTGTAAATTTTGATGGCATTCGGGTAGATCATGTTTTGGAATAGCACATAGGATACTTTTTATCCAGGCACTATTTTCCTTTGGGATAACTTTCTACTTTTACGCGAGTGCTGCGAGCGCGAGTGAAGTCGCTGGCAGCAGCTAGTCTAATATACTTTTCAACAACAAAACATTACTCGTAGCACCCATGGCTAGCTGCTACGAGCGCGTAGGCGGCGTAGTCGTAACTACGTCCATTCACATCTACGGCGTAGCAACAGAGCAATTTCATCCTGTTTTGTTTGCACAACCCACAGCCTATCCACTCCACACTTTAGTGTTAGAAAACAAAACAACAACCTAACAATGATTTTCCTCGCTTTTCATTAAATAGACGGCACATCTCATGCTGTAAAGCAATTAATGAAATGGGTTGTATCTAAACTATTGTGATGTAGGTAAGTAAAGTTGAAGGGTGAGCAGCAATGCTTTTAGCGCGTGTTGTTATGCAGCGGGCGCGTCGTCGGCGGGGCGCGCGCGGGCGGCGGGGCGGGGGGCGGGGGCGGCGCGGCGCCCACATAAATTCCGATTTATCGCTAACCTGCCGAACTTTCTGGACGTCTCACTCTGTACTCACCTCCCCACGGAAACCTTATTTTATTTAACTTCTTTATACTCCGTCCCGTAGTTTCAGTTTACTCCGATAAACATAATTAAATGGCTATTTTCTGATTTATTTCTCTTTTGACATGTTTATGGTTTGTTGTTTGACTTGGAGTTTTTACTTAGCTTACTTTGTTTTAAATAGTTACCTTCAATAGCAGTCTTCTATCAGAAAAGCTTCTGAGTAAGAAATAACAAAGAAAGACGTTATTTAATGTAACAGGTTTAAGTCTATTATTATTCAGATAGAAAATGTAGCCTTTTGACTTTATACAATAACAGGATCATTATTACAGTTAGCTATTCAGTGTGCATTTCTTTCATGATTTGAAATAATAAACTCGGCAAGTCGGAACCAATTGTCTTGTAAGAAATAAGATACAGAAAACAAAACAAAGAAAGAGAGAAATTATTTCACGTCCAAATAACAGAACACAAAGGTGTAGTTTATTTGCATTCGCACAGCGTTAAGTCATTTCCAGCGAAGGAAAGAAAGAAGCGAGAAAATAATAGCTAGGGACGGGGAACGAAAAAACAAAACGAACAAGTGCGAGTCCGACTCGCGCACCGAGGGTTCCGTACAAATTATTTTGTGAGGTGTAATGATACGATGGTGTGATGAAACGGTGAAGGAAAACATCGTGAGGAAACCGGCATGTCCTAGAACCAAAAATTCGAAGACATGTGACATTCACCAACACGCACTGGGCCTGCGTGGTGGATTACGGCCCATTCCCTCTCCTAGAGAGGAGGCCTGAGTCCCAGCAGTGGGAACGTTAAAAAGACTGATGATGATGATGATGATTATGATAAAATAGTTTTCAGATTTTTTGTTTTACTTGTGCTACATGGCATTGTTTCTTGACAAATTTCATGATTCGAGGTTAACTAACGGGTTTTGATTGATATAAATAGAACTTTTTTTAGAATAGAATTAGATTTTTTTAATATAATAAAAAAAACAATCAATGGTTTTCTTTGATTATATTTTCTTTAGATTGCGTTGAATTAGAATTTGATTTTTTTACTTTTCTAAGGAATAGCAAACTTGAGTATTTGATATTAAGGTGGTGCATCACGACTCACATTTTCACTGTTTTTCATACAACCTCTCATAACTGATTATGACGTTATTACACACTTTTCATTAGATATTTTGGAAACACAGTATCTCGTGTATATTATCTAGGTTTCTAAAGAAACCAATTTCTAAATTTGTGTAAAACTAATCCAGTAAAAACCTCTGAAAATGTCCTATTTTGTATGAACTTTGACACTTCATAATTTGCTTTAAAATTAAAAAAGTCAAAAAAGTAATCCTCTAGAGACCTTGCAAATTTTATTAAGATTCTAAATGATGACAACTTTTTCCAAAAACTTTTAAGGGTTTAAAAAAACAGCTATTTCCTGGAGCAATAAGCTTAAATCTCGGAATTACCGAATACTAACAGAGTTTCCAGGCGTTATCTCTCTTTTTTTGCGTTGCCTTTTCGTCAAACATCGCGTTGGATTGCATTAAATGAAGTAACAAGCTTTTAAACCATTTTCGATGTTTACGATAAGCGAGTGGAGAAGGACCCTCTTAATATAGCACGATACTTACTTGTTGTTTTTACGAGTATCGTATTAGTATTTATAAAAAACGATCTTCACATACGAATAGGCGGGCAAAAAAAGTGATCCTATAAGTGTTTTATTTTTCCCAACTAAGGTACGGAACCCCGAAAAGGAAAATTTAATATCGCTAGTCGATAAATGTAGTAGTCGTTTAACTATAATAACGCAGGTAGGATCCGGCGCCAAGTTTCTTCCCAAACAAACCAATAAACGTCGCCGCGGAGACAATTTTAGGGGAAGAAGGTAATTATTTATCTTTCAATATTGATATATGCGCGTGCGATGTGTGCGTAACGGTAAGCCGTTCACCTGGCTGTTATTGCCCAAGTTACATTATTGGCAGTGGCGGATTAAGTCAGTGCGGGACCTGTAGCAAATTCGATCAAGAGGCCCTTGTGAAGACTTTTTTTTTGGTACATCCTTTTTAATATTATAAAAGCCTACACCTAAATGGCAAAACCGATTTTGATGAAACTTGGTACACGGATAGCCCATGTCCTGGAATATGACATAGGATCTTTTTATCCCGGAAGTATGTTCCCTTGGGATAATTTTCTGCTATCACGCGGGCGAAGCCGCTGGGAGCAGCTAGTATTTAATACAACTTTTAGGGTACTTAACGAACTACATATTTTGTGTAGCAATAACTCCGCGTATTTTAAGATTGGGTTAATACGTAAAAAGTACGATAATAGGTGAATTCTAAGAAATCTTCTACTTCGTAGGCTTTTACTTGAAATCAACTGTATTTGGATTTCATATAATGCAGTGGAACTCGGATAATTGGTATTTTAAGTGACCTGCAAATTTGTCCCACTTAGCCATTGTTACAGATATCTAGGTATAAATATGGTATAAATAAATATCTGTCTCATTTATAGAGGGCTTTATTAAGAGAGGTGAAAATAGAGGTTATTATTCAGTTATAAGTAGAGGTGCGATTATTTAATCATCATCAGACTTTTTAATGCTCCCTCTGCTGGGAGTCAGGCCTCCTCTCTGGGAGAGGGAATGGGCCGTAATCCACCACGGGGGCCCAGTGCGGGTTAGTGGATGTCACATGTCTTCGAATGTTTGGTTTTAGGACATGCCGGTTTCCTCACGATATTTTCCTTCACCGTGTATTATCGACTAGCTTTCAGAGACCCGTGCTCAGCAGTGGAATTATAGGTAGCCTATGTGTTATTCCAGTGTCTCTTCTACCTACCTACCAAATTTGATCTAAATCCGTTCAGTAGATTTTGCGTGAAAGCGTAACAGACAGACAGACAGACAGAGTTACTTTCGCATTTATAATATTAGTAGGGATTATTTCATAAAATAACATTTTTATGTAAACATTACACATGGGTCTTTATTAGTAATTAAAAAAGGTAAATAATCAAAAATATACTAGATTTTTTTTTGCGTTCTGCAGATTTTCCGAACGCGTGCGGCCTGTGGCATTTGCTACTCTTGCTACATGTCTAATCCGACACTGATTTTGGAATGAATCCATGATCGTTGTTATCAATTGGTAGAGGGGCTCATGATCGTTCTAACAATATGGCGGAGGGATGCATGTTCGGGTGTCGTCGGCGTTTCATTTTCCTTGACTGTTTGATTTACGATGTTATTGTGGGTTTATAGTTGCCGTCGGTTTTTGATGTAGGTAAAGTTGATGTGTCGTGCAGGTAGGAATAAATAGTGACGGAAAATACCCGAATACGGTTTTGAATTGAATTAATGTTTTTTTTATAACAACAGTTGTTTATTTACTGTTGTTGCATTTACTCTGTGTAATGAAAATACAGTCATCTGGAATCCTGAATAATTAGAAACGTGTCAGACTTATTCAGCCGATACCTAATTCAAGAAAAAAAATACATTCAGCCGAACGTAGAACCTCCTCCTTTTCGGTCGGTTAATAATTCAATTTATTTTGGTATCTTATGGTGTAAGTAGTTTAATTACCCGAAACCTTGGCAAAATCAATTAGGAGTAAATTAGTGTTTTCGAGTAGTCTAGACAATTTGTAGTCATAAAGGAGTCTGCCCACTATACCGTACCATACTACGAACAGGCTATGAACATGTCGGGCAATAAAATTTTGTAACTGTAGTCGTCAGTCGGTATCAAAATGGACTAGTTTATATAGTGTTACTAGCTTTTGCCCGCACGGCTTCGCTCCCGCTCTTCCCTACTCTACCCTACTCTACCCTACTCTACCCTACTCTACCCTACTCTACCTTACTCTACCCTACTCTACCCTACTCTACCCTACTCTACCCTACTCTACCCTACTCTACCCTACTCTGCCCTACTCTACCCTACTATACCCTACTATATCCTACCAAACTTCACATAAACCATCTTCTAAATAGACCGAACAAAGCCTAAAAATTTGGTTTGGATAGGTGAGCTCGTTCTTGAGTTATAAAATAACAACGAAAAGTGGCATTGATTTTTATATATTGTTATATTTTGACGGTGTCGATATGTTTATTTATTTATTTAAACTACATGTACAGTAGTGGTACATAGGCGGACTTAATGCAGCAAGGCATTCTCTACCAGTCAACCTTTGGGTTAAAAAAGACAACACTGTGGTAGGTTTGCACAATAAACAAATAACAGATACTACAAACGGAAAAATATAAAATAAGTTATTTATAATAATAAAATACATAAATATGCTAAAATAATAAACTAATAAATACTATGAAAATTATGAAATCATTAAGATAACTCAATAATAACAATTCTGACGAAGACCGAACTAAAGGTGAGAGGACTTCAAGTAGTAGTTCCGAATTGTCCGAGTTGTTCCGCACACAGTACGCAATATAGCTAAACCATACGGTAAATATTCGAGTTTTAACCGCACTAATCTGCCTGTTAAAATGTTGTACGAAAGTACATTTTTGCCATGGTATGCTTAGGAAAAAAATTTCTACATAAAAATATTCACTCGCTCTTTTTGAAGTGTCCGAAAATACAGGTGAACTACTATAATAGTAGTTCACTACTTACTACACAGAGAAAACGAAAACGGTTAAGACACGTGGTTAGTAATACGAGGATGATACACAGATACTACGTTCTAGGTATAGTAGACCATGTCGTGTTTTGTTTCGAACTACACACGATCCTATAAAATACGGTGAAGTGGGCAGAATCCTTTTGAGTTCCTTTTATACCTAGTAAGAAGCCAGCCAACATTTTAAAATCATTCAAATAAGTGTTGAAAGACAATGAACCGCTCTTTGTAGAGATTTTTAAAGCTCCGCCATTGTATTGGCATTTATGAAATATAAACCGAGTGAAATAAGGATACAGTGACAGTGTAGAGCTTTCTTATCGTTTCGTACTGCGAACGGCATAAACATAAAAACTGGGAGGGAGAGACATTCCGAAATTACTTCAGAAGTGCTGCTGTGTTTTTGCAAAGGTGAATATCCAAACTCGCCCTGTATAATGAAGAGTATCGGAATACATGAAAGTTAATTATATAAGTTGCAAATACTTCTGTAACACGGACTAGCTGTATGCCAAAATGTACATTTTATCATCATCCGCCAGCCGCCATGTACGCCTAATGTCATGTCATGTCAATAATGAATTAGAGGCTGCATGGCTTTGCCTTAGCCCCTGTCAAAATGGGAAGAAGAAACAAAAAAAAAAATGAATTAGGGATGTTCAATCAATTGTGACCGATAGATTGAATTTTTAGTCGATCGATTGATGTTTTTTCTAATAGTGTTATTAAAAAAAAATAGTATACTTTACAAATGAGGTTATACTTGATTTTGAATATGTAGGTAGTTAGAATAATGATGAAGAGACCAAAACCTATTATTTCATCATTATCAGGTTTTATAATGACCGTTTAAAAAAGTTTGCGTTCTACTTATAACTTGAAAACCAGGCCACGAAACTGAAGTTTTCATTTACCTTTATAGTGGTCTAGTGCACAGTTCTCACGCATCACAGCTACGGAATCTACGCCCATTCGCCGGCTTCTGAAGACGTCAATTTATGAGCGAGGAGTTTTACTTCGCAATATTATGAACAAGTCTAGCGTGCGGCGGGGCTGCGCCTCCAAGATGCAATACTGCTGGAATGGCACGTGGGTGAGTGCTGCTCACTTAGGCAAATTGTTTTCCAGACTGTGTAGGTTGAGATGAAGTGTCCTTACAAAATATGCTTCAAATTGGCTGGCAATTTTGCTCAAATTTAATATAGAGTGTTTAATATAGATTTTTTTTTTCGACGTTGCGTCTAAACGTCTTAGTGTCCTCAGATACAGGCCCTAAAAAAACCGCCGTTTCAAGCTTCTTTTTGAGGCGGCCTTTTTTGTGGCTCATTTGCGGCGGTGCTGCCATAAAAAACGCTTAAGGCCGCTTTAATTCATGAATCCCCAAGCGACCACCGGTGGCCGCGCATCTATTGTCTTACTATTGTGTCTCTAATTGACGGTATCTGAAGGGTTAAGCTTCTCTGGCCAAGCTATCGCGCGCTGTAGCTGTTTTTTGCGGCGGCTTCTAGCTTTTTTTGTGGCCGCTTCTTGCGTTTTTTTGTGGTGGCGTTTTTTTGAGGCCCGTGTGCGGGGACAGTAACTCATAAATGTTAGCTTGTAGATTAAGAATGGATCTTTATAAGGTGTGTAGATCGTGTCTGTATGTATGTAGATAGAGTCGGTTGTTTTTCCAGTGTAATAATACTGTGAGACTGTACGGTTAAAAAAAATACAGTGAACTAAGAGCAGGATCTTTGGGAAGGTCAAACGGAAACACCCTTTTTGCACTATCGTAACATCCGCGTAAAAGCGAACTTAACCGAACTATGCCGACTGTCTACAGATGTGAAAGGTTTTAAGTCACGTACCTGTGTAAAAGGACACATCTAGAAGTAACAAATGTTGTGACTTCATTTTTATGTGTACACATTAGGTTGGTAGCACCGTAATGCGTCCGCGGAGAGACGGAACAGGACAACGCCACATGCGAGGCAAACTTTCTAATCTTTTAAAGTTATTCCAAGGGAGACGGAACACGCATCCGTCTTGCATATGTAGTAAATTTGGTTTTTGCTGAAACCGACATACAGAACTTAGTGAACAGTGATGGCGTTGGATAAATAATAGTTATTTTGCAAACAGGCTTCAAATAACAGTTTTAGACTAGATGATATTGCAGCTGGTATTTCCTAGCCGACTAGTCTGAGCAAAAACACTGAAACAAACTCGGAGGTCAACATTTCCCTTATTATTTATACAGTAAAATATGTAGATAAGTGACTCAGATGGTTTTTAACCGACTTCATTTGAGGAAGGAACCAGAACAATTTGAGTTAACTTGTCCAGTCTAGAGATGTGCCGTTGCTGGCAATATTGCCCGATGTATGAATATTGGAGGCAATATTGCCAGCAATATTCCCATATTGCCGGCAACGGCACATCTCTAGTCCAGCCTGAGCAATTATATTATCTGTCAGTCGATACTTTTCAAAATAAATATTTATGTCAAATATAATTAAAAAATAAACTGATATTGTAAAATGGAAATAAATGAATCATCCATGTCAAATTGTAAAAAGAAAAGGATATTGACAAAAAGTTAGTACCTAATGATAGTTTTTGATTTTTAATTATTCTTTTTATAAGCTCAATAGTTTCTTGGTTGCGGTCTGGCTTTGAAAACAGCAACTCGCAGGCTTAGGTGTTCACACAGGGTTGTCGACAGCGTAGATGTGGTACAACAAACACTTGTATCAAAGGGGTGGAACTTGTTTGGAAACATAGTGAGGAATTTCGGAGCGTGTGCGGTGCTTGAGCACGTTCATTCAGGAACCTTGTGTGGCTACTTTCATGGGTTGTTGTGTCAAATCGATATTTTGTAACGAAAACTATTTAATCTCAACTAATACATTATTAGTTGAGATTAAATAGTTTTGTTATTATGTAGTAAAGTTTAGGGGAGGCCTATGCCAGAAGGCAAGCTGATAAAAATGTTACCGATGTCAAAAATGTTAAATTGTATCACTATTTATAACCGATTTAATCATTACATTGAACACGGATAACCCCGTTGTCGCTGGCATTAGCAACAGGATCCGCGTACGACGTACGACGTCGCGGGCAGAAGCTAGTTGTATCATAAAAAAATATAAAATTGAACTTAGGCGTGGTGGGTGTGGGGGATAGTGCAGAAAAAAATAAGTCGCCCATAAATAATCCTTACTAATATTATAAAAGCAAAAGTGAGTTTGTTTGTTTGTTACGTCTTCACGCCTAAATAGCGAAACCGATTTTGATGAATTTTGGTAGATAGTTGGGACCCTGGATACGGACATAGGCTATTTTTTTTTAATTTGAAAAAAGGGGGAGAAAGAGTAAAGCATATTAATAAAAGCGGGCGAAGTCCCGGGTAAAAGCTAGTACTTCATAACTAAGAAAAACGTTGTGGAAAGTGTGTTTATTAAAAGAGAATACTGCATTTTTATTTTGTCTTTGGTAACTACAATTCTAGGTATTTGTACGGAACTGGAAGTAAAGGCTTAACTTGTTATCCGGAGCAGAACCGGCTTCCAATCGTACATCGGTTCTTCTAGGAACTGGCCGGAATGAGTACGACTTTGCTTTGACAACAGTTCTATTTGTGCGGAAATTATAGAGCTGCGAGCCTTCCGTGTGTTACATAGCATTAATGGCTAATACTCATTGTCAATGAGAAAATTCTGTCGTACCTAACTACTATTATATGTGTAGGAAAAATCATCATCATCATATCAGGCGAAAGACGTCTACTGTTGGACATAGGCCTCCCCCAAGCGTTGCCACAAGGACCGGTTTTGTGCGTCACGCATCCATCGGATTCCCACGACCCTGAACAGGTCATCGGTCCACCTTGTTGGAGGCCGAGGTGTGCGCTGCGTCTTCCGGTAGGTACGTGGTTGCTACTTCAGAACATTTCGTCCCCATCGACAATCTGTTCTGCGTGCAATGTGCCCTGCCTATTGCCATTTAACTTTGGCGATTCTTCGAGCTATGTCGGTAACCTTGGTAGGAAAATTGGCGTATACAATTTGTGGTTGGCCTACTATACCGATCGAAACGACCCGACAAAGTATTTCGGAAGCCATGGTACCTTCAGCAAAATGATCATATAACATTAGGGCGGTACTGGCTTTTAGTATGATTTTAACTTTCCTGAAAGATTTTTAATCCCTTCTTGATTTTGGATTACAATAAAGTTTATTCTGTTCTATTCCTTCTAGCAATCCATCCTTTTGAATATAGCTATTCCCATTGTTTCTCTGTCTATGCAGAAAGGTCGTGGAAGTCACTTCAACCTAACATTTAAGATAAGAAATCGGTTTCTCTTAACAAAAACCAAGTAAACAGGTATAAATTACATACAAACAATTTCTCGTTTATCGCTCTATCTATTGATGAAAACTGCAACAAAATCTATTTCGTGGTTTAACAAGTTTTAACGGATAAGCAGGTACAAGCGAAACACAACTTAGTTTTTATACTAAATTATATAGAGATAATTAATTAACCCATATCCAAAGGTTGACTGGTAGGAAATGCCTTGTTGCATTTTAAGTCCGCATGTACCACTGTGTACTACATGAAGTTTAAATAAATAATTATTGTTTTTTGTATCTATTAGTGATTTCCTATAATAATAAATAAATAAATAATAAATCATTTATTATCAGGCATCTTGGCCCATAGATATATACCTTACAGACTAACATATATATAGAGTAAATATATCTTGTCGTTAGTAAATAGGACTTAAATCTATGTTAGTAACACTTCACATTGCACTAAGTTCACTTCGTGCTGTTCTGTGGCACCTGTCCGCGGAAGCGACGGAACACCACGCCCTGCGGCCAAAACTCTTCCTTCAACATGAGGGGCAAATAAGTTCCCAGATATCATATATAAACAATAAGATAACAAAGAATAATGTCATTACGAGGACCATACGGCAGCTCATGTATGGAGAGGGGCCAGTTTCCACTTCGCTGGAAGACGGGGAAACTGGTCCTCGTCGCGAAGCCAGGGCGCCCTGCGGACTCTCCGTCCGCGCACCGGCCCATTGTGCTGCTCGACGAGGTGGGCAAGCTCTTTGAAAGAGTCATTGCAAACCGCCTCGTCGCGCGGCTAACACGGGTGGGGCCGGACTTTTCGGACGGACAGTTCGGCTTTCGCAGGGCGCGCTCTACGGTGGACGCCATCATGCGCGTGCGAGCCCTCACGACAGGGGTTGCGGTGTCCCGGGGCAGGAGCGTCGTGGCAGTGTCCTTGGACATTGCCAACGCGTTCAACTCCCTGCCCTGGAGTACGATCCGGAGGGCACTCCGGTACCACCGGGTGCCCGAATACCTCTGTCGAGTGGTCGAGGCTTACCTGTCGGACAGGTCCATTATCCACCCCGGTCACCAGGGAGACTGGAAACGTCGAGAGATGTCGTGCGGTGTTCCGCAGGGGTCGGTTCTAGGCCCACCCTTGTGGAACATCGGCTACGACTACGTGCTGCGCGGCGACCTCCCTGACGGGGTCAGCGTCAGCTACGCAGACGACACGCTGGTTCTAGCGCAGGGAAAGTCGCACCAGGCGGCGGTCGCTTTAGCGACACGCGGGGTTGCGATAGTCGTTGGTAGGATCCAGGAGTTGGGACTCGAGGTGGCGCTGCACAAATCCGAGGCCATGTTTTTCCACGGCCCTCGGAATGCGCCACCATCAGACTCCCAACTTACGGTAGGAGGAGTTCGCATCGGCGTCGGGTCGACGATGAAGTACCTGGGACTCGTTCTCGACAGCCGATGGAATTTCGGAGAACACTTCCGACGTTTGGCTCCCAAACTCAACCGGGCCGGGGCTGCTCTCAAGCGGCTCCTGCCCAACCTTGGGGGTCCAGACGCCTCCTGCCGGAGGCTCTACGCGGGGATCGTTCGGTCCATGGCCCTCTACGGGGCGCCGGTGTGGGCGCCGTCGCTGGCAAAGCGACCGGCGTCCATACTGAACGCCTGCCAGAGGGTCATGGCAATACGGATGGTGCGGGGATACCGCACGATCTCCCGCGAAGCGGCGAGCCTTCTGGCTGGCCTACCACCGTGGGATCTGGAGGCAACAGTCCTTGCACACATGCATGATAAGCGCGTGGAGATGCAACGCCGGGGTGAAAGTCCACTACCGCGACAGGTCGAGGTATGGCGGACAGAGCTCCGGCGGGATCTCATGGTGAAATGGCGTCAGCGACTATCGCAACCCAGTGCTGGGCACGTCACAATTATGGTGGTAAGTCCCCTTTTTGAGGCGTGAAAGACCTCACGGCATCCTTACCTTCCGCATGACGCAGGTCCTCACCGGACATGGCAAGTTCGGGAGGTTCCTGCATCGGATTCGAGCGGAAGAGACGCCCGGGTGCCGCCACTGTGCGGAACGCCCGGAGGACACGGTGGAGCACACAGTTGAGGTGCCCTGCTTGGGCGGAGCAACGCCGTGTCCTCGTGGGGGCGATCGGCGGCGGAGACCTCTCGCGCCGGGCCTTGGTTCATGCCATGGTCCGGAGCGAGGAGGAGTGGCAGGCGGTCGCCTCCTTTTGCGAAGCAGTAATGCTAGCAAAGGAGGAGGCAGACCGCATCAGGCAACGGCGCCCCCGCCGCCGCCGCCGGGATTCCGATCCCAATTTCCGGCCACCGTAGACGCGGGCTCGCGGACGGCGAGCCATGGGTAGCTCGGCGTCGACGGCGCGCACTGTTCCCGCGCGCCTCAAGGAGTTGTCAGCAACAGGAGGGGCCCATCGGGGTCGAAGCCTACCGGGGTCGGGGTTATCCGAAAGGAAACTAGAGCCCCGGTATGAAGGCTAGAAGGAACGGCGCGGGGTTTTTAGTCAGTAAGACTCTGACACTGTCTCCCACTCCACCCAAGAGCGGGTTTCGTCAATGATGATTTTCCCCGTCGACAGAAAAAAAAAAGGACCATACGCTACTTTTCCTTTTAAAACCGTCGTGTAAATGGAAAAATGAGAATTCCAGTTTTATCCAGCATGTTATGTTTTACTTTCCCGGCAAAATATTGTCTTCACATTAACATCACTAATTGGCTTGCACAGTACCGTTCGCGGCATGTGTGGGCTTGCATAAGTTCCAATTTAAATATAAATCCAGCTTCAATAATATTGTTTAAGTATTGATTTTTAAAATACAATATAAGTTTCTGCGACCATTCATAGTGTTTTAATATCTCATGAAAGCATTATCTACCGGGATATATTTATTGCAGTGGTACATCATCAAATATCTTTTCCTATTCTGAGGAGGTATAGATGTAAGTCATCATTACAAATTCAGCCGTTTATACTTTATGCCTAGGCGTCTTAAGCTCCACCTAATCACCCAAAGTGGATGAAGTTATTTAAAGACTTTCCACCGAAACAGAAGACTAAAAGCCAGGTATCGGCGCTGCCACAGCGACTGGTGGTGGGAAATCAAGTCAGATTTGGTGATTACCGGAGCGGTGTTAGTAGGGTATGACTCCCTTATCTCTGGGTTGATATACGAGTATCACCAACGCCTTAACCAAGTCGATTATTTATTTATTACGGCACTCCTACGAATAGTTCGCCAAAACATTTACAAAGGAATAATCTTATCAATTAACAATTATCACAGTGAATTCTTCACTTAAAGGTGTGCACAGCACTTACAGAGTTTGGTAAACTAATATTATTGTATTTTGAATAAATTGGTCATTCACATTTAAGAAATAATAACAAGGTACGACACGATAACAAAGAAAATAGAATCAATAAAATACGGCAGAAGAAATTCTTATAGATCAATCAATTAAATAAATTATGTCAGATGGCATTAAATTGCCTTAAAATTCAGTAATAAATTATGTCAGCATAAATTAAATTACATTAGAATACATTAAAATACACATAATTACATTAAAATACATACAATTACATTAAAATACGCAAAATTACATTAAAATACACCAAATTTGATTAAATTACATTACAATCATAACCATCAGAAGGGGTTCGAGTATGGCAGCGATGGGGCTTGCTTGAACCTCAATGGGTTGCCGGTTCCCTACCTACGTAATCTGGTAATGGAACACACAACTTAGAGAATGACACCACAAACAAAGGATAGTGAATGCAGACAGGCCAAGGAGGCACTACCCTCCATTGATAGCCGATTCACGAATCCGACTCTACGACTGACAAACCACTTAATAAGCACCTCTCTATCATAGAAGTTTCAGACAGCCCACTCTGGACTACAACACATCTGGTATCTGTCGCTGGACACAAGGTAAAGTAATTCGAACACCCAGGTACCCGCCGCGAAATGGTCAGTAACACCAAGGTGCTGCTGGCCTTCCTTGAGGAGCTGAGGTGGATTGAATCACACATTTGTTCCACTCGTAAGCAAAATATGTGCTTTGGACGTGGGTTGTGGACACCGGCCTGACGTACAATAGTACAATACACAACTCCCTCATTATCTGTTTCACGACTCCCGCACTCCTCGGAATTTTCCCAAAGTCCGAGCGCCTTTTCAAGTTTCTCATGTTTATTGTTGCGTTCTAAAAATAGTAGCAATGTGTCCTTTGCGATACTCATTTTACCTACCTTTGAAGAGAGATAATCCTATCTTAATCAACTCAAATAATAAAATAGATTCGTATTTACTGTATAAAGCCAGAAGCCTTTACATATTATATTCAATGTTGTAGAATAAAAAATGTTAATGCTCTATAAATAATAACACTTCATTAATTTAATGCTACTGAAAAATATTAAACGAATGTTATTTAAAAAAAACTTTCCAGAAAATGTGTGAAAATATTGCGAGATTCGAGTTTGGTACCAAACGTACTACTGACGTACTTACTTGTGTATGTAACGAAACAGTAAATCTACTTTTACCATACACTTGCTCATAAAGTGACTCTTATTGTACTGCACTTAGGTATATAATGGCACTTGTTACCAAACTGTGAGATTTTGATTACCATTAGATACGCACTAGTCCTATAATGTGGTTAAAACCTTATTGTTCAACCCCTCCACCGCCATAATTTTATTACATTTGTCGTATCAGGATAGGCGCAGGTCGACCCCACGAGCAAAAGAAAAAAAAATGGGCGCGCATATGAAAACAGATTTTTCTTTACTCATACTCTGAAAGTAGGTATGAAGTTGCCTGAGGAGCGGGCTGAAAAGTATCACACTTATCGTCCCTAGGGAGTTTTACTTTCAACTAACAGCTGTCAATTTAAAAAAAAATAAAACTAGGTCTATCTTCTTGTATTCGTAATGAAAAGCACAATGCTTACCTCGGGGTTAAAGTTACTTATTTAGTCCCTCGAATTAGCGACCTCGCTACGCTCGGCCGCCAACTCCTTCTCGGGACGAAAAAAGTAACTTTCACCCCTAGTGTAACAATGTACTATTTCATTACTCATACTCTGAAAGTAGGTCTGAAGTTGCCTGTGGAGCGGATTGAAATGATGATACTTTTCATCCCTAGGGAGTTTTACTTTCAACTGACAGCTGTCAAATTATTTAAAAAAAAAAAAGTTTTTTCTTCACATTTCTATTGAACCATGTTCTAATTTTCCATACAGCCTGTCGATCACAACGCGATATAAAATTCAAATAACTTAAAGATAAGTATTAATTAAATAATATTATATTTTTAAGCGACTTATTTGTTCAAGTATTTCTTTAAAATACTTACTTTATTTGTAAAAGATTACAATTGATTTCTAATTTTTCATTAATGAGGCTGAATAGCTGGCCGGCTACAGAAAAAAAAAAACAAAATGGCGGGAAAGTGGGAAATCAGACATTGGTTTTTTTGAGTTTTGTTTACATTTCCGTACTGCAAAGATTTGTATTAACATGATAAGTTCATCAGATTAAAATAGTGATAATAACAATTTTATAAGAGAAGAGGTTCAAGCAGTAGTGGAACCTTTTACCGCCTAAATCAGAAGAAAGATACCTACCTAAAATCATAGGTAGGTACGATAACTCAGGTTTAACAAACTTTTTATTATTTTATTTTTACTTTCCTTGTATTCGTAATGAAAAGCACAGTGCTTACCTCGGGGTGAAAGTGACTTATTTAGTCCCTCGAATTAGCGACCTCGCTACGCTCGGCCGCCAACTCCTTCTCGGGACGAAATAAGTAACTTTCACCCCTAGTGTAACAATGTACTATTTACCGCCACAAAAGTTTACTAGTTTTACAGTTATTTTCTTCACAAGGTTATTGAAAAACGTCGTATGATACACGTGAATAATGAATGATTACCGTTCTCGGCTCTCTTAAAACCCTCGCCATGTCTTGGATCTAAATACCGCTTCATCGGTAATCACTAACATTACACACTTATGTATATCATAATGTACGAGTACTATTATGCGATTTGCAGAAATTACTAACTAGGCCCTAGGGTGTTTTTAATAATGTGCGGATTTCATCACGCATGCGAGATTGTCCTGTATGCAGAAAATTTCACGTAGCGTTAGTCCGGATCACGCCTTGTGTCCCGCGTACGTATTACAATAAATATTTATATGAAAAGGACATTTGCGGGGGTGATCAAAACCACACAACATTAAAAAAACTCTAAATCCAATTATATAATAATATAATGATAATATAATATTCCACAACTATCACACAACGCCGTCTAGTCCCAAGCTAAGCAGAGCTTTTATTATGGGTACTAGACAACTGATAAACATACTTTTATATTTTTAAATACATACATATCATAGATAAATTACACCCAGACACAGAACTCACGGTGAAATGGCGTCAGCGACTATCGCAACCCAGTGCTGGGCACGCCACAATTATGGCGGTAAGTCCCCTCTTTGAGGCGTGGCTGGAAAGACCTCACGGCGTCCTTACCTTCCGCATGACGCAGGTCCTCACTGGACATGGCAAGTTCGGGAGGTTCCTGCATCGGATTCGAGCGGAAGAGACGCCCGGGTGCCGCCACTGTGCGGAACGCCCGGAGGACACGGTGGAGCACACAGTTGAGGTGTGCCCTGCTTGGGCGGAGCAACGCCGTGTCCTTGTGGGGGCGATCGGCGGCGGAGACCTCTCGCGCCGGGCCTTGGTTCAGGCCATGGTCCGGAGCGAGGAGGAGTGGCAGGCGGTCGCCTCCTTCTGCGAAGCAGTAATGCTAGCAAAGGAGGAGGCAGACCGCATCAGGCAACGGCGCCCCCGCCGCCGCCGCCGGGATTCCGATCCCGATTTCCGGCCACCGTAGACGCGGGCTCGCGGACGGCGAGCCATGGGTAGCTCGCTGTCCGATCGTCCGGTAACTGTCCGGACCGAGCCAAGGCGTCGACGGCGCGCACTGTTCCCGCGCGCCTCAAGGAGTTGTCAGCAACAGGAGGGGCCCATCTGGGTCGAAGCCTACCGGGGTCGGGGTTATCCGAAAGGAAACTAGAGCCCCGGTATGAAGGCTAGAAGGAACGGCGCGGGGTTTTTAGTCAGTAAGACTCTGACACTGACTCCCGCTCCACCCAAGAGCGGGTTTCGTCAATGATGATTTTCCCCGTCGACAGAAAAAAAAAAAACTCAGACACAGAAAAAATGATTATGCTCATCACGCAAACATTTGTCCTGGGTGGGAATCGAACCCACGACCTCCAGCAAGTAGTCAGGGCCACTAACCACAAGACCAACAGGCCAGTCAAATTGTTTTTTACTTGTTGATAGATTCACGCTAGACCGCTATCTCATCTGTTGGAAAGCGGCGATGTGATTGACGATAGAGCGCGCTTACCTAGAAGTAACCTATTCACTCTTGACTTAAGATTCACGGGTCGTAGCCATCAAGAAACACAGATTCCGACTCCACGGAATTCCACTCCAATGTTCGGAACTAGAACTTAAAAAAGTTATCTATAACTTATGTTATTTTATATGATGAGATGGAAACTTCGCAATACTAAGTTCAACTATCAGAATCACGTGAAAAACGCATCAACCGCGAAAAATCCTCAAGTGTTACGGAGCCGTCGCAATCTGGTGTAAATAAATAACACTTGAAACGCAAATTCTAGTGGCAAATCCCCTTTTGTGACAGTAATCTTCCTCACTCCTACCCCACAACTGACAGATTTTATCTTTGATTCTTCCACGATTCCTCGCCATTCCGTGCGATCCCAAGAGCCAAGAATATAAAATTTTATTCAAATAATGTTTCGTGATTTTTAAGACACAATCTTGGGTGGGTGATGCTGTTGAAATGTTTCGTGTTTCCTTTAAATGAATGCCGATTGACAGTCTGCTTTCGTTTATTTTGTTACATCAAATTCTTTTTCGATTTTACCTACATTAATCAGTAAATAAAAATAGAATTTGGTAAGATTGCTACCTTGTAGCAATTTGTCACACAATTTGAAAGGATTTTTACTCGACTACGTCGGAAGGAGGCTTATGTATATTTTACCTGCTTTTTTCAACGCTAGTCTTTACACCTCAACCACCGAGATTCCGACTCCGACTACCACCCACGGTAGACGAGGGCTTGCGGACGTCGAGTAATGAGTAGCTCGTCGTCTTGCCCACCGGTAATTGATCGGATCGAGTCAACGCATATTAAGGCCGGGACTCCACCAAAGCAGAGATGTGTACGGTGTGCAGTGTGCTGTGCGAGTAGAGATGTTTTTTAGCTCGGGCGACTCCACCAAAGCGGAGATGTGTGCGTTTTCGTCGTTCGCAGTGCACCGTCCGCGCACTACTCACATCTTCGCTTCCATCGCGCCATACAAATATTACACATCTCCGCACAGCGATCTCCACTGAAGCTGAGCGGAGAGGAGATGATGGAATATTTAAAACATATATACTAACCAAGAAGTTGAAAAGCTCAGAATCGGGCGTTCTTAACACTGCCGCGCGCTTCATTAAGAACATGTATCTCTATAAGTACAGGACCGTACTTAAAAGATATATGAGGCGCTTAATGAGTTCAAAAATCCAAAAACAAATCGGCCCTTCCGTTCAATTACGAACAAAAACAAACTGCGGAACTTTTAAATTTACTGTCAAAGGAAAAATAGAATGCGAGTTGCCCTCGAAATAGCTCTAATCTTCGTTCATTTGTATGCGGGGCGACTTCGAAATAGTCACCTAATTAAAAAGAGCAAGCCTTTGTCATGCAGATACGTCGGCGGCGCAATCAAAGCGCTGCTCATTTCACCGAACCCTTCAAATAAATATCTGATCCTATAAGCCTTTAAGTGTCTTAGTTTCTTTTTGGTAGTCATTTTAATTAAGGGAAGTTTAAGACTCCCGGGAGATTGATGACTTACAAATCAAAAGAGTATCTCTTCCTTTCTGAAAGTTTTCATCATATTGTGACGGCCATACTATGAATAGGGCTGCGGAAAGGTTCGAAAGAGACAGTTAACGTGGGCTTGGAACGGGCATTTTAAGGCACGGGTTGTAGTCTTCAAAGGTCCCCCTCGCTCAACTCAGGCCGGGAAAAGTTATTTTATAATATCACATCTCAAAAAAAGGATCGTACCTAGTACCTACTACTAACGGCGTTGGAATTGGCATCCTAGGCATTGGGTATCCAAAAAGAAGCTATACTTTGTATGCTTTATTTAATCACCACTGCTCACAAAACGATGAGGTCCTGGAAGCTAAAATTCAAAGACGTGACATCCATCCCGAACTGGACCCTAGTAGTGAGAACATTAAGTGTCCCCCTCAAAAACGCCGCTTCACGTTTCTTTTTGATTCGGCTTTGTTTTGTGTCTCGTGGGCAGGTCGCTTACTGTCCCCGCACACACGGGCCTTAAAAAAACGCTAGAAGCGGCCACAAAAAAAGCAAGGAGCGGCCACAAAAAACAGCTGAAGCGCGCATACACGTTGTGTCAGGAGAAGCTTGAAGCCGCTTCAAGCGTTTTTTTTTGTGGCGGCACCGCCGCACATGAGCCACCAAAAACAGACTGCCTCAAAAAGAAGCTTGAAGCAGCGTTTTTTTGTGGGATAGTAATGGTTAAATTATGCATATTATTATTTAAAGCTTTATGCTAGTCAATCTCATGTTATTAAGATTTATTGCTTTTGTGAAATATTATCAATCAACTATCTTCTTCTGGCTAGACCTTATCCCATTTATTTGGGGTCGGCCCTCCTTGTCTTTTTCTTGCATAGTGCACGATTTTGTGCCATGTCGATGTCGAGATGAGCTTCGTTTAGGTCTCTTTGGACTGTCGTCAACCAAGTGGAGTTATCAATCAACTATACTTATTATAAATAACAATAATAACCAACTGAACTACAATTATAGAACTATGAATACTTTCGACACGTGGCTGAATTTAAACGCCCAAATTAAAATAACACTAGGCCTGTACTAGCGATTATTGTGACAAAACAGAATTAGCTTATTAGCTGTTATTTTAATTTGAACTTTTTAATTTAGTCGCGTGTCACAAGCGTTCATAATTATAATTTATTACAATATAATGGTAGGTTTGAAACATAAATAAATCAGTAAAACAGTTACCATGCCATGTTAACAAAACCTTGGAAACTGTTGAAAATTGAAAAGGACTGATTTATTGAGTAATTTTTTGATTTCATATTTAAACTGTTCTGTTTATTTAAGTCGGAATAGGTGTTAAATAAAAATGAAAGTACCAAATTAAGCGTATTTTATCTGGAAATAAAAATTCTATTATGTCATATATTTTCTTTCTTTCTTATTTATATTTAAAAAAACCGTATATGGTTTGAGTGAATCGAATGTAGATCTTTATTTAGGAAACTTATCTGAACGCTTTCATTTTAGTAAGGTACATAGGTAAAAGGGCATTATACTCTGTACCTTATCAATAGGTATGTAACTGTTCAAAAATGCCTCCAAACTTGCTTACTCGCAGCCAGCAAGTTGTTACGATGACAGTTTCATGAGATGCCTCCCGAAGCCGCCGGTCATTTGCAAGCAGCTTCCTCCTCTCAAACTTAGTGCCACAGACCACGTATGCGCTGTTATTGCATTCTGCGATGCCTAAACGTCAGTTACCCTCTAGGAATGGAGTTTGAGCAACTAGTTCACTCGCGTGTGTGGTCTATTTCAAACTTATTTTCTTGTGTGTTCGAAAAAAGAACGAGATTTTATTTGTACTTGGAATCTATGTTCGGAATTTGAAACTGGCTAATAAAAAAAGGAAAGAACCAGTCTTTCCTTTTTTTTATTAGCCAGTTACGATTTTTTTTTTTCGGTATAGTACTTACTTCAGCCATAGTTATAAGTTAATCACAAGATAGCTATTACCTAACACTTATCTACCTATTATTATTATATTACTAGCTTTTGCCCGCGCGGCTTCGCTCCCGCTCTTCCCTACTCCACCCTACTCTACCCTACTCTACCCTACTCTACCCTACTCTACCCTACTCTACCCTACTCTACCCTACTCTACCCTACTCTACCCTACTCTACCCTACTCTACCCTACTCTACCCTACTCTACCCTACTCTACCCTACTCTACCCTACTCTACCCTACTCTACCCTACTCTACCCTACTACTCTACCCTACTCTACCCTACCCTACTACTCTACCCTACTCTACCCTACCCTACCCTACTCTACCCTACTCTACCCTACTACTCTACCCTACTCTACCCTACCCTACTACTCTACCCTACTCTACCCTACCCTACCCTACTCTACCCTACTCTACCCTACTCTACCCTACTCTACCCTACTCTACCCTACACTACCCTATTTTCTTTTCCATAAGAACCTTCTCCTCACAATAACAATCACAACAAAAAAAAAATCAGCCAAATCGGTCAAGCCGTTTTCATGCCAAGTCGTGACAACGGAAAACGGGGGTCATTTTTATATACGAGTATATAGACTACAATTGTTATGAAAAATCTAATTTTACAATGCAGGATACACATAAAAAGACAAACCGAAAAATTTCGTCTCACTTTTTTCGTGGGAAATTATGATGATGATTCCTCCAATTTTTGTGAAATTTCTGGTGTCTTTCTTTTTATCTTTTACCTCACCTGCCTCATAAATTACATAACATACTATTACTAAATCACTACGTTAACCAAAGGCTTTGACGAAACAATACACCACAGTTTTATCTACAAACTAGATACAATTGTTCCGTGCTTCGCCGGTGAAGCCAGTGCGGCTTGGTCAAACAGAGAACGTTGTACTTTTCCGACCATTTCCGAGCAGAGGGCGTGCTCGTCGGCGAGCGCAACGCCCTCTGCCGGCTAATGAATAACATGCAAATGACGGTGTCTAATGAAAACCACACTCGCCTCTTTGCTGACTAAACTTTTCATATAGTTGGCGGTCACTGGCACGACTCTTGTGATATTCTGAATATTTTTGTTTTTTTAGTGTTCTGGGAAAATTTAAATGGTTCTGTATTTACATAATTATCTACTAGTCTACACTTCTACAGTATATATAACATATTATTATAAAGATGTAAAGTTTGATTTTTTGTTTGAAGGAGGGATTCTCTGAAAGTAGTTTAATATGAGACTCTATCACCATTATCATTTTAGCTCACAGACTCGAGAAATGAGCCTCCTTACCAAATCGACTGGCCACCAAGACCAGGATTCAAATATTTTACCTCTGACCCAAGTGACCCCGTTAGCTGCAGGAGGGGCCCTGCTGGGTCGAAGCCTACTGGGGCCAGGGTTATCCGAAAGGAAGCTCGTGCCCCGGTATGAAGAGGTTAGAAGGAACGGGGTGGGTTTTTAGTCAGTAAGAGTCTGACACTATCTCCCGCGCCACCCAAGAGGGGGGGTTGTCATAAGATGATTTTTGCCCACCGTAAAAAAACAAAAAAAAAACTCCGTATTCAAAATTTATGTATTTCAGCTTTTTGTAACCAAAGTTTATATGTGTACAAAATTTTGACTAAATTAATATTCAAGATATTTCGTGCAAATTGGCTTAGACAGAGAGATAGAAACATAAGTGAACCTATTAGAGTTCCGGTTTTTCAATCATGCGTATCCAAAAAGTTAAAAAAGCAATAATGTATGTGTTATTATATTATTGCTCTTGAATAAAATAACTAGCGGTTAGGAGCGTACTACATATAAAAAGCATAATATATGTTCTATGTCCATCTGGAAAAATAGACTTTACAAATGATAAAAGAATTCAGATCCAAAAAGGTCAGTAGTAAAAAGAATGAAAACATGATTATTTGCCGCCCACTATGAATACGCAATATGTATAAATAAAAAAAAAACTTACATATAAACACAAAAATCTTACTTCATAATGATAGAATAGAATTAAAAAAGCAATCGTCAACTTGGATACGCTTTTTTTTCATAAAATTCATCGACAACCTTTCTTACCATTGCACATCCCTACCATGCTCCGTTTACACACGAATACAGTCAAGTGTTGGCTGGCACAGGATGCTTGCTAACAATCAAGACGCACAGCAAGTGGGTTTGCGTGTAATCGGCTCAGGACACACAGCATTAGCATATCCATTGCGATATGTAAGCGAGCGTCCGCCAACACTGGCCGAATTCTGGTCAATTGAATACTGTATTCATTATCGATTCTAGTTTCCACAGCTGTTTGTGACAAGCACTGGATGTGGGATCAAAGTGAAAAGCGGAACATGTTTGTGACTCCTGCTTTGTTATACTGTAGAGTGACTTTTGATGCATTGGCAATGTTTTAGGGGTGAAAGTACTCATGAATATGAAAAAAAATCATTTCGGGACAAAATATGGACGCAAAAAAAAAAGCAATTTGTTCTTTGCATTTTGGCCAGTTATGTAAACATTAAGTATTGAACTGTTTTGTTTTCATGGTAGTTTATCAAGAGTACTACAGGTAGGTAGGTACTTTTATGCCATAAAAGAATGCCACTAAACTGAAAGTCACCCTGTAGATTTTAGATGTAAATACTACATAATATGTTTTTTTTCTCTGTAAGTGAATGTGAAATTCTTTTGAGAAATAAATATCTTTAACCGTAAATATTTAGAAGCCAAGTAGTTTAAAAAATGGTTTAACCCTTCAGATACCGTCAATTAGAGACACAATAGTAAGACAATAGATGCGCGGCCACCGGTGGTCGCTTGGGGATTCATGAATTAAGTGGTCGTTGACTAAAACTACTAAATCAAATAAAGAACCAATTTTGCACGGTTATGATTTTTAAACGTATCTATATAGCGTGCATTTTTTGCTGACAACGAACCGACAGAAACATCGTCTTGAAGACTTCACTTGATCAAGTAAACAGCTCAAAATTACTTTTCAAAATATCAGCAGCAAATAATCAATCTGATCAAGGGTTGAAGGATAAAGAGAACACCTACCTCTATATCTATGTAAGCAATTTATATACTGGAAATATATTGGATCCACCACTCGTACATAGATAGCTATACAGTAGATTTACGTGACAGAACTACCTCTGTTTTATATCGAAGATAAAGTCCTTTAGATCCGATTGAAGGCGAGACGTCGAGACCCCGATTCAATTGTTGTTTGGAACTTCACAATATGGGAAATTGACAATATGCTCTCTTCGAAGGGACCTGTTGCGAGCCAACTTTATCAAACGCTTTTATTCATCCCAGAGTAACTATGTTTGCTGAGGAACTTTATTACGCTTTGAAATCAAATATCTTTTAAAATTGTCCTTACTTACCGGTACAGACAAACGGGGCGAGTTGAAATAAAATTTTGAAGGCAGTAATTAACTCATTATCATTTTAGTTGAAACCCGTCCACTGTTGGACACAGGCGTCCCTATAATGTCGTCAGAACCATCGGTTCTGTGCGTCTCGAATCCATCGGATTCCCGCAACCCTCACCTCGTGCACTAAAGGAAGGCTTTCCGACGCAGCGTCGTCCGATATTAAGTCGGTTCTGCAAGCGATTTGCCTAACCTACTCACACTAGTACTTATTAACTACTCCAATTTACTAATGATTGCAATTTAAAAATAAAAACCAAAGGAAAAACGAAAAACCTAATTATACTATTTACCCCCGCATTCCAATTTACCCCGTTTGTAGGCATGTAAATTATCTTCTTACTGAAACATAATTCTCAGTGTGTAAAAGATTTTCAGCTGGAGCTTAAACTGGCTAAGTTGAGCAGTTCGGCTTACCCCTGCATACAGTAACTATGCGATGTAATTTGCATTGCCGTTGTATGCATGAAGAAAGGCCAAGGTAAAATTAAAAACACGAAAACGTGGCATAATACAATTTAATAATAATAATGTATTTTTAATGGCAACTTATCGCTGCAAAAATTGACAGTAACAGAGTTTTAGAAAATTATATTTGTAAACAAAACATTTGTCATTAACGTAAATAAACAAATTCGGGTCTTTTGACCAACACCATCAAATTTGACGTATTGTATTCACTGTTGATCGAACTAGCCCGCGATATTAACAAAATCGATTAATTTTTATTAAAATTATTTATTCAGTTAATTAATTTAAGATTTTTGCAAGGCATCACAGTATTTCCATTGACAATCAAACTACCAACAACATTAGCTACAAGTGCTGAAGATTTCAAAACAAAAGCGTGTTCCACATTAACTTGCTTCAACGTAACGTGCGGCTTAAACTTTTTCAAATCCTGAATATGATGCATTGGTACCCATGCGTCTTCCGCACTGTATACTACGTTAGTCATATGTTTAACTCTGTTAAAAGCAACTGTATTTAGCTCGTGTATTCTGTCCATTACCTCATAAGCTAACAGCATAGATTTTTCCTGCAGCATCGGATTAAGATATATCGTCACTCGTTTAGCATAACTTGAAGGCAACGAATTTAAATATAAATAAACCTTAATGGCAAACAATCTAGCTGTCGGTACTAACTGAATAATAAACAAAAACAAAAGTATAATTCTATGAAGATATTTCACGAAATTGTTCACGAGTTTCCCATTTTTGGTTGTTGCGAACTTCTGTAGCGTTGGAAATAATAAGTTTACTGAAGATAATCTTTCTATTATGTAGTCGTTCTTGTGCAGGAGTTCCATGAGCATCCACGCTCCGATCGAATGTCCAATCACATGTAATTTTGCTCTCTTATTGAAGTAATTATTTAGTAGATCTAGTTTGTGTTCTATTTGACCTTCTGTGTTGTATAAGGTCCATGTTCGTGGATATTTTTCTTTCTCGTCTTCGATCTCGTCGTGGCCGGCGTGACCTGAAAAATATCACATAAAGTGTGAGTGAGTGGTCGTGTTTCTTAACAGAGATATGCATCATGGACTCGCCAATATGGGACAGCCACTAAGAGGCACTATGTCTCATAATATGTCATTGTAGAGTGTAGAGATGGTTGGTGATTTTAAACTTTTATAACTACCTATATACTTTTACAACAAAGGACTTCTACGGGCTGATAAATTACTAGCTGCTGCCAGAGAAAGTCAAAGTCAAAATATTTTATTTCACATAGGCCTACATGGGCACTTATAAAACAAGCCAAGGGACATACTCCCGGAACAAAAAGTATACTTTGTGCCGTTCTAGGACATGATCTACCCGTAAGCTAAATTTCATCTATATACGTTCAGCTGTTTCAGTGTGAAGAAGTTATAAACATACACACTCACAAACTAATATTAGTGATGTTAAACATTACAGAATATTTGTTATTTTACACTCCACTCGACTCGACCTAATATCGATACGATTCGAATTTCGATCACTCAGCCGAATTACTTGAGACAGCACTTTCCTACAAGTGGCCAGTACAAGGCCAAAACTTATAGACTTTTTCAACTAAAAGAGGTTACAAATAATGAATCAAAATCGCTTACCGACTACACAGACGGGGAGCTGAGTACAACGATGCAATTGCTCCGCAAACTCTCTGTAGAACTCAGGTATACCCGGACTCCCAGTTATAACAACAATCACCTCGGAACTGCACTGGAATGGATCACCGAACGTTATCAAACGAGTTTCTACTTTATTCAGACGTTTAGTAATGTACATTTTCCTTTGTATTTTTGAGGACGTGCAATAAAACTTGCGGGGCGTGTTTGCTGTGTCAGATTGCGACAGTCAACTGATCATAATGAACTTATTATTAAAATCTGCAGTCACTAAACCTATGCTGCGCGCGACAACCAACGATTGACATAGATACTAGTTTTCGCTATAATGATGGAAATATTGGGCACACTCTGAACTGGCACATCTTCAGATTAATTTATAAATAAAAATTCAAATAAAGTGTATATTTAGGACATCGTAGTTCTAGTTTAATACCAGATAAAGAATTAAAAAAAAAAATTAGGAAATGTTTTCCCGTTTTAAAATTAGTAATTTATTAGTTTCATTGGGTTTTGTTTTCTATGAAATCTTTTTATAATATTTAGAAATGATCACCATCACTGCTTACTATCAGGTGCGGTCGCAGTCAAGCTCTGATTTATATCATTTAAAAAAACGGGAGCAGTAATTTTATGGGAGTAGAGCCGCTGACGACCGCTAGCATCACAATACTTATACATATTTTTACAAAAAATATTTGGACTTATTATTTCAAAGCAATATTCGACTTTAAAGTGTGCAGTTTCATAAAATGTAGAATATATTGTTTATCATGGATAAACAATAAATAATTTTATTTAAATTGCCAGCTTCTCTGTCTGTCTGTCTGCCAGTTACCCAGCTTTCATCGAAAGAGTAAAGAGACATTTAGTAGAGTGGCTTATAACATGTACATGTAGAGTTTATTCATCTTTTTACATCAGGCCACTTTAAAGTCAAAAGCAGGTCATCACGAAATAAAAAATAATAGTCGAGAAAAAATACCTTAATGTTCTAATTTAACATAATCAATTCGATTTGTTAACTCTAGCTCCATTTAGTTTAGATTTTTTTTATTGATTTTTATCCTGTGCGGAGTCACAAATGCTTATCTTTTTTTTTATTATTTTTTTATTATCAAACCATTCTTATTAATAATTATTTCTTATTTTACACACCTGCCATATTTTCTCTTCACCATAGTTGGTTGACTGGTAGAGAATGCCTTTTGTAACTTTGTGTTGCATGAAGTTTTAATAAATAAATATTTTCTATAAATCTCATTACTCCAAGGTGAATATAACAAGTCACAGAGGTTTATTGAATGATAAAATTAGTTTTCCAACTAACCTTTTATTTTGGGGGTCAGCAACTTGTGTAGTGTATAAGGTGAAAGCGAGATTTCTAAGATTCAGTACTCGAAGTGTGTTCGAAGAACCTATTATCATGAAAAATAAGCTTACGCCTGTCTGTCACAATAATAAATCTTTTCAAATGGAGTAGGTAGCTAGTTTTCTTAGTATTACTTATATCTACTACTAGCTTTTGCCCACGGCTTCGCCCGCATACATAACATATAGCTTATGTCACTTAGGAATAAAGCAGCTTTCTATCGGTGAAAAATTTTAGCAATAGGACCAGCAGTGCTTCTAGAGATTACCTCCTACAAAGAAAAATTAAAACATATAAACTCTTTGTAAAATAAATTTAGATTAGTTTTTGCCAGTAGCTTTACTTACATGACAGTAGATTATTTCATCCATAGGTACTTTGAACCCCCTTTTCATCCCCATAAGGAGTGGATTTTGAAAAATTATTTTTTATATTTTGCAAACATCATAAAAGGCACTATTGTGCAAAATTTCAGCATTCTAGGTCCAAATGTTCAGTGTTTGTAATCTAATTTTTTAATTAGGGGTGCATTATGCAGTAACGTGTTTTAAACAGCTGGCCAATTGCAAAACAAATAAAAAGAAGAGACTGTCGGAGTCTGTGTCTCCTGATAGCTACAACTTAGGGGTCTTTAAGTCAAGAGTGAATAGGTTGCTTCTAGGCAGCCGTATTCCATCATCGACCATATTATCGCTTACCATCGGGTGAGATGATGGTCAAGCGCGAGCTTATCAACAATGAAAAAAAAAGTTTTGAATGAGCACTTTGTATGTCGTGTACTATGCGTTACAAATGAGAATAGGATCGATTGCGGTGTTTTGACGTTACGTCGTACTGTCAAATCGAAGAAATTTTGACAAAATTGAAGGACTCAGAGATGAGTAAAATTGAAGAACTGGATTCTAATTAATCTTTTTTTCGTTCACAGTTTGTAAATAAATTAAATTTTTCGTAAACTAATTAAAGTTTAAAAACTTCTTTCCTCGATTTGACAGTCAATCGTGACTTCACAACATGGCTATTCTCATTTGGAACGAATTGTATATAGGTAGTACGGAACCTTACGTGCATGATATTATCTCACACTTAACCGGTACTCGTAATTATGTTACTAAATATTCGTGACGGCATTTATGAATCACATTTAGGTACAGAACCCATAATGACAGCAAATGAATTCATAATTAAACTCCGTACTTTAGTGATGTGGCACGTGCGGCATCCCATTTGAATGAACGATATGAACGAATGAACGAACGAGTTGAAGTAAATAAGAAATAACCACAGCTTAAATACAGACTACATTGCATATTATTAACCTAAAGACGAAATTGCGGCCCTAAACAAAAATGAAATATATTACGAGCGAATACGGTCCGTTTATCATACAGTGAAATCTACTCTGTATTCGTAAAACAGACCTTATAGATATAATCATATGGTTTGTTTTACATTGTTGTTATTTGTTAAGGTGAGTGACACCATCGCGTATGGTAATAGAGGGTTGTGTGATTTGCGCTCATGAGATTCAATTTCACGCACCTGTATGATTGACGGGGACATTATGCAGGTGTTCAACCCTCCACATAATTTACTATTTTATCATTTCTGAGGATGTCGTTTGTTTCGCCAAGAGAATTATATTAATGTGAAGAACAATTTTAAGGTAAGGAAAAACGTTAAGAGTGTGAGGCTTATCAGTGCCTGCAAATTGCTGGAGTCTTCTCAGGAGGGAGGGGGTCGTAGTGACTTTATCACGTCCAACATTATTTAGGTAAATCGAGGAGTTTTCACCCGCGGGACGTTGTCGAGTTTCCTGCGAGTTTTCCTCGTAGGTATTATTTCCCTACGCTTAGAGATAGGGATGTCATCGTCTACTTAGATTGTTCCTTTTTTTTTAATTAGTAAAAAGATCTTTGGAGCCAAGATTAGTCTTTTAGGGATCCGTAGTTAAAGGGTCCAAATGGAACTCTATTACTTTAGTTCATCCGTCTTTTCGTTCGTCTCTCTTTCTGTCACAAGAGTCAGGGTAGCTAAATAAATTAAAAAATATAAAAATAAAACTAGTTTTTGCCCGCAGCTTTGCTGAAGCTTACTGTCGGTGAAAAAATTTTCGCAATCGGACCAGTACTTTCAGAGATTACCTCCTACAAACAAAAAAAAAAACAAACTACCTCTTTATAGATAGGTAATATTATTGTAGATGACTCCTCCCTTTCTGGGTGGGCTACACCGAGCAATGGGTAACTAGCCAACCGTCTATCAAAGACCTAAAAAAGAAGTTAGCGAAAAAATGGGCCCGTAGGTCCAATTTAACGTCTGCTAGGGCTGCGGTTCGAAAGACCTACCGTTACCCTAGAACGTAAAGGGCTACTGACGGAAGACGGGCGGCTTTCAGTTAGTAAAAATCTGTCTCGCCTTCCCACACCACCTAGAACGAGAGAAGTAGTTCAGGCTTCCTATCTAGGAGAGGGAATGTGCCGTAATCCACCACGCGGGTCCAGTGCGGGGTGTTGGATGTCATATGTCTTCTAATTTTTGGTTCTAGCACATGCCGGTTTCCAATCCTCACGATCTTTTCGTTCACCGTTTTGAGAGCAGTGATGACGAAATAAATTACACAAAGTAATGCGCCTGGCTGGGTTTGAACTCACGATCTACAAGTCGGAAGTCAGTGCCGCGCGAAGAGCCGAGGTGAGCGCACGCATTGCGAAGAGCTATATCTCTGTATTTTAACTTTTTTACACCTACCTACATTTTATCATATAATCCAAATGTTTACTGATAATGGATAAAGTGACGAATGTTATTTGTGAGTCGAGTGGAAGTGACATTATAGAAGAGGAAATATTAATTGAAAGTGAGCAACAAGTTAATTCAGAAATAATGGAGACGAGCTGTAATATTTCAAGTGAAAATAAAAGGGTTCCAGAGAAAAGAAGTCGCGAGGATAGTGAGGAAATTATAGAAGATGATGATGGGTTTATAACCGTTAGAAATGGAAAGAAAAAACCAGCAAGACGATTATCTGGGAACTTGAATAGTAGTATGAGTGGTGAAAGAAACACACAAACTAACGGTAATATTGTGAGCATTACGGGAAAAGACAAAGCATTGCCAAAACAATTCGGTTTAGCAAAGTTATTAAAGTCAGAAAACATCACTAATATAAATAAAATTCAGTACAAAAATGCATACAAGGTGATTTTAGAATTTGAAGACAGGAAAAACGCTGAAAAACTAGTTAATTGTCAAAAGTTTTTAGATTTGGGGTACAGATGCCAATTAGCAGATGAGATCAGTTTATCGTATGGAGTTGTTAAACAGATAGATTTAAATATAGACGTAGAAGAAATTCAGCAATGCTTAGAAAGTGAATATGAAGTTGTAAGCGTGAGGAGATTAAAACGCCTTGGAATGTCCAGAGAATGGGTGGACAGCGAGTCAGTTCGACTGTGCTTTAAAAGTTCCACTTTACCCTCATATGTATCTATGTATGAGTGTCGGTTTAAAGTGGAACCATATATGTTTCCAGTGACGCAATGCTCTGGTTGCTGGCGATTTGGGCATTTAATAAAGTCATGTCCAACCAAAATAGTACGCTGCCCAAAATGCGGGGAAAATCATAGTAACTGTGAAACTACCAACTATAAATGCATAAATTGTAAGATGTCACATATGGCTTTGGAGAAGTCATGTCCCGTATTTATAAAAGAAAAGGAAATACGAAAGATAATGTGTGAGAAGAATATTACATACAGAAAAGCCCTGTCCACATATTTAGAGGGGAGGAAAACACAAACGGACCATCAAATTGAAAAGGAAATTACACATAATACTCGTAAATCTAACTATTTCAATAATGATAAGATTTCATATCGAGATGTATTAGTTACAAAAACTCGGCCAGAGAAACAGATTCAGATAAGAAATGAACAAAATTCTAATAGTGAAGACAGCGGAGACCAAAGTATGGAAGAGTCCGAAGGTTCACTAATTCTGGGTAAATCTGTGAGGAAACCAAATAAAAAGAAGAAAAAGTCAGGCCATAGTCGTAATCTTACAAATGGCGATGAAGAGGAACCACTTCTAGCACGAGAAAGAATTGAGAAAGAGAAAGAGCCTACAAAGCGTATTATGGACTTTAAAAGATTATTTAATAAATTAAAACAGGTATGTTTGTCGGAGTGTAGTTTCGATGTCAAAGTTAAGTTATTAGGTAATATTATATTTGAACAATGCTTTAATTTAGTTTGGCGGTGGCTTAAAGAAGGGGATGTGTACAGTAAAATAATTTCTATGTTTAAAGATGGCCTTTTCACGTAAAACTATTAATTTGAATATAATGCAGTGGAACGCACAGAGCTTGAAACCCAAACTGGAAGAATTTAAGTGTTTACTGTTGCAGGAAAAAATACACGTAGCATTAATTAGTGAAACCTGGTTAGGGGAAGATGTTTATGTCAATATTAATCAATACAATATGTTTAGAAGAGATAGAGAGGATTCGTACGGGGGAATTGCTGTTGTAGTTCATAACTCACTTAGTGTGCAGGAAGTCGCGGTAAGTCAAATTAATCCAGGCATCGAAATATTAAGTATTAAGCTAAATAATTGTAATTATATCAAATATATCATTTTAATTTATTGTCCTAGTTCTGTTCATACGACACAAGCCGACTGGGATAGGGTATTCTCTTTGTTTCCAAATAATTGTTTAATAACAGGAGATTTTAACGCTCACCACACAAACTGGTCTCATAAAAATGATAATAGGGGTTTACAAATCTTTGAGTCAGCTTTAGAGTTTGGTTTTACATCTCTGAATACTGGACAGCCTACTAGGGTTAAACTAGTGAATAACATCTTGCAATCTTCTTCCCCAGATATTACATTTGCATCTGCGGATATTGCTATTAACTGTGACTGGATCGTTATGAATGAAAACTTAGGTAGTGATCACTTATTTATTAAAGTAAAAGTAAACTACTGTGACGATGTCTACATCCGTAAAAAGCGTAACTACAAATTAGCCAACTGGACTGGTTATAGAGCGTGTCTCCTTGATTGCTTTTCTCTGTCTAATACATATGATGATGTTCAGGTTTTGTACGATTATTTCTCCTGTCAAATAAATAAATCAGCAGATGAGAATATTCCTCTTGTTAAATATTGTAATAAGCCAAATACTAAATTTAAACCAAAAGGGTACTGGAGTCCAGATTTATCTAAATTGGTTGCGGAGCGTCGACTGGCACTTAAGAAATTTAGAGGTAACCCAACACCAACGAACCTTGCAAAACTTGAGGAAAAAACTGCGAAGGCTAAACAAGCTATTCAAAAGGCGAGATCTAATGACTATAAGAAATTCTGTGAAAGCATTGACTACAAAGTTTCAGCTTCAGATATGTGGCGTAGATTACGATGGGTCAAAGGTTACAAGAAATCCAATATCCAATGTCCTCAGGAGCTAAAGAGAGAAATGTTATGTGATCTTACACCAGATTATGTCGCTTCCCCTAAGCCGATTTTTAATTCTACAAATGTGTTGCTTGAGTCTGAATTTACGTTGCAGGAACTAAATAGCTGTTTAAAGAAAAAAGATACTGCTCCAGGAGATGACCAAATTACTTACTCCATGATTTCACATCTACCACTTATTGGCAAATTATACTTACTGAAAATTTATAATAGTATACTAAACTCAGGTAATTTCCCACTCCAATGGCGTCAGATTAGAGTTGTCCCCATACCGAAGTCGGGTACTGGCTCAAATAATAACAGTAAACCAAGACCTATTTCGTTAATGTCGTGTACGTGCAAGATATTTCATGCTATGATAGCCAAAAGACTTGAATGGTATATAGAGAAGAATCGGATTTTGTCGCCGAATACGATTGGTTTCAGGAGAGGACAATCCTGCCTTGATTGTCTTACGCGTTTGGTGACCCAAATACACATAGGCTTTTCAAAGAACGTCCCAACAACGGCTTGTTTTATTGATATCAAAAGTGCCTATAATAATATATTAATAGATAAGCTATTGCAGGTGCTTGATAGTTTGGGTGTTGGTGGGAATATTTGCCAATATTTGTGGAACTTTCTTAGCGAACGTCATCTTAAAGTGACCGATGATTCCTCAACTGATATGGTCAGATATGCACGAAAAGGCTTAGCTCAAGGTGACCCTATGTCACCGCTGCTTTTTAATATAGCTACGTATAAAGTGTGTCAGGATATTTCTGAGGTGTATTCATGCCAATACGCTGATGACTTCGTTTTCTATTTTACTTGCCAGGATATATTGGAAGCTCAATACAAAATTCAAAGTGCTTTGGATGTTTTTACTATTTTATTGGACGAATTAGGATTAGAAATATCTACAAGTAAATCCAAATCTTGTGTTTTTAGTAGGGGTTTTAAGCAACGACAAGTACAACTCTCCATAAATAATAGTGTGCTTGACAACGTATATTACTACAAATATTTGGGGGTTTGGTTGGATAAGACATTACGCTGGGGTAAACACATCAACGAAATAGTCGAGAAAATCCAGAGACTTCTCAATCTGCTTAAAATTCTTACTAGTCCTTCTTGGGGTATTCATCAGATTCATCTTCGTAGGCTCTACGTGGCTCTGATTAGAAGTAGGTTAGACTACGGGTGCTTTTTATATGATAATAGCGCTAAGACAAATATTTACAAGTTAGAAAAAGTTCAAAATCAAGCTTTAAGAGTAGTAGGGAGCTTTATAAGAAGCACACCAATACATGTTATGGAGAGCGAGCTCTGTGTGCCTCCACTGCATGTTAGGAGAAGATGGTTAGCATCTAAATATTGTTTAAAATCGTATTCTGTATCTGATAATGTAGTAATAAAATTGTTGTTAGAACTTAGTGCTGTTAGTCATATTAGATATTGGGTAACTAAAAAGCTTCCATTACTTGTTATTATATTTAGGGAGATCAAGGAGGAAAATGTAAGAGCAACTCTTATTCCAGAAATGTTTTCTTTAGACGTTTGGGTTACTAGGATTAACGTCCAAGACATAATAAGGGTTAATTTGGACTCAATTAAAAATCCTAAGAAGACATACGATTTAAACTCAATTAGAGCAGAAACTCTGAGAGAATTAGCAGATAAATATCACGATTATTACAAAATCTATACTGACGGATCTAAGAGTACTAATGGTAATGGAGCTGCCTACTACGATCCTTTGAGTTTGAATAATACAAATACTTATTATAAAATAAATCATTATGTGTCAGTTATGTCCTTGGAGCTTTTTGCAATTTCAGAGGCACTTTCTTATATCCTAACTATCAATAATAGCAGGAAAACATTGATTTGTATAGATAGCAAAAGCGCACTACAGCATATAGCTCGATGCGCCTCTGGGCACAGAGGTGCTTCGATAGCTTATGAAATTCTATCTAAAATACAAGATTTATCTAAAAGAGGGATAGATTTGAAATTGCAGTGGGTTCCTTCACATATAGGTATAAAGGGTAATGAGGAGGCTGACCGTTTAGCAAAATTAGGTATAGACAAAGGTAGAGAAACATATATTGGAACTGATTATGTAGAATTGTTGCCTAAATATAAAAACAAATGTCACGAAGTTTGGAAAGAATATTTCAATGAACGATCGAAAGAAAAGGGAATATGGTATAGGACTATAGTTTCGGAGCCTCCTCATATACCATGGTTTTGTAACACCAGGCTTAGCAGAAAGTTGATAGTGACAGCTCACAGACTGAGATCTGGACACATGCCGCTCAATAAGTTCGCATTTTTAATGAAAAAAACTAATTCACCAAATTGTGAGGATTGTGGCAAAGTAGAAGATGTTCTACATCTATTGACGGAATGTGTCAGATTTCAGTCTGCAAGACAAGAATTGTATAGAGAGCTTGATACAAACATGTACGATGTTGGAATTTTTCATCATATTTTGTCTACACCTAACTCCGAGGCTGCTCATAGCTTAATTAAGTTTGCATTGTTACGTTTTACTGTATAAGATGAAATATGTAAGGTAGGGATTGTATAAGGTCCGATGGGACTGGCATGTACATTTGTATAAAAGTCCCTAATTCTAAATAAAGAGGAAAAAAAAAAAAAAAAAAAAGTCGGAAGTCGGGGCCGTTACCAGTCGGCCACCACTGCTTCAAAGTCAAAGTCAAAATATTTTATTTCACATAGGCCTACATGGGCACTTATAAAACGGTTTGCTTTGTACGAGAGAAGTAATTTATTATTTTATTATTATGAGCCCGTTGTGTCCCACTTCAGGGCAAAGGCCTCCCTTTCGTTATTCCACTTTTTTCTGTCCTTAGCCACTTCTTTCTGGCTAATCCTTAAGGTAGGAGTCCAAATCGTCACGCCATCTCCTTCTGGGCCTACCGCGTCGCCGGCTCCTGCTGTTCGGAATCCAGTCAGTAGTTGCTTTCGCCCAATTTTGTTGCGACATGCGGCAGATATGATCTGCCCAGTTCCACTTTAGTTGGTAGTAATTTATTAATTTACCATAAAAAAAACAAGCATAAATACCCTAGAAAATGCCCTTCTTATTTACTCTTCTTATTTACAAAAGACGCTTATCTCTATTTACAGTTCTCAGACATGGATTATACGAATAATTACAACTTAAATAATATGACAGCGTTAGTATTATTCATTCTTTACATAAATGTGCTAGAATTAAGTTTTAATTCACTGTAAGCTATGCTAACTATCGCGCGTGATATATAGGCTACAATGTTGAATATTAATGGCGGTGTTTACGTAGGTAGATACTTTTGTTTTCATAATTATTATATCTTACTAGCTTTTGCCCGCGGTTTTGCCCGCATATATATAATATGTCACTCGAGAATAAAACAGCTTTCAATCGGTGAAAAAATTTTAGCAATCGGACCAGTACTTTCAGAGATTACCTCCTACAAACAAAAAAAAAACAACTTTACCTCTTTATTATATTACTAGCTTTTGCCCGCAGCTTCGCCTGCTCACATCAAATATAGCCTTTGCCTATATATATAATACTCAGGAATAAAGCAGCTTTCTAACGGCGAAAAAATTATCGCAATCGGACCGGTACATACTTTCAGAGATTACCTCAAACAAACAAAAAAAAAAAACATATAAAAACAAACTTTACCTCTTTATTATAGGTGTATGTATTGTGTGGTATGTAAGTATGTATAGTGTAGATATCTTTGTATACTTATATAATTCTTCTGTCCATGTGTTTATCTCCTAATTCATCCTAAACGGCTTGACCCATTTGGTTGAATTTTTTAATATATATTTGAGTGGGTTTCTGAATGGTTTGAAAATAAAATTGGAGCCAGTAGATGGCACTGCAATCGGGTTCACGGTAGGGCAACGGGACTGCTAGTGTAAGTACCTACAGTCACCGACAGAAAGCTACTTTATTCCTGAGTGACATAGGCTTTATGTATGCGTGCGAAGCCGCGGGCAAAAGCTAGTTTAATAATTAGAGTATTTGCAATTCACGGCTTTTCTCTGCTATAATATACATTTAGAAGTAGAAAAAAGTCGGGAAGCTGATATTACGGTTGGCGTAGTGGCTACTGCCCTGTATGTCGCGTGTGTCGCGTTTTAATATTATAAAGAAGAAAAAGTGTATTTTTGTGTGTGTATGTTTGTAATTAATAAACTCAAAAACTACTGCACCGATTTCAAAAATTCTTCTACCATTGGAAAGCTACATTCAGCCTGAGTAACATAGGCTATATTTATTGCCCGAGCGAAGCCGGGACGGGCTGCTAGTATGTTATAAAGATAGATGTTCCGGGTCTGTGTGTCTGTGTATGTGAGCTTACTTATTTGTGAAAGCTTATACATGCAGAAGTTATTCTAAGTATGGAGAAACGTTTTATCACCAAAAAAGTTAGGCACCTAAACCTTCTTCATGAGTCACTCTGTTTTTAGTTTTGAATTTATCGTGAACAGACAGACAGAGTTTGTTTTGAAATATGTATCTATTGATAATATTGTTTAGACTACATCATGAAAATTGATACTAAATTCTCATGTTTCATAGTGCATAAGTTATATTTCATGAGAGCAGTGGCCTAGTGGCAACGGCCTTGAATTCAAATCCAAGAAGGTGCTTTTATCATCGTCATCATTACAGCCGAAATACGTCCACTGTTAGACATAGATCTCCCCCAAGTGTCGCCATAATGACCAGTCCGGTACGACTCGCATCCAACGAATTTCCGTGATCCAGGTTGCGCGTCACGTTGCGTCTTCCGGTAAGTGGTCGCCACTCCAGAACCTTCCATCCTCGTGGATCATCTGTTTTGCGAGCAATGTGCCCTACCCACTGCCTTTTACTTTATGTAATTTATTTCATCACCACTACTCTTGAGACGGTGAAGAAAAATATCGTGAGGAAACCGACATGTTCTAGAGCTAAAAGTTTGAAGATATGTGACAGACATCCACCAAGCTACACTGGGTCTGCAAGGTATATATATATGGTGAGGCCAACCGCATCAGGCAACGGCGCTTACAGCGCCCCAGCCGACGCCGGGATTCTGATCCTGATTTCCGGCCACCGTAGGCGCAGGCTTGCATCTACTACTTCTACTACATACTGAGCCTGCATGGAGGAGGACGAAACAGCAGCTCACCTGCTTCTAAGCTGCCCTGTGGTCGCTGGATACAGAAGAAAGTACTTCAGAAACCCAGGGTTTTTTTTTAGGGTGGAAATCATCCTATGACTTTTCCACCTTCCGTAAAAAGGTCAGTAACATTTAGGCATTGCTGACCTTCCATGTTGAGGAGCTGGGATGGATCGAATGAAACATTTGTCCCACCCGTACGTAAAATACGCTCTTTGGTCGTGGAGTTGGAAAACAGTCCGTTGTACCCATACCTACCTACTAATATAATATAATAGAATTTGTAAAATTAACAAATATTAAATTCCGCTAAACGTTTGTTTTAAAATAACTTGTCGTTTTGTTTAATTTGCATGATTGATTGAGGTTACCGATTGTGTAATGCTCCCACCTCATATTGTGCTGGTAGCTGTTGATTGATTGTGTTTGGTTGTATGTATGTTTATTTTTAGTTATGACGCCATTACTTTGTGATGACTAAACACTAAAAGTACTGCTCTTTTCTTCAAATAATATAAACTTCTGATTGACGATTACCTATATTTATTAGACATATTGGGGGGTTTGGTTTCTTTTTTTATTATTGTTAGGCTCGCGTTGACCACCATCTCACCTGATGGTAAACGATCGAAGCCCCAGTAATACAAACACATCATCGCTTACCATCAGGTGAGATAGTTATCAAACGTGAGCCTATAAATTATAAAAAAAAAATTGATGATGTGGTTTTTTATGGTGGAGAAAATCATCCAATGACAACCCCCGCTCTTGGGCGGAGCGGGAGATAGTGTCAGACTCTTACTCATTAAACACTCACCCCGTTTCTTCGTGCCTTCATAATAGGGCTCGAGCTGCCTTTCGGACTAACCCTGGCTCCAGGTCAATGATGTGGCTGACGATGGAGCACGCTTGCCTAGACGTAACCTATTTTCTCTTGACTTAAGACCCCTAAGTTGTAGCTAAAATAATTCCAACCGCAAGTGTAGGTACATCTTCAAAGTTAAGCAGCATTTACCGAGACCGGTCCTTGGATAGGTAACCATCTTAACATACGGTGAGTTTGCTAACACTCCCACTTCGTACTACGTTTCGAACTTCTGTTAAAATCTCCGATTTAAAAGTGTGAAAGCCGAACTCGAAACCAAAGGTGTTATTTCAATCGGAAGTTCCTACTAATCGGAGTTGGAGCCTTGAGAGGAACATTCTAGAAGATCTACAAATGACAACCGACTCCTAATGAGCTTTCCGAAGTAAAGAGAAAGGAGGAAAGAGTCTTGTCATGGATAGTCCCTTCCCAGGATCGAATCCGCCAAGTAGCCTAAGCGCCTAAATCAGGTAGTTCTTCATAAACTACTCATCAAATACCAAAAACTAAATTACTTAAACTTATATCAAACCATATTTTGGTAATAAACATCGTCCATTTTACAGCCATTAAAAAACGGTTTATTATCAAGTAATTGTACAAGAACTTCAGCACGGGCACGGTAATAATATCATACAGTATTCCAACTTCATACAAACGGACGAAACGCGAGCTATACCTACGCGCCTCGGTTGTAGCATGGTCTCGGCATGTAGACAGTCGCGGCCGTCGCAACTATGCCGCAGTGACGAACGGACACGACGGTTTTTTTTAACAATAATCGCGCGATTATTGTTAGTTTGTATAATTCAAAGTAAAGACGTGGTATATTATAATTAATAATAGTGATTTATTGTACTATGTGTATGAATAATACTAGAAAAAGCATTTTATTTACATCTACCAATCAAAAAACAACACGCATTTTTATTGAACACTTCCTAATCAATCCACAAAGTATTTTGTTTATATAAAAAGTAAGTATATTTACAATCACAAAACTAAATGGAAGCACAAAGTAGGCAAATGTAATTAGAATGCTGGAGGCAGGCAGCACTATCGCATGTTTACGTACCGCGCGGCTGTAGGCATTTATTTCAAAGACACGGCCGAGTTACAATACTGTATGATACTATTACCGTGGCACGGGCCCTAGCACAGATACATTGAATTAGATCTGTAGTATTCTACGTACACTGTAGTACCCAAAAAATTAGTCCAGTAACACAAATACATTATATAAGAACTGTAGTATTCTACTTACACTGTAGTGCAAAAAAATGAGCCCAGTAGGCAGTAACACAAATACATTGAATAAGAACTGTAGTACGTACACTGTAGTGCCCAAAAAATGAGCCCAGTTCCGATGAATAAGTTCCATCTATTTGTAACGGCAATAGACGTACATAAACGTCATTCGAGTAACAGATGTACGTATAAATTGGGCTTTGGGTAGAATTATCGTTATTGCTACCATATTGCATAGTCCTTTACAAGATAAACTTGTAAACGCGTTCTGTAACGAATCGTGAATAGCCAGCAATTGTCGGCGCGACTATCTCGCAACAAAACTGTATGAGAAAATAATGTTTGAATGAAGTGCTATTGTTATGGCAGACTCAACAAAGAAATTCCCGACAAAGTGCTTCGGGCGAACGTTTGTTGTACCAGAATTACTTTTTGTTTGAACTCCATTCATCAGTACGCCATGGTGTCTGCTATGAGTAATTTTTTGAGCAGCTCATGTTAAAATGGTTATAATAATAATGTAATGTAATGTAATAATAATAATGTAATGTAATGTAATGTAATGTATGTAATGTAATGTAATATAATAATAATGTAATGTAATGTTATAATGGTTATGGTTGGACTTTTAATTTATTGTTAGTCTTTCAAGTGAATGTACCTACTCATAAATGTAAAATGTTATACGTTTTTTGAAGTACCGACTTTTGTTCGCGTAACTAGACAAAATTTAGGGAAAGCCTATTTTTGGGTTGTTTTCATAAGTAAGTTTGTACATGGCATAGACGAAAAAATCATCACCTAACTTCTCCTGCTCTGGGTGGAGTGGGAGGGATTGTCAGACTTTTACTGACCAAAATCCAGTGTTCCTTTAGTTGCTCTATTGCGAAGTTATAACTCTTTCGAACAATCCGCAGCCTTGGCAGGAGGTCTCCTCTCTAGGAGAAGGAACGGGTGTTAAATGCGGTTTGGTCGATGACACATGTTTTCGATATTTTTGTTCTAGTACATGGCGGTTTTATGTACCATTTTGAGAGCAATGTTGATGTAAATAAATTACAGAAGGTAAAGCGACTGCAAGGTTTTTAACCCTATAACTTGTCAGTCGGACAATCAAATAACTTCATAATAGGATCTTTCTTTATCTCTTGCAATCCATGATAATAATCTTATGTAAAGCTACATAGTAAAAGATGGTTTTGTTAATTTAGAATTTCCCACCACTTATAATTTAATGGTAAAGTAAATAAAATCCGTATATAGCCGTCAGTTACGCGGAAAATGTCAAGAGTCTCTCATACGAGTCATACGCCAACTTTATTTTATCGCACACGCGTTCAGGGCGTTACTTTAATTGTGGCCGACATTCGTCGACTTAATGCGCATTAATGTGAGTGGGAAAGTTATCTTAATTAAACAAAGCTCAGCCGAGGACGTTTGTTTGTCGCGCAGCTTGTAAACACATGCCGCTCGGCGATGCTCGGCAATCCTCGGCAAATCGACTGCGTTACGACGAGGATATCATAAGAAAGCCCCCCCCCCCTCACGGATTACGGCCATGTTACCCCCATCAGACCGTGTCCTCTAATCATAATCTCAGAATTCATTTCACTGAGCGCATTCCATTTTTAACATTTAACAAAACCCTAGCGTTTTGGGGCCCGATTTCCTCCAAGAATTTGCGGAGGGTCCCAACTGAATATCCGCAATTTTTCTAAACAATGGGGGCTGTCCTCGTACTGCGTTGGATTATGTGAAAATTTCACGAGGAATTTCCGTGAGATTCCCTTGAATGGTTGAATGTGAGTGAAATTCTCCCGAGTTCAATACATTCGAATATCCTTTTGAGATTGGAGTGACAAAGCGTATTGTTACAGACGAGAGGTTTCTATCTCGTGTCGTTTTGTCGCGACGACTCGCCTAGTTATTGTCTTCATCTGCTGGCTGCATTAAGTGATAAGCTTTTGTGTTAAATAAGTGTGAGATACGTGAGACGTGACCTTTTATGTAACGAGACATCTCGTATGCATGGAAATAAATAGCTTCTCGCTTTCACACCAGCTAATTTACGGCAGCGCGAAAATATTTTGACAACGTTGCGCTTGTGTAAATTGGAGGTGAAGTAAATGCATAATGCATGTACTCAAAATAAAACTGTGTAGGTATAGTTAATAACTAACAACAGATACACTGAATTATAAAGTCACTGAGTGTCTTCTGCTCCAGGATTATTCAAGGAATTAGGAACTAACCTGCAATACAGTCACTCCTGGGGGCCTGCTCGCTTTCTCCGAAACGAAACTTTCGTAAACGAACGATATTCATTTGACGTTAAAATTGCAAACAATCCTCTGTCATAATTATATATATTTTTTCGAAACATAAATAATTAGAGTAGGTTTAGAGATTCGTTACGTCAAACAATTTTCGTTCGTGCGAAATTTCGGGAACGAAAGCAAACACGCGAAATTTCAATCGAAACTTCGTTTTTCGGAGAAAGCGAGTAGACCCCCAGGACTATTTACGGAATCCTTACATACGTTTCCTTACATATAATACGGATGTAGGTTAAATTCCTAATGCAATTGTAAGAACTTAACCACCTGTAACAATGCATTTGATCCCGAAAATAATGTTCACAATCCTGAAAATACTTAGTCTCTCCTGACTGAAATACTTATCTCACCCAAATTCTCAAATCACTTAAACATTCATTATAATTATTTCTTAATTGGTTTTGAAAGACCTAACAAATATATATAAAAAACATAAAATTTGGTCCAGCCGTTTCGGAGGAGTTTGATAACAAACAGTGTGACACGAGATATTTTTATATAGTAAGTAGATTAGATTAGTATTATTCTGTCTGTCATTCATGTACAGGTAGCCTTAGATTGAGAGACAGTGTTCATAAATGGTTACTGTCAAAATCAAAAAGCTGAAACTATGCCAAAGCCATGAGTTGGCCTGCAAATTAATTGTTATAATATGACATATAGTTGTTAAAAGTAAGCAAAACTCAACAAAATGTATATCAAAAGATACTGTTTTTACATGATAGTTGCTATACTCATGGGTATCCACAAATAAATGGAACCTTTTTTTCTTACACTAATAAAACAATTATCATTTATTTAACTACATATTTTTTGATAATATGAATATTCCACTTAAAAATACTACCGCTAACCGTTAGTTTATTATTTCAAACGAAACCAAGACTAACGAACGAACGTTAATTAGTATAAATTAAATTAGTAATCAAATATTTCAGAGCATTCCTGTAGTTCTGAATGTTCCACGAGCTCAGAGAAACAGGAAGTTCTAAATGCGAAAGGCTCGCATAGTAATCATCTATATATAATATAAAAGGGGAAACTGACAGACTGACATGTGAGAATGTGGCTTCCTTATTAATTCACTAGCTTTTGCCTGCGGCTTCGCCCGCGTACTTAAAATATAGTCTATGTTACTCAGGAATAAAGCAACTTCCTATTGGTGAAAAATTTTAGCAATCGGATCAGTAGTTCCAGAAGTTACGTCTAACAAACAAAAAAACAAACTTTAACTCTTTATAATATTACTGTACGAGTAAAGTGTAGAAGCTAACGCTAGTGTTCGTTCTCTCTTTGTTTTTCTGTATGTGTGTCTAATTACGGTAATCGAAAAGTTAAGCAGGGTTCGTACAAGCGGCAATGGCATTCTGGTTATCTACATCTAAACTTATATTATAAAGAGGGAAAATTTGTATTTTTGTGTGTATGTTTATAATGAATAAACTCAAAAACTACTGTGCGATTTCAAAAATTTTTCCACCATTGGAAAGCTACATTCACCCTTAGTAACATAGGATATATTTATTGCCTGTGCGAAGCCGAGACAGGCCGCTAGTTGCTGATAAATTTGACTGCCCTGTACTAAAGCATCAAATTAACATTAGGATGAAATAGAAATATAGAAGAAACAAATATCTAACTAATTGCAATGTGACATTTGTAATCTTTTAATTTACTAACATCATACATAAGTTTATTCTATTCTATTCTATTCTATACATAGAATATAGTTTTATAATAACAATTGAATCAATGATGTCTGAATGAATTAATATAAACGCACAACCGAAACTACTGGGTCTAGAAGTGTGGAATTTAAAACAAGGCTTCCTTTTACGACGTAGGTGAGCACTAATAGTAACAGTTTTTCAAAATTCAGCACATAAGGGGATGAAATGGGGGTCTAAAGTTTCGTGAAAATAAGTGTCTCCTTATGGAGACACTTATTTTCACGCAGGCGAAGCCGCTGGTAGAAGTTAGCATTATATAAATGGAGAAATTGACAGACTGACATATTAAAGCACAGCCAAAACTACTGGCACTGGGAAAGTGAAATTTTGCACAAAGTTTTATATTGTCATGTAGGCGAGCACTAAGAAGGGGTTTAGGAAACTCAACCTATAAGATGGCCAATTATTCCATGGGTATGTAGGGTTCACACCTACCACGTTGTTTATTTACGTGTATTATAAACTCACACAAGACACCACAATTAAAACACATACACAGTATTTAATAATAATAATCTATTTATTTCAGAATAAAACCTTCCATAATAAATTTGTTAGTATCAAAATAACTTACAAAACTATGTTAGTAAACAAAAACAAATACAAAAAACATAGATATTAGTAACACAAAAACTTAACAACTATGTTAGTAGACACAAATGATGAATAATGATGACAAGTTAGCCTTTGTCCTCTCTCCAAGCTTTGCTGTGCCCGACAGGGTATTGATTCTTTTTTTTTATGTACCATCATGTACCATATACACATATGGAATGCAATAAAGTATTGAGTATTATTATCATGTACGTTTATTCATCTCACACGTAACGTTACACAACATTCACGGCATCCATAATGTTTAGCATTATGCTATCGGATGGTGTACCCCAGCGCGCGGTCCAGCGCTCGCGGCTGTTGAACGCCCCTGCTCTAAGCGCGCACTGGTGACTTGTCACGGTGACAATAATTTTTCTACCCATATTTTGTAACTGTCACGCCTTCAAATGTACATGTTGGGTTCATCGGCACGGTGACTTTTTTGTCAAAAGTCACGGTGACAAAGTCACCAGTGCGCGCTATGGCTGACTTTTCAAGATGTGGGGGTCAGTTGGTTTTAGATTCTACGACCGACTGACCCACACATATCGAAAAATCTACAATGTAGACCCGCCGCCTACCGCCTGCGCCCGCGCATCGTTCGTACTTTTTATTACTCGCGAATATTTACTGTTACGCGAACTATTATTGTTGATGTGGACTATTGTTTTGTGCTGTGCTATTGTATGTTTCTTCTGTCTACTCTGTGTACTTCTGTGTTTCTGTGTTATATGTATGATGGACCGGTCGAGCGGACGAGTAAACCGTGAGTACTAGCTACTAGCTTTGTCATTTACTTTCGCTCACCCGCACTCCCGCTATACACATAAACGTCTCCAAAGGTACTTTGTTATTTTTTTAGTGTTTTTATCAACAAACAACCCCATTGTACCTTACACAAAATATGTACATTTAACAGTGAATTATACATTAACCAAATTAAATAATCGCTCAATTAAGCCTTCAGATACCGTCAATTAAAGACACAATAGTAAGACAATAGATGCGCGGCCACCGGTGGTCGCTTGGGGATTCATGAATTAATCTCCCACATTTGTTAAAAACTTCAACTTATCGTGGGTATTTGAAAATAATACAAATAGATAATACAGCTTGTCACTATTTGTTTTTCAAAATTAACCCTATAAGACGATCCTTATTTCTGGGGACCTTCCGACTGTCAAGTGAACACTAGTGGTTCACATTAGAAAAAGCATCTTTTTCTTTTGAAAAAGTAGAAAGCAGTCGAAAGGAAATTAAAACTTGGCACAAATTCTACCTTGATATAGATGTTCTGGGTCTGGGCACAAAATAGATAGGTACAGAAGACAATCTCATGTATGTACTTCGCTATTTATACCTACGTTCGGTGGACACACACTAATGAGCGTTTGAGCCGGAACTGTTCGACGAGCGGGCCGAGGCGCTTCGAAATATCGTGTCCGTGACCGGGGTCTATGTGTGCGTTGCTCGAGCGCGCTTTGTATGTACCTAATTGACTTCTGTACCTATATATTTTGTGGTCTGGATGTCTTGTGAATGAATAGTAAAGACTGTCATTATAAGTTTTCCAAAACTACCCTCAAAATACGGTTTGCGAAAACGTGGTGTTAAAGTTTTTTGTAGTTACTACGTATTTCGCGGGTCTATGTCAATTTTGCGGCCCCGTAACAGCGGTTTTATTTTTATAAAAAAAAAAAACAATAAATATTCAAAATTTTGGGTTTTGCGAAGCCCTTTTAAAAAACAAGCTTTACTTAATATTTTTTGTAACTTTCAAATATTTCCGTGACGTAATCTCGCAGACATACACGTTTGAAATCGTAAATTAGGGTCAGATTCGAGATTTTTATCTTATTATCAAGCCAACTAATTTTTATCATGTTGTTTTGATTTTTACACGGCAGTAGGTCATATAGTCAATTTTATTCAAATAATTTTTCATGGTGTTCTCTTTTATATTTGTGGATTTCCGGAGGTTTAAAAATTTCGAAATGTGTACAACCTGGCCTTAAGAAAATATTCTTGAGAACGAAGACATGTGTAAATCGCTAGTTATTATTGTAATATTATTATATTCGTAACATTGTTCGTTAGTTTGTGTTATTGTGACCAGTTCTTGAAGTTCGCGGAGTAGTCATGAATAGTCTTGTTCAACAATATACCTATTCTAAGATCTTATTGTCAAGAGGGGTTAACATGTTTCTACGATAGGAATAGGACAGTAGTATTACTTCGACAAAATTAGATCTCATGGTTGGCGCATTGGTTGAGCGATTGGATGCTGCACGGCGTGCCGTGGATTCGATTCCCGCACGGATTAAATATTGGTATGGCGTAGAGATAGATATTTTGGGTCTGGGTGTCCAGTGTGTGGTTGCGCAAGGATCGTAAACGAGCCCATGATACAGGAGTTCTCCGTAGTTTGGGCCAAAATTTCATTAAAAAAGGAAATGAAAGATAGAAATTGGACGCAGTTTTTAAAACCCAGTATTAAATGAAGCAGTCCCAGATTTGGTTATTTTCAAAATTTAGGTCAGTGTGAAGTAAATCTCACTTTTAGCTGTTTCCTCATAGAGTAGATAAAGCTAGAACTACACTGCTCACACGTGTGCCACAAACGCCGATATGTGCACGTTGGTGTTTCTACATTTTTGAGACCGACGCGCCTAGATCGGCGTAACTAGACTTGTAGAGAGAGCTACATTAGATCCACGCCACGCGACGTAGTTCTACGTACAAATCAGGCGTGGTCCATGTGTGCATCGGTCTAATGTAGGAAGGAGGTACTTACCGGCAGGTTTTAGTGTCGCCTACCTATAGTTTTTTCCTACACTGCTTTACAAAATTATGGAGACATTATCCAAAACATCGCGGAACCCCGAAATGCATACTGTCATTATTCGTACACATACTGTCATTATTCGTACACAAAGCGGGGCAGTAAAGCATAAACATAGTAGCCGGGCGCCGGTGAAAATTGTTTAATGGCTCACTAGCGATTGTCGTAAAACTATATTTCGTCGGCGAGGAGGGTTGAGGACGATGGCGGACGGAGGACACAGCCCTCGTTAAAACTCTGACCGTTCACTAAATCTTACGGGTTTACGATTCTACAAAAATTGGGGCACCTCTAGCTCGGTGCTTCGAGTTTCTTCGCTTGTAACTGTTCAGTGTTCACCCCTATGTTGTTATACAGCCCGGATTATAGTTACCTTAATAGGGTGGGGTATCGGCTTTTATGAGCTCCCAAATAATTGGGAAAATATGGTTACTGGTTAAGCCAAATATCAGGTATGGATATTTGCATTATGAGATTTGAGTAACCCTAGGTACCTGGATCACAATGGACCTAAATAATCTATAAGCTTATTAATAATTGGAATGTCAATGGAATATACTGATCCGATATTGTGTCAATACGTTTGAATGTAGACACGAGCGTTATTCCAATTCAGTTCTATAGTAACATTAATGCTTCAATGCTTAAAACATTACCGTGGGACAAAACGTCGTTTACTGCGAGAAAGCTGTTCGAATGAAATGAAATGCTAACTAATGAATGCTGAACTGAATGTCGTATATATTAATATGTGGAGCGTATTTAGTATTCAGCCGAAGCGTGCACCTGTCGGCAATCAGCCTCCACTCACATTATTTTGCCATTACTTTAGACAATACCGCATGATTTAAGGTAAATACGTGGAGCTCTCTGATTACGTCTGCGTAATAAACTCCGCCATACTTGTCTGACGTAGCGCTATGACGTCACAAAGTAGCATCTGACATTACTGAAACTTCTTCAGAGACGTGTATCATGCCGTCAAGCGAAACTGGCAGCAGAATGTACAACGCTCGTAATAATACAATTACACGTAGGAATAATACGCGAGTACCGAGTGCGCTAACAACGTGGCTTATATCACGAAAGATAAGCGAGCGACGTAGCGAGTGATGTCGAGATATGTACGTCTCTCCGAGTCTTGCTTCCCGACCGAGCGTCCCACATGAGCGGAAAATGCGAAAACGTGCTGCGCTACGCGAAGATGTGATAACATTACTTGGTGCAGTTACACGTAGTCATAATTATACGTTGTAAAACGTTTATCCCACTTTTCAGTGATGTCTTGAATTCAGAGGCTACTGCAATGTATGTGATCTCGATATACGTGTTTAACATCAGTTTTATCGCGGCGTGGGATCGTATATGTCGCTCACTTGCGACAAGGGTGTTCTGATTAAACAATTATTGTTTCGGCCAGGGTCCGAGCTAGTCCACGTCCGCACAATCGTTTCACTAATCTTTGCTAAGTAATTATAAAGTTTTAGAGCGGACATTCCACTTTGAGTTTATTTGAAATTCAAGAGGCTCGACAATACAGGATCATCCTACATTCTTCGGAAACAATATTAGAAATGATTTGCTTGAATTAATAATGGGCTCGGAACCCTTCTTGTAAGTACTTGAGTACTTGTAGATGATTACGAAAAGCTTGGTACAATTAGTGGGTAAAGCCGGGTACGGGGACGTAAAGCTGTCATTCTCCTTTGTCAGGTAAGTTATTAGGTACCTACGCAACAAAATAATGGCTTGTTGGGATTAATGTTTAATCTATGTTTATGACGAACATAAGCGACAGAGTTGTGTTGGAGTTACGATATTGCGATGATTGGAACGAAGAGTTGTTTAATTCTGTTACAGTGTTGTCTGGAGTTGGCGTTGTAACTTTTTTATTGTTAGCTATTTTTTTCGCAGTGTAATTTTATTGTTGCACCGTGTTTTATAGAGCTCGAAACAATGCGCTGTGGAGTAGCTAGAAAGAATTTACCAGTAGTTATAGAAGAAGATTTTCTTTTGTGTTTTTGTAGCTTTACACTCAAATATATTGCTACAATTTTATCGAAAGGCCGTAAGTCCAAACCGCAATGAGGTCAATAAAAGTATTATTTATATGCAATCATAAATTTCCAAAATCATAAAGTTGCAAAGCTGCTAATACAAAACTCCACAAACAGAATCAACGAAAGATTTTATTGCTACAGATATTGAAAGTTTGCAAAATATAGTTGAACAACGAAATTGAATTAAAAGAAATTCTTTCTTTTATGGAAACAGTCGTTAGTCGTCGGTATCTCGTTCAAGTCTAAAGTTTTACGCTAGATCGTGAATTCAGACTTCCGAGTTAGGCAACGTCTTCACCGTATTTCAGGGATATTTTTTTTTTTTGGGAGAGTTACCGTGGTAACTGAAGGAACACATGAGGGTTTTAGTCAGTAAAAGACTGACACTCCTCTTACACTCAGAGGAGGAAAAAGGATATTTATCTTAGAACCTTGATTATTTTCCAAACACATAAAGCGAGCTCTATGAATAGGAACTGTTGACGTCATCCTGTGTGTAATGGTTAATCAAACACCCGCGGTACATATTTTATCTGCGATCTTCGACGTGCTGTTAGTCCCCCGGTGAGTCAGCGCGAATGTTAATGCATTTCGGTTCGTATATCACATTTCGTCAAATGTAATCGAAGCCCCGATAACGGCACCATCCATCACAAGGATGTTTTCTCATCGTTTCTTTTAAATGGAATATCTTTCAATGCAAATTTATATTCGAATTACTAGGGACGAATCGGTTCGACTAATCGATTATCCCCGGTGACATCGGATGGTAACTTTGCGTTATCGCGGTAAGTCGACGCCCGCCGACCTGCTCTCCTAGAATTATTCATGTCAAAAACATTCGTTTTAAATGGGAACTGATTTATCGAGTAGCAGTTGTCGGAGATTGTGCGTTGGAGTGGCTCGCAGTTCTTTTGCGGCGCCATTTCTTTTTCAGTGTTATAAAGGAGCGTTTCCGTTATACGGTCGTGAGTCGTGCATGTCGGCAATAATCCGGCTCGGTTTGATGAGCCCTGTTTACGAGCGACGACAGCGTATCGCTTAAGCGACAAATAAATCGCTGACGATGCTAAATTTATAGGAGTTAATATATTTTTATGAGCGACGGAACGCGGGAGTTGTATGAATGTTTGAATTTGATTATGAATTTTTATGTTTATATTGATTTTAAGTTTTGTGTTATATTTCCGCGATAGGCTGTGTTATGTTACGGGCGATATTTGCGTATATTTTTGTAGGAAGCTAAATTTTTACGCCCGCATGTGGTTCGCGTTGCGTGAAGCGCCAGTATTGTTCAATTTAGGATAAGCTTTCAATTCAGTCACACATAGATTTTGATTGCGTGTGAATACGGTTCAGGTGTCTAGTTAATTGATAACTTATGACGTAATCAAACAATTAATCCGTCCGTCTAAGATAGCATGGAATGATTACACTATCTTAATTAGGTTACATAGAACATGGCAGGTACACTAAGTCGCTTCGTGTCTTGTTAAGGCAAATCCTATCTGTAGGTCAAAATTGTAGGTAAGTTAATGCACACTCTCAAAACGCATGTCCTTGAATCAAAAATTGTAAATCATGTAACATCCAGTAACCCGCACTGGGCCCACGTGGTCAATTACGGCCCATTCCTTCTTCTAGAGAGGAGGCCTGATTCCCAGCAGTGGGAATATTATAAGGCTGATAATGCATAATGCTAATGACATATTATAAAGGTAAGCGATCAACCTGTCTAGCATATTTTTTCAATTATGTTTTGGGTCGACTTCCAGTCCAATTGGGTGCAGCTGAGTAGGTACCAATATTTTACATGGAGGGACTGTCTATCTATCTGATCATCAGAATCTAGTGTTTGGAAAACACGATATCCTTTGGAAAGTTTGGTGTCAGATTATATTGTTTCTGACTACCCGTAATGATTGTTAAAGGTCTTCAAATGAAAAGCAGGATCAACGGCTTAACGTGCTTTCATAGGTATATCACATCAAACTAATCTTACAACTAATATACTAAAATAGAATGTAGTGCATAAGGCATTAAAACCCCATATATATTGGGGGACATAATATCCCTCAACATGACACATAACGCTGTATAATTGTCCCACAACCTGTCCCGTGTCCCGAGAGTGCCTTGTAAAATGTTAGGCGGGGGGAGGCAAGTTGCGAGACAACGTTGCAGTTTCATGTCGATTAATAATAATAAGTCATTTATTTTATCAGGCATCTTGGCCCATGGATATGTATACGTTAAAGACTAACACGTGTAGAGTAAATACAATTTATCGTTAGTAAATAAGACTCAGGACTACGTTAGTACCATTTCACATTGCTCTAGGTTCATTGGTTGGTTTGCATTAAATACAACCGTCATGTTGGGGGACATTTTGTCCCGTAATGTATCTGAGGCTTTTTGTTTTCGAATACCGTAAATAGAGACACAATAAAAAGACAATGAGAGAGCAAAAGCTTTTTTTTATTTTTTTGTCGACGGGGAAAATCATCTTTGACGAAACCCGCTCTTGGGTAGAGCGGGAGACAGTGTCAGACTCTTACTGACTAAAAACCCCGCGCCGTTCCTTCTAGCCTTCGTACCGGGGCACGAGCTCCCTTTCGGACAACCCTGTCCCCAGTAAGCTTCGACCCAGCTGGGCCCCTCCTGCTGCTGACAACTCCTTGAGGCGCGCGGGAACAGTGCGCGCCGTCGACGTCTTGGACTCGGTCCATTACCGGATGATCGGACAGCGAGCTACCCATGGCTCGCCGTCCGCGAGCCCGCGTCTACGGTGACCGGAAATCGGGATCAGAATCCCGGCGACGGCGGCGAGGGCGCCGTTGCCTGATGCGGTCGGCCTCCTCCTTTGCAAGCATTACTGCTTTGCAGAAGGAGGCGACCGCCTGCCATTCCTCCTCGCTCCGGACCATATCCTCGACCAGGGCCCGGCGCGAGAGGTCTCCGCCGCCGATCGCCCCCACAAGGGCACGGCGATGCTCCGCCCAGGCAGGGCACACCTCGACGGTGTGCTCCACCGTGTCCTCCGGGCGTTGCGCACAGTGGCGACACCCGGGCGTCTCTTCCGCTTGAATTCGATGCAGGAACCTCCCAAACTTGCCATGTCCGGTGAGGAACTGCGTCATGCGGAAGGTAAGGACGCCGTGAGTTCTTTCCAGCCACGCCTTAAAGAGGGGACTTACCGAGAGAGCGAAAGCTGGCGTTCGCTTAGTGTTTAATGAATTTTAGCTTTAGGCGTTTGGTTTTACGTACATGAAACTTGAATACTGAAATTTAATGTTTGTTCTCATAATCGCACAGGGCTTAAACGTACAGCCTAAACTGTAAAGCGACTAATAGTGTAACGCTGTCATTGTACGTATCACGAACGCTCCAAAATGGGTCACAACTCACGGTGCCTCCACCATAGCATCACACACCAATATACAGAAGTAGCTACAGAAGGTCCGTTTTTTTATAATATTATTTTACGGCACTTACTATTCCCGCGCATCTCAAGGAGTTGTAAACAACCGTAGTGGCCCAGCAGGGTCGAAGCCAACTGGGGCCAAGGGTCAAGTTCCGAAAGGGAGGCTCGGCCCTGGTATGAAACGGATGGGTTTTTTAGTCAGTAAGAGTTCTGACACTACCTCCCGCTCCACCTAAGGGCGGGGATGTCGTCTGGATGATTATTACCTACCGAAAAAAAAAAAAACTTGTAACATGCCTCACCTTCTGCACATGTGTTTAGTTTACAATATGATACAAGGCTATATTTATGTGGCGAGACAAGGACATGTGGTGGAAGGCGATCCCGCCGGGGGAGCTCATTATAAAGCGCTAAGCCGGATCATTGCAGCATCCACTTAACACAAACGAGGGATAATAACTGCACTGCGAGTCTTGGCGAGTGCCCCTGATGCAGGTGAAATGTGAGGCTTTGTGAAGTCATTGTTTAGTATTTGTGATATTAATATACAAAGTGTAAGGGACAGCCCTACGCAAACTTTAAGGGCTTGCTCAGTAAAGAAGAAAGAAAAAAGGAAAAGAAAGAAAGAAAAAGAATTTATTCGCGTCAAACATGACGCAACTACACACTGATAGTAGACGAAACTGAACCACCTTCTACAATTTTTTTTTCAGGAAACGAAAAAATAAATTGGACTCTCCATACAAATTGTCCAATCAAGTTTATAATTTTGTATGGTGATGCTGATTTTTTTTTCGTTTCCTGATAAATTATCTTTTTGAAAATTCTTTTTTCTAAAAAATTGAAGCCTAACTTTTTTAGTAAGCAAGCAGGCATTGTATAAACACAGTATATTTAAAATTTCATTCAATTTGAACCAGTAGTTTAAGAATCAAATATATTGTCATTCAAAGCTCCAAAACACTTCTAGCAGACATAGAACCTTCAAATTTTGAATACAATTAGTGTTTAGTATATAAATCAATGAAAAACTAAAATATTTTGCAATTTCTGTTCAGTTTTTTAAGAAGACTTCACGGGAAAAATAATTAATTTAATTTAATGTGTGAATTAAAGCCGATTCACACATAAACTAGAGCGCTTTGCCGTCAAAGATTTCATCACCGCTTACCTTCAGGTGGGATCGCAGTCAAACACTAGTTTACATCCTTTAAAAAACAAAAATTTGGGTAAATGGTTTTCTAGTAGATACTATTAACTTTTGTTGGAGGGCCTACTACAAGATGGACCGATGACCTGATATAGGTTGCAAGCATCCGATGGATACCAGACACACAAGGTCGTTAGAACCGAAGAGGGAGATGTCATTAGAAGATTTTTACCCACAGAAAAAAAAAGTTGGCTAAGTCCATTCGTTTTTAGTTTACAATATGATACAAGGCTATATTTATTGGCTATATGTATAGTTAAAACATGTACCATGCATGGTGGACATCCCACCGAAAAGCTCTGGCGCCTGGTTCTGTCCGTGCAAACTACAATTCCCGAATGGAATCTCGAAGATTTTTCCGAATGTAATTTTTTTGTGTGACGTAGATAACAACAAATTTACTGTTTTCAGATTCAATCCTATACCTGTACTCTAAGACCTTGCTTTGTGCCAAATTTAAGGATTCTGGGTCTACGGGAAATACCCTATGAATTTTGATTCTCTTGAGAGTGTCGAAATATACGATTTTTGCGACATAAACTGCTGTATCCTTTTTACTCGTTGATTTTTTCACAGCTTGAAAGGACTGCAGACCTGAATATTTAGTTTTAATATATTTCAAATTGACACCTCCACGCGTTTTTTGATATAAATGGTCTTGACAGACAGACAGACAGACGGACGGACGAACGGAAGACAAAGATATCCTATAAGGGTTCCGTATTTTCCTTTTGGAACCCTAAAAATGTGTCGCAAAATCATTTAGTGCTGAAGGTGTTTAAGTAATATTTCAGGATATTATTCCTACATTTCTAATGCCTAATTCTGGAAATTACAAGATAAGTGGGTTGAAGGTACTTTAAATAGAAGACTCTTTGATCTTGTAGAGCTTAAAGGTTTTTTATTTCCGTTGGCATCACATTAAATCACAAATCATATTGCTCTTTGAGTGCTTAACTTACTGGAAGTAGATAGAATAATGTAGATAGGGACTTTATTGAAAACAGAATACTAACAAACATTCGATGACTCATTCGATGAAGCCATGTATGGTGAGTTCGCCAAAGCTGGGATTCCGATCCCGATTTCCGGCCACAGAACAATGCAATGAGCAATGTGTAGCTCGCTGTCCGACCGTTCGGAGCCCAAGTTGTTGACGGCGCGTAGTATTTTAAGCACGCCTCAAGGCGATGTCAGCAACCGTAGGCGCCCAGCAGGGTCGAAGCCTACTGGGGTCATGGGTGATGCGAAAGAGAACCCCGGAGCCCTGGATCGAAGACAAAGAAGGAGCAGGAGTGGATTTTAGTCATTAAAAGTCTGACACGAAAGTCACAGGAGATGTCATTAGATGATTTCCCACCTTAAAAAAAAGAAAAATGTACTTATGACAAGTTAAAACCGCCAAAAACCATTCAAGATGTTGAACGTAATTCCTTCAGAGAAAACAATTGTTAATGGGAATGGAAGACAGGGTGTAATCTCGTAACAATTATACCGAATACTTGGCAATGTCAACCATGTGTTGACTGGAAGGGGGGTGACAAAACGCGTCTGACGTGTTGACACATGCAAAATTACATTACGGAGCTGCAAACTGTCAACCCCAACTTAAAATTACTCTATGCCCCCCTCTTCTTCCACATTAAAAGGAGTAACTCGATTACTTTAAGTTAACGGCGAATTTAATCTAACCGCATATTAAAAATAAGTTTCTATCTAGAGTATTGGAGACCAGAAACGTTTGCTGTTGGTTTTAATAAGAAGTTCTGCTGTTTGTTCAGCTGTTTTGATGATTCGAAAATAGAAAACTAGTTGATATTGCGATGTAAAATTGGTGAAGTTTCGTATCTTAAGTCTCTATATCACTAAGACCTACAGTGCAAGATACGTAGAATCATTAAAACAGGGCTCCCTAGCCAAGTCACAACAGTTTCGCTTGCGTTGATCGCTTCGAGTTGACCTTGCCGCCAATTCTTTTGTTTTGACCACGTGACTGAGCGTTGATGTAACGTCATTGCCGTACATTTGAAGCTTTTTACTTGCGTTAACCATTGCAGATTACCAATTTGGCTAGGAGTACTGTACACGTACAGTTGTAATCTCCGTAAAACGTATTTGAGATGTTTAGTGCATTAGTGCAGTCATAGATATCCGTGAGTGCAGTATTGACCGTTTAGTAAAGTTTGCAGAGGTTTTTTTTTTAATGAGGCATCGACGGCGGTGCCAATAACTCCTAACTGTCGAAGTCAAACATTTCCTGTACCAGAAAACTTTGGAGGTAATACTATATTTTTTTTTAGTCGGTATTAACTTGTGCTTGACTGCGAGCCCACCTGATGATAAGTAGTAATGTAAATTGATATGTTGGTTTAGTTAGGAGGTGTTTCCAAAATTTAATTTGATGCAACTAAATATTCGCTTCGGAGATTTCACTAAAACATGCGAAAATACACATTTAAGTTTGTTCTACAATAATATAAAAAAAAGAAAAGAAAAAAAAAACAAAAAAGAAATATAAAGAGAGCTATAAAGAGCTTAAGTTTGTATTTATATTTTTTTTTGTTCGTATTAAGTAATCTCTGGAAGTACTTTTCTGATAGCTAAAACTTTTTCACCGATAGAATGCACCTTTATTTCTGAACTACATGGGCTATATTTTACGTACGCGGGTGAAGTCGTGGGCAAGACCCAGTTGTTTATATAATATGTTTTATCAAATTCTTCCGCTTAAATTAATTTCTAGGTAGAAGGTAAAGTATCGGGCAGTTTTATTGAAAAACCTTTTAGTTAGTAGCCAGGGTTTGTAATCGGTGTTCGGTATATGAGTACTAGCCATACCCCTTTTACATGGAACCTATTACCGATGGAGACAAACTGGGGTAGATAAACAGAACTTTAATTACATATTATCAATTAATATTAATTGGTAAACATGGCAGGACCATTAGGTATCAGGTTAGACATTTCTAGATACCAGTGGGTATATAAATGAAACCAGTATTGGTACTAGAATAAACTTTAAATACATGTGACATCTACCAACCCGCACTGGACCCCCGCGGTAGATTATGGCCCATTTTCTCTTCTAGAGAGGTAGCCTCAGACCCAGCAGTGGGAACTTTACAAGGCTGATTATTCTATGCTTATGCTATATACAAGTAAGAAAAGTGTATAGGTTTTTTCACAATTAACACTAAAATTCTGTTACACTATCGCTTAGGTCGTTAGATAAAATTACTTCACACACTCGGGTGGTTCGCTCTTGTTTGCAGTCGAAATCAAAACTGACTCACTTCCGGTCGGGGGCTCTAAATACTGACATCTCAAGATTAGAACAATAGAGTCGCGTCGTGGAGCCATAAATCATTTTTATTGTCCTAAGAGTCAATTTCTCGTGAATTTCGACTCTATTGTTAATGCTGGAAAGTATCATTTCCCTTATCTATCTACATACCTGCTAGCTGCTTGTGGTCGAAATTTCGAGATTTTTCTCGGCCTGGGTACATACCTCCATTCTAGATCTTTCGAACAGCAATGCGTTTTAATTGTTCGATACTACTCATTATTTCGTCGAAGATATGGCGTGTTTAACGGCGTAACATTATTATTAGTGTGTACTGTCACAATTCTGGGCAAAAGCTTCGCATTTCTTCCCGGCTCAGAGCCGCTTCTTGCCGATTCCGGAAGACATCTAAGTCGATCCACCATCTCTTTGTGATCTATCCCGACCACGTCAACAACAAGTTGATGTTTTACGTGCCCACCGCTCAATCGGCACGACGCAGATATTTCGAAAAGTGTGCGAGCTAATTTTGTTTATAAATAAAATACTTCTTTTTCTTCCTGCCCTTATCCCATATTACTTGGGATCGGCGCATCACGTCTTTTTCTTCCATTCTGTCCTGTCACCTATCACACTATCAGTAACTCCCTTTTCTTTCATATCACTCCTCATACAATCCATCCATCTTTTTATAAATAAAACACTGCCAACGAATTATACAGCTATATTTGAACGTGACTATGCGTCATAAGTCACAAAGTATAACGCAAGCCTATGATTTTATACAACAATATTAATTTAGCAAATTAAAAAAAGCTTTCATGTTATAGAATTAAAATTGTTACAAGGTTTTATTTTATTTTTTATTAGTTTAGGTAAACGTTTCTAAAGGAATACTTTATGAAGATTAAACACCTAGTAACATGAGGGTATCGGGAGGTACCTGTTTTAAATTCAGTGGGAAGAAACTTTATGAGCACATAATTATGGTGGTCTGCCCCAATTTGCGGGAGCCCCGTGGCCGTGTCCTCATGCAGGGGATCGACCGTAGCGACCTGAGCATCCTATTCTGTTTTAGGCCGGAGCGTGTGAGGAAGGGAAATAGTAACTTCCTTCTGATGAAATTAATGATACAAAATTTAGCCTTGCTTTGATCACTTCTGCGTTCTGTCAGGGTCTGCAACCTTCTAAGGTTACCTTACACTCATAACAATATGAATGTGGGCTTTGTTCAAACCTATTATCAGTAGTATTGAATATGGCGCGACTGCTTATCTGATCTCTATCATCATCATCATTTTCAGCCAAAAGACGTCTGCTGTTGGACATAGGCGTCCCCAAGGCGGCGGAGTAATGCACGGAGTAATACACACCTTACTCCGTTTGCACGGTGTATTATACATATATATTTGTATTTGATAGTGCTATTGGTCCGACAGTGGAGGACCAACTTTGGTTAAATACTTATATAACTTGGTCGAACCAATCACTATTCAAAATTGATCTGAAGACTTCAGAAAGCGAGCATTAGTAACTTTGTGTTTGTCGTCGATGCCGTAAACTAGAGTCCCTGACTCCTGAGACAAACTTGTGTAGTAAAATGTTGGTAGAGTTTAAGGGATTGATATAAAATATGCACTTCAGTTAGCGACTGCATAATTACATTGATGGATGTGTGTGATTGTTCATAAAATAATGGTAACGCAATAAACGGCAAAGCAAATTGGCTTGCTGACATAGAGAAAACTAGCTGCTATCAGCAGCTTCATCATCATCATCATTGCAGCCGAAAGACGTCCACTGTTAGATATAGGCCTGCCCTAAGCATCGCCGCAACGACCGGTCCTGTCCAGCAGCTTTGCCTGCTTAAAATTAGTCGACTTCCCGGCTTTATAAATTATAGCCTATATTTTAATCCAGGAAATAAGATATCCTGGACATCTTAAGTTCAGAACATCCTGATTTTATATAAATCTATTCAGATTTTACTTTTGCCGCTGTGAGCGGTTGCTCGGGGCTCGGAGCGGCGAGCGGCGGATCAAAAGTATGAAAATATTTAAGGTACGTCACGAGACGCCGCTCGAAAACGAGCGTGGTTTTCTCTGAACGAATCACTACCGCGGCGAGCGGTACCGGGAGCGGCGCCACGAAACAGAGTATGCCACTAAGGGACATATGCCAGCTACTGGTATGTGTATCGCTACCTTTATGAAATCTCTACTTGACCAATAATTTGTCTACATAACCTGATGAAACTTCAAACAGTTGACGTGAAGAGCAGTGTTATACAGTACTTATTTTTCTTTTGCACCAAGAAGTAAGAGAACATAGTTTAGCATAAAAATGCTCCTACACACCTTTGCATGTAGTCGCTAGTTTCAAACTTGCTCCGAGACTGGTTAGACCGAACTTACGAGTACAAAATGTGCGGAAAACATATTTTGCTCAAGACGATGTCTAGTTTATATTTTGACTTTGACTTGGCGTCTTAATATTTTTAACTGACTTCAAAAAAGAAGGAGTTTCTCGACTTACCACTAGAGGATCTGATAGGTATCGTCCCATCTTACGAGTAGTAATGAACTATCAAATGTGCGATCTGTCAAACGTTCAAAGTTAGGTAGATTTTCTAATTTTCTGTACAATTTTATATTATTGTTTTGGTGAGAACCTTCTGTTGACTATAATAAACCAATTAAAAAAAGAATTAGCGAAATTGGTCCAGCCGATAAGGTGTGATGACGTGACCACCGGAAATAGCAATTATTTTATTTTATCATTGATAGGCTTTCGATTGACCACCATGTCCATTACTCCAAGACTCCATTACGATATTACTAAAAACTTCGAAGATATATGACATCCATCAACCCCACTGGGTTTGCGGGATGGATTACGGCCTATTTCCTCTCCCAGAAAGGCCTGAGTCCTAAGGCAGTTTTAGCTAGAGTAATAGGGCGAGTCAGATTTTTACTTACTAAAACCACACCTTCGTCCTTCAGTTGCTCTTTCGTTCTAGGACCATGGGGTTTCCTTTTCAGGCTTTGCTGGCCCCCTTTTGCTGAAATCTCTTTAAAGGGCGCCTTGATGGTAGAACACTACGCGCCGTCCCGCGTCGACGACTTGGGCTCGCCGGTCCGGACGGTTACTGGACGGCTGAGGCCCTAGGAAAAGGAACAGGTTCTTAGCAGTAAGAACATTACATTGATGTTTATGAGAGCAGTGGTGGCCGAATGGTAATGGTCAAGACTTACGAGAAGTAGGTCGCGGGTTCCAACCAAGCCAGGCGCATTACTTTGTGTAATTTATTTCATCACCACAGTTCTCAAAACGGTGAAGTAAAACATCGTGACGAAACTGGCATGTCCTAGAACCAAATATTCAAAGACATGTGACATTCACCTACTCGCACTGGGCCTGCGTCGTGGATTACGGCCCATTCCCTCTCCTAGAGAGGAGGCCTAAGTCCCAGCAGTGGGAACATTAAAAAGGCTGATGATGATGAATGATGATTATGTTTATGCCATATTCACCCCTCCTTTTTGGGTAAATTGATATACTAGAATGTAGGGTTATCTTCTGGTTGTACTATAAGTAATGATCCGGTATTAAGGATATTACTAAGATATGACCTCATAGAAAGTTCTCGAGCAATATAAGCTGTGATGTTGGACCAGATGGCGGGGTATGAGACGATGACCCCTACTTACTAACTTCATTGCTTTATGTGATTGCCCACTTACAGGACATGGCATGCATTGTGTGAAGTGATATTGCTCAACTTGTGGCGTATTATCCATATAATTTAACAAGGAGTTTAATAAGATTGTAGCGACATCTATGGCGTCACATAAGAACTAATCCTGCACCGCGCAATCAAAGTTTTCTGCGCGATCTGAATATACGACAGCCCGAAAATAATCAATCGGGCAGTTGCCCAAGAGACAAAAAAAACCGTCTGGTCGGTGGATACCCCTTTTTCAACAGAGGTTTGCGAGACTTTACTCTCTGTTCCGCATACCTCCAAAAGGTTGTAGGTATTTCTCTATAGATTGTTCATTCATGGATTGCATGAACCAGGATTAGTTAGTTTCAGTGCAAATGAGTTATTCATCACCGGGAAAGGGGTAAGTTGCTTTTTTTTTCTAATAAAAAATGTTTTAATTTCTGTAACAATTACTTTACCTACATTAGTCTATGATTGGAGCCTCCTTTTAAGCATGATGATGCCTGTATTTCCTGAGACTTCGCTCCTCCATAGCGTTGGCTGTTTACAAAACTTAAGTACTTATATTCTAAGTAGATAATAAAAAAGTTGGACTTGAGATTTCTTAATTGGCTGAACACTTTTAATGATCATCATCATCGTTTTAGAAAGACGCTCACTACTGGTCATAGGTCTCCCCCAAGTGTCGCCATAATGACCGGTCCTATCTGTCTCGCATCCATCAGTTTCCCGCGATCCTCACCAGGTCATCGGTCCAACTTGTGGGAGGCCTTCCAACGTTGCGTCTTTCGGTACGTAATCTGGTGATTCCGCCTTCCGGTACCTGCCATCAGTATACCCTAGTAGTAACCTATGCGTTCCAAAACCACGGTAACTGATTATTACCTAGCTATGTGTGGATAAAGCTGGGTAGTAGTCAGATACCATGGTTACAGTAAAATTTTGTCACACCCTCTCGTTCCACCCTAGAGTGGGTGAAGTCATTTGATCATTTCTCATCTCAAAAAAAAAGAAGTTCATCGTACCATTTTTTTCTCGTATGCATAAACTCGGATCGCTCAGAGAAACCACTGACATATCAACGTATAGCCGAAATTATTGAGACCACGAGGATGGAATTTTACTCAAGGTAGACGTTGACGAGTTGGTATGGAGAAAACTGGAGCGAAACCGTTGACAGCAGTTAGAACAGTACCCCTAGCCAAGCTGCTAATCTGCAATAGTTAACGCTAGTAGAAAGCTTAAAATGTACGTGCTCTCAACGCTCAGTCACGTGGTCAGAACAAAAGAATTGGCAGCAAGGTCAACTCGAAGCGTTCGACGCAAGCGAAACTTGGCTAGGGGGGCTGTATGTTAGCTTACGCACACAGAAACAATGTGTGTGTGATCTACAAGCTAGACCAATCCACTACCGCGATCCTAAAATAGAATATTGTACCTATGTAGTCTATAAGAAGGAACATATAAGTACCTACATACCTACAGTACATCATGTTTGTTTGCTACCATAAGTGGATCTATCCTTCCTCTTGACAGCCGAGGACTGAAGTAGTTTCGACCCTCCCATATTTAGATCAAGTAGAGCCCTCTACGACGTCGGTCGGAGCTCTAATATTATTTGTATACGTCGCTTGAATATCGCTTGGTTCGGAGTTTTTGCAGACACACAGAATATTAGGTACAGGGGCGTAGTGAGTCCTATTGGGGCCCTATCTACACTAAAATTATAAAGAGGTAAAGTTTGATTTTTTTGTTTGTAGGAGGTAATCGCTGAAAGTACTGGTCCAATTGATAAATTGTTTTTACCGATAGAAAGTTGCATAAATCTTGAGTGACATAGCCTATAATTTAAGTACGCGGGCGAAGCCGCGGGCAAAAGCTACTATTCAATATTTTTGAAGTTTGTTTTTACGTACGAAATAGCTTCTAAAAGCATAGAAATAGTGCCTTGAGAGGCCTCGTAAATGAAAATGAGCTCATTTATTGGATCATTCGGAAGGTACTAATTATATGTTGAGTTTTTATTTGTCGTCTTGTAAAATGCTACAGCGAAATGAGCGTGCTTATACTATTTAGAGAGAGTATTATACAGTCACTAGCATCTGCCAGCGGCTTCGCCCAAAGGAAAGTCGGTTTCTCTATACAAACTGTAGACCCCCATTTCATTCCTTTAGAGCGTGAATTTTGGAAAATTATTAGCGGATGTTGACATTCTATAAGAAACCTACCTGCCAAATTTTAAGTTCCTAGGTGTTATAGTTTTTGAGATTAATCAGAGAGAGATAATCACATTTATGTTTATAGATTATTCAGTTATTCCTGGCTTTTTATCAAGCGGATAACATGTTACGAATTTGGGCATATGTCGGGGCCCCTGTAGCTCGGGGGCCCTGTATCATTGATACAACTGATACGGCGGTAGCTACGCCCCTGAGTAGGTAATCTGATCGGTAACGACGACTTATATGTCTGTATGTTCGATATATCCCCTGTTCGGATTCTGAATAAATGATAAAGGCATTCAGCTATCGAGTTATGAGCATGATATTCAAAGGGTAATTTTCTTATTCTGCGCTGAGCGGCTACACCATCGCAAAATTGCTCAGTTTCTTTATCGCTTCATAATTAAGGATCATTAAATATGTATGGAAAGTAGTGATGGCCCAGTAGTCACGGCCCTGACTTATGCTTTGTACGTCGTGGGTTCAATATGTTCAAATTCAGTCGCAGGCAATTATTAAATGAATGATAATTAATAAATTAAACAACGCTGAGAACGTGAAGGGAGACATCGTGAGGAAACTGGCATGTACTAGAACCCAAAATTTGAGGCATATGACTCCTGTGAGTCTCCAAATTTTAGGTTCTAGTAGTAGTCAGCTAGGAAACGAAACATAAAACGGACCAAAAATTTAAAACGTGTGTTTTTAAAATCCATTAAATTACCTAGTGGATTATACCGAGTCTCAAAAGTGGGAACAGTATAAGGCTGATTATGATTATTATGCTAAACGTATAGTTAAGTATGTAAGTACCTACAGTCGATGCACTACCCTAGATTGGTCTACAGTGGTCACTGCTGGCAGTTTGCACTGTGTTCTTAGGTTTAACTATCGATTCTAAACTACAGTGGGGCGCTCATATTAGAACTCTCTCGGGAAGATTAAGCTCAGCTGCATATGCAGTTAGAAAAATAAGGCAATTGACAGATGTAGCCACAGCTAGGTTAGTTTACTATGCTTATTTCCACAGTATTATGTCTTATGGCATTTTACTGTGGGGATCTGCAGCTGATGTAGACTCAATTTTCATATTGCAAAAGAGAGCTATCCGGGCTATTTATAGGATGGGTCCTCGCGAGTCCCTCAGAAATAAATTCAAAGAAATCGACATTCTCACTCTGCCTTCTCTTTATGTCTTAGAATGCATTTTGTATGTTCGTAAAAACTTAGGACTCTTTAAAATTAGAAGCGATTTTCACAACAAAAATACGCGTAGTAAACACGAAATTGTATTACCCAAATGGAGATTAGCCAAGACTAGCAAGTCATTCCTAGTAAACAGCATACGCTTTTACAACAAGCTGCCAAAGGCGGTAACTGAACTTAGTGAGAGAAAATTCAAAACTCATATTAAGCGTGTCCTAACCAAAAAAGCATTTTACAAGGTTAAAGACTATGTCGAAGACACGCTTGTTTGGCAATGACTGCCTCTGCACATGTGGCCCCCTGGTAAATCATCAATATTGTGTCTATTAACTGCTCCACCTTTGTTTTAATATACATATATTTATTTTTCCTTTAACGAATTGCTTTTGCAATATTTTTTATTTTTATTATTTAGACTTCAACTGCATTCAATTTGTTAGTAATTTATTTTGTTAACAGTTGTAATTATTTAAATTTTTCTGTTGTAATTATTTATATAGCCTCTTTTTGGAATGTGAATGTGAGAACACTGTATAATCCACAAACACTTAGATAACTTTCCATTACAACTTACTATATTTTTATTTTATTATGATTAATTTTGTGCTTTTGTGTACAGTGTTGACTGGTCTACACTGTTCTTACATAAATCAATCAATATTGTAATAAACACATTTTTTAAAAGAGTAACCATGGAGTTTCTTGCCGGTTCTTCTCCATAGGAAACGACCAATTTCGAACCGTGCGCTAGCTTCTGACGTTTTATAAGTGCCCTTGTAGGCCTATATGAAATAAAATATTTTGACTTGACTTGACTTGACTTGACTTTGAGTTTCAATATAGTTATCAGTTTACATAAATGGTAGGCTCCTAGCCCTTACCTCCCTGGTGTATGTTGGTTGCTGATGACATTGTGCTCGTTGGTCCATTGTGCTGGATTTGTGGTAGTAAAAACAAGAGAGAGTTCGTCTAAAAATTAAAATTGATCAGAACCAAAACCGAATTCTAGGCCAAAAGAAGGAAGGAGAGAGTCAGTGATAGCATGACGGTTGACAGGACGGAATGGTAAAATAATGATGATGTAAGCAAATAAATAAGATTTATAATGCAAACAACAAATCAAATCAGTTTGACGACCAAAGATACATATTCGTGCAATAATTCAATTAGGCCATTGTGTTTGCAACGTGTCAATAACTACAAAGTAGGCACGGTCCCGCTCACGTGGATACAGGGTTACCATATCGCAGGATTCTTCCTGGGACACTTCTCAGAATTGTAGCTGGATTAAGCAAATCTCATGAATTCTTAGGGTTTTTGATAAAATACGTCTTAGGTATACTTAAAAGTTCCTTTCCTTTGTACTCTTCTATTCTTATTTGTTCTTTTCTTTTTTAAGTGTTTGTGTGTACATAAATAAATAAATAAGGTAAAACAAATGAATATAACGCGTTGTGGCGACGCTTGGGGGAAGCCTATGTCCAGCAGTGGACGTGTATCGGCTGAAATGATGATGATGATGAAATGAATATAAGGTTAAATAAACTAAAATTAATCTTCCTTTTGCAAATGGGGGCTCCGCTAACACCCTGAGTGCGATGCACTTTGAGTGCGATGTGCAACGCATGAGTTAGATCCGCAGTGTGACGAAATTTTTAAACTGTAAAAAAAATCAAGATTGCAGTGAAAAGGCTCTTAATAAATTAGTGCGCCTCACCATCAAAGATTGCATCACTGCTTACCATCAGGTGGAATCGCAGTCAAGTACTAGTTTATATCAATAATAAAAACTAAACCTACAATGGAAAACATGCAACAAATTTAATGGAAATCGGGCGTTTTGGAAAAAAGACCGGAAAATAACAAAAGCCTGTAGAGATTTATGTTTTTTTTTCATCTGGTAACCCTACACGAATGTAGGCATAATGCGCCGCTCAAACAGTTGTCCCGCAATTGTCATGTGACATTGTTATTACATACAATCATTTACTGGCACAGAATGCAAAACGACAGTCAAATAATACGATTGATTACTAGCTATTTGTTTGTGTGAAACATCCGCAATACGGATTGCGCTGACATAATTCAATCATCGATTTCACGTGCAATTTACCGAAAGTTCAGTAATGGAATATTATTTGAATGTAAGCCCGCTATTGCTTGTTTTGTGGTCCATTGTAGGCTGCGCACAACAGCTTAACATTTGAACAAGGGTAATTAATTGAAGTTCTGCCCAATAACAAGATCGGCTGCACAGTGTTCTGTTATTATATGTTACTGCCACTGCTGCTTATTAGGCGGAACTGGTTTTGACTGGCTTTGGTTAAAACTGTTAATGTCAAAATAATAAATAAGTCGTTTATTTATAACTAGCTTTGCCCGCGCGGCTTCGCTCCCGCTCTTCCCTACTCCACCCTACTATACTCAACTCTACCCTACTCTACCCTACTCTACCCTACTCTACCCTACTCTACCCTACTCTACCCTACTCTACCCTACTCTACCCTACTCTACCCTACTCTAGCCTACTCTACCCTACTCTACCCTACTCTACCCTACTCTTCCCTGCTCTACCCTACTTTACCCTACTCTACCCTACTCTACCCTACTCTACCCTACTCTACCCTACTCTACCCTACTCTACCCTACTCTACCCTACTACTCTACGCTACTCTACCCTACCCTACCCTACTCTACCCTACTCTACCCTACTCTACCCTACTCTACCCTACACTACCCTAATTTTTTTTCCATAAGAACTTTCTCCTCACAATAACAATCACAACAAAAAAAAATCAGCCAAATCGGTCAAACCGTTTTCATGCCAAGTCGTGACAACGGAAAACGGGGGTCATTTTTATATATATAGATATAGGCCTGACTGACATATCAAAGCACAGCCGTAACTATTGGGTCTTGAAGCGTGAAATTTTGCACAAGGCTTCCTCTCATGACGTATGCGAGCACTAAGAGAAGATTTTCCAAAATTGTAAAATCTGATTTTTTTCTTTTCCTGAAAAAAATATTCAGGAAACGAAAAAAAAATCAGCCTCACCATACAAAAATATAAACTTGATTGGACAGTTTGTATGGAGAAGCTAATTTTTTTTTATAGTTGTAGCGACATCTATGACGCCACATAAGAACTACGAAGAAAACACGAAATCCTGCATCGCGCAATCAGAGTTCTCCGCGCGATTTGAACATATACGACAGCCCGACATCAACTATCGGGCAGTCGCCCACCAGACTATAACACACCTGTCTGGTCGGAGGATCCTCCCTTTTCAACGGAGATTTGTGGGACTTTACTCTCTGTCCCGCCTACCTCCAAACTGGTGACCCTCGACAAAGAACGTCAGCGCAGCCTTCGTGAAGCTACTACTTCGTGACGTCATCATCACTTCCTCAAGCTTTCGAGCAACGAGCCAAACAGCCAGCACCCTCGGCTAAGGGTATCCTGACCACCAGTATGTCTACCTGGTCATACCTGGTCACCACCTCAGCCGCATCAGCGACCTTGACACACCGCACCTTCGGCCAGTCATATGAAGAGCCATGAAGAACCTCTTCTGGTCGACGCCAGCAATCAAGCCCTACGTCGCACAAGCACCGCTCCGACTCACTGGAACCAGCAGCACTACTCCGACTCACTGGAGCCTGCAGCATCGTCCCGACTCACTGGAACAGCACCACCCCGACTCACTGGGGCATCATCCCGACTCACTGGGACAGCACCACCCCGACTCACTGGGGCATCATCCCGACTCACTGGGACATCATCACCCCGACTCACTGGGGCATTATCCCGACTCACTGGGATATCATCACCCCGACTCACTGGGGCATCACCGCAGACAGTTCCGACTCACCGAGAACTATGCGGCATCGGTTCCGACTCACTGGAACCAACCTACCGCTGGCCTGGCACACATCAAGAAGCATCAAGAACCATCGATCTCCGATCTCCGGAGGGGAGTGATGTAGCGACATCTATGACGCCACATAAGAACTACGAAGAAAACACGAAATCCTGCATCGCGCAATCAGAGTTCTCCGCGCGATTTGAACATATACGACAGCCCGACATCAACTATCGGGCAGTCGCCCACCAGACTATAACACACCTGTCTGGTCGGAGGATCCTCCCTTTTCAACGGAGATTTGTGGGACTTTACTCTCTGTCCCGCCTACCTCCAAATAGTTTACTGAAAAAAAATAATTGTGGAAGGTTGTTCAGCTTCGTCTACTAAGCAAGCCCTTTAAGTAGGCGAAGGGCTGTGTCTTACACCTTGTATTCAGGTTTCGCATATACTAAAAATAATGTGGTATAAATAGGTATATGCATGTGGTGTTATGCTCAGGTACGGCTTATGTACGTATATAATGTAGTGATCAATGGCATTATAGTGTTCGACAAATAGTTACTACCAGATATTACTGTCTTGTAGTCCCAAAGAGGTTGTTTACGCGATAATGATATGTGCCGGAGCTACACGGCAGTTAGGTAGTAATTACGTGCGATGTACTGCAATATGTAGCTGTTACGTCAAATTGAATATGTCATTTCATTAAACACGGTTATTATATGGAGTGTGGGCGTAACGGATACATGGTTGTACTGTTAATGTTCAAGTAATTGATATTTTTTTCTTAATTAATATGGGTGGTAATTAAACAGACTTCTTTATAATAATAATAATATTATTATATTATAATATTAATAAAATAAATTATTTACTATAATATTAATAAAATAAATTATTTATTATAATATTAATAAAATAAATGGTTCTTTATAACAATAATAATAATAATAAAGAACCATTTATTTTCAGGCATCGGAGGCCCATAGAAAAAAGACATAAGATAATCTTATAAAATAATAAACAAATAAATATCATAACTAAACTTATTTAATGCTAAGGCTTTTGCGCAAGGCTTCGCCTACGTTTATAAATTATTACCTTTGTCACTCAGGAATAAAGCAGGTTTGTAAAAAAAAAAAATTGCAATCGGATCTGTGCTAACAAAGATTTTTTTTTAAATTGATATAAACTAGTGCTTGACTGCACAAATTACTGCCTTTGGCCTCTAAAAATCTATTTTTTTTTCTAAAATATTAAGTCAGTCACAATTATTACCGAGCGCCTGAATATTATTATTTTAACCACTAGTTAGTTTCTATGTGAATTATTTTCTGGGTGGATGTGAAAAAAATAACCAAAAAGACTAAGGCAGGAGTTCCGCTGTGCTCTCATCTTAACCTTTTAACCCAACCTGTCAATGTCAGTGTGCCATACATACATTTCCGAGCTAAATTTGTTTGCTTTTGGATTAGAGAATCCTTCGTGAAGTAAAAGAGATATTAAGTTAGCCATTGTGCAGTGTTATAATAGTGCGTTAAGTTTTAATAAATAAATAAAGTTGCATTAAGCACTGTTTAGGCTTGCGGGATTGTTAGAATGAGTCAACGTGGCCCTTTGACAGCAAAGGGCAAGCAAAGAAGTCAGTCAGTCAGAATAATCGCTTACCATCAGGTGAGATAGTGGTCAAACACAGAATCAATAATAAAAATAATGAAAAATGATGTTGATTCTAAATCGCAGATCTCTACGAAAAAAAATGAGCAAGAAACTACGTGGCCTAAATATAGGTACACTATATCGTCCTGAACATCAGAACCTATTTTCCTTCGACTATTAATACTATGAAACTTAACACCGAGCCCACGGAGGCTCTACCGATTACTATCATCTTAGAGTTAAGAACATTTAACATCACTTGCCTCCATTAAGGAACGCTGGGTGTACCAACATGGCAACATAACACTCAGGCCCAAAATACGGCACTCAAGGGTACACTGCCAGAGATAATAGCTGACGTCACGATTTTGTTTTACGATATAAATGTATAAGAACATACTATGTTATGCTCTGTTTATTTTATGATGATTTGCGTGAAAGATCTAAAAAGAACCTTAGGAGAGTTTTTATTAAGCTTATATTCTGTATTATTTTTGTTTACAACAAGCTTCTGCCGGCGGTTTCACCCATGTGAAAGATAAAATAATTTATTAAAAAAAAGAGAGAGTAGTAGTGGCCGAGTGGTAACGGTCCCGACTTACGAGTTGTAGGTTACAGGTTCAAACCCAGCCAGGCGCATACTTTGTGCAATTTATTTCGTCACTACTGTTCTCAAAACGGTGAAACAAATATCGCGAGTAAACTTGCATGTCCTAGAACCAAAAATTCGAAGACATGTGACATCCACCAACTTTCACTGGGCACGCGTGGTGGATTACGGCCCACTTTCTTTCCTAGAGAGGAGGCCTGAGTCCCAACAGTGGGAACATTATAAGGCCGATTGAAGAATAAATGCAAGAGTGGATCTGTAGCGACATCTATGACGCCACATAAGAACTACGAAGAAAACACGAAATCCTGCATCGTGCAATCAGAGTTCTCCGCGCGATTTGAACATATACGACAGCCCGACATCAACTATCGGGCAGTCGCCCACCAGACTATAACACCCGGTCTGGTCGGAGGATCCTCCCTTTTCAAAGGAGGTATGTGGGACTTTACTCCCTGTTCCGCATAACCACAAAACTGGTGACCCTCGACAAAGAACGTCAGTGCAGCCTACGTGCAGTTACAACTTCGTGACGTCATCATCACTTCCTCAAGCTTTCGAGCAACGAGCCATACAGCCAGCACCCTCGGCTAAGGGTATCCTGACCACCAGTATGCCTACCTGGTCATACCTGGTCATTACCTCAGCCGCATCACCGACCTTGGCTTAGCACACCGCACCTTCGGCCAGTCATATGAAGAGCCATGAAGGACCTCTCCTGGTCGACGCCAGCAATCAAGCCCTACATCGCACAAGCACCGCTCCGACTCACTGGAGCCAGCAGCACTACTCCGACTCACTGGAGACTGCAGCATCATCCCGACTCACTGGGACAGCACCACCCCGACTCACTGGGGCATCATCCCGACTCACTGGGACATCATCACCCCGACTCACTGGGGCATTATCCCGACTCACTGGGATAGCAACACCCCGACTCACTGGGGCATCACCGCAGACAGTTCCGACTCACCGAGAACTATGCGGCATCGGTTCCGACTCACTGGAACCAACCTACCGCTGGCCTGGCACACATCAAGAAGCATTAAGAACCATCGATCTCCGATCTCCGGAGGGGAGTGATGTAGCGACATCTATGGCGCCACATAAGAACTACGAAGAAAACACGAAATCCTGCATCGTGCAATCAGAGTTCTCCGCGCGATATGAACATATACGACAGCCCGACATCAACTATCGGGCAGTCGCCCACCAGACTATAACACCCGGTCTGGTCGGAGGATCCTCCCTTTTCAAAGGAGGTATGTGGGACTTTACTTTCTGTTCCGCCTACCTCCAAAGATCTATATGAATGTGCATAGTGAGGGGTTCCTGCATGTGCCTTGCAAAGGGAACATCCAGAATCCACTAAATCAATCAAGAACGTTAAGGCTCTCGAAGGCATACGAGAACAATGCGACAGCCATGATAATTGATTGTTTATTTGTCTTTGTTTTCTGCTGTTCCTTGATTGTCCTGTTGTTTGTGCTGCTGCAACAATGCTTCGTAGTTTGGATAACTCATCACATTTATCTTATAGAGGCGTATGTTTCTTACGCCTTCACGTTCATACAGCTAAGTAGATTTGGCACAAAAAGTTCCCTTTTATTTTAACGTAGGCAAAACCGGTTGTAAGACCTAGTTTTTATTTTAAGGCGGGAAAAACCAGTTGTAAGAGCTAGTTAGATGGACAAAAATAGAAGCGAAAAAAGTTGCGCTGATAAAAAATTAAAAGGGTCCCAGCTCAGACACCTAGTCTATATAACACAATTATTCTTAAGTAGTCCCAATTGAAAGGCTGTGCCTTTCACTACGGAGTCACAAAATAGATAGGTACAGAAGACAATCTCATGCATGTACTTCACTTTTTATACCTACGCTCGGTGGACGCACACCAATGAGCGTTTGAACCGGAACTGTTCGACGAGTGGGCCGAGCCGCTACCGACATATCGTGTCCGTGAGCGGTGTCTATGTGTGCGTTGCTCGAGCGCGCTTTGTATGTAGATGGACTTCTGTACCTATATATTTTGTGGCGGAGTCCACCTCGAAGTTTCGACAGAAAGGTAGGTACATAAAGGAATAATAAACACTGCCGACGTAAGTGTTACGGACGGCTCTCACCTAAGAACTAACTGGGTCGGAGTGAGGATAATTACAGCTTATTAGGAAGGTCTAACTTGTAATCCGGAGTGCCTGATAAATGTCGATTGGTTGCTAATCTAATTGGGATTGGAATCTGATGCTTTTACCTCTAATTAGTGCTAGAAGAGACGTATTTATTTTAATTTTCACAGGTAATATCAATTTAAAAATTAGCGAATCTAATGAGTCACTGTGGCCGTGGAATGTAAAAGGTAACCGAAGGATCCAGGTGTGTATTTAGTCAGTAAAAGACTGACACGCCCTGCCGCTCCATCCTAGATCGATAGAAGTCATTCAAAGATTTCCCACCTCAAAAAAAAAAAAAATCTATTGTACAACGCATTGGAGGAACATATCTGTAATGTTGTGTAAGAAAATAAATAAATAATCGAATTACGACAAAAACCTGTAAAACAAATACAAAGAAGGGAAAAAAACAGAAATCCCATCCTTGAAAAGGCCAGACGTAAGGTTGAGCGCACCGAGCGAGCCCCAGTGTGTCACATGTCCGGAGACTCGAGACTAGTCGAGACACATACTCGTAACGACACGTCGCCGTCGCGAACGTTTTCCAATAACAGTTAAACTCGTGTTTTTACGCCTCACAGCCCACTGGCGGATGGCATACGATGTAACGTTAACTTGCGTACAATTCAATCAGCCTCTTACCACTCAAACTTCACTCTTACTGGTAACTTAAAATTTGGCAGGTAGGTTTTTTATAGGGTGTAGGTTTGCGCTAATAACGGAATTTCCAAAATTAACCCTCTAAGGGGATAAAAAGAAAGTCCAAAGTTTGTTCGGAGAAACCGACTAGCACGCGGGCGAAACAGCTAGCAGAAGCTAGTTAATTAATAAGTATGTAGTCGAATTACTACCAAAACCCTCTAAAACAATACAAAGAAAGGAAAAAACAGAAATCCTATCCTTGAAAAGGTTGAGCGCACCGAGCGAGCCCCAGTGTGTCACATGTCCGGGGACTCGAGACACATACTCGTAACAACACGTCGCCGTCGCGAACGTTTTCCAATAACAGTTAAACTCGTGTTTTTACGCCTCACAGCCCACTGGCGGATGGCATACGATGTAACGTTAACTTGCGTACAATTCAATCAGCCTCTTACCACTCAAACTTCACTCTTACTGGTAACTTAAAATTTGGCAGGTAGGTTTTTTATAGGGTGTAGGTTTGCGCTAATAACGGAATTTCCAAAATTAACCCTCTAAGGGGATAAAAAGAAAGTCCAAAGTTTGTTCGGAGAAACCGACTAGCACGCGGGCTAAACAGCTGGCAGAAGCTAGTTAATTAATAAGTATGTAGTCGAATTACTACCAAAACCCTCTAAAACAATACAAAGAAAGGAAAAAACAGAAATCATATCCTTGAAAAGGTTGAGCGCACCGAGCGAGCCCCAGTGTGTCACATGTCCGGAGACTCGAGACTAGTCGAGACACATACTCGTAACGACACGTCGCCGTCGCGAACGTTTTCCAATAACAGTTAAACTCGTGTTTTTACGCCTCACAGCCCACTGGCGGATGGCATACGATGTAACGTTAACTTGCGTACAATTCAATCAGCCTCTTCCCACTCAAACTTTGCTCTTACTGCTTACCTACTTAAAATTTGGCAGGTAGATACTATATAGGGTGTAAATATGCGCTAATAAGGGATTTTTCGAAATTCACTCTTTAAAGGGATAAAACGGGTGTCCAAAGATTGTATGGAGAAACCGACTATCACGCGGGCAAAGCAACTAGCAGCAGCTAGCTAACGTAGTGGAATTACAACAAAAGTCTCTAAAACAAATACAAAGAAATGAAAAAAAAAACAGAAAAACCATCCTTGAAAAGGCCAGACGTAAGGTTGAGCGCACCGAGCGAGCCCCAGTGTGTCACATGTCCGGAGACTCGGGACACATACTCGTAATAACGCGTCGCCGTCGCGAACGTTTTCCAATAACAGTTAAACTCGTGTTTTTACGCCTCACAGCCCACTGGCGGATGGCATACGATGTAACGTTAACTTGCGTACAATTCAATCAGCCTCTTCCCACTCAAACTTCGCTCTTACTGCCAACTTTCTTTGACTGCTTCCTTAATCGAGTTGCCGTTAACTTTATAAAATGCGCCCGTGTGCCTGGTTTATGTTTTCCACGCTGGTTAAGAGCTTTTCAAGAGTTTTCGTATTCGTTAGCGAACTTTCTTAGTTGATGACGTGATTGAAAGTACTTTTTTCATCTCGTTTGATGTAATAATACCTGTGCATTCATTGTTTTTTTTTTATTAATCGTAAGCTCATGTTTAGCCAGTATTTCACCTGATGGTAAGTGACGACGTGGTCGACGATGGACAAGTAACCTATTCACTCTTGACTCAAAGACTCCTAGGTTGTAGCTACCAGAAAACTCAGACTACGGTAGGAAAGTTCTCAAAACGTTTTGTACGTAGGGGAGGGATGGAATCTTCTGTTCCATTGTCATTATGCTTGATGATAAGGATTACTTTTTGTCCTCGAAAACAATGTCCCTCACCAGGAATTACTCATGTATCGTGGGTGCGGGTGCGTTCACAAATATATTAATTCACAAGTATGGCCATATTTTTATGACCTACAGCCTTACAAATTTGTTCAACGCGAATCAAACCCAAGACACGCAGCATAGAAGCCCATCGCTTAACCACTGTGCGAACCGTCCTGTCTATAAAATTTCTAATTCTATTCGGAGAAATAATCTAAATATTGTTAGTTTTATTACACTTCACACACACACACACACACACACACTACCGAAACTCGAATAAAATTTCTCATTTATATAGCTTTAATAAATTCTGTGTTCAGGTTTAATTTGAAAACTATTCATAATAAACAGTTTACCAAACTATTCCGAGCAATAAAGCATTACAGTTTAATTTAACGTATACTAAATTACAAACATTGAAAAATAGGTACTAAATTGCGGTAGGTATTTGAATAGTATTGCACATTAACTGGGCAACAATAATATGAGGTCTATTAGAGTCACGAAGTACATTTGCTATAACCGCTCGCTCTCATTACAAGAACGAACGAACAGTAATTTCGTTGCAAATGGATTGAATGCAGCCGCACTAGTCACTGTACTGATCAGCATTTTCTTCATTTTACATTTCCATAAATTAAATATGGAACATCTGTTTTGGCAGAACATTGCTTTGGTTTTTAAAACGGTAGCCAAAAGAAACGCCACAAATAATGCCAAGCTTATTATTTCTTTTTTTTTCCTTCTTAATGACCGTATGAACTATAATACCTAAAAAAAGCGGTGTTTAAGTTAATTCGGAGTCATTACTTAAATGAGGACGTGTAATTGGGAAACTGTCGTCTATGATTGTTTTTCTCTTTAATCAGTTTTTTTTTATAAGCTGTAAGTCCTCCAAGCTGTAATAAATAATAATATGATACTAGCTCTCACCAGCGGTTTCACCTGGGTGTTTGGTTACTGCACCGCTCCCGTGAGTTATAGTGTGATTTTATATAGTCCGTATCCAACACTGTAAGAGTTTTTCAATTCGATTTAGTATTTATTCAAAATATTAGACATTCTGAGCTTTTCTCTACAATAATATGCATGTGTTGCACACTTAAACATCCGTATAAATTACTCTTTCTATTGCTGAAAACCGCAAAAAAAATCGTTCAATAGTTTTGGAGTTTAGCGAACATACAGGCAGACAGACGCAGTGGGGGACTATAGGTGTTTTATTTTATAATATGTAAGATTATATTAGGTATAGATTTTATCTTCCTTAATTGCATATTCAGTAGTTTAAAGTTGGTTGGAGGTCAAGAGATCTGTTTATTTTTTCGATACTGATATTTGTCTTGCGAAAATAGTTCGTAGTCTGCTAATAGTAATTGTCATAATACCTATAAAAAAAACCATGGCCTCAAAAAAAACGCCGCTTCAAGCTTCTTTTTGATTCGGCCTTTTTTGTGCTCGGTGCCGCCACAAAAAAACGCTTGGACCCGCTTCAAGCTTCTCCAGCCACAAGTTATCGCGCGCTTCAGCTGGTGTTTACGGCGGCTACTAGCTTTTTTTTGTGACCACTGCTAGCGTTTTTTTGTTAGTTTAGGAGACAGTTAGAGAGGAGGCCTGAGTCCCAGAAATGGGAACATAAGGCCGATTATGCTTAAGCTATAAGAAAATGTCACATAATCTGATAAAATCACGAATAGCTGTACAGACAGGCGCGACGAGACAATGCTGCATCGATACGACAACGATTTTTGAACGATATTGTTCTTGTAACGACCTCTATGACGCCACATAAGAACTACGAAGAAAATACGGAATCCTTCATCGCGCAATCAAAGTTCTCCGCGCGATTTGAACATATACGACAGTCCGAAATCAACTATCGGGCAGTCGCCCACCTGACTACAACCCCCTGTCTGGTCGGAGGATCCTCCCTTTTCAAATTCTTTAGAATGCTTCTTTACCTTTTAAACCTTTAGCTCCTGACGCCCATAAAGTAATACATTAATTTAAAACAGTGTTCGTACGAATAAAGAGAATCGAAATCGAAGAGAGTCCATTGCAATGGAAACATTATTTTCAATGATCGTAGATTGATATTTATTTTTGTCTCCCTCATTGTGAGTTATAAGGTGTGGGGATACGTTAAAAGAACTCTACTATTATCTCCAATCTAAAGATTTTACAGTCTGAACAAAATTGTTGAAATGTGCTCTTTGTTTGCAGTTTTATTTGATCTTATTTCCAAAGGCTCTAACGGGGGGACCGTTACTGTGCACACGGGCCTCAAAAAGACGCTAGAAGCGGCCACAAAAAAAGCTAGAAGCAGCCGCAAAACAGCTGAAGCGCGCGACAGTTTGTGGCCGGAGAAACTTGAAGCGGCTTCAAGTGTTTTTTTTTGTGGTGGCACCGCCGCACACGCTGCCGTCCACTAACTAAAAGGCAGCTAAGTGCAAAAAGTATTTTTCGAGAAAACACAAAAATTGGGAATTGATGTCTCTTGAAAAGTATGCTACCTTGGAACAAGGTTACAAATTATATATGAGGCATAGTCTTTGTGCACAATATGTGATATATTTTATTCATTTATATTTATTATATTATATTTAAATTCATTTTCTAACTTTTAGCTAAGCAATTTAAACACAGACATTGTGATTTAATGTTCTGTATCTCAAAAACTATCAATCATAGAAAAATGAGTCTTAGACCAAAACATAGAGCATCGAAAGTTGTATAAGACTACATTAAAAAGTGAAAAACGACCAACTGTGGCTTAACGGCCTTTTAGTTAATGGACGGCAGCACGAGCTACAAAAAAGGCTGCCTCAAAAAGAAGCTTGAAGCGGCGTTTTTTTTAAGCCCTGGTGCCAGGCTTATATTTATAAAAAAATTTTACACAAATTTTTAGTTATTTTGCAAAAACTTTTTTATTTTACACTTTTTAGATGTGTGTTACCACAACTAAAAAGTACCCTTTCAGCCTTTAAATAGTGTGAAATTTGAAATCGTCAAAAAATTCCTCTCGCTCCGTGTAAAGTGAGAGGGAGTGTCAGACTTTTACTGACTAATATCTTTTCCTTCAGTTGCCTTTTGCGTTATTCTTTAGAATAATCCCGCAATTCGTAGTAGGTTTATAGATTGATAGACTTCCGGTTCACCACTATCTGATGGAAAGCGATGATGTGGTCGACGTTGGAGCACGCTTGCCCACAAATTATCAATTTACGATTGGTTTAAAGACTCCCAGGTTGAAGTTATAAATCATTCTTATTTTTTAAATAATTATTTTATAAAAAAAATCGGCTTATTTTGCCGATTTTTTTTTTATAAAAAAAAAAAAAATAAATAATTATTTTATAAAAAAATCGGCAAAATAATATTATTTTACTATTGTTTTTAAATATTTGGTTGTCGAATATTAAAGTTTATTTCTACTTTCAATACTCGAGAAAATAACTCGAAGAAAAAAATGTTTCCCATTTTAGAATCAGTTCTATGTAAATGAAAGGAGCAAAAATTCTTTCAAGAAAAAATGTGCAACAAACAAATGTTTTTACAGAGATTACTTAAGTTCTTCAATAGCCAAAAATATAATAATAATAATTATAATAAATCATTTATTATCAGGCACCTTGGCCCATAGATATATACCTTACAGACTAACATATATATAGAGTAAATACAACTAGTCGTTAGTAAATAAGACTTAAATCTATGTTAAAATATGTAATCGAATTTCCAGGAATCAATACAAATATCATCCATGTATTATGGCTTGTATTCCATCCCCTCTTTGTCTTCTGGTAATGAGTCTACTTACAATAATTTACCTAAAAGCCTTTTAAAAAGCAATCGAGGACATAATGGTCTATCCATATAAACATTACAGAACATCCACAAAATAAGCATATACAAGTATATCTACATTAATATTATGAAGCTGAAGAGTTTGAACGTGCTAATCTCGGGAACTCTAAGGTCTGAAAAAAATAGTACATTTGATACAATTGGAGAAAGTTTGTCATTGCGACCGAGGTGGAATTCGCCTGAGATGTATGTAGATGTAGGTGAGGGAGTTATGAAGCCGAGTTCTGCAGTGACAAACCACGTGCATCCAACAATGTTTTTCAACACACTAAATATAAACGGGGATTGACGCGCGACTCGTGGGGGTTGCTTAGCGCCCAGCCTGATACATTAATTTAAGAAATTGTGCCGGGGCAGCCCGCGCACTTTTCCGCACTAGTACGAAAAACAGTAAATTGACTGCCTAAAAGTGATAAGATGATGCCCGGTTTATGTAATAATAAACTAAATAATAATAATAAAATTAATTAAAAAAATAAAGTCATACAGTAAACACATTTTTTCTTAATTCTATGTAAAGTTCACAAGTGTTATATGCCTGAACTAGGACATCCTGTGTCTCAGGCGAGAGAAGGTAAAACATTACTAACTAAATAATCACAGTAAATGTATTGAAAGACAATTACAGCCGAATAGCCCATATATCTAGGAAGGCTGCAATTATGTTACATAGCAATACACTACGACTCACGGACACGGTCAGCTAGTCTTAAATATATCGCGCACATGTGTGTATATAATTGATTGTTACCTTTAATGTTTTAGTTTTTACGACCCACCTTCGACTCCCCATTTCAGTTTTATGAGTTAGAACTTTTTATTGGTCACAAACGTTTAGCGAAGCAATATTAAATCGTTTACGTAAATTCGTAAACTTCGAACCAATCATTTTGTTATTCCCCTTCGAAGCTGCAACCATGAAAACGTCGTCTCAGATTTTACGTCGATGGGTTTCGAAGGAAGTATGGGAATAAAATGTGGGAGCTATCTGTGTGCGGTTCGAGACGGCAGTCGCAACTCACTAGTCGTACGCGACCACGAAACTGCTTCTGGGCTACAATCGTATCTCAGGCTTCGGAGACAAAAACAAATGGAAGTATTACCGCAGACAATCTACATTTAAATGGATCTTTTTCCTCAATTCGTGCGGAGTTCGGTGATAGGTATCGCCGTCACCGATTTATTTCGCCGAATTTACATTTGTGCGGCTGTCACCGTGCCGGTGTTGCCAGTGACGCGTGACGTACTACTTTGAGTTGTGTCTCCGTTAGTGTCAGCGGCTTGCAACACCGGCGACGATTTATGACGTGATCTGTGCGCGCCAAAAGGTGAAAACGACGCCATTTTTGTTGATTGCAGTTGTTGACTCCCGAGCTGTGCCATAAAACAGTGACTTTCTGAAGACTACTCCTCGGTAACGGCTAGGTTAATAGATTTGAAAAAAAAAAACATATAGTATTTATTTATATTTATAGATCGAAGGTTTATAATTTTTTCATATGACTAATACTTAAGCCAAAAAAATATTTAATGGCATGATATTTTTTCGCTTGTTTTCCTTACTTTTTTCAAACGGCTTTGATCATTAGAAGTAATATATTTACACTGGATATCTATGATTTACACAAAAAAATTGAGCTTCAGAATGTACATAGCATATGTAAATCAACCAATTTGTAAAGAAAATTGTTTTAAAGGCTAGCGGGATTGTATGCGGGCGCAGGCGGCAGTACGAGTATGTGTGCATTTAACTCCGACCAGATATTCAAAGGACTATATGCTGTAACAAATCCTCCACTCGTAAATTCGTCTCTAAAGATCATATAAATAAAAATCGTCTTATTCGATAGCATCCGTTTCCTAATTTCATGAAATGAACTCTCAATTAAATCCGTCACTAACAGCCACCTTCAATAACCCCGACCACACAATGAACTGCAAACAATAGAATTAAAGAAACGTTTAAGAAATCAACATTAACGTAATCTGGGAGCTTCGGCCGCGGGGTGTTGGGGCACAATCGTACGCCGTTATTAATTATTCCGATGTGAATAGAGTCCCGACAAAAGGCATTAACTGTGCAGATAATGGCATGGCGTCGCTCTCCGAGCAGCTTCCGCTTTCTCGTGCGACGGTCACTCATTGCTCGCCACGAGACGGCGCAAATGAGCCGCGTACAGCACTGCTCGGCTCACGAGCACAACACTAGCGCCCGCCGCCGCCGCCGCCGCGTGACGTGTCAACGTTAAATCATGACGCATTCGCACATATTCTTCTACTTATTATGCCATTACTCGGGAGAGGCTTTTCGTGTGTATATTTTGTATTGTAGGACGAAGATTTTTGTTACTGTCTTTAAATAAAATATATGTCTGAAGATGTTGATAAATCTATCAAGATCTCCTGACAGTTATTTTATTGTAATGTTGGTGAAAGTGTTCACTTGTTCAGGGGTTTACTTACTGAGAGTCGGTGTTGCTAGATTATCAAAAATAATGTAAAATAAAAGAACGACAATTTGTTTTATCACGAAAATAATTGCTGTCTTTCGTTGTCACAATCCGGAAAAGGAAAAGAAAGCGCAGAGTCCGAGGCGATGTTCTCAAAGTCTTAGAAATAGTAAATAGAAAGCATCTTTATGGCGGGATTCGTTAGCTGTTTGGTCAGTTTATCGTCCTCGCAAACTAGATCAGGGAGACGAATCGCAGTGGATTGCCGTTTATTTTCTCGACATATTACCCTCTTAGTTAACTGGCTAAGGAGGTTAATCCTCCCAATGCCGAGTTAACTAATTAGTGTACGTTCACTACGGATAATCTTAACTAACATCGTCAGGTTTTCACTAAATTCAATCATTTAAGTCGCCATAGCTGGTCCGTCTATACCTGTTTGTAGCTACATTACAGTAACGTTATGAATATTTCAAGATAATTGGCGTCGTTAGTCGACTCAGACGTCTATTCAAAGTGAATATTGTACATCGCTACATTATCATGGAACTGTCATAAAGCAACATGGCAGCTTTATTGATTTACATGCGGTTAAGATGTCTCCAGCAAAGTGTATTCGAACGCGAGGTCATTCATCGTCTTTAGTGTGCACTGTGCATTACCATTAAGTAGCAGCAGTACTTTATAGCGCGTTTAACTCGGCTGTGATTTGTGAATCGTTTGTCGACGTCGCACTCTGTCTGCGCTGCACCTTACATTGTACCACAGTGTAATTACAATATTCACTAAATAAACTCCCTCTTTACAGATCGCAAGATAAAATACAGCGAAACGAACAACGTTTATCCTTACAAATGGGATGTTTTCACGTCTAACGAGAGACCCGGCAAATGAAGAGCCGTGACAGTAAACAACTTTACGTGAATTTGTTGAATGAAAAGAAATTCGCACGAATAAGATTATGAGAGATCTAATTTTATTCGCGAAACGTCCAAATAAAATTACGAGTTCAAACAGAATAAAGTCAATTTAACAAATCTTTACACCACTGGCCAGTATAAATACGAAATACAAAATTGTGTGTCGACGGAATGTTTTCGAATCTCTACTGTAAATACTGTCCCCCATAATGATTATTTGAACGAACAATTAACATTGGGAGCCGTCATTCCGTTCGTAGTGATAATTCGATTTACAGGCGCGTCAGGGGCAGTAAACACGAGGCCGCTTACATATGCCTCCAGCCTACCTCTACCTACCCTCATTAGCCCTATAGAAACGGAGGAATCGATACAAAAATGTTTTACGTAAGCGTGTTGGATTGACGAATTGGGTTAAAAGATTTGCGTCAAGGAGATTGGATTAAAACGTGCCACTGATACCACCTGCTACGCGGAGAGCGTGATCTCATTGTGTAATGGGATTACTGGACAGTCCTTATGGTTTTAATGAGAATCGGAGACAGTGTGTTTGTTTGCTTTACGGGTTAGTATTGCCTTATTGCTATTTGTTTTATAAATTGGCTCTCTGAAAGACATGTGTGAGCCTTTTTAAATATACAATAGTAGAAGAGGGGTTTAGGTAATGTGCGTCTTTAGGGTTCCGTACCTAAGGCGATAAAACGGTACCCTTATACGAAAAAATTGTTGTCCGTCTGCAAGTCCTTTTTCCTTTTTCTGTTAAGAACCTTTTTCTTAAGAACGCACACGCGTTATATTAAATTCACAGGTCTGCTAACCCAGGCAGCAGTGAACAAATCAAACTTCTAAGCTAACACAATCTAAAGTTAAGCGTGCTTATGTTCCTAGGTGCATATTTTGACACTTGCCCTAGAATTCTGAAATTTGGTGTGAAATTTGGTCTCATAGCACAAATATACAAAAAAGTTTGAAAATTGTTTTGTTGTTACGTCAAAAAAAAACCTTTTTTGCGATTCGGAAAACTTTCGAGACTCGATTCGGGAGTTGAACTATTTACATAGTACGGGACCCTCAGTGCGCGATTTCAACGAGCACTTGACTGGCTTTTTTGTCAGCCAGTCTTCATGAGCTGTTCGTTTCTTATGCTGCGTTTAGACCGCAGGCAGCGGAGCGCACGTCGCTTCGCGTCGCGACTCTCCGCCAAGCTTCCCTTTGTTCGGCTACCCTCACGCTCTCGTGCTCACACGCTTAATGACTTAATTGCTTCTCGAAATAACGACTGAAAAATAGGCTCCTTGTACAACGTCTGGACATTTTAGCTGGAGAGAAAATACGGTTTTTTTTTCTTTCTTTGTGCACAATGCTTTTGACGTCTAGTAAAGGCCGACACTTGGCCACAAAGGCTTTAGTTATTTTGCGGTTCGTTAAATGAGTATTTCAATAAAAGCTCGCTTTTCATTTTATTGAAAATAATTTTGAATAATTTATTTTGTTGTGAAATATCATATCGATTAATTAAGGAATTAAATGATGAATCTTATTATTGCATCCCAATCATTTCAATGATTTAATTTATACAGAAAATTATATTATTATGAAACAATAACTTCGGTTCCATGAATTTTACTTCATTGAATATTTGGCAATTACCTACATACTCTTTAAAAGTAACGTAACATGAATGGATCTCCTTGTTTCGGATTCGAAAAGCTGAAATGCTTCAATTCTGATTCCATATAAGTTTCATATTATAAACGCAGTGTGCATTACATTATTATTGATGCCCATATTTTCAGGGTGACGTGGTGGCCGAGTGGTAACAGCCCCGATTTACGAGTTGTTCGCGGGTTCAAACCCAGCCAGGCGCATTACTTTGTGTAATTTATTTTATCACCACTACTCTCAAAACGGTAAAGGAAAACATCTTAAGGAAACCGGCATGTCCTCGAACCAAAAATTTGAAGACATGTGATATTCATGAACCCGCACTGGACCCGCGTGGTGGATTACGGCCCATTCCCTCTCGCAGAGAGAAGGCCTGAGTCCCAGCAGTGGGAACATTAAAAAAAGGTTTATTATATATTTTCAGGAAGAGGAGGATTTTGTACTATCATGCGTGCGAAGCCACTGGCAGTGCTAGTCCATTATAATATTAGATCGTTTGCGATAGGAATATGAGAAATGGAGGGAAGATTTCGAGTTATTAAAATGTGCTAACCGGTATGATAAAAAGTAAACCACACATTAGAATTCACGTGCGTAGGGTTATCGCGTCTCCCCTCCATACATTATTTTTACGAAGCGACTTAAGAGGGTCCTTCTCCACTCGCTTATCGTAAACATCGAAAATGGTTTAAAAGCTTGTTACTTCATTTAATGCAATCCAACGCGATGTTTGACGAAAAGGCAACGCAAAAAAAGAGATATAACACCTGGAAACTCTGTTAGTATTCGGTAATTCCGAGATTTACTCGAAAATTTCACAAAACTTTTTTCAGGAAATAGCTGTTTTTTTTAAACCCTTAAAAGTTTTTGGAAAAAGTTGTCATCATTTAGAATCTTAATAAAATTTGCAAGGTCTCTAGAGGATTACTTTTTTGATTTTTTAAATTTTTAAGCAAATTATGAAGTGTCAAAGTTCATACAAAATAGGACATTTTCAGAGGTTTTTATTGGATTAGTTTTACACAAATTTAGAAATTGGTCCACAAGATACTGTGTTTCCAAAATATCTAATGAAAAGTGTGTAATAACGATCATCAATATAATCGATAATAAATGTCTGGCCCGAAAGAAAGTTTGTTAGTGTCCACTCGTCTATAGATTGTTACTTCAATCGAGACAATTGTTATTATAATAATATGGGATTGTCGTAAGTGCCACCATTATGGTGGATATCTCGTTACTTAAAGTAACAATCAATAAATAACAACACTAAAGGCAATATGCTCCTAACTAAACTATGGCGTCAAAAAAATCCTCCACATCGCTATCGAGTGAAAGTGTATCCAAAAGACTGGCGGCATCGCCACGCTGTATCATCATCAGCATCATCATATCTGCCGAAAGACGTGCACTGTTGGACATATACCTCCTCCAAGCGTCGCCACAACGACCGGTCCTGTGCGTCACGGAACCATCGAATTTCCGTGGTGACCACGTACTGGAAGTCGCAGCGATGGTAGCCCTCCAACAAGGTGGACCGATGTCAGGGTAGCAATGTTTAATCTCTGACTGAGGTAAAAGACAGCCCTTGGGTTCTGCGAAGTGTCAAGTAGGCGTTTGGATTATTCTTCAAAAAGCGTATTGGGCAGTCGGACCCCAAGGCCAAAGAGTTTCAACCCCAAACGCCTCGAAAATATAACTGCCGACGGGAACGGTATATTTCCGCCCTTTGTTTTAGTTTTAATTAGTTAAGTATTTTTATTTTTCTTGTTTTGGTATTTAATTAGATGCGAAATAATAACAATAATATAGTTTATTTTTCCTTAATATTGTACAAATTTTGAGCAATGAATTGAAAGTTACATAATAGAAATGCATAAGAAATAAGTATAAAAGTAGAACTGCGCCTGAGCTAGGTCGAACCTGTACTTCATGAAGCAGTTCTCTTCCCAGAAAAGAAGTTAACAATATAACAGAACTAGCGTCTCACGTATATACAACAATATTTTTAGCATTTGCCAACCTGAATATAGTTTGTTCATTATTAGTAACTGTATCGATTCCAATATATAATTTTTACACTATGTTATTTCCCAAAAATATTTAAAAACGGTCACCAGTTGGACACCACCAACACTAGGTACAAAACAGGTTACGGCAGGTCATAGCGGGCATGAGGCGTCGGCGCACAATTGGGTGCGGAAGCAAAACAACTCCTCAGTCGCCCGGGTGGCCTGGTAACCATGTATTTATGTCACCAATCAGATACCATAAGTGGCTTATAACTTAGTGATTTTTCGTAATACGGTTTTGAAATTTTTTACATAGAACAGGGCAGGAACTAGTCAACCATAGTCATTCTTCATCTTTTCGACATCCCTTAATCAAATTGACAGTTATAATATGTGATTCCTTGATATTATTTATCGTTCTTTTAATTTATTTTTCTTTCCGTTGTCCTAGCATCAGATTTCTTTTCGGTTTCTTGGCATCTGACTAGAGTGGAGTGGAGGAAGTTTACTTTAAAACAACTTAGATTAAGGTTGCCTATGTTTCCATATTGTTACTGTTTCCAGAAAGTTTTTTTCAAGAAGTTTCCCTTCAACGTTTTTAAACTGGTGTTGTGGATTATTTTATCCTCCTACGTGTCCGCGATGAGCTGAAAGTGTGTACTATAAATAGTACATTCGCTACATAGTAACATTTTTATGACATGACACATAGTCCGCAAAATAATAAACTGTCAGTACGTGGTCTGCTTTCCTCTTGTTTATGTTTCTAAAAGAATTTGTTGGTTCATAACGAAATTTTATATTGTTTTAGAAGAAGAATGGAGTTTGTGACGATTCGGACACTGTGTCCGAATCGACAAATTTTATTGTCAATATTTTTTCACTGAATAACGATTTGAACACTAAAGTTATTGATACAGTTTAGTACAGTCAAATAAAAAAGTTTAAAAATATAATATAAAGCAATTTACTACCCGACGTTGCCACCTCAAACCTACCCTAAAATTAGTTTTAGTGACGCTCTTTTATCCCTATCTAACACTAGTATAATAAAGAAGTAAAGTTTGTTATTTTGTTTGTGGGAAGTAATCTCTGAAACTACTGGTCCAATTGCTAATTTTTTTTCTCCAATAGAAAGCAGCTTTATTCCTGAGTGGCATGGACTATAGGTATTTATGTACGCAGGCGTAGACACAGGCAAGAGGTAGTGAATATTTTAAAATCATTTATTCTGACTCTACTAAACAGTGTGTGTCCGTATCTACAGTAAAAAAATATTGAAATAAATGTGTCAATTCAGACACTGTCCGGATATATTGTGTCCGAATCGGCAGTAACTTGAAGAATGTTGTATGGCGATTGTTTCGTATCGAAGAAATGAGTGCAGCTCGGTCCGGTTTGTATAGAAGTTGCTGCGAATATTTTACAATTCAACGGCGACGCTTTATTTCTTGTTGCGCGGACAACGCGCTGTTGGCGCTACGCTAACAAATGTATATCACTCACGTAATGGTTATTCGAATTGATAGTTAGATAGAAAACTCTTTATCTATATTTACTATCATAAAAAGCTACCGTTTTATTAGGTGTCACGATGGTGTAGTGTATTTTCATTTATATATCTTACTAGCTTCCGCCAGATGGCCGTTGGAGCCGAAAAGTTTTGGAGTGGTGACCGCTGACCAGGTGAAGGTTGCGGGAATCCGATGGATGCGTGACACAGAGTATCATACATTGTGGCGACACTTGGGGGAGGCTTATGTCCAACAGTGGACATCTATCGGCTGATATGATGATGATGAGCTTCCGCCAGTGGCTTCGCGTGCGTGTAGGGTTTCTCCATAAAAACCATGAAAACTACCCTAAGGGAGTAAAACCCCGTTTTATTCCCTTAGGGTTGGAATTTCGTAAAATCCGTTCTTAGTGGATGTTTACACCCTATTAGGAAACTACCTGCCAAATTTCAAGTTTGTAAGTGTTATAGTTTCTGAGATTTTGTGATTAATCAGTCAGTGGTATTTCGCTTCCATATATATAGAAGATTTGGTAAAGGAATACTAAATCAAAATGACGATTTCTGTGATCAATGTGATGATGATCAATCACTAATGGTTTGGTCACGACTTCAGTCTGAACAGCGCGTGGCGCGGCGCGCTGGGCGGTATCGGTAAGTGGAGCGTTTCGTAGCGAGCTTTAAAAATTTTCATACTTTTGCTCTGACCGCTCGCCACCCCGCGCTTAGCTACTGCTCCCAGCCAACCCAACCTCCCATAGATATCAACTAAATGGAATGAACGAATGCTTTAGAATCATTTTAATGATTGTTTTAGTAACAAATATTTTTTAATTCAATAGTTAGTCAACTAAAAAAATAGACCAATAAATCCCCTGACAACATCCAGAAATACTATCTCGCTACTCTACAATCATATAACTACTCTATATCAAATAATCTACAATCATGCTTTTCTGAGTTCAATACTATGCTCAGATTGCAATTTTGATAATAATATATTACACAACTATCACACCACGCCAACTAGTCCAAGGCTAAGCAGAGCGTGTGTTATGAGTACTAGACAGATGATAAACATACTTATATATTTCTAAATACATTATAGATAAATTACACCCAGACACAGAACAAATGATCATGCTCATCACACAAACATTTGTCCTTGGTGGAAACGAACCCACGACCTCCGGCATAGCAGTCAGGGCCACTAACCACTAGACCAACAGACCAGTTAGTTTATGTAAAGAATCTGAGTACAATATTTTGTACATTTAACATCTTCTAGAGCCAGTCTATTTATTAAACAGAAAACTGTCCTGATATAATTGAGCACGCTGACTCTCAAAGAAACCAGCAGCCCTAGCCTTTATACCTAGAAAGTGGTTAACGATAGCATTGAAAAACTAAGCGCCATTTGCGAGGAGAATCAAGGCAATATTGTAGGTACGAGACAAACTGGCCATCTGATTTCGATTAGCGTGGATCGTGAATAGAGTGGAGTATTGATACAAAAACATATTACCAGTTATAATATGTTTTTGTATTTGTGTCTTTTTTTTTAGGTGGGAAAATCGTCTAAATGACCTCTCTTGCCCTTGGGCGGAGCGTCCGCCGTCTCCTTTGCTAGCATTACTGCTTCGCAGAAGGAGGCGACCGCTTACCACTCCTCCTCGCTCCAGTCTGTACCAAAGCTCAGCGCGAGAGATCGCTGCCGCCGAGCGTGGGGTCGCTCGCAGCGATCTTTCGCGAGTACGCGGTGGTGCTCTGCCCAGGCGGAGCACACTATTTCTGTACGGGTAATAGTGTATTTCCCGTTGCCCCAGAATCCTGAAATTTGACACAAAGCAAGGTCTTATATCACAGGTATAGGAATAAATCTGGAAACAGTACATTTGTTGTTAGCTTCGTCACAAAAAAAAAAATGTAATTCGGAAAAATCTTCGAGGCTCCATTCGGGAATTGTAGTTTGCACGGAAGCCTCAGCGCGCGAGTCCGACTCGCACTTGACCTGTTTTTTTACAGCTTCAAGAGTCTGTAAACCTGGTTTTAATTTCAACTCGATACTTCCACGCGTTCCCGAGATAAAGGACTTGACAGACGGACGGACGCACGGACAACAATGTGATCCTATAAGGGTTCCGTTTTTTCCTTTTGAGGTACGAAACGCTAAAAAGTCATAATGCGACGTTTATATGAGCAGGACTAGCCGAAGCACGAAGTAGACACTTGAAATAAAGAAATTACATAAAATTACAACTTCCAAACATGCAAAAATATAAAAAGCGCCGTAAATAAGTTTAATGCTTGTATTAATAAGGTCGGGAATAGCAATCATTCGTGACTCGTGACTAATAAGTGCGACACACGTTTCTAGGTTTTATTTCTTACGTTAATTACAGGCTATAAAGAAATTAACTACCTACACTCACTAACACAAGTTTTATAACGAAATAACACCGAATACACTCTGACCTTTTAATCGAGGAACACTTATTTTAAATTTCAATTCTTTGAACGAGTTATGAGAGTAGTGAGTGTGGGTGAGTAGTTTTTATTGAATGATATATTTATTTGTATGAATATAGGTATCTAACATGTTCTAATAATTTCGTGGGGTCTCAGTATATTCGGCATTTTAGCCGTTAGAATTATAAAAGTAACGAAATAAATTGTACCCGTATGTATTCGTTACTATGACAATGAATACTCGTTACTTTCGTATCGTTACGTTACTCGTTACTACTGATACCGCATGTCATATGAGCAACGAATCAAGTCGTACGCGTACAGTACGATGTAAAAACAACAAGTCGGTGTCGAAAATTATTATTGATAATAAAATTTAAACAACATTTTAACGATAAATCAGCATAGAAATTGTTTTGCTTAGAATACAATCAAACCTAAAAAATTAAACAAAGCAATTTTAAACAAAATTTAAAAAACACCAACCTTTTCTTCTTAGACTTATATTACCTTATATACGCCCTTATTTATATTAACTTAGTAAACAAATCGTTCTTTGTAACGAATGTTTTTGAAGTCACTGCGCACGCGTAATAAAACATGCGACCAGCTAACGTTTCAATACGCATCAAAGGAACTTGCATGAACTGAAACAATGTCGGTACCCATAATACGAAACATGCGAGTAACGAAATGCTTTCCTGAGTAACGTTTCGTTACTCGGTACTAGATGGAGCACCCGTTACTCAGTAACAAATACGTACGGTTCATTACAGCTCTATTAGCCGTACAATTATTTAGATTTTACATCTTTAGCATGCAGTAGGTACACATTTTGTCATTAACAATCCCGGGACAAAACAAGTCACGGGAGTGCGGTGCGATACACACAGGATCCATAGGTGTTGGGTGTAGTGTTGCCTATGTCCAGCTGTGGACGTCTTTCGGCTGAAATTATGATGATGTATTCTTATCCAAAGTTCCTTGTAAACACTCCTATGATGATCAAGTTGACATTAATGACATTACAGTATGAATGTCTTCTCGTCTTTTCACGGTATTAAACGCATATAAATGTAAGCAGATTTATGTAGATTCCTCCTTGTAAAGTGATCTGAATATCCCAGTTACAGCCACTGCATTTAAATGAAGTTTATTAAACTTGTTGCTTCTACATCTCGTAAACTAATAAAGTATAACGGTATCTTGCTCTCAGTTAATCTTTTTATGACTATGTAAACTGTAATCTTAATGCGTAAAGATACCTTGCTTCTGATAAAAAAACTTTACCCTTAGCCAAGTTGCTAATCTGCAATAGTTAACGCTAATAGAAAGCTTCAAATGTACGGGAACGACGTCGCCTCAACGCTCAGTCACGTGGTCAGAACAAAAGAATTGGCGGCAAGGCCAACTCGAAGCGTTCGACGCAAGCGAAACGGTTGTAACTTGGCTAGGGGGGCTGGACAGCTACGAGTCGGACTCGCGCGCCCAGAGTTTCGTACAAACTTACCTATGTAGAATAGAATAGAATAGAATAAACTTTATTGTACATCAAAAAGTAACACAGCTTATACATAAAATTAAATTTATGGGTAATAATAATTTACCTATGTAAAAAGTGTGTGTAGTTAAATTTCTGAATCGTGGTCAAACGCGAGCCTAACAATAATAATAATTAAATATTTTTTTATTTAAAAATATAGTTGATAGGTATGTTAAATGAATAAACGAAATAATAATAAGAAAAATCGAGTCTTGAAGACTTTTCCGAATCTTAATAAAGTATTTTTTTTGTGTCGACGTAAATACAAATAAAAAAAAAAATACAGTAATTTTCAGAATTTTCATGCCCAGTATTCTAAGTAAAAGGGAAGTACACCATAGGTTTCCTAGCGGGCTAGCGAGTATCAAGTATTAACGGCTTTATCTTTATATTTGACTTAGAAGTTTAGTTTTTTCACTGCTGCTGCTTAGGATATCAAACTTTTGCATCAGTATTAATTTTAGCTTCATACTTCCACGCGTTCTAGAGAAAAAGGGTTTTGGCAAACGGACAAAAAAGTGATCTTATAAGAGTTCCGTCTTTTGCCGACTTAGGTATGAAACCCTAAAAATGGTGTTGCGTGAACATTTAGCTATACATGAAACCACCTCTGAATAGGTAAGATCCTATTTCATCCAGGATTTATTTCCAATAAGTAGAATTCCGATAGAATATTCCGCGTTTCGGGCCAATGGTATAAAACGATGGCAACTACACGTAGGTAATAGCGAAAGTTTGTAGCCATTTTGTTACAAATAATAAATTGGTTATGATGTCGTGGACAAAATATTATTACATCGTAAAACAAAGTGTTACGAGCTCTCACACTTAGGCAGCGCCGAGCTTATGAATATTAACTTTCTGTTGTTCAACAGCTTTTGAAAATAACTGACAATTCAGCTGTTATGAGCTCGCATGAACTTGTAACATACCGCCATGTTTGTTGTCGGGAGTGGAAAAAGTGCACGTTTATATTTTTGTCTAGCTCAAATAGCTGGAGGGCAGGTGGCCTGGCGATATGACGGTACGACCTACATACGAAGGGCGCAGAACCGCGAATGTGCTATCTGGGAGAGCTTGTTTTATTTTGAGTAGATTTAGGCGTGTAAACATTCTGAAATGGAGAGAGATTTTTTTCAGAAATGGAAACTGGATTTTCATACGCCAGGATTCATGAATGTGAAACCTTTTTGTTACTAGACATCATCGTATTTTTGCTCTACAATTAATTCGGTGTCGCATAATTTGGCTTCACAGAATCTTCTGTCCATCAAATGAATTTTGCTTAAGTTATCTCAAACTTATAATTTAATTATAGCTATGTCTCCACAATACGGAATCCTCATTTCTGCAAGTTAATTTAACTTACTTCGAGAGTCACACTCAGACATTTTTCCGGGTGCGAAAAGAAAATTAATAGTTTCAGTCGCTGGGCAAAGTATTATGAAGTTAGAGAACTCTATTAAAGATTACACCCAGGTGGAGTTGTGGAAAGAAACCGACTTGGCTGAAGTTGGCCTGGCTTGACCTAACTTGTCCCAGCCTGCTCGGACCCGACCAATCAGAGGCTGCTGAAGTTTTTATAGCATTACAGGAACACTGTACAGTTGTATTTATGTTAATTGGTTGGTTATATCGGGGCGACATCGGCAGTCTGTTTTATAGTACCATCGCGCCGTTTTTTGCCTCGTAAAAGTGAATAGAACTTGATTGGGTAATGAAATGATGTTAACAGTGATTGAGGCTTTGATGACTAGTCAATCTTGGCTTCATAAAGAGACAAAGGCAAAAATTTACGCAGCCTTGGCTCACGTCTATCAACAGTGATGAGATCACTTTCAATGTATTTTTACTTCAATAAATAAAAAGATCACACACTCACTCATTTTTGTGAAGAATCCATGAGATTACTTTAATATAAATATTTTTTCTCCATAGCAGCTTATAGCTGGGACTCAGGCCACTTCTCTAGAAGAGGTAATGGGCCGTACTGCACTACGGGCTCAGTGTGGTTTGGTGAATGACGTATGTCTTTTTTTTGGGTTTTAGGACATATCGGTTTCTTCACGTACAATATTGAGAGCAGAGTCAAGGCCGTTACCTATGGGTCACCACTGCTCTTAGTTTTTCTATATCACAAATAAACTATAATACTGATGCTGATGACTTAAAAAAAGGAGACGATTCTCAATTCAATTTCAAACATCTGTAAAAATCTCTGCAGTTTATCTTCCTTTTCATTTGTGACGCAGTACTTTTCGATTTGACATAAAACTCCGCTGTCGCTGTGCTTAAAGATCAGGTAGTGTACGTTTTACAGGAGCTGTAAACATTGGGCCTCCAATTCATTCCAATGGTTCATTCTAACTCCTAAACATCGCTTTTAATCCCAGTTTATCACAGTCGGTACCATAATTAGTTTGGCTAAAATTTTACTCACAAATTATCTAGTTTGAGATTAATAAACAGAGCTGAAGAAGAACCAGCGAAGGTAGAGAAGGTACCTGTAATAAAATAAAACGTTATACAGTGTGGTAATAAAATCCCCCGCGGCTTTTAAATTGAAAATTGGCCTATAACATTCAATCTAATTTAGATGATTTCCTTTCTCGTTTCTTGTTAGTTTAAGTTGCTTCAGACGACGAGATAATTTTGTAGCTGACGTTATTTTTTATAGAGGTAAGGTTAATTTGTTATTTTTATTAAAATTTCGTTTATTTTCGCTTAGGACGTAAGCCCAATTTTGGAGGAAGTAATTTTTAAGATGATTTTGTAACATCAAAAGTAAGATAGGCAATAATGTTTATTGACTTGAGATTATATTTATTATTATTGAACATTAAGTGGATTTATGGTAGGCACAAGATCGTGGGGTTTTTCTGAAAAGTACACCAGTGGTTCGTAGGTGGCAGTTGGCCGGACACATTGCTCGCAGAAAGTTGGTCATTGGGGTCGAAAGGTTCTTGTTTGGCAACTGCACTCCGGAAGGGCCAGTGTTGGAAGACTTCCCATAAGGTGAACCGATGATGACTGAGAGTCGCGGGGATCCGATGGATGCGAGACGCATAGGACCGGCCGTTCTGGTGACACTAAGGGGAAGCCTATGTCAGACAGTGGATGTTTTTCGGCTGAAATGATGATGATTTTGGAAACTCGTAGTTCTAGAATGCAAAGAGCAACTGAAGGACATACTCGTAGGTGAGTTTATAGTTATTAAAAGTCTACGCCTTCTCACTCTACTCTAGAGTGGTAAAGGCCAATGTATAAAAAAAATACCTTTTCGTAATATCTTTGCGTAGGTACCCGAAAAACCAACCACCACCTGTTTTTCATTACTAGAAAATGTAAAAACTCACGGCAGACATCAGGCATCGATACAAGAATACGTTATGTTTTATTTTTGGTTTTTTTAATTACGCATGTTAATAAATTTAAGAGAGTCAATAACCACTTACGGTTGATTCGTAAAACATTACTTAGGGTTGCCTAGCAGGAAAAATGTGGCCGTATTAGATCTTATATGATTAGGGAAGGGAAAATTTATAGCCGTTCGTAAAATGGTCGTTAATAAGAGTCACATTGTCTTTCCTGAAAATTAAACTTGGTGCATTTTTACTACATCGTCTGTCTACCCTCTGAATTTAATTGTGTACGGTCAGCAATTTCGGCTCGCACCTACATTTCCAAGACAGACGAGAGTTTCACTAAAACAAAAGTATTTACCGCGTAAAACTTTCATTAAAATGTATATACCTAGATTTGGCAAACGTAATCCTTCCAAAGAATTTCGAAATTCTGTGGGGATTTATACGGTCGCTTACAATGTAATGAGAGTCTGCGGAAAATCGATCCCTTTGGCCCGACATTTTATTTTTCTACCTTGGCCCACGTGTTAGAATAGGTGATCTGTTTAAGATAAAACCATTCATTACCCTGAGCACAAAATACGTTTTCGCGTCCGAGGTACTTGAGTGAACGAATGTTGAAACTGGGGTTTAACGTTGAGGGGAAGCTGGGGTTGTATGGCGCAGGTTTATGCGCGTTTGTATGGGCGTTCTGTGCGGCAATGAGCAGGCGATTTGTGGCAGCACTAAACTTAACAGCACTCTTACGCTGCCTCCGACTATGAAAAGCCAATCAAACTTTAATGCGCCCTCTTTAGTTCACGGCTCTGAAAACATATATAAATGGATACGTTTATTCCTTTTTTGATTAGGTTCTGTTCTTAATGATAGTCTATAATGCTTTCTTATTTTATTTTCAATGTAATTTGTGTTGCTTTGAAGCAGAAATTTGGAATAATTTTGACGGAACACAAAGTGATCCTATAAAGGTTCTGTTCTTTCCTTTACGTAAAAAAAAAAACTGTCTAATAATAATAGCAATTTATTTTAACCAATAGATGTATATAAATAGAAATAAACGTAATTTTAACATGTAATACATTTAATTACAACTCCAAAACAATTCAAAAAGTATAACTCCGAGGGCGCGCAATTCCATATTCGAATGTCAAAGATGCTAGTGCGGGGACGATCATGCGCGACGCCATTAGGGATGCGCATAATCATCGACTTTTTAGTCTAACAATATGTATTTTTCCAAATTATAATACATAGATTTAAGTACACCCACATAAGTTATACAGCTTAGCAAAGGCCATTCTCTGATATCTGACTAAATCTTGTCTGCAAATATGACCAGAATGTCTCACCCCCAATCGACCTTAATTCATGAATCCCCAAGCGACCACCGGTGGCCGCGCATCTATTGTCTTACTATTGTGTCTCTAATTGACGGTATCTGAAGGGTTAAAGTCACTATGCTATATTAAATACAATAATATCCGTGACATTTACCTCGACATCTGTGTAGGTGGCGGCAGAAGGTACAGTCAATTCGATTATACCTTTGTCAGTTTTAAATTTTTTTCGTTTATGTAAGTCAGGACACATCGTTATTTATTATTTTTATAAGCTGCGGTTAGTGTCCAAACTACTACACTTTTTTAACAAATAACATTTAATTATATTTAATTTTAGACAGTGTTATTTAAGGCCAGTCAGATTTCTAACAATATATTTCTTTGTTTTATACTTTCTGGCTGCTGGGCAACGACCTCCAATCCTTTCAGGTAACATTTTTTTGAGCTACCTCTTGCGGTAAGCATCGAGGTCATCTCGTCACGTTCCTAGGCCTTGCCTCGATGGTGTCATCCATCCTCAGGTATCCATTATGGAGGCATGCCAGTAATCACTACACGCCTGCCTATTAAAAAAAAACTATATTTGGCCACTTGAAAAACACAGGTCAAAATTGAATAGGTCTTATTACCAATGTCTAGTTGTTATCAAACATAAATTAATTAAATGTATTGACCATTTATTAAAAGGTTTAGTTTCGTTTTGACAGTGTAAAATTTTGTAAAGCAACCGAGTGTGTTGACACTTGGTGGCTTTACAAAACAACGACAGTACTGTTGTATTGTACAGTATTGTTGGTGGTTGGTTATTGTTGTACAATGCACGCAGTACTGTTACACTGACAATACTGTGTCGGCAAATAGCTAAAGCAGATTCTATTGAGATCGGTGTGAACAAAAGAGATGTCAGCAAACTTGAAGGGGCTCAGTAAGGTCGATGCTTGGTAAGGCTGCGAGAAAGAGTTACCGTAGCCCTAGAACTCAAAGGGCAAATGAAGCAACATAATTGGATTGTAGTCACTAAAAATCTGATACTCCCTTTCGCTTCACTCGGGATTCGCCTCGTTATTTGATGATTTTCCACCTGTGACAACCCTATTTTTACTTTGACTGTACTTAGGAACAACTAATTGAATCCTATCGGAATTTATACTGCGCTTCGATAGTGAGTAATGAAATCTTAGAGGACACTTATAAAGCGGCGAGGACTTGTACGGCCGCCATAAAGTGAGTTGATTGATTAATTTAACTTTATAGTAGTTCGTGATGAGTTGGAGATGAAAGTGTTGGCAGGTGGTCGCCATCTTGAATGACGGAGGCCGGATTGATTGGTACGGTTTTATGGAGTGTGCTGGTGCTGTTTTAGCATCTAATCAATCCGGTGTTTTTATCCTTTTTTTTTCATTTATGAATGCTTAGAATTACGTCAACCGCGCTCTGAAGCAAGGTTTCAATTCCGAAACAACTCAATGTCATCATCATCTTCCTGCCTTTGTCCCATATTACTCGGGGTTGGCGCAACACGTTTTTCAGGATTCCGTATCCAAAGGGTAAAATGGGACCCTATTACTAAGACTCCACTAGGCTCTATCTCATGAACCGTGATAGCTAGATAGTTAATGATGAAATTCTGTTGTCACTATAACAACAACTACTAAAAACCGCATAAAATTTGAGTATATTATCTATATACATATATATAAAAGAAAGTTGTGTTAGTTACACTATGTATAACTCAAGAATGGCTGTACCGATATGGCTGAAAATTGGTGGGTAGGTATGTAGCTTAGAGCCAGGTGACGGACATAGGATACTGTAGAGTAGAGTAGAGTTGGGTATAGTAGGGTGGAGTAGGGAAGAGCGGGAGCGAAGCCGCGCGGGCAAAAGCTAGTATAATATAATTTAAGTGGGGATCCCATACAATAAACTTTTTTTTTTAATTTTTTGATGCGGACGGAACGGAACGGAAAGTCCGAATCGCACTTGGCTGGTTTTTTTTTCTTCTATTCTGTCTTGTCACGCTATCACTAACTAGCTGTTTCTTTAATATCACTCCTCCCAATCCATTCATCTTTCTTTTGGCCTCCCTCTAACAATTCACACGTAATACTCATGTAGTAACATGCATTTAACATGACCATATCATGACGAACTATTCTACTTCAGCTTTGTTACAGGTATCAAATATACTTTTAAATATATATTTAGCTTTGAAAATATATATTTTTTTGTTATTATATTACAAAATAACACTTAATTTTTATTTAGAAATTACAGTTTTGAGCCGTTTGGGTCGAACCGCTTGGGTCATGGATTCCGAGTGCACGTCATCTTTTCAAGGGTATTTATCACCGACTGATCGACCCTTTACGTGACCAGAGGGATGGTTGGTTACATGCTTAAAGTATTAAGGTAGAACTACACTGAGGACACATCGGTCTAATGTAGTTCTAGCTTTAACATTTTCATCCTACGTGGTAATTCCACCAGTCTTTTAGGTGCTGACGGTGAGCTATGGGTAGCTCGCTGTCTGACCATCCGGTAATTGTCCCGTGCGCCTCAAGGAGTTGTTAGCAACAGCAGAGGCCCAGCTGAGTCGATGCCTATTGGGGCCAGGTTTACTTTTGAAAGATAACTCGAGCCCCAGTATGAAGGCTTGAAGGAACGGGTTGGGTTTTTAGTCAGTAAGAGTCAGATACTATATCCCGTTCCGCCCTAGAGCAGGGGTTGTAAAATAAAAACAGTCTTTTAGGTACGTTGTCGTGCCCAGTACACAACGATGTGGAGGAATACTTCAAATTTTTGGTTCTAGGAAATGTCAGTTTCGTCACGATGTTTCTTAATACTATTGTGAGAGCAGTGGTGACGAAATCGATATACAAAGTAATGGGCCGAACTACAGCTCGTAAACCGGGGTCTTTACCACTGGGTCATCAGGGCCATTGACCCAGTGGCATATGGTAATATAACATAGAAATTTTGTTTTTAGAACAACAACGAAAAAAAATCTATGCTATATAGTTTTGGTGACTGAAAAGTTGAAAGGAAATCGTTTGTCTTGGTTTGGTCATGTAAAGAGGAGAGATGAAACGCATGTTGTTAAAAGATTTATGAATTTACATGTGGATGGATGGAGAGGGAGAGGGAGGCCAAAGAAAAGATGGATGGATTGTGTGAGAAGTGATATGAATGAAAAAGGAGTTAGTGATAGCGTGACGAGTGACAGGACAGAATGGAAGAAAGGGACGTGTTGTGCCGACCCCAAATAAAACGGGATAAGGGCAGGAAGATGATGATATAGTTTTGGTACAAAAATCATCACAACCAGGTTCTCTAAACCTATTTTAGAGCCGAAATCGGACATCGGGACATATAGCTGCAACAGATACCGAGAGACATACGACATTGACGGGAAACATCGGGCGATCTAAATTGTATGCAAATGGTGCCAAATATCGGTAGCTGGGCCGGTTTAGTGGACCTACTCACTCTCTCTCAAAGATATGCTGATAGTGGGAACATGAGAGTCTGATTATGCTATCTACTAATAACTAACTATATGTATCTAAGTAGAGGTAACAATTTAATAAGAATAATGTATTTATTGACACGCGCACAAGTTTAAAATATAAATTTTACTATAGCCTATGTCACTCAAGAATAAAGCAGCTTACTTCCAGTGAAAAAGCTTTAGTAATCAGACCAGCCCCCCTAGCCAAGTTAGAACCGTTTCGCTTGCGTCGAACGTTTCGAGTTCACCTTGTCCCCAATTCTTTTGTTCTGACCACGTGACTGAGCGTTGAGATGACGTCATTCCCGTGTATTTGAAGTTTTCTACAAGCGTTAACTATTGTAGATTAGCAACTTGGCTAGGGGTACAGTACTTTCAGAGATTAGCTCCTAAAACAAAAAAAAACACAAAAAAAACTTTACCTCTTTATAATATTAGAGTAGAAGAGTAGATAAAATCATAACCCTCTTTTAGCTTAGCCGTAGTTGGGTAAAAAAGAAAACACGTAAGAGGTGGCTGTAGGCCCCAACCTGCGCCCAGCCTGTATCTTGGTGTCACAAGACTAAATATCGGTATAAGCTCCGTGTGAGACAGTACAATATTCAGAGAAGGTGCAGGAAAAAATTCAAAAGTATCAGAATACACAAATAATAGTAATTTAAGAAATACAAAAAAAAAAACTCATAATCAAAACAAAGAATCTGATGATTTTGCTCAAGTATTGATATAAAATAACGATCTGCAAGTCAAAACTGTATGATGGTAATGCTTAACCCTTCGGATACCGTCAATTAGAGACACAATAGTAAGACAATAGATGCGCGGCCACTGGTGGTCGCTTGGGGATTCATGAATTAAAATCCTGAAACTACCCTCCTGCTGTCGAGAGAATTGTTACGATAATTGCATGATTATTTTTTTCGTGATGGGAAAATCATCTAATGACATCCCTCGCTCTTGAGCGGAGCGGGAGATAGTGTCAGACTTTTACTGACTAAATACCCACTCCTGTTTCTTCGTTGCCTTTCGTACCGGGGGCTGGGCTTACCCAGCCAGGGTAGTACGAAAGGTACCTTTCAGACTAACCCTGGCCCCAGTAGGCTTCGACGTAGCTGGGTCCCTATAATTACATGATTAACGTCACCATTTTAACTCAACAAGATTTTTTATTTTGGCTTCGCACGGTTTGTAAAGAAATTATTAAGTTTTCAGTCCCTCTAAGTTACTTCTATTAGATCGCGAATGTAACACATTCAAATGTTTTAGCAGTATTTGGCAGCAAATGTATCGGGTCAGCCTTCTCGGTAAGCTAGGCTGTAATAGTCAATACTACAATAATTCTCAGCTCCATTTTAACGAGCTCGCACCTGTTTCAATGATTTCACATATTGCCTACTTGTACAGACATTTGAGATGCAAAACTACCCAAATACTTGAAATGAAAAACTACACCAATTTTACGTCACAATATCCACTAAAAATCAATTTGAAAATTATTGTAACAGCTACTGAACTTCATTTGAATAAACCTATCAATAATAAAAAAAAAAACCGCCATAAACTTCTCGCAAAGAGTTTTTTTTTAACTAGTTCTTACTGGTCTACTGGTGAGTTATTAGTGTTGTGTTTTTTTTTTAAATTCCATATTTAACATAGTAGGAATGACCAGAAAATCATGAAACAGAGGTAGAAAATAGAATGTTGCAACGTTGCACAGAGGTTGTTCCGGTCAACCGGATCCGCTCCACATAGCGTTCACGGCGCGCACTTTATTTTTATTTTTTACTAAAATGTGTATAACTGAAATTGAACAGCATATTCAATTCGAATGTTCTGGTCAACCGTACGGTTACCTATTCTGTAAATAGCTTAGTCAGTGGATTTTCTATTTAAAAGAAATTGTTTTAATTAAATCTACCAAATTGAAGTACTTTTGGCCTTTTTTTTACGGTGGGCAAAAATCATCTTATGACAACCCCCGCTCTTGGGTGGAGCGGAAAAAAGGTGTCAGACTCTTACTGACTAAAAACCCACCCTGTTCCTTCTAGCCTCTTCATACCGGGGCTCGAGTTTCCTTTCGGATAACCCTGGCCCCAGCAGGCTTTGACAGAGATGGGTCCCTCCTGTTTGCTGACAAGTACTTTTGGTCTCCTTCTACGTAGGGTCTACGGCGTAGGCAACGTAGCAGTGCTATGCCAGCTACGCTGCTCTCGTAGTTGTCTGCTAATGCGTAAGCAAATAGTACATTTTGATACAAGGGGAGGAAGTTTGTCATTGCGACCGAATTGGAATTTGTTATGGAGCTGAGGACGTTATGGAGTCGAGTGCCACGTGAACCACGTGTATCAAACTGCGTTTTTTAATACACTTACGAAGGTATAAATAAACGGGGTTTGACGCGCGACTTGTGGGGATTGCTTGGCGCCCAGCCTGATACGATTAATATATTAAATTGTAGTTGGGACGGGTGTGCACACTTTTCCAGACTAGTGCGAAAAACAGTGAATTACGTGCCGGAAAGTGTAGGGATAAGAGCCGGTTTCGAGTAATGAAAAAATATTAAACACTTAGCTTTTGCCCACAGCTTTACCCGTGTACATAAAATATAGACTATGTCACTCAAGAAGAAAACAGCTTTCTATCGGTGATATTTTTTTAGCAATCGGAGGACTCTCTAGTACTCGGAGTACTTTCAGAGCTTACCTCCTACAAACAAAAAAAACAAGCTTTACTTCTTTATAATATCAGTGTAGATTGTAAAAGAACCACAGCCCAAGAAGAAAACAACTCAAATCTAATTAAACCAAAACCAAAAAAAAACTTATTCAATAATTACTTTACACATCACTAATTTCAGTACAGTAAACATTGGTTAGGTATCCACTTTCGCAACCCAGCCATCTCATAAATAAACGTTTACTATTGAGCACACAATGCCACTACATACATACATGCGCAAAGTTATCTAGTGGCCCATAATAACGGACATTACGCGTAAGATTGTTCATAACCCATAACATAATATTCACTAGGTCGTTTGTGTGATCGCGAAGATGATCGTTGCGAGTCGGCGCGTTCTCACGCCTCGGCTTTTGTCGGCAAATAATTAATAGCTGCACCCATTGTGGGCAGATGAGCACGGGGCCCTTTGTCCCCGGATTATGTCAAGAGCGCATTTAAACTTAAAGCAGAACAAACAAACCGGTGCACGGCGAGTTATTGCGACACATTGCCTTTATTTAGCGCGCTCTGCGTCGCGCGTCGTCACCAACAAATATTTTAAATAGTTCGCACTTTAACACGCTTTATGCTTGTGCGATGCCGCACTAATTTGGTTTTGTTCCACAAGAGTTATAGTCCACTGTTCCTTGTGCGGTAAATACACATATGTCTCCTTTGGGTCTACTTAAATACCCTTATTTACATTCTAGAATACATATTATTGAAGCACTTATTCACGACCTCGCTTCTAAGTATAGCTCGGTCTATAATGGCAGGTATATTAACATAATCTATGAATACAAACTTCTAATACTTTTTATTCAACGGAGACAAAGGCTCTCACAATTTCCCCGTGGACTAATGTAGAAAAATTTTAATTTCGTCGACGTATTTATGTTTCTTGAAGCTGTAGAAGTTATTTGCTGTGCAAAAAGCAAAAATGAGAAGGATTTTTCAGCCATTTGGTTGAACCCGCAAGCATGACGTGGTATCATTTCAAAGGCTTTATCTTGAGAAACAAAGCGATTCGGGTGAAGATTGTCAGTTTTTTTTGGAAGACATTCTGGCATAGACTGAAACTTGTTCGTTTAATTAACTTTGAGTGATTTAATTCGCTGTATTATAATATAATTTTCATTTTATTAATTGCGTAGTTTTAAAGTGGGAGAGACTTTAGAATAATCGGTGAGGAGAGACTAGGGAGGGGTGGTTTGGTCTCATTTTGCGCGTTGAACAAGTTTAACACATGCAATATGCAGGAGGGTAGCGTTGCCAGCATTATCGGGCGAGCGGTGAGCGCGGTCAGGTGGAGCGAAAGTGTTTCGAAACACATTAAAACCTCTACGTAGGTACTATTAACTTTCTATCTTTTTTGGTAGATAGATAGATAGTTAGACTATACATTACATCATGATTGTACCACATTTTTGATGTACCTAACGTAGTCTGACTAGACAGGTCTATTCAAATATGTCTGGTTCTTTCCTCTAACGACCATTTCAAACACTAATCTGCATAGTTATCGTTGGTTTATAGTAAGGATTTTAAGAAAAACTTTGGCTTCTGAGTTTCTTTTAGTGTTTCTTCTCGAGATAGTCAGCTAGAAAATACCGGCCTCACTTAATTTAATTAATGAAAAAAAAAAATAACGCGTAAAGTGTTATTTTTAGTTATTTTTAACCTATTAGCAAAATAAATATCATTTATTGTTTAGTTATCACATCTCTCGTTTATTTGTTGCCATATTCTAAATCAAATATGTAGTTATAATGGATAATGGCGGTCTTAGTGCTGGATATCTACCAATCTAATTTTGAGATTGATTGCATGTCTTTAAGTTTGTTTTATTAGAAAATTTTAAATGTCGTTTATCTATAAAATTTTATTATTTCGTGACTGTCTGCTCTCAAAATTTCATTTGCATTCGATGTAAATGAGCGCAATAAAACTATCTGAGACATTCGAAAATAGTGGCAATAAACGAAATGTATTTTTATGCAAAGAAAAGTTTTAAAAGTAATTGCTGTGCTGAGATTTTTAATACTTGTCAAGCACATCATAAACTTAAGTCAAAATACGACTTGGCAAAGAATAAAAGATAAAAATAAAATAAACTTTACTAGTGTTTCCTCGCGATTTGGCTTGCGCTAATACATGAATTTTCAACTTTTTTTTTGTATTTTGAAAGGTATACTATGTATTTTACGGTGCCCAAAATGACAGGATGTTGAAATTTTATGATGATCGGTCGAGGAGATAAGGCGTGAAAGCTTACATTTGCATGTATAATATTAGCTAAGATAGAATCGTACACCAAAATTAAAACAATCAATCCAATCAATCAATTCAATTTCAATTTCAATCCAATTTTATTTAATTTTTTCAATTGTTTTATTTGTAATTATGTACCTACTAACTTTACATATTAAGCTTTTGTTACTACTAACACTATGGACTTGGTCTGAAATAAAAGTTGAATTATTATTATTATAATTATTTAAAACGCCGTTCTTTTAAAATACTATTTATTCTATTCTATAGGTTCAAAAGCAGTCTTATCGCTGACAGCGATATTTACTAGACAACCTTTTTTTGCAACCCATCCATGTTGCAAAAAAGTTTTCGATAGTAAACGAAAAAACAGACTTGTTTAACAAAACTCATGATAAAAGCCGAAGATATCAGTCAGCACAATTTTCTTTCCAATAAGTCGCATTGAGGTAGCGGGGCGCACTAACGACCCTCGCGCCGACTCGCCGCCCGCCGGCTGGCTCGAGTGGCATGTGCGAACACGACGCGTGGCGCGGGTCGCGGGCTGGCGTGCCACGGCGCGTCAAATGATGCGGAACTGATGCGAGCACCTAACGATTGCTGCGCCCTTTTACCGTGACACCGAAAGGAATTATTGATGCCCCGCTCTGCACTATGCGATGAAATTATTTTCAGCTTGACTTGACTCGCGGATTAGATGCTGCGGGCAAATGTGTTTACATTTATTCTGATGGGCCACTTTGGCGCGGTGGAGGATAATTTGTTTTATCATGCCGGTTGCTGTTGAATTTTTTCTTTTTAGTTATCTACGCTGCTGGCATTTTCTACATTTATATCCGAAACATTCACTACTTTTATTTTAACGAGTCTGTTAGTTTTGCGTTTCACAAGTGTTAAGAAACTTTACAGCTGTCTGGATCTGATGCGATTCCATATTCCGATAAAATATTATAACCAAAAACGACTACAAGGTAGCTTAAATATGCGTAATTAACCCAGTTCAGTTTTATGTGGGCTGTGCTGATAAAAATATGAAAGGTAAACTTAATACACTGTGAAAATGCTGAATTAGGTAATAACATGTCGATAAGAAAAAGCGTCGCCGGCATAAATTGGTGCTGAGTCTCCAGTGAGGCGAAAACGCATTAACGGTCCGCCACTGACATATATTAGGAGCGTTTCTTATCCACGAGTGTGAGCGTCTCGGCGCGCGGGGCGTTAGCGGGACGGCGGCGGGACGCGGGCGGCGCGGCGCCGTGCGACCCGCGCAAATGACGCGGAAAAGATGCGGGGAATGACGCCCTCTTGATCGCAGAATAGCACGCCTGTCATATACTGCCATGTACATCGACGCGCTCAAGTCTCCACTTTATTGCTTTATTTTTTAAGAAATCCACACTGAATTTTAATTCTTTGTATTTTTCCAGACGCTGAAGGATTTACGCCAGCGTTTCGACGCGCACTTTGCACGCTACTTCCAATAAAGTACGGTATGCACATTAGTCTTTCTCGTACGTAGCACTTTTGGTTTGTTTACATTATGGTAATAGTAACATTCCAATGCAAATATATGTGAGACATTAGAGAGAAAAAGAATCTGAAGCCGCATTTAACGAGAGCAGTTTATATTGAATCTGCAAACTGAAATCTGCTTACATTTCTGAGTTTCCTCTTACATTGTGAAGGCTCCGTTTGTGTAGCAAGTAACATTGAATACAATTATGTGAAAGGAATGAATACACCGATTCATCGTGAGCCATATTTTCCCCCTCACATAAACGATATCGTATTAAATTAATAAGTCGTTGGGCGGTCCCGAAAGTGGCGATATCTGTGAGGAAACAGACTTCTCCTGGTCGGTGCAAGTTCCCCGACTCTCCCCGAGCCGCCGTTACGCAGCACTAATGTTCTATTATAACACTCATTGTGTCTTGATAGGGGAGAATGTTTCCACAGATATTCCATAGATTATTGTTTATATTTAATTTGCGAACATTATTTATGGTAATGTTTTTCCTGTAAACGTTTTAGTTCGAATGTTCTTTCCATTTAAATTGCGGTAGTTTTCAACAGTTTTAAAATTATGATAATAATATTTTCTGTGTGAAAGGAATTTTCCTATTAAGTTCGGACCTTTACTAAAGTTTTAAACTTCGTTTTAATGTCTTCTGTATTGTTGAAATTAGTTTTCAGTACGAGACAGTTTCTACGGAAGCTAATGAGAGCTCGATCAAGTTTCTGGCTTTGCTCGGAGGAATTGTTGTCTTACAACACTAATGTCTATCGTTGTGGTAATGGTCTTAATGATGGAGAGCAATTTCTTCTTGTTTAGTGAAAGACGGCTAAATCTCTCCAAGTCTAGATTATTTTTATTTTTTATTTTTTTAGCATAGCATAGTCGGTCTTATAATGTTCTCACTGCTGGGACTCAGGCCTCCTATCTAGGAGAAGGAATGAGCCGTAATCCACCACGCGGGCCCAGTGCGAGTTGGTTGTGGTCACATGTCGTCGATTTTTTGGTTCTAGGATATGCCGGTTTCCTCACGATGTTTTCCTTCACCGTTTTGAGGCAGTGGCAGTTATTTTATTTTACATGGGAATAAAAAAAAATATGCTAGACAAAATACAAGAAATTATGAATTCCTGATGATAATAATTTCAGTTGGAAGACGTCCACTGCTGGACATGGGATTCCCCCAAGTGTCACCAGAACGGCCGGTCTTGTGCGTCTCGCATCCATCGGATTCCTGTGACCCTTACTAGATCATCGGGCCTCCATGTAGGAGACCCACTATCCTCGAATCTTCACGGTCACTCCTCCAGAACCTTTCGGCCCCAACGAACATCCTGATCTGCTGGCAATGAGTCCCGCCTACTGCTACAGTTTGGCGATTCTTCGGGTTATGTCTGAAACTCCGAGCATAGGCCTTCCATTGCCCTTTCGGTGACTTTCAATCTTCTGATGAGACCCATTGTTAGACCACGTTTCCACCATCACTGGCAACACACACTGATCTTTAACTTTGAATTTGTTTCTGCTTAATTGTCAATTGCTGTGGTCTACTAAAATAAATTTAAAAAATTCACGAAGCTTGGCAAACCTAAAAAATAATGTCGCTAAAATTACCAAATCACCTACTCTTAATGATACTTCATTCTATTGGAAATGTCTACTACTAGCACTTTACCAGAAATTTCGTCCGTGAGATAAAAACTTAAAACTACCCTCAAAATAGAGGGTAGTTTTGGAAACTAATAATGACAGCCTCCATTATTCATTTTGATTAAAATTTGTGCTAAGTTTCAAGTTTATTAACTTAGGAAATAAGAATCCTCCATACAATTTTTAAAATCACTTAATTTTTTCTATTGGTAGTAAGTTCTGGAAATAAATAATGACAACCTTTATTTACTTTGGTTAAGCTACTTGTGCTAATTTTCAAGTACCTAAGTATATTGGTACAGGAAATTATATTAAAAAAAAGGTTGAATTTAAAAGCTGAATATCCAAAACCCCCTTCTTAGTAGAAGGATATATTGGCCTACGCATTAGAAGGATGCCTTGTGCAAAAAATCATGTTCCTAATCCAAGTAGTTTCAAGTAGTTTCAGCTGTGCGTTGATATGTCAGTCCTTAAATATACATTAAAATAATAACAAACAGCACAGAAGTTATTCTCTGAGAGACTCAGAACATAATATATATAAGTAGATTTATTTATTGGGCACACCTACCACACTGTAGTGTTTTCTAACCCGCAGGTTAACTGATAGAGACCGTCTACTTGCGTTAAGTCTATTACCACTGCTGTAATGTAACTGTAATAAATACATTCAGTCAAAAAAGTATCGGGAATGGATGATTTGTTTATGGTTCCAAATTCAAATTTTTGTTTTTTTTGTAGTTATTAGATTGGCACAACTGTTTTCCATTTTGGCGCGGAGTTTGAGTTGCATCTGTTATTTATATTAAATACAGTGCTGGTTTTAGTAATATCATTTATAGTGTGTATTGCGAATTTCATAATGTACAAAAATATCGAACAAAGAGTTTGTCTTAAATTTTGCATCGCCAATGGAATTTCGTGTTCGGAGTTACTGAAAATGTTACAGAAGGCTTACGGTGAATCGACTTTATCAAAAACTTGTGCTTATGAGTGGTTCAAAGCGTTCAAAAGCGGTCGAGATGTGATGGAAGATTTGCCTCGCTCTGGTAGGCCGTCAACGTCTGCAACTGAAGTTAACATCGCAAAAGTGAAGGAAATAGTGACTGAAAATCCCCATTCAACTCTGAGAGAGATAGCCGCCGAACTTTCTGTATCTCACGAGTCGATCCGTACCATTTTTACCGACTTCACAAAAAGGAGGAGGTACTACGTTCGGCTGTTTGTATGTTTTTTTTTTTTTTTTTTTGTATGTTTGTTCGTCGAATACTCCGCCAAATGTGGACGGATTTTCAAAATTCTTTTTTTGTTCGAAAGTAGATAGTTCTGAGGTGGTCCCATTATCACCAAATTAGGATCTGATGATGGGATCTTGGAGAAATCGAGGGCAACCTTCAAATTTTATAGGCTCACTTATTGATTTTCGCATATTTTATGAAGTATCTTGTGTGTTTGCGTATGGTCGTCACTATCTCAGGTAGCTGGGCTGATGATGGAAGGTACAACTCCATAACAGTAAGAAGTTACTCGAACAGGCAAGGACTGTTTTAGTAAATTGTTTTGATGTTTGATAGGGCATTTGCCACATTTGGTCTCATGATCATCAAGTCATGACCTGATGCTGCAGTCAGGATAGTCTGCAGAGTACCTAAGTCCTCGACAACAAACAGCAGATATATCGAGTTTAGGCTCATTGAAAACGGCTCGATGTGTGGAGAAACGTACTGCTAATAAAGAACACCGAAGTACATAGAGACCTGGCGCTGAAGCCAGGAGCATCAGAAAAAGTACAAACCTTGAAATTACAGCACCGTAGTCGTGTTTGGGCTCATTTTAAACAGGACTAAATTTTAAGTTCATTGCAATGTTGACATAAATCTGGCCTGATGCTACAGCCGGGATTATCAGCATCTAGTCTAATGACTGATTGAAAGATTTACCTTTGGGCTTCATCATCAGATCAGTTCGATATATCCTTTCCCTCTCCAGCATCTAGTCTAATGACTGTTTGAAAGAAGAGGGGGAGAGGATATATCGAACTGATCTGATAATGAAGCCGAAAGGTAAATTAATGTAATCTAACCGTGTTTGGGATTATTAGAACCGTTATGAGATGCGCTCTGACTATAAGGTATTTAAGTTTGACTGAGGGGTACTTTTTAGTGGTGGTACCATAACTAAAAAGTGTGAAATAAAAAAAAACTTTTTACAAAAAAAATATAACCGACTTCAATAATAAAAAACACTGAAAAGTATCAAATAACTTTAATTTTGGAAGTCGGTGTTAAATAACGAAGAGACTAAACTATTAAAGAAACACCGACTTCCAAAATTAAAGTTATTTGATACTTTTCAGTGTTTTTTATTATTGAAGTCGGTTATATTTTTTTTTGTAAAAAGTTTTTTTTAACTAATCATTTGGGTATGAAACATGTTGCTGCTCGGCTAGTCCCAAAAGATCTGAATTTTCTCCAAAAACTCAATCGCATGAAAGTCGCTGAGGACATGCTAGAACGAGTCAGTTCGGACCCAACATTCATGAAACGCATTGTTACTGGTGACGAGATGTGGGTTTACGAGTTTGACACGCAAACTAGTCAACAAGCTTCGGAGTGGCGCCTTCCAACTGATCCGAAACCGAAAAAACCACGCCAAAGTCGATCAAAAGTCAAAGTCATGTTGACTGTTTTCTTTGACTATCGCGGTGTTGTGCACTCTGAATTCTTACCGGAAGGTCTAACGGTAAATAAAGAATATTATTTGAGCGTTATGCGGCGTTTAAGAGAGCAAATTCGACGAAAAAGGCCAGATTTGTGTAAAGAAAATTCTTGGATTTTGCACCACGACAATGTGCCTTCGCACAAGGCTATCATTGTGAACTAATTTTTGACCAAACACTCAACAAATACCATCCAGCAACCACCATATTCACCAGATATGGCTCCTGCTGACTTTTTTCTTTTTCCTAAACTCAAATTACCACTTCGTGGCACCCGTTTTCAATCGATAGAAGACATAAAAGAGAATTCGCGGCGAGAACTGAACTCAATTCAGGAAGCAGCGTTTAAAAAATGTTTTGATGAATGGATTATTCGTTGGCGCAAGTGTATCGTTTCTAAAGGAGCATACTTTGAAGGTGATAAAATAAATTTGGATGAATAACAGACATTTTGTGTATTATTGATCTTTTCCCGGTACTTTCTTGACAGAGTAGTAAATATTAAAGTACGCCGCCCATCTCCACATCTTTCCAGAAAAATGCACAACAAAAATAGTTTAGTTAAAGTCTCATTCCTGTCCAAAATAAAAGTAAAATATTAATGAATGTTATTTCAGTGCAATATCCACACATTATCATACGACCACGGCCACGAACGACATGACTAAGCCATTATTACTACTACAGTCGAGATGAAATATAAAATTGAATTTCATATTTATTTACCCATTAATAATATCAGGTCCCGTGCCATTGTCTCGCTGTTCGCTCTCACCGCCGTGTTCCGAACACGCTGACACGTCATTTTTTCTCTCGTGTCACGTAAAAGAATAATGAAGCAAGTTCAGCAAGCAGTATTTAGAGATAATGTTGATGGGTGACGTCGAAGGGAGAGTTTTATGGTACTATTTGTTTTATTTATGATGATTTTGATGATATGTTTTTTTTAAAGCTTGGCCCCACTCTAGCAATTAATATAATATACACAACGCCGTCTAGTCCCAAGCTAAGCAGAGCTTGTGTTATGGGTATTAGGCAACTGATAAACATACTTATATATTTCAGAATACATAGGTAGGTACATATTATAGATAAATTACACCCAGACACAGAACAAATGATTATGCTCATCACACAAACATTTGTCCTGGGTGGGGATCGAACCCACGATCCACGTTTCATCTACGTTTACAAACATGTAAACTCACATAAGAATACACCAAGAATCAGAACAAATACGTATAAATCACGCAAAATATATTTTCCCTGCGGGAATCGAACCCACGCAATGTAGCAGTCAATCACTCAATCATTCGCCAACCGTTCCGACAATTAAGGGTTTTTTACATAGTATCGGATGACAGCAAGTTGAAAATAAGCATCTTTAAGATAAGAGAAAACAATAAGTATTGTATGAATTTGACAGCTTTCACCTGATTCAACCCATTCTGATAATGGTATGAAAAGTTATTTTATGAAGGCTAACAACTGAAAAAAGTTAATTATTTACTCAGCTTATCAACAAAGAAATTCTAGATTTTTCCTCTGACTACGTGTTTGTAGATTCAAGTGCCTATTTAGGTAATGACCACATAAAATTCTAGAACTAAGCAGCAACTCCCCAGTCTTATTATACACATAATAGCCATAATGGATTCGCTATCATTTGTTAATCACAACAAAGTTATCGCGCTAAGCTTGTCGTAACGACATCGCGTCCCGACGCAAACAAATAGCTCTCACGCAAATTGAATACAAGATATAAATCTAGCGTTCTCCTAATAACATGCGGTGGATTTCTCCGCGGGCCGTTTTATTTCAGCCCCACAAAGCCTTCGACCCAGTAAATCCGGCGATATCTCGGGGAATGCGACAGAGTGCCACTGGCGTTCGTTTCGCGGGACGCACTTTAAATTTTCCGACTGCGAAAGGACGGATATCGCAGCGAAATTTAAATGCCGTCGCGAGTTCCCTGTGGAACAAAAGTGCGCGAACGCCAGACCACGCCACCGTCCCGCCCCTCACCGCGCCGCGCACCGCTCGCCGCGACGCGTCGCAGTTGCTTCGCACGCGCCGCAGACACCGCGCGCAGCTTTGCATAATGTAGCCACTTAGCGTATTCTCCTCTCCACTGCGGCAATAAAGCTATATGTGGAATTCATTATCAACAGATTTTCTAAATTAAACTGTACAAAACTTTTTGCATCAACCCCTGTCTTTCCTATGTTCATTTTACATGTTACCGTTTAAATTTCACCTAAAAGTGCTCGTTAAAAGCTTCATTTATTATTAAACCTACGAGGAATATGCTGAAAGCGTTTAGTCGTCATCGCCGCTCTTTTTTACAATAAGGCATTTTAATTAAATTTTCTTAGCGTCTCGTCGGTGTGTGCTCACCTAGGCACTGTTATTAATTACATCAGTTCCCACCTTGCTCCTCCTCCCCGGCGCGCTCATCATATATCACTATCTGACTCTTCCTCTCTCCAACGTTGCTAAGAGTACTGTTACACGTTACAGCAGGTCCTACCGTCACTCGTGCGAGATAATTTTGTGACTTTGCCGATTATATTCAATTGGGAGGTGGAGGCGATCTCGGTTGGAATAACGATTTTAATTGGGCTAAAAGCTTTCAGATAGAAAAAAACTTCGAAGAAAAACCATTTATAGAACAGATAAGAATTCCGAAAATATAGATATCTCCTCTGAAAGCTTCGAATTATTCGATCCGAAACAAATTACTGAATGCTGTCATCGTAATATATTTTCATTGAACTTTCAAAGGAAAATTGATTTCATTATGTTTTACCAAAAGATCTGAAATTGTAAATGCTATTATTACTTTGTCGTGGAACTTAAAAATAAAAATAGATTAATAATATTCAAAGGGAAAACGTTTCTTGACTATCAATGAAGGCGACCGGTACACTGAATACATTTTAAGCTGTCAAAGTAGTCGTGTACTTAGAATTGAAATGAAAAAATATTGTTGAAGGAATAATGACCGCAATTAGCTTATCGTCGGTCGACATTCCCGCTGGTAAGTGGAGTGAGCCAGCAAAGTGCAGTATATTTACAGAAGCCCAGTGAGCTCACGAGATGTACCGTGACACATTATTATACTCCACCACTCATGTTTCTGTGTCCGCTCCTGTTGTTCCGTTCCAAGGAGTCCGCTTGCTCTCAGACGTAGAAATATGTGTTTTGCTTCCACGAGGAGGGCGTGCGGGCGGCCAGGCGGTCAGGCGACCAATGAGTTATGAGCGGTCGCTGCACCCACTCGGCACCGCACTCACATCTTGCGACAACCCTACACATCCAAGTTTTTCATGTACATCGGTTTAATTATAAACCACTTCAAGTTTTACGTTCAAAGGTTCATACTTTCCTTACTAAGTAGGGACATAAATTACATCCACTCTTCTGCTTTTACTCCCATTAATTTTCGTCCAATATGTCGCTCTCAAACGCTCGGCGTCTGTGCGACACATACGCCGAGCTGGAAGCAAATAAGATAGAACATGGTGTTCGGCTCTAGTTGGTCCGAGCTCTATGCGAGGACGTGGAACTAAGCGTTACTTATTGTTCTGTCCGCGCTAAAGGAATGGCCAACGGATGTTCACTTCCATGTTGGATTTAAAGCAGTCACTGACGAATTGCTACATTATCGCTAACAGCGTTCGATTTAATTCCCTCCCGGCGAACTTAGATACTGCGATAAAGAGTGAAAAATGCATGTTTCTTTTTAATTATACGGACGAGAAGGAATATTCGCAAACTGATTTCTAAAACCTTGTGCGGCAGAGTGCGGTGGGAGCGCACACAGCGGGTTGAGATGTACTCTGACCACCGTATTATTCTTTGTGAGCGTTAATTAACTTTTTATTTTCCCGTTCATCGCTGCGTATACTGTCCGACACACTGACTGAATAGCTACGAGAGAAAAAATACAAAACAATTATACCGCAGCAACAATCCCTAACGACCAGACATTCGAGCAGCGGAATTACAAATGGCGCAAAATTATGAGGAGCTTCAAATAATCATTAAACATAAACGCGTAATGGTTTCCCATTCAAATGATAGCTCGGAGCAGTTAACTGCCTCTGTAATGTCTCAACACAATCTCGAGCACAGAAAATTGTAACGTTTTAGCGGCGTATTAATGAGTTATTGCCTATTAAATATAACAAGAACACATTTCTTTATAGGGAGGACGTAAAGTTGAGCGCGGCTCAGTCTGTGCGCTCACGAGAGCGCATGGCCGCGTTATAGCGTTGAGTGAAACGAGCGCCCTGATTAATTACACTTATCTTAATAGCAGATTGAGTGGCGTTTTTAGCGGCTTTCCCAGCAGGTGAATAAAGAATCGCCTTGTTATTGTGATTGATTGCGATACTGTGGACTGTCTTTGATGATCTCTTGATTGTGAGCTGGTTCTGATGTTTTGGGAATCATCGATGAAATTTAAGAGTTTGATAGATTCATTATTTATTAATTAATTATAATTTAGGGCTGTCACTAAACTGTTGTTCTAGTGATAAGTGGTAGTGTGAAAGTTGTGAAATATTTTTATTTAAGTAATTTTTTTCTAGATAAGTGTTTAGTTTATTTAACACATTTTTTAAATATACGTAAAAAAAACACTTAAAAATATTAAAATAATATATCAATATTAACAATCAATGTAGGTACATTTTAATAATTATAGACGGGAGAAAAAGGGCTCCTAGGCTAAAATGGGATTGGGTGGTTCACGTCAGCCGCATGCATATTGACCGCTGGACAAGAGTTTCCACGAAGTGGTTGCCTGACGATGGACGACACCACCGAGGCTGAAGAGGTGACGAAAATGACCTAACGTCCACCGAAAGAATTGGTTTTAAGTAGCTTGGAAAAGGTTGAGGGAGGCCTTAGCCTAGCAGTGGAAAAGTGTAGGCTAAATAGAAAATAAAAACAGACCAAACAGAAAATTAGGTACAAAATTATGCTATATAAAAAAAATCTCGAACAAAAAAGATGTAGACACCGAGTGTACGAGTTGTAAGAGAAAAGAAAATAAACTTTAAAACAAAAGATACATTTTACAATTATACCGGTAAATTAGTAGGTAAACTCATGTAGCTTAAATATTTACGTCACTAAAATATAACTTTGTTCAGCATAGCATGATTATGAGTGAAATATGCTTTCTTCAGTTCTAGGTAACCGTTTATTCAGTTCACGTTAAAAAGAAAGTCGTTTACTGTCATAGTGTGTACAAAATGAAGAAAAGAAGTTATTCCGAGTTTTCGCTAAGTCGATAGCTGAGTGCGAAGAAACGTCAGACCATTAGAACATTTCAGTGACACATCTCATTTTTTTACGAAGAAAGAAAAAGTATTTTTTCTTTGAAAGAAATGCAGTTTTGTAAGTGGTGGGAGAGAAGCGATGGCTCATTGCGAGGCGACTGTACTTTTGTAGACAATATTATTGAGAAAAGTGCTTGTCAGCCTGCATAAAATAATTTAATTGCCTCTGCGCTCAGAGGCAATTAAATTATATGATGTAGATAGATTAAACAATTTTGACATTAAAAGAATTTTAATAAATTATTATAGCATTAATTGGGCGGGCTACTCAAATAGTTTGCTTGTGTTGGCAAAGGGACCTCAGATTTTTAAACACGAAAGAGGTTTCGCCAGTAAAAGTGTGACGCTCTTTCTCGGTTTATATGAAGCAGAGAAAATTTATTTGAAGATTTACACCAAAAAAAAAAAAAAAAAATTTTTAAAGTTCATTATCATCAATTCAGGCGGAAATCCACTGCTGGAAATATACACCTCCTCCTGTTACAGTATCTCCCGATCCCATGCGCCTCACATCAAGCGGATACCGGTGGCCTTCACCAGGTTGATTCATCTGGATGAAGGGCCTTCCAACGCTGAAAATAAAACTTTGAAAATTAATTTAATTTTAGAACATTGTACTGTTTTGCGGTGTAGTCCTGTACTAAACCAGACAGCGAGTGCTATCTACAGCCTACATCATAAACAGCCATTTGCGAGTAATTGAAAATTCTCGTGACAGAAGCCAGCTATTGCTTACGGACAAAATTAAATTATGTTTTTATTGAACGTTGATAATGGCCAGTAATAATGGTTCTAGTATTTGAATATGGAACCTCTATTGTGATCTCTCTCTATCACTCAATGGTTCCCTGATAGCTTTAACCTAGGGATCTCTTTAAGTCAAGAGTCAGTAGATTGCTTCTAGACAAGCGTGTTCCATCGTCGGTCACATCATCGCTTACCATCAGGTGAGATAGCGGTCGAACGCGAGCCTATCCATAACGATAAAAAAAAAAACAACTGATTTAAGCTCGCCTACGTACATGACCTTTGTTATCCACTTATTTTATAATAATATGGTGTATAATAAAGAACTAAGATGGAATAAAAATAGATGACTATAAATTGTCGGTGGATAAGAGTTTTTGGCGGGACTACATCACAATATCTACTACATTGATAAAATTGGTGTAGTTTTGTTGTTTGACAATATGTGGAATCATTACAACAGTCGAGAGCGAGATCTAGGTAAAATGGCACCTTAGCCAAGGTTTAAACATTACGATGTTTTATATCCATCTTTAATAGCATTTATACGAAATACATTATTGTTAAAAACTTATTACTAAAAAAAAAAAACATAGATGTAAAACTAGGCAATATGATCGAAAAGATTGGTTTACTTAAAAAAATTGTTCTTATCTATAAACTATTTTTGGTAGGTCTACCAACATATACAATAATAAAATATGTAACAAAAACATTTGTAGTTTAGTAAATAGACAATTTCATGAAAATGCAAATTGTTATAAACAGAACAGCAATCTAAAAGAGAATAAAGATACATCGATATAGTTATGCAGGTTATACACACATACACACCTACAGGCTACATACATTATGTAAGTCAGTAATCCTTTAAACAAATCTAACAAGATTATCTAGGCCTAAAGCCATTGTCTGGCAAGACTGAAAGGTGGGCTCAGTACAGTAATCTCTTTAACATTTTATGAAATTACTAAAAATATACGTTATGGATATCAATTCCATTACCTATAATGTTAAGTGTGTGAGTAGATTCGTTCGCTTGGAGCACGCGAATAGAACATTTGCAGTTAGTGGTTAGGTACATGTCTTGTATGAAATTACTTACGAGACTAACTTTACTTTTTGCAATATATTTTTATATTGGAAAGTGATTTTTGTGTTTGTGTTTCGTGTTAAATGTTTGAACCTTATTTATATGACTAGCTTTTGCCCGTGGCTTCGCTTGCGTTAAAATCAGGATAACACGGTTCCCCTTTCTCCTACTCTTTCCAACTCCACTGTGGGTGACGTTACCTACTACAAACTTATTATTTTCGGTTGGTACAGTAATGGGTCTAGGGATCGAACCGCAAAATTAAGTTTGTTTTTTATTGTATGTACTTTTCCGGGATAAAAAGTACCCAGTGTGGTGGCCAGGATATTAAAGAATCGTTATACCAAGTTTCATCGTAATCGAATTTTAATTTTTTAAATGTGCCTAGATTGAGCTAGATTTTGCCCGCGGCTTCGCCCACGTATATAAAATACAGTCTATGTCACTCAGAAATAAAGCAGCTTTCTACCGTTGAAAAAAATTTAGTAATCGGACTAGAACTTTCAGAGATTACCTCCTACAAACAAAAAACATAAAAACAAACTTTTTTTGGTTATCTAAGCCTTCCATTTTGAAACATACTATTGGTAGCCTTATCGTAGGTATTCTACGATCTCTACCAGGCAACCTGGACCTTAACTTATTCATCATACTAAGATGTGATTTTATCACGCCCTTATTTTACTTATGCCCTTATAAAGTTATGTTCCTTAGAAATAAATCCTCGTAAATAAAATAAAATACTTCAAAAGTAATGTCTGATAGTGTCCAAATAAATTACTGTGCTTACTTACCTAAAAATTTCAACTTGAAAGATTTTACATCAAAAAATCATATTCAATACGAATTCCAAATTCAAATTCACAAAGTCATCTTTTTATAATATTATAAGAGGTAAAAAAAATAGTAATATCCAAGTGCCTTTTTATTTATTGGCAAGGTTCAAGGTAAAAGGTGAAAGTTCTCGTGAATTTGATAAAATTGCCGAGATGTCAACTCTAAAATATGTAGTTAAAACTACATCTGTTCAGCCTGCCTCGTATCTGTTCATTGTTAGCAAAACATAAGAAAATGAAGAAACTGCTAGTATTTTTCGTATTGTTTTTTTATTTGGTTTTAGTTTTGCAGTATTGTGCATTTAGCTTTATTTGTATCAGAGTGCGGATGTAACACATTCTAATGTTTTTGCAGTAAATGTCTCGAGTCAGCCTTCTCGGTAAGCTTCGCTGAGGTAGTCAATTAGTACTACAATAAAATTCTCAGCTCCATTTTACCGAGATCGCGGCTTTTTCAATGATTCTACATATTTTACATAATAATATCCGCAAGAAATCAATTTGCGATATTTACTAAAAAAAATCCGAGTAAAAATCTTTTTGTCTTGTTAGTGTTGGTTTATTTGGGTGGCTTACAGTTTCCAATACAAATATAACATACAAAAAAGGATTAAATAAAGAAAAAAATTGAAAAACAAAACAAAAATTACAAATGAACAACATTTTTTTTTTTTTTTTTCAATCTTTTTTTGAACAAGAATTCACAAATGTTAAATTAAACGAACTTATAGAATTGCATGTAATTCAGAAAGATAGTCTTGACAAACACTATCCCAAAAGAACATTTTTCCGGCATGCAATAAACCGACAGGATCCAAAGCCGATGGAGTATATTTCGACCGAACGCTATCGCGACACTAAATTCGCCGACAAAACACTAGGCCGACTAACTGTTGACCGATTTGATGCCATGCCGACATGCAGTAAACAGAAGATAAAGCCGAAATTTTTGGTTCCGAGGGCAGTGGTGGCCTAGTGGTAATGGTCCCGAGTTGATGAGATGTAGGTCGCGGGTTCGAACGCAGCCAGGCGCATTATTTTGTGTAATTTATCTCATCACTACTGATCTCAAAACGGTGAAAGAAAATATCGTGAGAAAACCTATGTCCTAGAACCAAAAATTCATCAAACCGCACTGGGCCAGCGGATGGATTACGGCCCATTCCCCCTCTTAGAGAGGAGGCCTGAGTCCCAGCAGTGGGAACATTAAAAAGGCTGATGATGATGGTTGGTTCCGAATGAACATTATACACAGAATTACAGCGAACCACCAAAACACACGAAAAAAGAGAAATGATCTTTACCTCTCAACCCAGTGTACCGATAACGGTTCACCTTCGTACCAGCTAACTTAAGCCTTATGTTTACGTAATAAGGTTTAAGTTAGCCAGCTGAAATTTAGAAAAATAAAGTTTAGTCACAAGCAAGTTTAGACATAAGCCCTCGAGACTATATGCCCCGTGTCACGGAGTGCATCAACTTCCTGAAGTAGAAAGGTAATGCATGGGCTAATCGTATTCCACAACAATAAGGGAATTTGTTGGCTGCTTCCTAGTTCTATACACCATAGAGCTAGGAAGAAGCCTGAACACTAACGTGTTTTGCCCTGTCGATAAATAAATATTTATTGAGGGTGTCTCCGTGTCTGGATGCGTGTTGTGGAGCGTCTATAGGAAATTATACCAGAAAAGGGTATCTTGTCGTTTGTCTATTAGACGTAGTCAGAGCCGTTCGTCGGTTACCAAATTGGAAATTTCCAGAACCGGACGATCTGAACAACTTTCGCTACAATACGATTTCCTCGTATTTCATTTTCAGTCATCCTTTGAGCGTGTGATGAAATTGAAACAGGGATATATCAATGTTTAACAGCTAATGTTAGCCACGAGCTCCACAAAGCAAGTAGACAGACCCACAAAATCATAGAACAAATGGTTTCCGCCGGTGGGTTCACCCCCGATAAAGTAGTATGACGATCGAGATTAATTACGAACGTAGCAGAGGGCTGTCCGTTGCTAGTCGCCGAAACACCCGAATGCTCGTTCGTGCACCATCGGGAATTATCACAAGCCGCCGTCAGTTATCTTGAGTTCTTGACGCTGAGAGGTTACGTGCGCGCGCCTAGAGCTCCGGTGCTGAAGTCCCCTGTACGTATTAGCAAATTAACTATCCTACAGTTGAAAGATGTCCAAAGCCTAAGATAAAAGGGTACTTTTTATCTTAGGAGAATATTCTCTCATCTTATTTGCTATTATAGGACATCGTCTACCCGTGTACCAACCAGACCTTTGACCGTGAAGGAGTAACAGACATACATACACTCACATACATACTGATGTACATACTAACCTTAATAATATTAGTGATATTACTACAGTCATGTTTGTCGACGGTCTATAAACTTCTTACATCCATCCTGAGGGCGAAAATTGATCTGTATATTGAGAGCAACTCAATTATATAGCCTCTCAGAATATATGTAGAAACGGGTCTTATGGCACTAAAGAGCATCGAACTTAAGGCCGCTATCCCACTGGCGTTATTCTAGTGTTTGCGTTTTTCGAACGTTTGACCAGATATAACGTTTCGTGTACGCGACGACAGCATCGCGATTCTTTTGCAACATGCGCAATCACGCCGTGCGAATCTGCCCGTTTCATACCTAATTAAAATATTTTTAATTACCTGCGCATGCACACGTTAACATGGCGTCTATCTGCAGACGTTACCTAAACGCCAACGCTCATAAAACGCTAGTGGGATAGCAGCCTAAGCCAACACGATCTTACAAGAATTCTTTAACATGATTGGTTCAGAAGGCCTATGACTCCGTGCTTCATTCACCAAGAGGCATAGAGTAGCAGGCCAAACTCCTGGGTCATCGAGGAGTTGGTGTGGTAAAAATACCATGCCACTCTATGCACCTTCCGATTGTATGGGGTAATGGAAGGTAGTTCTTTACTATCCAAGATGCCAATAGATCCACAAGAATAATGAGCCTAAATGGATATAACAGGGGATATTTATGGCGTCTGTTTTAGTTCACTTTGGTTTTGCTTAGCCCTGAATCCTGTACTTACAGGACTGGAGGATTCAGGTCTGGGCAATATGATAATACATTTATAATTGTAAACATTGGAATGAGAAAGCGAGGAACCGTGATCGTTGGAAGGAGTGGAGGGAGGCCTTTGCCCAGCAGTGGGACAATATGGGCTAATTATAATAATAATAATAATTGTAAACAACTCAATTGATATTGAAAACAATATTTTTGTACTTTCGAAAATGACAATTTCTGTAATCGATCTTTAACGAGATAAATGACTTTCATAATTCAGTTAATGGCATTGGTTTTTCGTGAACTTTGTATTTATGTACTTGTCACTGAGACCGTATAGATTAAAGGTCTCTTCATCGTCTATGACGGTTTCATTAAGATAAGACACAAAATATTTTTCAAAGGACTTACTCGAAACCCTGCTCTTATACCGCTTTTAAGCTCGTAATTTACTATTTGCCGCACTACTATGGAAAAGTGCGCGATGTCACCCCCACCACAATTTAATGTATTTAAGTTATCAGGCTGGTCGCCGCTCAGCCCCCTAGAATTGCACGTCAACCTCCTGTTTTTCGTATCTAAGAGTACCTATTGAAAAACGTCGTTTGATACACGTGAAAATATTTCATTGCAGCATTTGGCTCTATAGCACCCTCGCTTGCTGCTCGGGCAAATTTTTTTTAGTCCGGTTGCAATGACAAACTTTCCCCACTTATATCAAAATGTACTTACTATTTCGGTTTATGAACTAAAGTATCCAGCGTATTACCCATATGTATGTTCACACTAAAAATAGAGGGCAGTCGAATAAAATACTCGAACATTTATCACAGGCCTTGGGTAAGCCCTTTGCTTCGCCCGTCCAGATGTAAGTACATGAAATAAAATGATACCGTCGACCGTGGGTACAGATATTAGAAAAGTTTAAATATTATTTTTTTCAGTTTTTATTAAGTTTTCGGAGTTAAAAGTCGTTGTGGTGGGGAAGTTTCTTGGTTTTCTACAACAGCTGCTGGTTATGTCTGCTAACGATGATCCTACTTAGGTGGTTTTTACAATAAGACGTGCAATTATGTTACTTGCGTTAGTAGTTTTGTGCGGAAAAGTACTTTTGACCACTGATTGTTATGTAAAAGTTGCGGCAGATAAATTTGTCATACCGTTTATTGACCCACCTTAATGCCTTATATTAAATACATAAAGCTGTACTGGATTGAGGTCTATTATAATCTTTAAAATTTTTTAGTTCCTAATGAAAAAAAATTCAAATTGTAGTGCTCGTTCAGAATGAAAAAAAAAATAAGAGATATAATTATTACTGATTACCACTTTTTACTTTTTTTTTGTCTTTATCTGTCTACTAATCAACCTAATACTCTACTAATTAGACAGTACTAGCGAAGATATAATAACTTTAAAAATACAGTATAAATTGATATATCCACGCTTATGTTGAAATAAAACAATTAAAAGTTTCCCCTAAACGAGCTGCTCTTTTTTAGAGTTGAGAAATCATCAAAAGTCTTCTGAATCAGACTTTTACAAACCTACGTATGTGTTTTTTCATTGGCTCTTTCCGTTCTAGGGCCACAATAACTCTTTCAAAAGTTCTCGCAGACCAAGATATAATGGCCTTAAATACCAGTAATTGATATACCTACACAGTTATGGCGACCCAACAAAGATTTGGCCAGTTTCCATCTTATGAAATGGTAAAACAATTAAAAGTTTCCCCTAGCCGGGCTTATGACCAACTTTTAAAGACTTTAAAAACATGTTGTGCTTACAATCAACTTTTCCTTTCTGGATACTAATTGGCAAGATAACGTTATATACTCGTAAAGGGTTATGTTTTTGGTTGTTGTGCTTGTTATTATTAATTAATTCTGTTATGTTAAGTACTTAAGAAATGTTTGTTACAGAAACATTTGCGCACGTGTATTCTTGGAAATTTTCATTTGATTCATTGTTTTTTTTTTTTTTGTTTACGTTGTTAATTTTTTTTTCACGAAATAGTTGTACTTCAATATACAATATACTGACTATGGTAATAAGTATGTCTTTTAAAATCTGAAGACCAGATTCGAGTTATTGAGTGTGCAACTGTCTAATACTCAGAAATCTTTATCTATAAAAATCGGTTAAACCTATTTCAATTTATTTTTTTGCTTTGTCCGCTCTAATTCAGTTTTTTATTTATTATTTATTTTAATATATTCTTTATTGTACACCACATAAACAAATATATAGGACAAACATAAAAAAAAGTGTACAATAGGCGGTCTTATCGCACATGGCGATCTCTTACAGACAACCTTTGGATGAACTGAAAGAAGGGAGATAGATTTAGGGTTGTCGGTGTACAAACACATTAATGCAAATACATATAGACAACACAAAAAAGAAAAATCATAATAAAGAAAAATCGAAATTCAAAATAGTTAATTTTGCAATAAATTAGTATGGGAATCGTCTCTTAAAGGTAGATCCGTAGTACAAATTTTACGGGGGCAGAACCAGGGCCGGCCGCTCGAATTAAATAATGTTGTGCTTCACACTGAATATGTATTTAGTACCAGTATATTAAACTTCTGATTGCGAAAACGCACACGAAACATCATAAACAACCAGAGCCAAATAAAACACAAAATATATAGCAAAATTTCACTTCAGCACTTTTAATATAAAAGTTCAGCACTGAAATCAAATATAAAGTGGACAAGTTTAATTCCTAAGGTATTCCTGTAGAGTTGGATCGTTGAGGAAAATGGGGGGTGGGCAGATTTGGTGGGGTACCTGGGCTTTGTGAGTGGAGTGCGCGTAGTCGAGTGTTTTAGCCACACTCTGGGCTGAAGGGCCCTCGACTCACGGCCAGTGCTCAACGGCACTTCACTCCTTCACTCTTGTTACTCGATTAACCCAAGTTATTAGTCCTATCAGCTTTTGTTACAGTGTAAAGATTATCTCGTATCAATTAGCGGGCATTACAGAGGATTATTACGTGCCGAATTGTATGGGAAGCTGTTGTGTGGAACGATAATTAATTTAATACGGGCACCGTTACTGGGTGTCAGTTATTAGCTTTAGATTAGGTTGGCTGCAGAATGTTCGATCGATAGTGTTAGTTACAATAATGACTATGTTGTAGATTCAGTATATATAAAACAGATTTTTCGATGTGAAATCATCAAATGACTCCTCTCCTTCTGAGTGGAGTGAGAAGGAATGTCAGCTACTTTTTCATTCCAGGACCACAGGTGCAGCAAGTCTAGGTTGGATAGGAAACGTTTATTGTTATAGTTATATAAAAGATCTCTCTAAAAAATTGGTCGCGCATTTATTTTTTATAATTATATTATTTATTGAGGTCGTGTTGCGATTAGCATATAGAATAGAATATAATAAAACTATATAACAAAAAGTTACACAACATAATAAACTTAAATCTAAATAAACGATAACAATATCTAAAAAAAACCTACTAACCCACTTTCACAATAAAAGTCAATTGCAATCGACCTCTACAAATCAGTGCAGACACACCACAACAAGTTTGGTGTATAATCAAATTTATTCTATCTATATATTTACCAAGTGAAACAAGACGCAAACATCAAAGATCTCGCCACTAGCCGCTCAACTAACCCCCTTGAAACTCGGCCTTTTGGCAAATTATTCATCCGATGACCTGCGGAGACTCGGGAGTGACCCGTCCTCTCGGATGATTAGTCCAAAACTAATTGATTCCTCGGCTACGGAGACCGATTACAGCCATAGAATTAGAAAGGCTAGAAGGCACACTTCACAACTGTTTTTGGATAAGTTCAGTTTTTAGGCTCTTGTGTAAGCGATGATTTGGTAGATATTGGAGCGTGCTTGCCTAAAAGTAACCACGCACATTCTCTTTCGTCTTATAGATTGCTACAATCTCATTTTTTAAGAAAGTTACATTAAAATCTGTCAGTTGGACCATTTTCGGTGCATGAAGCCCGCTTTTGTTGATCGGTAAAAATGCACAGTTAGCAGCGATTGTGGATTATACGCTGGTCCACTTTATATGATTGAATCAGCGATATTTTAGGGATTAACAATGTTATCTTTTTATATACCTATAGGCCTATGTCCAACAGTGGACGTCTTTCACTCACGTCACACACTCAGTAAAATTTTTTATTGAACTATTTCTGTACAGACAATATACAAAGTTCAAACAATAAAAGAAAAAAGATTTTCAAAGGCCAACTACAAATTCTTTTTTACATACAGGTGTGTGTGGGACAACGCTCAACAAAGCCATATTTTACGGGTTCATTGATATTTCGTAGGCAAAGAACAGTACATTATGATGTAAGTGTGTAATGTTAGTGATTACCGTCGAGGCGGTATTTAGACCCGAGCCATGGCGAGGGTCTTAAGAGAGCCGAGAACGGTAATCATTAATTACTCACGTGTATCATAGGACGTTTTTCAATACACTTGTGAAGAAAATAACTTTAAAACTAATAAACTTTTGTGACGTTAAAAATCCGTTTTCATATGCGCGCCCATTTTTTTTCCCTTGTGGGGGGCGACGGGCGCTTATCATGATATGGTAAATGTAATAAAATTATGGCGGGGGAGAGGTTGAACAAAAAGGTTTTAACCACATCATAGGATTAGTGCGTAATGGTAATTAAAATGTCACGGTTTGGTAACAAGTGTCGCAAGCAGTGCAATAAGAGTCACTTTCTGAAAAGTGTATTGAAAAAGTAAGATTATCGCATCTATTTGGATTCCTTACTCTATGTCGTCGGTCCCGCTAATACCTCGTGAGTGCTTCTTCACGAACGGCTCAACCCGCGGTTTTGTCCTGTTTAAAGTGTGGCCGTTGACGTGATTTGGGTCCCTGTGACTTTATCGTGATCGACATCGCTTAGCGAACACGCGGCGGACTGTTGCCAGCTTTTCTTTGTTTTCTTTTTGCTGTAAAAGGGTGTCTTCACTGACGGCTCTTTTGAATAGTAAATGTCTAAGGAATATGCTTTTATTTCTGTTGGAATATCATCTAATGACATCCAAAAAGGAACAGGAGTGGGTTTTTAGTCAGTAAAAGTCTGACTATCCAAGAGCGGGGGATGTCGTTGGAAAATTTTCCCCAAAAAAAAGGGTAGAAATGAGATGGCGGAATCAAGTCATGCAATTCTTGTGCACACTCTCCAAAATGCATCCTATACTTATTTGCAGTTTTGAAGTTTCTCATCATTATTGATGCAGATACTCGTATATTTAAAAAATATCCTTTTTGGTTTACTAGAGCAAAAAAAAAAATATTTAAGTTCTTAATTTACCAAATAAAAAAATACTTTTATTTTACTTTGTATTGTACAGTGTTCTGATTCTGATATTTTATCTACCACATATTAAACATCGCTTCAGTGCATGGAATATTTGGTTCAATATTGTTTGTTAATTAACTTGAACAGCGTAACTTTTTTTTCCCCGTAGGAAAATCATTTAATGACATCCCCTACTCTTGGGCGGAGCGGGAGATAGTGTCAGACTTTTACTGACTAAAAACCCACTCCTGATCCTGCGATGCGTTTCGTACCGGGGCTAAGCTACCTTACGGACAAACCCTGCCCCCAGTAGGCTTTGACCCAGCTTGGCAGCCGTTACTGAAAACTCCTTGAACAGTGCGACTTTAGTTATATTAATTTTCTGAAATAATTTGGTAGCAGTTGCATCTGGTTAGACTGTAAGCTGATCCAAAAATCCTTAGGAAAAAGCTAGGTTTTTTTAGGTGGGAAATCATGCAAACGACATCTCCCGCTCCTGGGCGGAGCGAGAGGGTGTCTGACTTTTACTTCCTAAAACCTACTTGTTCTTTCTTTGCCTTCGTTCCAGGGCCCCAGGGTTCACGTTTGCACAACTCGATTCTGAATTATTACTTCTGCCAGTGACTTCGTCACCGTGAAGGTAGGAGGGAATATATTTCCTGGATAAAAAGTATCCCATATACTATTCCAGGACATGATCTAATCGTGTGCACAAACATCCAAAACCTTTCAGCTATTAGAGCGTGAAAAAGTCCGATCCCGATTTCGATTTGACGCGGGCTTGCGGACGGCGAGTTATGGGCAGCTCGCGGTCTGACCGTTCAGTAACTGTCCGGACCAAGCCCAAGTCGTCGAAGGCGCGCACTGTTCCCGCGCGCCTCATGGAGTTGTCAGCATCGGCAGGGACCCAGCTAGGTCGAAGCTTACTGGGGCCAGGGTTAGTCCGAATGGTATCTTAGCTCCCGGTACAAAAGGCATCGAAGGAACAGGATTGGGTTTTTAGTCAGTAAAAGTCTGACACTATCTCCCGCTCCGCCCAAGAGCAGGGGATGTCATTAGATGATTTTCCCACCGCGAAAAAAAAATCCAGACACGGAGAGACACCTACCATTTTCCCGGCCATCGATACATTAAAACCAACAGCGTTCGAAATAAGAAGGGTGTAACAAACCGTAACAAATGTCAGGATAGCGTGCCAACGCGACGATCTATCAGAGCTCGCTTATCGGCCGTATCTATCATAGGGCCGTGGGACGAACTTCACCCGATTATGGAGCCCTAATAACCTGGATACTTAAAACAAGACTGAGGGTAAAGAAGAACAAACAATTTTGTATTTTATTACAATTAAAGTTAATATTTTTAAGTCAAGAGTGAATACGTTACTTCTAGGTAAGCGCACTCCAACATCGACCACATCTTCGGTTTCCATCAGGTGAGATAGCGGTCAAGCGCGAACCGCAACCCTTACCAGGTCGTCGGTACACCTCGTAGGAAGCCTTCCCGCGCTACGTCCTACGGTGCGTGGTCACCATTTCAGAACCTTTCGGTCCCAACGGCCATCTGTTCTGCGAGCAATGTGCCGTGCCCATTGCCACTTAAGTTTGGCGATTCTTCATGCTATGTCGGCAAACTTGGTTCTTCAGCGGATATTCTCATTCCTGATTCGATCACGCAAAGAAACTCCGAGCATAGCCTTTTCCATTGCCCTTTGGTTGAGTTTAAGTCTTCTGATGAGGCCATTTGTAAGCGACCACGTTTCAGAGCCATATGTTATCACTGGCAACACGCACTGGTCATAGACTTTCGTCTTGAGATACTGTGATAGGCAGTCGCTCCATGTAAAATACAGATATTCAGCCGCGTCCAGTTAGCCTGGAAGCCGACCTAAATTTAGTTGGGAAAAGGATAGGGAGATAATGATACCATAGGGGCCCAGCAGGGTCGAAGTCTACTGGGGTCAAAAGTTTGTTTCTGAGCGGAAAACTCGGCCCTGGTATGAAAGGCACCGAAGTTACCGGAATTGATTTTTAATCATTAAAAGTCTGCCCAAGAGCAGAGGATGTCTTTGGATGATTTTCCCACTCAAAAAAGGGAGATGATGATCTGATAATAAACTGCAGTTTTATTGAGATCATGTTTATCTCGGACTAAACCCCTGTGAATATCTGAATACCTTTTTTATCTTTAACTATAAAGAACTACTCTAGTATGTCATCAAAATCAGACTAAATGGAAAGATTTCCGCTCATAAATCACATTACGAACTAACAACTTTGTATTTGTCTCCATCAGATAAGTAACTTTAGGTTCAAAAGTTTGTTTAAATGTTTGTTACTCCTTCATGCCCGAAGGACTAAACGTATTGTGATGAAAATTGTCACATGAGTAGACCGTGTTTGGGAATGGGAAATAGGGTAGTATGAAAGTGAATTTCGGGGCCCTAGAACGAAGGCAAAGAAGGAACAGGTGTGGGTTTTTAGTCAGTAAAAGTCTGACACGTCCAAGGGCGGGAGATATCATTGAATGATTTTCTCACCTCAAAACAAGGGTACTTTTATTTTAGAATTGTGTTTCCTCGGGATAAAATCAAACGAACGAAGCTTCAGCTTGTGACATCCACCAACACGCACTGGGCCCGCGTGGTGGATTACGGCCTATTCCCTCTCCTAGAGAGGAGGCCTGAGTCCCAGCAGTGGGAACATTAAAAAGGCTGATGATGATGATGATGATGACGAGCGAAGCTGGTAGCAAAAGCTAACAGGCATATAAAGATTCAAAATTATGATTCATATAAACCGCACCAGCCACCTCAATCCGCCGCTAATTAGACGCAACCAATCACATTTCATTAACTGTTACGTAACTTTATTCAGGGGTTCTAAATAAATGATCCGGTTGAGTGGCCGTACTTTTGGGCGCTAAGAATTAGCCATTGATTTCCTTAGGAAGTATAAAGTGGTAGGTCGGTGCTGAGCAACATTTCCCGGTGAAGCCCGAACTCCCGGCCCTGCCCGGACGCTCTCAGCGTTTAAAGGTCCCTAACGAGCGATAAAATTCCCCCGAATTCCTTTTTAACTGTAGGAGAAGTTTACCTGCGGGTGGGTAAATACGAACCCACATTTGGTCGCTGAATTGTGATTCACAATCTGTAAATAACAAGAAGAAAATTCAGTTTATTCAAAGGTTGCTCGCTGTTACGTGTAATTGGAGGGGTGACGTTCTTATTAGAATCAGCCATAATTGAATACACATACAGCGACACTTGGAAACAGAATGCTCATTTTTTGCAAGTAAGCGTTTACGGAATGCTCATTTTTTGCAAGTAAGCGTTTTGTTGTCTTTGTGTGATGAGAAATTCGAGGAATTAATTAACGCTTGTAACCGTATTCGTACTTTGAAATAGTAGCTGTATGTTCATTTGGGAATGTTTGATTTCAATAAATAAATAAATGATGCACTCTAAATAATGTCGGGTTAGTTAGATAACTGAGCATGTGAACGAAACTCGAGCGACAAGTGTAGCATCATGGTTCAACAAATTGATGTTCCTAATGGCAGCCATTATATACATTGTGTGCGCTCGATCGAACATAAAGGTCGACGAGACCTCACCCCCCCCCCTCTACTCCGCATGGGAGCAGCTTCTAAAGAAAAAAAGTATGAAAGCCGATATTCATAAATTTGTGAAAAGCTATGCGATTTGAAAAACCCATTTCGCAAACTCCGTGTTGCTTATTTATTCGATTTGATCCGATTCAATTTTACAAATAAAAACTTTTTTAACATTTCTAGCTACTCTCTGTTGTAGTAAGAGAAGATAATCTTTGTGCACGTGTGCGTTGATTAAAATTCCATATATTCGTTTTTCCGACCCATTTTCTTCATTCAGGTATGATAATTTGCGCTCAACGTATTCAACCTAAGCCGACTTTTGTATAACAAATGAGATGAAGCAGCGAGCGCCGACGTGTACTTATGTATTAACCGCCAGCACGTGTATGATACAGTAAGCCAGGAATCACGGCTGCTGCTGACGGGAATGTCGATGATACTTAATACAACTAATTTAAGTTTTGTGAAGTTTAGTGACAACAGCGAACAGTGCCGCGCTCAGTAAAACGAAAGCCTTGTTTATCTTGAAAAGTCGGCAGCCGCAACAAACTTAGCAACTGTCTTCAGGTAGGATAAGGGAAACTCGATTAAGGAGGAGAAAAAGTAATTCGGGGCAAAAGAAGACTTCATGGAGCACAAGTTTAATTAAGCATTGACGACGACGAGGAACGAGACACATATTGACTCAACAACTTTAGACATTCTCCCAATAAGTACACTTACCGCACTATTCATTTAAATTCACTGACGTAGCTCTGAGCTCGAGACAAATGAACCCGTCTAATCCGAGATCCAAGTTATAACATTTCCATTCTATACATTCAACAGTTTTTAATACAAAAACTTCCGCCAGAGATCGCGGAAGGTCCTCGTCGGGATAGCCTGTAATATCGAGCAAAGTTTAACGCAGAACAATCTGCTAGTAAGCTCATAAAAATCATAGCAATCCTTCGAATAAAAAGGCAGTTTGAAACAAGAAAACCGAGTGCATCCACAGAACCTTTTTGTTCCCGCCAGTGGTTTGGGGAGTTATTTAAAGTGAATAAGACGCTAGCGGCTCGAGACCTCTCGGCGTTCGCAATAGTTGGACATCATTGTATTCAGGTTTCAGGCTTGTTAAGTAGCCCTCCACAATTTGGTTTGTCTGAAGTATGTTCCTAGGTATTTTGGTACAAGTGGTCGTTAGCATTTTGTGCTTTGTGTTCAGACGTACGTTTCAGTACTAAACTTGCTCGAGTTTTGAATGTTACGTATCATATACAACATCTCTCAGCAATAATAAATGTTAATACAATTTTTGCATTAAATATTATGCCCCGGTTTTGTAACGAGTTGAATAGATGACCCATATTCCTTCGTATATGTTGTGAATATAAAATAGATTTTAAACTCCTATTTTATTCGCGTTTACATAAATACGCGTCTTACTTTATCTGCATATTATACGGTCCAATATTTGTAAATAAAATGATGAAATAATAAAATTTAACCACGTGGAAATTCCGCATCAGAAGTACGTGATAAAAACAAATAATAATAAAAATGGTGTTACGGGGGTCGTCAGTCCCCATTTTGTTATTTTTTGTGACGTCAATGGGAAGGGTTATCAATTCGTTTCTTATGTATTTTTTATGTTTGTTTGGTCGTATGCGAGTTGCATATTATCCGAAGCATCATATTTTTAATATATTTTTATGTTATGTTATATTAACAACAGAACGATGTGATTGTACTCTGTTTATTTTAAGATAAGTACGAGTGGAAGCTTTTATTAAAATAGAGACGTTCGTAACTATTTTAATAAAAGCGAGCAATTGTCAATATAACTGGGGTTAATTGATTTTCTATGGCACCACAACACGGCAATTTGCTGAGTTAGGCACCTTTTTGCCCTCGTAGTGATTATAACTGGCCTGTTGGTCTAGTGGTTAGTGGCCCTGACTGCTATGCCGGAGGTCGTGGGTTCAATTTCCAACCAGGACAAATGTTTGTGTGATGAGCGTGATCATTTGTTCTGTGTCTGGGTGTAATTTATCTATAATATGTATGTATTTAGAAATATATAAGTAAGTTTACTAGTATCAGTAGTCTATAGTAGGTACTCATAACTCAAACTCTGCTTAGCTTGAGACTAGACGGCGTTGTGTTATACATGTGGAGTATTATTATATTATATGTTATTATATTAACTTACTTTTATAATCGTATATTTTTAATTTATACGATTGTGTGAGGCACATTGACTCTGATTTCACTCATAAACGTATTCAAATGGCCCACTATCGATTTCTGCATTGTCTTTTCTACAGTGCTCGCTCCAGTAATATCGTAAGTACCCTCACGGCAAGTGGACAGCTTTAGGTAGCCGGTGGTACAGTTCGGCCTTATTTGTGAGTTCGGCTGACTCGCCCGACTTGCCCCAACTGGCCCCAACTTGCCCCATTCGGGACAGGAAGCTTGTTAGCGCGACTTCTGCGGTTTTCGACTAGATAACATTGTGTTAAAGATTTAAACTATCTGCTGCAGCGCGGATCAGCTTTTGTGAACTTTGCTTACATAACTGAGATACCTATTCCAGTTTGTTTTCGGTGAAACAAAGAGTTAGAAGTTCTTGTTTAAATTAATGCCCGATGTTATTTTATTAAAACTTTATTAATTAAAGCTCTGAAATATTTTCGGAGACAACATTAATTAAATATCGCTCAAATGATCGTTGGTAAATAATATCAAAAATATAAAGACACAAATAAATTCTTTGTAGTAGTGTACTCTTGATGGTCGTGGTCAGGTCTAGGTCAAGTCCTGCCTCTCTCGCGATACGACGCCATGCAGCTCTGAACTTGGTGACTTGGGAGTTAGGTAGAGAATTAAATTATCATAGTAAATTTCATACGGTGATAGTGCTGCGTCTCGCATTCATTGGACCGGACTGGACCAGGACATCAAACTGGACTAAGACTGATCATTATGGCGACACTTGAGGGAGGCATAAGTCCAGCTGTGGACATTTTTCGGCTGAAATGATGATGATTATGATGAATGCGCCTGGCTGGGTTTCAACCCAGCCCTACAAATTGTAAGTCGGGGCAGTTTCTACTGTATCACCACTGCTGACAAGCGCGCTCTTTAATATACCCATGTACCAGTATTGTACATACCATGTAAATAAATAAATTGCCTTCATTTTTTTGTATTTGTATTTACTGTTGTCTGCACCTCCACTACTAAAGCGTGTATTTTGTATACCAGTGGGACAAATGTGTTATTCGTTCAGCCCCAGCTCCTCAAGAAACGGCCAGCAGCGTCGTGGTGTTACTGATCATTTCGCGAAGGGTACCTTTTTATTTTTATTTTTTTTTATAGTGGGGAAATTCATCAAATCACAACCCCCGCTCTTGGGCGATAGTGTCAGATTTTTACTGACTAACCTCAGGTTTCCGAAGTAACCTGGCCTGTATCCAGCAACAAATGGACAGCTTAGAAGATGCAAAATGGGCGTAGTTTTTACTTCATTAGTTAAATTTTTATGAGCGCTTGTAATTTTATTCCAACTTTCCTTTCCACATTATCTGTGCTACAAATTGCAGTATCGAAAATCGTTTCAGAGGCGTTCATCATAAAACTGTAATTGAGATTTGTGTCCCCCGATTTGATGACACACTCAAAACAAAATGGCGCACGGAAACAAACATTAACGACAGTCAGATGACTCTGTTAATATAAAGCGCGAGATTTCAACGTTTTATGTGTACACACGTCGGTATAGTTGTTGCATTTTAGCAAAGCAATAGAGGTCTTTGACCTTTCCCTAAAATTCTTTGCAGGAACACTCAAAAATAAACAAGGAAAATATTTTTTTTCGATTAACATATAATGTTGAAGATTTCAATGGGTACCGATCCAAAAATTCATTAATATTTTATTTTATATTATAGGGATAACAAACAGCGGTATCCAACATAATCGGTATGTCATATACACTACTAATGACGTTATCTAAATCATCTTATGACAACCCCCGCTCTTGGGTGGAGCGGGAGATAGTGTCAGACTCTTACTGACTAAAAACCCCACCCCGTTCCTTCTAGTCTTCGTACCGGGGCTTGAGTTTCCTTTCGCCCCTCCTGTTGCTGACAACTCCTTGAGGCGTGCGGGAACAGAGCGCGCCGGCGTCTTGGGCTCGGTCCGGACAGTTATCGGACGGTCGGACAGCGAGCTACCCATAGCTCGCCGTCTGCGAGCCCGAAGACAACATCTACTAATTTTAATTATATACAAATTAAAAAAATAAATGATATTCTAGCTTTATAAACCATATAATTAGTAATGTCTGTTATTTATGAAGAATGGTGGATCAATGACCTCTATCGCCGAATCAAAACGCAATGACTGTAGTCGTACTACAGTACTCAATCGCTTAACATGGTGTCACAAGAGAAAGGGACTTTCATATAAGCCATGAGTGACAGAGACAGCGCTCTACAAAGCCGAACTCTGTCTAAAGCTCGATGTGCCATAATAACGCCCGGCTGCTGTACGTGAATTTGCAAATGGCCGTTTTACGATTGCAAAACTCATTTCGAATACGTTTTAGAACTGAAATAAAAAATGCTGACGAAATAAATTTAGTTATACTGTGTTCGCTTGTTTACAGTTTTTATGGCGGCCTTTTGCGACCATGTTGGATGAAGAATGAAGAATTTGTTGCATTATTTTGTTGAAATAGGCTTTTGTGTTTATGTTTTGTTTGGGTTTTCCAGTCTCATCTGATAAGGAAAATAGATAAAATGTGCAGAAATATAAAACATGAAAATAACTCAGTATTTTAGTTTCAGTTCTAAATACTATATGCGTGGTAAAAAACTCGTAAAACAGAAGTTGGGCCGGCCGGCAAATAAAGCGCGAGTGGCTACGCTTCGAGCTAGCGTAGCTTCGTCTGTGCTACGGCGTAGCTTCGTCTGCGCTACGGCGTAGCACGCGCTGTAATATTGTAGACTGTGGTGTTGCAGCTGCTGAAGCTTGGACTGTGTTCCGACTGTCAGACTTTGGTTTATGAAACCTTTTTTCAAGTATTCGATTAGTTTGAGTATTTAGTACATAAGTACAGTAGTAAAGAAGTTTATTTTGTTTTGAACAAGCAGATTCTGTTTTGCTATCATTATATCTTAATGCTTCTGTACGTGTGTTTGTCACCTAAATCTGCCTAAACGGATTAACCGATTTGATGTGTGTGTATATATAAGTAACCTGGGTCAGATTCTTAATTTTTTATTCAGATGAAAATCTCGAACCGTACAATATCGGTCAGGACCGCTAGTTTTAATAGATATATTATATTGTGATACAACTCTCAATCATAGTATAATATTTAAAGCCTATATATTATACAAAGTAGCCCTCGTAAAGAAAACTAAAACCCTTAAATACGTAACAACACAAAGAAATTAAAATAATGTAATCAGCAAAAGTTAACAGAAAAGCTATAAAATTGAAAATAAGTTATAATTAAAAACGCAATAAAGTACTGAATTATGGATCTAGAGTGTGCTGCACTTTGTGTTTGAAGTGGAACTTTACTAGAAGTTCAATTTTTAATTGGCCGGCGCTAGACCTTTATTAATTTGCTAGAGCAAACGTAGGAGATCGAAAAAATAGACGACGAAACCTTTTACTCTATGGTAATTGCATTTTTGAACACGTAGTGCCTAGGTATTGAGATTTAATTTAGTTCAGATATACTTTGCTAACGTTCCTGTGGAGTCTGTGGGGAATGAATTGGTTGTTTTGAATTTGGAATAGTCTAGTTGTTTCTTTGGTCAAATGGACCGGATATACCTGAAGAATGCTACCTATCCTTTTTTTTTCGGTGCCACCCAGAAATTGAGGAAGTATCTGTAGGCCATAAAGATATTTACTTATTGCGGGTGTTGAACCCGTAACACGCAGCGCAGCAACCAATGGCTCAAACACTGCTCCAACCATGCTGTCCGAATTGAGGGATTCCAGAACTTTTTTCTTACTTTAACTAGGAGTAAAAAAAAAGTAAAAAAAGCTTAGAAATAGGTCACTATCTGGCAGATAGTAGTTAGAGAAACAGAGTAGCTTACTTGCTTAGACTATGTCCCAACAACGACTGTAACGCCTTTAATGATGATCTAAGTCTAGTTTTCCCGGACGCGTAGCTTCATAGACGCGTATACGTCATTATACACAGCAAGGTCATACCGTCGTGTCGTTGCCGCTTCTTCGACGTCGAGTTTCATTAAGCATGCCCTCCGAGACACGAAGAAGACATGGCGTGTTACGGTCACCCATCCAAAACCCGACCTCAGCAACCGTTGCTTAACCTGGGAGTTCAAACAGTAAAAGCTACTCCACTAATAAAGGACTTTGAAAAACGGTAAGCACCACACTATTTATATATCTCAAACTAACCCTCTAAGAATAAAGGTAACGACGTGCTTTCTACAATCTTCTCGTAAGAGGCACTTACATAAAATATGTAGGTGTCAAATTGAGCGGATTAATTTTATTTATAAGCCTACTTAAGTAATAAGGGACGCCATAAGGACGGCTTGCGGCCTTCTAACGTATTTAGAAGGGGAATGGAGCGAAAGTGGTCACATGCCCTGTTTTATTTACATACTTTTATGTACATTCTGGGGCTCATGATGTGCCTCGAGGTACTCCGGGACATTGTTTTGAAGTTGTGTCTTTGATGTCATATGACATGACGACATGTCAAGCCGAGATATGTCAAATAATAGATAAAAGAACCACTAAAGCCACGGTAAGCCTCTTCACAAGTGAAATTGTATGGTTCATGGAGCCGGATTGATGGGAACTACCTTTTCCCTCTTGCTTTATTGAAATAATCATTTCCGAGCTATTTTTGTACCTTTGTTGCAAGTAATAGTTCCGTCAGAATACATTGTTCAGCTACTTCCTTGTTATAATGATATTAAGTAACTACTATGTTTTGGTATAAAATAGAAACTCTGGGGTGTAAATAAATACCCTATCTCATAATTATTAACAGAGATAACGGCTCTAAATATCGAATTGTAGGTTGTCATTATCATCATCATTTCAGCCGATATGCGTCCACTTTTGGACGTAGGCCTCCCCCAAGCGTCGCCACATCGAGCGTTCCTGTACGTCTCGCATCCATCGGTTTCCCGCAACCTTCACCAGGTCATCGGTTCACCTTGTAGGAAGCCTTCCAACGCTGCGTCTTCCGGTACGCTTCGCTTCTCCAGAACCTTTCGGCCCCAACGGTCAGCTGTCCTGCGAGCAATGTGCCCTGCCCATTGCCACTTAAGTTTGGCAATTCTTCGTGCTATGTCGGCTACTTTAGTTCTCCTGCGGATGTCTTCATTCTTGATTCGATCACGCAAGGAAACCCCAAGCATAGCTCTTTCCTTTGCCCTTTGGGTAACTTTAAGCCTTCTGCAGGTGTTTTATTTCGTGTAATTTATTTCGTTATTACAGCTTTCAAAACGGTTAAGGAAAACGTCGTGAGGAAGCTGGCATGACTTGAACCAAAATTCGAAGACATGTGACATTCACCAACCCGCGCTGGGCCCGTGTCGTGGATTTTATGGATAATTTCCTCCTTTTAATATTAATTTCCGTCTCTTAGAGAGAAGGCCTGAGATTTAGGAATTGGAACGTTATAATGCGATAATCATATTTTCTTTCCTTGCCTTTACTATCCCACTTCTGAGCTAAGGCCTCTCCCAAGTCCTTTCATGTTCTTGTCTCGTATCATATTAAAATAGTTCTCACGAGAACTCAACGGCTTTAGCTGAGTGACCTTGACATCCGCATTCCTTCTGCAGGAACCCACTGCGTAACGAATCTTGCCCAGTGGTGCACTGCACTCAAGTCCGCGTTATGCTATAATTATTTTTAATGCTGTGAGTTACAACTTCACCTCTCCATGTAGCTTTATTTAATGAGGACGTAGTATAAACTTCTGAAATTAAGCTAAGCAGATAAAAACGAACTATTTAAATAAATGTTTTGGTCGGAGATTCTCTTCTATAATTTGCATTCGCCCAATGTGGTCTCTACTTTTGTGCGCTTCTTTACCTGGTCTTCGGCCTTCCTAGTCCACTTATTGCTTGCTACTTTACGGGATAGGTTGTATGTTAACCTGGCTCATATAAGACAAGAACCAGGTTCGTTCTTTTGGCCAGTTCTGGGTCTCGATTCCAAGATATTTTTACGTCATCTGCCGTCCGATCTGCAATAGATTTATTATTAGTACTAAGCCGTATTGTTCCACTGTAGGACACTCGTGGTCTATCGTGGCACAGTATGTCTGTGTCTGGGGACTAATCTTCAGTTTTACCTGTCCACAGCTTGTTAGGCATGCGGCAGACATATCTTGCCCTCACATTATCTATATATATAAAAATGACCCCCGTTTTCCGTTGTCACGACTTGGCATGAAAACGGCTTGACCGATTTGGCTGATTTTTTTTTTGTTGTGATTGTTATTATGAGGAGAAGGTTCTTATGGAAAAAAAAATTAGGGTAGTTTAGGGTAGAGTAGGGTAGGGTAGAGTAGAGTAGGGTAGAGTAGGGTAGGGTAGGGTAGGGTAGAGTAAGGTAGGGTAGGGTAGAGTAGGGTAGGGTAGGGTAGGGTAGGGTAGGGTAGGGTAGGGTAGGGTAGGGTAGGGTAGAGTAGGGTAGAGTAGAGTAGAGTAGAGTAGGGTAGAGTAGAGTAGAGTAGGGTAGAGTAGGGTAGAGTAGGGTAGGGTAGGGTAGGGTAGGGTAGAGTAGGGTAGAGTAGGGTAGGGTAGAGTAGGGTAGGGTAGAGTAGGGTATAGTAGGGTGGAGTAGGGAAGAGCGGGAGCGAAGCCGCGCGGGCAAAAGCTAGTTTATAATAATTCACATTCCTGTGTTTTTATGCTTAAGGGTGTTTTTAATATCATATGGTTTTGAACACGCATGCGGGATTACGCAAATATCCTTTTCATACAGTATTTATTGTAACGCGTTTTTTGTATTGAGAAATTTTCTGTATGCGTGATGAAATCCGCACGATATTATAAACACCCTAGAACTAAACAAAATAATAAACTACACACATAGCCCCATCTCTTTCTTACACTAATTGAACACAAACACAGCTCACTCATCTGTCACTAAATGCCGTACCTGAATCAAGAACCCGTCCCTCATAAGATGTGTACGAAGGTACGTGCCACAAACGGCAGCTAAGCGCTGTTTGCGCTGGGGAGCGCTTCAAGCGACACAAGATCACGCTAAACGCTGCAGAGGGCTAATTCGCGACACTGTTCATAATTACTCATACGAGTTTGCTCAAGTATTTTTAATGGAGTTAGGAGTTGTTTTGTTTAAATTAAATGGGAATTTGTGTAGAGTGTTGTTTAAAGGGGTCGGTTGAAATAATTTGTATGCTTTGTTTTATTAATCGTATATTTAACATAAAGTAACATTGTAAGCAATAATGCGTATCATATGGCAGTTAATTTAACGGTTATTGATTTAGAAACAGCTAATTTAATAGTTACTATTTTAGCAGTAGTTAATGTAGTGGTTATATTTGTAGTTAAATAACTAAAAAAATAACTAATTTTTATTTTTAGTTAAACGTGAATCTCTATTTCAACGATTTGAAAGTTATTGAAACAATATTTTTTTGTTCATTTTAATGTATCAACGATCACATCAACGATTGCATTACTGCTTGCCATCTCGTCTCCTCCTCCCGTCCCGTCCGTTATGTCTCGTCGTTTTCGTCGTCGTCGTTTCTTGTCTGCTCGTCTGCTTGCTTGCTTGCTTTTATATAATTATTATTTATTTATTACCATCAAGTGAGATCGCAGGCAAGCACTAGTTTACATCAGATTAAAAAAAAACCTAAATGTATCGATTGACAAACTACTAAAAATTCGATCGACTAGTAACTGTACGTGGTTACGTAAACAGCTCTACAATTTGCTACCTTCTGATTCTGTATGGTTCTTGATCGTGCATGCTGGGCAGCAAAAAACTCGATTAAACCTCGCCCTCGCTTCGTGAACAGTCGCTTATCAATTCAGTACAACCCGAGAACAATTTAAAACGTAATAAAATTCTCTGTCCCATTTCGATTGTCCGAGTAGGTACATGAACTTCGTACATTGTTATTCTACCGAATGCCCGACAAACATGTTAGATAGAACGGAGTTTAAAGCTGTAAGCGGTGCACCGCAAGCTGCGACCAAGCCTCTTTGTATTTACTTAGGACCCTTCCTCTTTATGATATTTTCGTTTGCAATGGTCCCACGGAGCCGTACGTAATAAAAATAACGTGTGAAAGAGAATCTCATTTTTCAGGAACTGATATATTGTGTCTAATAGTATTGTTATTACATTATTCTGTTTAGGGATCTCGTTTTCGTTCGTAAAACATGTCAAATATGAGGTTCTATGTCGAAATGTTTTGCCGGTCAGTTTGGGTTTTAAACGTCCACTGTTGGACATGAGCCAAATCTCGCTAGAATGAGTAGTCCTGTGTGTTTTGCATCCATCGGATACCTGCGACCCTCATCAGGTCATCGGTCCACCTTGTGGGAGGGCTTTCAACGCTTCGTTTTTCGGTACGCGAATCCATCTGAATACTATTAACGTATTTACGATGTATTTTTTAGGTTGCTCCATACAAACTTTAGACTTCAGTTTCATCTTTATAGGGGTGAATTTTGGTAAATCATTTATAATTCTCTGATCTTATAAAGAACTAGCTTTTGCTCGTGGCTTCGCTCGCATATATAAAATATAGCCTATGTCACTCTCCTGAGTAACGTAGGCATTTTTTCACCGAAATAAAGCTGTTTTATTCCTATAAAGCAGCTTTCTATCGGTGATAAAATTTTAGTAATCGGACCAGTACTTCCAGGGATTACCTCCTACAAAGAAAATAACAAACTTTACTTCTTTATAATATTAGTAAAGATGTATACGAGTATGTCCATTTCAGCGTTCTAGATCTAAAGGTTTTGAGTGTGGTGTTGATGAGCCATTGAGTAAGTTTTGCATTTTGTATATACAAATAATCTCATCACAATTGTGATTTAAAAAAATTATAATTTAAATTACGTGGTTTAGAAAGAGTTGTAGGATAAAGAGAAAGACTGACGTAGAAAGCGAATATGTAGAGATGTCGTAATATTGTTTTTTTTTCTTATTTATAGGCTCGCAATTGAACGCTATCTTAACTGATGAAGAGTGAGGATGTGGTCGACAGTGGAACTTGTTTACCTAGAAGAAACCTAAACTAACTCTTGACTTAAAGACTCCAGGCTTTAGCAATCAGGAAACACTAACTCCAGCATGGTATTCCGCTCTTTGACTACACAATGCTTTTACTATGTTAGTATTCGGTAATTCCGAGATTTACTCGAATATTTCACAAAACTTGCTCCAGGAAATAGCCGTTTTTTTTAAACCCTTAAAAGTTTTTGAAAAAAGTTGTTTATATGTAGATAATATCCACAAGATACTGTGTTTCCAAAATATCTAATGATAAATGTGTAATAACGTCATAATCAGCTACGAGCGGTTGTATGAAAACTAGTGAAAATGTGTGTCGAGATGCATCACCTTAATATTATAAAAGCGAAAGTGAGTTTGTTTGTTTGTTACGTCTTCACGCCTAAATGGCAAAACCGATTTTGATGAATTTTAGTACAGAGACAGCTGGGACCCTGGAGATGGACATAGGCTATTTTTTTTTAATTGATAAAAGGGGGAGAAAGATTAAAGTATATTAATAAATGCGGGCGAACCCGCGGGTAAAACCTAGTAAAATAATAAAAATCAACAACATGTTGAAATACAAGTGTACCAATTATGTTTTACAAAGTATTTCAAAATGGTTGAGACAACATCTGAAAGGCGAATTAACACATTTATTTTCGTACAAGCTTTGATATTAAACAAAGATATCAATTTGTAGCCGTTTTCAACAGGATTAAGATATAACAAGAACAATTTGAGTATAATCAAGGGTGATACAAAAGCCTTTTGTGTCCCGGGATAATCCGTCAAGCATTCCGTTTTGTGTGTACGGAATATACCTTCGAACCCAAATAATTACCTTTTATTCAGTAGTATACTTTGAGAATTTGTCGTAATTTTAAGCACAAAAATAATAATCCAGGCTTTATTATTTTTGTGAAGGTTTGTTTTTTAGAATAATGTCGGGTCTCTGTCCAAATATGGTAGGCAATATTGTGGCTAGGTCCGTATTTTTTCAGGATACAACATAGCGAACCTAAATCTCTCCCGTCTTTATCGTCCGCTCACTATCCTTGAAGTTATTGGGGTAGTTATGTGTAAGATTTATGTAGATAACGGTTTTTATAATAAATGTACGTAAAGAAAAAATTAAGCTATGAAAATGGGTTATTTATTTTATGCGGCACTTATAAATGGAATTTTATTAAGAGCATAGTAGGCAGTTTTTTTTGTTTATGGCAACAAAATATCGGATTGTAGTCTAATAAAGTCTTTTATGAATTAAACTGTAAGATTGATTACTATATTATATCATTTATTTTGAACTAATCTCACTTCTCGGCTTGACAGCCATTGTAATCTCATCGGACAGTGTTCTTTTTTTAAACTCGAATTTTTGTTTATTATGTTTTAAAAGAGGTACTGAAATGAAAGTTGCTCTTGAGTATGTACTTATTCCGCTTAGGCAGAGCACCGCCGTGTCCTCGTGGAAGCGATCGGCGGATGCGAGAAGTCTTTAGTCAGGGCCCGCCCTGGTATACAGGTCATGGAGCGAGGAGGAGTGGCAGGCGGTCGCCTCCTTCTACGAAGCAGCAATGCTAGCAAAGGACGCACGCGCGAGGGAACGGCACGCACGCCCCGGCCACCGGGATCCCGATCCCAATTTCCAGCCACCGTTGGCGTAGGTTTGCGGACGGCGAGTAATGGGAATCACGCCGTCCGGTCGTCCGATAACCGTCTGGACCGAGCCCAAGTCGTCGAGGGCGCGTAGTGTATCACGCACGCTTCAAGGAGCTGTCAACAAATCTTACAGTCCCAGTAAGGTCGAAGCCTGGGGTCAGGGAATGCATGGCAAAAAAGAAACAAACAAATGGGATTTAGTCAGTAAAAGTCTGACATTCCTCCCGCTCAGCTCAAGAGCGAGAGAAGTCACTGGATTTACTAAATTTACTAAAAGAACCATACATAATTACTTTGAATTTACTGTTTTTTATTGGCTTCTAGACCATCAGCGACACGACAAGTCACACATGTACAAGATTAAGTAAAAATAAAATGACAGTTTTTGATGATTTCTCATCTTAATTCATTAAATTCCACGCGACCGCGTTCGCTCTCTCATTGTCTTTCTTTTGTCTCTAATTACGGTATACGAAAGGTTTAAAAATGCACTTATTAATACAGAAAAGTCGAAGCAAATCCTTACTTCCTTACTAATATTATAAAAGTGAGTTTGTTTGTTACGTCTTCACGCCTCAATGGTAAAACCGATTTTGATGAAACTTGGTACACGGATACACCATGTCCTGGAATAGGACATAAGATACTTTTTATCCCGGAAGTATATTTCCTTAGGATAATTTTCTGCTATCACGCGGGCGAAGCCGCTGGGAGCAGCTAGTTACATATAATATGCGAAATTTTACTATATTTATTCATTTCTGTAGAAGGAGACTTGCCGAGACAACGTGCTTTTAGTGTGATTCGCGATTCCCGCCAAGTCGTGACTAGTTTAAGTGTGCAAATGTCAGTAATCGAATGCGTCATTTCACAACTACGGCATACGATCACTGCGAACGTTTCATATTTGAGACAAAGCCGAATTTTGCCATCTCACACTTGAGATATTTGAAGACAAGTGACTGAGACTAGACTGTTATGATACCTTATCATCTCCTGGGATAGCACATTTGATTTCCTTTTATTCTGGAAGTAGGTTCCTTTGGGATAGTTATCTACTATCACGCGAGCGAAGTCGCTGGCAGCCACTAGTTTGAAATAAATGTTTGATTTGGTAAAACATTATAATTTAGGCGGCTTAAACTAGTGCGCCTCACCATCAACGATTACATCACTACTTACCGTCAAGCGCGATCGCAGTCAACCACTACTTTATATCAATTAAAAAAAACCAGCATCTTTACTAAGCTGGTACAACTCGTAGGGGGCGTAATTTTTGAATATGATCATTGGGGATTCAAAAACATATAGCGAACAACTGGGTGCATTAGCCGATGCATTTACTGCACCCAATCTAGGTTAGTGAATCAGTCAATATTTTACGGCGCTTAGAGCCTTATGCAAACGCAGTAAAGGTTCATTTACGCCAAAATTTACTTACCCTAATACTGAGCTGGGAGGTTCCGGAAGCGAAGCTTATGTTCAGCTATAGAGCTGGGTAACTATCATGTTTCTTGTTTTTTTTCTATTAAGAAAGCTAAAAATGTAAGGAAATGACGTCATCTCAACGCTCAGTCACGTGGTTAGAACAAAAGAATTCGATGAAAGCTTAATAAGAAAGCGAAACGGTTGTAACTTGGCTAGGGGGGCAGGTTTGACAACCATTTCACCTGATGGTAAGTGATGATGTGGTCGACGATGGAGCACGCTTGCCTAAAAGTAACCTGTTCATTCTTGACTTAAAGACCCTTGACCTCTTGACGAAACAGAATCAGGTCGGGATTCCAACAACGGAAACATGATTGGGTTGATACCTAATAATTTTTGCTTACTTTCCGAGTGTGTGAATATTATAAAATCGAAAGTTTGTATGTATTTATTAAGCACATAAAAAAACTAAACGGCCTTCTTGCATTTTGTGGCTCTTCCAGGCAATCTGGAATGGAAAGTAATATTGTCAGAACATGATATGGGATCATTAATTTAACAAAAAGCACCGGTATTAAATATTATATAGATACATAGATGTTTGTATGTGTTTGTGTGTGCGTTTGTAACTCCTTTACGTACGAACGACTGAACAGGTTTGGGTCAAATTTGGAATACGGGTAGACTGTCCTGGAATAGGACATGCATCTTTTTTGCATTCCAAGAGTATGTTCCTTTGGGATAACTTTCAAATTTCACGTGAGCGAAATCGCTGTCAGAAACTAGTTTAATGGTACGAGTAATAAGTGGAGTGGAGTGCGGCGTTTCACTTGTTTATCTAACTATACCCTTGTCAAAAGTGTTCTAGAATCGCTTCAGGAGGCTTTTGACATGCTGCCGACGTTTTTCTTGGATTTTCTTTTTGATATTGATATTTTTTTACTATTTCACGTTGTAATGTAATCGTTTGTTGGCTATAGTAATTTGAAAATTCTGTATATAAGTTTTAAGAATCCATTACCAATAAATTACTATGATTTTTATCAAAACTTGCGCAATATCTGACATAGTGAACCGACGATCTGATTATGGTCGCGACAATCCGATGGATGTGAGACGCACAGGACTGGTCATGGTGACGACACTTGGGGGAGGTCTATGTCTAGCAGTAGACGTCTTCCAGGTAAAATCTCTCCTTTACCGAAAGATCAGGGTTACTTCGCAAGTCATTTATGTTTAAGCTCAAATAATAAAAAAATTGGAGATGAATTACATCTAAGTTTGATCAAATAAATTGAGTGGATCTATTGTGGTTTGGGCTGTTGGGGTAAATAGGAAACCAAGAGCAACATCGTTTTAAGGATTTCAATCATAACTGTTTATTAACCGTTTCTTTATATTGGAAGGTGTGTTCTTTATATTGAAGACGTGTGCTCCTAAGCAAGGCTAAAGGAATACAGTAACTATAACCTTACGAGGGATTTCAGTCAAGTGGTCACGCGGGACTCTGTCCATTAAATATAATATTCATTGGTTAGAAAAATAAACGCCATTGTGTTGAAGTAGGATAGGTTTGTTTTTGATTTACTCCAACAGGGGCTTAGTTAGTAATAATAGCAGTGTCTTCTATCTAGACTTTTCCGATGTTAGTTTTGGCTTCAGTAACGGGACACCATTTGGCCCCCGCAACCCATTAACTGGTCAATATGGACTCCTGAGATTAGAACGACAGCCAAATTTTTATGTCTGACGGATGTAAAAAACATTTCATGCGTGCTTTTGCGTTCCATGCATGCTGCTTAGCAAGAGGTTGTCATGGAAAAGACACGCATGTGTTAGAAATATATATGGATGTAACTATATGGAGGATATATATTTATATCTACCTATATGTCATACTAAAATGTCAAGATGGATGACGGTTATTTACTGTGTTGTTCCTTTCACTTTGGTGTGTAAGAAAAGGATTTTATGAAGAAAAGCAAAAAAAGACAAGACTAAGTATTTATTTCAAATAAACTTGTCAGTTAATCGAATAAACCACTCGCTCGTTTGAAATCTAGGTCTTCGAGGTGAAGAACGGCCAAGAAACACCTCAAAAGCTCTGATATAGTATTTTATAGACAGAATGTACAATATCATTGTCACAAAACCATAATTAGAAACAAAAGTCACAGTATAACAAATCATCATCATATCAGCCGAAAACCGTCTACTGCTAGACATAGGCCTCCCCAGCGTCGCCACAACGACCGGTCCTGTGCGTCACGCATCCATCGGATTTCCGCGACCCTGACCAGGTCATCGGTCTACCTTGTTGGAGGCCTTCCAACGCTCCGTCTTCCGGTACGTGGACGCCAATCCAGAACCTTTCGTCCCCATCGACCATCTGTTCTGCGTGCAATGTGACCAGCCCAGAAATACACAGTATCAATACAATCATTGGCAATAATATTAAGATATCGTATTAAATAACTTACGTGAACTACGAGAGCTCGCAAGCTCGAGAGCTTGCTGAGAGCAAGTGAGAAGATTTTAATAGAAACCAGTCGTATTCGAATCTTGAAATTTGGCACAAAGCAAGGTCTTATAGCACAGGTATAGGAATGAATTTGAAACCAGTAAATTTGTTGTTACCGACGTCACTTTGCACGGAACCCTCAGTGCGCGAGTCCGACTTGTTTTTATTTTATTTTTTCTTCTTTATTTTTCTTTAATTAATTTTTTATTCTTAGCTTTTTGCCCGCAGCTTTGCCCGCGTAGGTACATAAAATATAGCCTATGTCACTCAAGAATAAAGCAGCTTTCTATTGGTGAAACAATTTTAGTAATCGGACCAATACTTCCAGAGATTACCCCCTACATACAAACTTACAAATTTTACCTCTTTATAATATTAGTATATGTAATCTACATTAACTTACAAATCTAATTTGGGAACTGTTAATCTTTTGCAAACCATATTTTAGTTCTTACGGCTGACCTTAGGTTGGGAACCTTAGAGTTTAATTCATTAGTTACCAAATCCACACAAAGCTAACACGTTCAAATCCTATTTCCAACTAATAACATTGCTGTAAGTGTGATAATCTGTGCGTTAATCAGTATGGCTGTAATGGATGTAGATGGAACTTGGCATACCTACTTGTGGTTCACGACCAGGATTAGTATATAGAAATAGTTCCATACATCTAGAAAACCTGCTCTTGTCTCTACTGCTTTTAGACATGTATGTCACTGATTTCCAAACTAGTGCGGAAAAGTGTGCGAGCCCGCCACAATTAAAGATAAAGAAGATAAAGATAAAGATACTTTTATTTTGCAAATATGGGTAGCAGTAAAGATGACAGAAAAATATAGGTAACAAGTTCAGCCATATTTTACCATGTAGGCATGCAAAAGACATAAAATTTAACACACCACCACCAAATACAATTTTAAAATAATACACAACGCAGTATTAACAAATAAACAATAACAAAGAAAATATTAAAATTAACTTAAAACACTACTTTTAATTTTTTAAACCATTATATTGTATACTTAAAAATCTTTCTCATTCAGGTACTCACTTAAGTTATAATATGCTTTCACCACTAAAAAGGTTCGAAGTTTTTTTTTAAATAATGATAATGGAAGCTCTTTCCAACTCTTAGGCATCTTATTATAAATGACTGGAGCCATGCAGTAGACACTTTTGCGCATAAGTGCTGTCTTAGCTGGCTCCTGACATAGCAGGCTATTATCACGTCTATTGCGGGGAAATACATCAGCTATGCGTTTAAAACGACTAGGGTTTGTCTTCACAAACACAGCTACTTCTAGGATATACAAACCAGGCAATGTTAATATCTTGTGATTTTGAAAATATGGTTTACAACTATCAGTAGGCTTTAGCTTAAACATCGCTCGGATACATCTTTTTTGTGCCTTGAAGGCGATTTCTCTTTCGGTAGAGTTTCCCCAAAATATGATCCCATACCTCAAATGTGACTCTACTATTCCGTAATAGGCAGTAAGAAGTACATCTGTGTTGGTTATGGTTGATAATGCGTGTAAAGCATATGCAGACTTACTCATTTTCTTACATAAAACATCAATGTGGGATTTCCAATTTAATTTTTGATCTATCTGTAGACCCAGAAATTTTGTACTATCAACTTCTTCTAATGTATTATTCCTATAGTGTATATTCAAGTTAATACTAGAGGTCTGTTGTCTAAATTGAATAAGTTTCGTTTTATTCAAATTTATTTTCAAATTATTTGACTCTAGCCAGTTTAACGTCTGTTTTATACTATTGTTAATGTCACTCTCATACGTCACTATACTTTCACAAGGTACTGTGATCGTGCTATCATCCGCAAAAAGTGTTATAGGTCGCTCAATAGATTTTGGTAGATCATTAATGTATAAAATGAATATAAACGGACCCAAGACGCTGCCTTGCGGCACCCCAAATAATACTTTACGCTCTGAAGACCAAAATGTCTCTTCATGTTTAGTAGCTATATTAATTTTACTGACTTCAGTTATCTGTTTTCTGTTTTGTAGGTATGAGCTAAGTAAATTAAGGACATTGCCTCTGATCCCATAGGCTTCGAGCTTGCTTAAAAGAGTAGCGTAGTGGACATAATCGAATGCCTGGGTCATGTCACAAAATATACCACAAACAGGGTTTCGGCGATCAACATTTTTAATCACATTGTATATAAAATCATATATCGCCATATTAATCGTCCTATTTAAACGAAATCCTTTCTGTTCTTCGCACAAAAATTATGTTTATCTATAAATTTATAAAGTTCCCTATAAATATACTTTTCAAAATTTTTTGAAAATACTGGAATTAATGATATTGGTCGGTAGTTTTCCATTCTTTCTCTATTATCTTTTTTAAAAAGTGGCTTAATAATTGATGTTTTTAATGCCTCAGGAAAAACACCAGCGCTAATACTTAGATTTATTATATGACTTAAATGGCCGCTTATTTCTCTTGACACCTGTTTTAGTATTTTTGTGGCAATACCGTCATATCCTACACTATTTGTATTTTTTAATGAAATTATGATTCTTTCTATATCTAGTGGTATACTAGGAGCCATAAACATTGTTTTATTATTGGTATCAATTTTATTATATATTGGTTTGCTAGTCACATCAAGTTTCCCTTGTACTTTGTCTATAAAATAATTGTTAAAAGCTTCAGCAATGTCTTTAGGTTTTGAATAAAAACTGTTATTATGTATAATTTTAGTAATATTAGATTTAGGTAGATTATATTTAGCACGATTAATGATTTGCCACGTAGTTTTCGACTTATTTGTAGATGAATTTATTTTATAATTATTTTGCGCCTTTTGTGTTAGATGTATAATTTTTTTGTGTAAGCGAGAGTAAGCAGTGAAAGTATGTTTATTAATTTTACTTGGGTTTAACCGATATTTCCATAAAAGATTTCTTTTTTTTTACTGCCTAGTTTGATTCCCTTAGACAACCATTTAGGTTTCTTTAAGACATCTATTTTGATTAATTTAATTGGAAAACACAAATCATATATCAATTTAAATAAATCAAGAAATTTATTATAGGCTTCATTTGGATCGATTGTGTCATAGATTTCCGCAAAGGATAGACTTTTTATGTGATTTTTAAATTTCACAATATTTTCTACACTATAGTCTCTCTTAGCCGTGTACCAATAATTTATGAGACATTTGGATTGAACTGGACAATGAAGCAGCTGTGCCGTATGATCGGACAAAGCCAGTTCTATTACTTCAGTTTTACATGCTTTACCGAAATTATGAGCAAAATTGTCTATACAAGTCATACTGGCTATGCGAGTTGGTTGTTTTAATGCTAGTTTTAAGTTATAACTCATTAAAAGACATTCGAAAGCATTTGAGTGGCTATTAGGTTTAAGCATATCTATATTAAAGTCCCCAGCTAGTATAATGTTGTTATATCGTGTGCGTGATATTTCTTGCAAAAGCGTTTCCATTTTATCAAAACAGTGATTGAGATTATTTATATTTGGTACTCTGTAGATACAGACGACAATTATTTTAAAATCGGTTAGCTCAATCGCACAGCATTCAAATATACCTGATGAAGACAATTTAGAAATTTTAGGTATTTCCTTATATTTGAGACCATTTTTAACAAGTATACATGCCCCTCCTCTTTTTCTCCCTTCTCTACAGAAATAGGCAGCTAGGCTATAATTTGGTACATACAATTGATGTTGACACCCCTCCATAATGAAGTGTTCCGTTATGCATAGAACATCCACGTCTTTCTTTTTTTCAGATAATTCATCCAAACAAACAGTTAAGACATTAGCCTTGTTTACTAAACCAGCAATATTTTGATGTAAAATTTTAAAATATTGATTACAGAAAAAACTGGTCGTTAGAGCCTCCATTCGACATTTTAGAAATTAAGTATCAGTTTCAATTTGTCCAAAAAATATTCTTGCAAAAACTTAAAATTGTTTTTCACGTTATAAATTGCTACAAGTATGTTCAGTTGTTATTAGAGAACATACTATTTTCTATTATAAATCCAAAAAGAGTAAGTTGCTTGACTGAGGTTCGAACTCAAGACACGATGTTAACGGAGCGTAGGTAAAGCTTTATGCCACTGCGCCACACGGGTCGTTGATACGGCCACATAAATTGGTGTTCGCTTTCTGTTATTTTGTAGAGAAATCGTTAAAACGCAGAGTTTAAATTTTTATAAAGTTTTTAGGTACACCGTCATCACTTTTTTTTATTTATATTTTTCCGTGTTTTTGTGGTTGCACTGAATTGAATCACTTTGGTAATTATGCGTCGTTTTGAAAATTGTACACTATTAGACTATTGTTTAAAGTTCTGTTATATTTACTTTACTGATGTTGTCACTTTCACACTGTTTATATTTTAAAGTTTTGATACAATGGTATTTTTTTTTTTTGTTTTATGTACTGTTTCTTGATTTATTCACTTAGATAATAGTGTCACACGGTATTTATGATTACTTGAGGATGTTTTAATACTAATTAATCGGTTTTGCTGATTATAACTATTTTTAATTGTTTAAAAATACGCGGAGCTAGTTGTTATGCGTGGCTGGTGCTGCCATCTGATGATGTATTAATTGTATTTATCGTATCATGATTGGCACTACACTTTCTTCTGCGAAGCAGTAATGCTAGCGAAAGAGGCAGTCGCACGCGTGAGGGAAAGGTCCTCACGTCCCAGCCGCCGCCGCCGGTATCCCGATCGATTTCCAGTCACCGTAGGCGTAGGCTTGCGGACTGCAAGCAATGGGTAGCACGCCGTCCGGTCCGGTAACCGTCATTTCAGCCGAAATACGTCTTTTCAAGAACCAAATATTTTTATTTCACATAGGGCTACATGAGCACTTATAAAACGTCAGAAGCTAGTTCACGGTTCCAAATTAGTCGTTTCATATGGAGAAAAACCGGTAAGAAACTCCATGGTTACGCTTTTAAAAAAAGTGGTTGATGTTACAATATTTCCATATTACAGTAATAATAATAGATATCATACTACACTGTTACACATAGGCCTCCCCCAGGTGTCGCCACAACGAAAGATGTACATCTCGCATCCATCGGATTCTCGCAATCAATAACAGATAAAAAAAAAACCATCATGCCTTTGTACTTTTTGTTGCATAAAAAAAAAACATCATCATCATTACAAACGATGTGCGTCCACTGTTGAGGCCTCCCCCAAGTGTCGCCACAATGAACGTTCCGCCATAACACGAAGAAGTGCCAAACTTAAGTGGCAATGGGCAGGGCATATTGCTCGAAAAACAGATGGCCGTTGGGGCCGAAAGGTTCTGGAGTGGCGACCGCGTACCGAAAGACGCTGCGTTGGAAGGCCTCCTACAAGGTGGACCGATGACCTGGTGAAGGTTGCGGGAAACCGATGGATGCGAGAAAAAAAACATGATGTAATGTCATTTTTATCAATTTTCCATCTAATATGTTCAAGATTACCCTAGTGTTCCGTGTATGCGCCACATTAAGCGTTCGATTGTAACAGAGTCTGGTCTCGCGTGCTGCTTTGTGCCGTGTTGATCGAATTTACATTGTGTGCTGGCGTTTTACACCATTAGGTTGTAGGGCTTTGAGACTTTAACGAAGGAACTAATGCTATCTAAAAATCGATCTTTTAAATCGCTGGAAAATTATCGAATGGGTTCTATGTAACGGCTATGTTAGTGACCGTGAAATGTGACGTTAGTGTGATAAGAACGGTATGCCCCGCTTGGGCAGAGCACTGTCGTGTCCTCGTGAAGGCAATCGGCGGCAACGACCTGTCGCGCCGGGCCCTGGTTCAGGCTATGGTCCGGAGCGAGGAGGAATGGCAGGCGGTCGATGTGTGTAAAAATATTTAATAGGATACCGAGTGACTTAAAAATTCTTAATACAAGATTATTTAAAAGTAAATTGTACGATTGGCTGTCTACTAATAGTTTTTATAGTATTCGACATTCGCAACGCGTTCAATACCTTAGAGAGAGACGTTCTGTTGAGCGAGGTAAAGGAAAAAATCCCTTCTTTATATCCCTTCCTTCATCAGATTTATAGGCTGCCTTCTAATCTTTTCTCCGGTAACAGCCTTATCCTTTCCAAAGTGCAGGGGAGCACAGCAGGGGGACCCGCTCGGGCCACTCGTTTTCAGATTGTCGAGCTGAAATCCAGTCTAAACGTGTGGTACCTTGACGATGGCACTATCGGGGGTAGTCCTGAAGATGTTTTTCAGGACTTAGTGGCTCTAGTCCCTCGCCTCAGAGACCTGGGTCTGGAGGTGAATCCCTCGAAGTGTGAATTCTTCCTCTGTGGTGCTGATGCTCGTACACACTTTTCTCGTTTTGACGCCCTTCTTCCTGGCCTCAGAGAACTTTCACGCTCTGGCTTGAATCTCTTAGGATCACCTATTTTTCTTACTGCAGTTCCTGAAGCCATTAATTCTCGAACTCAACTTCTCCTTTCTGCTCACGAGCGTCTTAAAGATCTTTCCGCGCACGTTGCGATTGTCCTGTTGCGCATGTGCTTCGCTCTCCCAAAAATCACGTATCTGTTTCGGACCGCCCGTTCTTGGCTTTGTCCTGAGGAAGTTTCCTCGTTCGACAACGCCTTGAAATCGGTGGTGGAGTCTGTTCTCAATGTCTCCCTGGATGGGCCCCAGTGGAGGCAGGCGACTCTACCTATCCAATGTGGTGGTCTCGGGGTGCGGTGCGCACGGGATGTGGGTCTGCCGGCTTTCTTGGCGTCTGCGCATGGGATTGCCAACCTAGTCACTGTATTACTCAATACCAATGGTGACGGGGGAAGTATGCCTTTTGTATCGGATGCTGAGTCAGCTTGGTTGGTTCTCAACTCGGGTGCAACAATCCCCGATTCAGAAAATGTTCAGCGGGCGTGGGATGACATAGGAGTGAAGCTGTGCCAGGAGCAATTGTTGGAGGGTGCTTTGGGAGCCGATAGGGCCAGACTACGTGCAGTGTCGCAACCCGAGTCCGGGGCGTGGTTACAGGCGATTCCTTCACCTCATCTGGGCACTCTTCTCGACGATGACTCTTTGCGTGTGGCGGTGGCTCTCCGCCTGGGCTGTAAGGTGTGCGAACCACACACATGCATCTGCGGTTCCATGGTGGAGGCCGTTGGCCATCACGCACTGAGTTGTCGGCGTTGCACAGGGAGGTTCCCACGGCACCATGCCCTGAATGACATAGTCCGTAGAGCCCTTGTATCGGCAAACGTCCCCTGCGTGCTTGAGCCTGCAGGTCTTAGCAGATCTGATGGTAAGAGGCCGGATGGGCTAACTCTGGTGCCATGGAAAAACGGGAAGTTCCTAATCTGGGACGCAACTTGCGTTAGCACTGTCGCCGCCAGTCACCTAAGTCGCACCATGCACACTGCCTCTGCCGCCGCTGAAGATGCCTGCTCTAAGAAGAGGCTGAAGTACGCTTCCTTGGAGCAGCCTGTTGCTGTGGAGACTCTGGGCAGTTGGAGTGTGGAGGCAAGGCATTTTGTGTGGGATTTGGGCCGTAGACTCGGCGAGGCAACGGGTGACTCCCAGTCCAGGTCGTTCTTGGTGCAAAGGATGGCCATCGCTAACGCTATTCAGCGAGGAAATGCGGCGAGTGTTATGGGCACATTTCCACCGGGAACGATTAGGGGCGGGTTATGTATTGACATATGACGTTACATTTTATTGTAAAATATTCATTATTTTTTGTATTTTGTATTAAAGTGTTCTATGCCAAAAAACATTCATCACCTAACTGTGTATGCACAAAAATTTGCACGCTCATAATGTGCTTAAAATCGTGTATGCTCTGTATTTTATCCTTGTAACATCTTTTATACCATGTTTTTATGCAAATAAATGTTATTCTATTCTATTCGGGGTTGTGGAGGTGTGACAGGCAGTGTCTTCGCGTAAAACACGGGTATTTAATCGCATGCGAATGGTCTGGAAACCGGCCCCAAGCTGGGAAAACGCTAGTGATAAGATTACAAAAAAAAATCTTGCATTCATTAAAAAATATTCCAACCAGAATAAATCGCAGCTGACATACCGGTGTTAAAAATACCAGTTCCATTATTACCATAATTTTCGTTAATTTGTATGAATTGTTTAGATTCCTTAAATCTATGCATAAAGAACATACTCAGCCTTATAAATTTCTCACTACTGGGCGCAGACCTCCTCTCTAGAAGAGGGAATTGGCCGTAATCCATCACGCGGGCAAAGTGTGAATTGGTAGATGTCATTACCTTCAAATTTTTGATTCTAGGACTTGTCGGTTCCCTCACAATGTTTTCCTTAATTGTTTTGAGAGCAGATAATTTATGAATTTAATATATTAATAAAAGAAGGCATTTAATTAATGATAATTGATAAAAAAAAAATGTGTGAAAACTGAATTGAAAAAAAAAAATGTTTATGTATAGTGAATCGTTTGCACTGTTATATGGAAGTACCTAAACATAAAATGTATGTGCAAGGTTTTTCCCATTATTTTAAATGTAAGTTTTAAAGCGCTTCTACAAACATCTTTTAGAGTACCAGGGCAATATGGAGTGAAGCAGGTAATGCTCGTGAGATGTGGTTATTGGCTCGCCGGCGCAACTTTCAAGTTCCATCGAACTCACGTAATATTGTCCCGGGGTGGGCGCAATACATTTACTACTGAAATTCCTCTCAGCTTAATAGCCAGCCGGAGGTTTCTCTTCTATAATACGTAAATAATCGTCAAGAACACTCCATAACTTTGTAATTGCTTTTTACCTCGGTGGGCGCGTGCTTTTAGCCAGATTGCTTATTTTGTTAATGAACTTCGGTGCCCAAAAGTTTTTGCCTTCGTTTCTTTAATAGCTTAAAATTATCTCTTAAATATAATAAAATGATTACACAAATCAGCGCACAATGGAAAAGTTTGTTTATTGTTAATGTTTTGATCATGTTTATTTGAGAATGTAAAGCCTTTGTGTTGAAGTTTTACAAATGTTTTACGCTTTACTCGAGGAGAAGAGCTCACGAGCTCGCAGTGCGATATCTCGCTGTATATAAAGTATAATTGTTAAAAAGTTAGCGTGTTTGATATCACTTGAATGGAATAGCTCAGCAAAAGTGTGTATCCCAAAGTTTGATCGAAAAATGTTGTTGCGCTATGATTCAAAGAGTCAGGTAACAGTTCGGACATGTAAAGGTGCGGCGTACAAAAGAATTTCAATTTGGTACCGTATCGCGCAACCCTTTTCAACTTTACAAAGTAATTTCCTGACGCGAAATTGATTTGTTGGCTTCGTGGTTTTTGTTTGGTGTGGCGACTGCGGTTTAATTAAAACCAAAAAATCTTGCCGTGATGTAATTCTGCTCCTAATAGCTGTCCCGCAGGTAACACAATTCACTGCCCAATTATTTCAAGCCCAAACTCTCCCCTGAGTGATATTGTTTATCCTTACTTTCCAATTCTAATTGCGTACCGTTTAACATAAACATCGACAAACTCCGAAGTCTGATGACAAAACGTTTGGAATACAAACATCGATTTGTCAAACAGTATCGATATAGAATTTCTTCTTCAAAATGCCAACGAGGATAATTTAATATATTAACATCTCGACGTCGAAACTCGAGCCGACTGACGTTAATATGACAAATCATTTCCTTCAAGCCTACCTCCGGCGTGCCGAGGAAATGCGTTGAATATGGTAATCATTTCCCATGTGCCACCAGACTTGCCTGCCGCCTACCGCCACTTCAAACTTAGAAATACTTCAGCATTTCAATAACTTGAGCCTCGGAATGTTGTCATCGTGTGCCGGTTAGCTGGCGCTGTTGAAACATGTTCTGTACTCGCTAATGAATAAGGATATTTTTTTCTTTTGAAAGAGTAATTTCAAGTGCCTTTAGCATGTGGTGTGCTGAGACGACGTAGGCACGTTTGTATTCAAATAACTTAATTGCTGAATAGTGTGAATGTTGTTAGGACTTTAAAAACTATTTCATCCATTTTCTTTAGGCACTTGACTTCAAATCAGGAGTTCGAAATACTGTATTCATGCAATTTTTTACAGAAAACCTATGAATTTATTTCAAGAGTCAGAGCTGTTATTTCGTTTTTCCTGTTCGCCTCAAATGTGTGGAGTTATCTGCGTACATCAGTGCACGTTTACAACGTGATTTCGTCACGTTGTCTCTAGGGGATGGCGTGAACTCGCGTTGTCTCTCGGTGCGGTGTTGCGCGATAACTCGCGGCCCAACGCTGACGATGTACTGCGTTAGTTGTGGTTAAGAAAATTAAATATTACGAATAAAAAGCTGTAAATAAATCAAAAGATGCTTAACCTGTGATAAAGAGTGGGAGGAACTGTCAAAAGTATTTTGGGAAATGAGATCGGACGGCAAGCCATGGGTAGCTCGCTGTCCGACCGTCCGGTAACTGTCCGGATCGAGCCCAAGACGTCGATGGCGCGCACGGTTCCCGCGCGCCTCAAGGAGCTGTCAGCATCAGCAGGGGCCCAGCTGGGTCGAAGTCTGCTGGGACCAGGGTTATCCGAAAGGGAGCTCGAGCCCCGGTATGAAAGCTAGAAGGAACGGTGAGGGTTTTTAGTCAGTAAGAGACTGACACTATCTCCCACTCCGCCCAAGAGCGAGTGTTGTCATTGGATGATTTTCCCCACCATAAAAAAAGGGAAGAAATGAGATGGCGGAATCAAGTCATGCAATTCTTGTACACACTCTCCAAAATGCATCCTGCAAAACAGCGAAAGGCAATCTATTTATATTTGTTTATGCCCATAGATCGTATTTACCTGATCTCACCAACACAGTTTTAGCTATTCCTTATAAATCACTAACACAATGTGTGCCTTGAAAAAATGGGAGGTGGAAGCAAGAAGGTAAAAAATAGCCCTATTCTCTGATCTACCAAATATAAACAAAAAAAAAAAATCATAATAAAATCGGCCCAGCCGTTTCGGAGGATAACAAAGGAGTTCGATAACAAACAATTTCAAATTCAAAGATTATTATTTATTTTGCTCCCGCAAGCTGTGCGCTGGTTTCTAATGCCCACTATGATCTGCCATGACCTGTTTTGTACTTAGTTTCAGTAGTGGCCAACTGACACTTGTGACCTTTTTCAAATAAAAAAAAATCATTTACTCTTTCTGAACAAACTATATTCAGTTTTGGCACACAGGTATTATTATTATTATTATTATAGGTAGGTACTAAAAATAATGTTGTCCCTTAAACCTCAATAAATCTTCTAATTCTTACTATATGGTAAAACCGATTTTGATGACACACAAATAGACCATGTCCTGGAATAGGACATAGGATACTTTTTATCCCGGAAGTATGTTCCCTTGGGATAATTTGCTGCTATCACGCGGGCGAAGCTGCTCGGAGCAGCTAGTAGGTAATCCCCTCAGTTGCCCGGATGGCCCGATGACCGTGTATTTGAGTGTACAACTAGGTAACATAACAAGCTTAAGCTTATAACTTTGTAATTTTTCACGATACAGTAATGAAATTTTGTACATAGATTCTTGACATAAAAATAATAGACACTTCTAGGTTTCGCATATACTAAAAGTAATGTTGTACCTATAGGTTCACAATCTTGAATTCCAATGCCAAAACTGCCCGTCTTTACTAATATACGTATGTAAGTGTCAGTAACTTTTGAATGCTGTGAGTAGAGCCCGCAGTTTCCGAGTTAGTACACATTCCAAGGGTTGGCAATGATCGCGCGTATTCTTATGTTTTACGAGAGGAAACGGTCCTAACTGCGTCCGAACGCGAGGATACAACGCGTATCTCAGTTTTATTTACCTCTAAAGCGGAAATCCTTCCGTTCTATTCGATTTCCGTTACAAATACCTACACAAAAATTCATTATTTACACATGTCGGATTCAAATATGAATAAAAATAGCGAATATCTCTTTAGGCGGCCTTGTTTTTCTTGTCCCTCGAGAGGAATTGAAGGCAAAGGCGAAACAGACGCATTTTATTGTATCTGCTTATATAAAGTTAGTGTGACAATCCATTTCTATCGGTGTGGGAATATCCCCTTTATTCTTATGGCCAAGTAAAGTTTACGCATTCGCGGGTCTCAGTGTTGTTGAAAAGCGAATTCCTGTGGGGGGTCATAACTAAAGATTAGACCAATTTGGGGTAATATGGGGCTCGTCTGTGACCCATTTAAGGGAGGGACGTGGTAAATGGTTTTTTGAACATCGTCCCTGTGGCGTGGGAGCTAAGAATGTGTTTTTGGTAATGCGTGTTTTCGACACCTTGGAAGGTAGGTGCCCATAAGTAGGCGTGTAATGAGGGATAATGTTGTGAATATGTGAGCCATACTTTTTTTTTTTGCTAGCACATTAGCAGATACTGAATGGAATATGTAATAAGTTATTTATTATAAAATATATAAATTAATTTATTTGTTTTATCACTGGCTGCTGCCAGCGACTATGCCCGCTTGATAGTAGAAAATGATCCCGAGTGAAATATAGTTCCAGGATAAAAAATAATAATTATATGCTGTTCTAGGATGTCCTAGAACAGCATATAATTGTTAAGCCATGTGGCTTACGTGGGTACGGAATTTGATGAAATTTGGTAAACGGGTGTGTACCAAATTTTACCAAATTCCGTCCTGCCTTTGGTGCGTAAAGAAGTAACATGTACATACTTACAAACTTACGCCTTTATATCTTACATATCTAGCATTAGTGTCCCAACGCTGGGCAAAAGCCCCCCCTACAGTCCTTCAATTGTTCTCAGGTCTGGATAACGTCTGGTCAATTGTGGATATATGTGTTATATGGATGTGCGATATGGAGCCCACATCCATAAATACACATAATGCACATTGATATGCGTGCCATGGATCCCTACTATAGATACGAGTTGCGCATCTTCCTCGCGCAGCTAGTTTGCGGCGGCGCATCTACATAGCACATCTTACTCGCATAGCTTAGTATCAGTGGAAATGGTCACATAGTTTCACAGCTTAGCTATTACATCCTCGCAGTATAGGACGTGTATAGGCACATTTTTGGTGGAAAAGCAGCCTTATGCTTGTGCGAGAAAACTGTACTGCGACTCGCAATAGTTCGAATGCACGCTTGTGCGACACACTGAAGTTCGACATCACGCTGTTGTGACAAACGATTGGGCGACAGTAGTTCGATACTACGGTAGTACGACAAATTGTGTGACTACATTGCTATTGAGACTAAAATTCAGGTAAATGGCTTCCTATCCAAAATATATTAATATTATAAATGAGAAAGTAACTCAGTTGTTTTGTTACACTTTCACGGTTAAACTACTGAACCGATTTTGATAAAATTTAGTACAGATTAACCTTGACCTTTTTATCTGGCTTTGACTTCGACTTCGCGTCCGCAATAACAGACATTTAAGTGGACGAAGCCACTGGCAGAAGCTAGTATTTCATAAATCCATCATTCTAATACAAGGATATTTCTAAAAACCATTTTATAACACGCTCCAGCACTAGATGCGAAGAGTCAAACTCAGAGAAACCACAATAGCTCATTTACCAGCTTGGAAATCTCCTGGGAATATTAGTGAACCCACCTCAAAGCTATGTACCGACCATGTTGTGGCAATACGTCCCAGATATCTAAGTTACATGAAAAGAAAATGTGCAGTTTTGAGTTCTGAAACATTTTCCAGCTCAATAATATACTCGTTCGCCGCTGATTGCGTTGGTTTCAGGGGAATTTGAACTTTAAGATTGAAAGTTAAGGCTGAAAGTATGTCGTGGTTTGTCGGATATAAGACAAAAGGGTAATGACTGCCGGCAGAGAGACCATCTGTTGGCCTCCATAGACATTAGGGCGCGTTCTTGCAAGGCGCTCGGCGTGCGGGCGCTACACTGGGAAGCCAGCAATGTACGTCTTTTGAATTTGTTTGATCGTAACAGAAGAATTTTACTTTTAATAACTTTCCTTCCGACTTGTTACGTGATCTTCGTACGTTTGATGTATTTTCGTGTTCTTGAAGATTAGATTTATAAACTTTTTTAGAACTTTCTGATCGAATGTGGGAGTCGCGTTACGAGAAATCTTTTGCTGTTTCGAGAACCTAATTAAAATTTATGATAAGTATACTTACGGAAACGATAAAAAATCTGCAAAATTGCTCAGAAACAATAGTTTTTATCCGCACTCTCTGTTTCTTATAAAACAATGTTACAAAAAGATGTTCAGCGACCGAGATAAGATATCCGCATCTCTAGTGTGTCATCAAATTCAGTACAACGTTAAAATAAATGCGAGCCTACAGAAAACCCAGTGTTGCGTGCAAGCAAATATCCTGGGAGGCAATTGAACAAATTCTCCGGGTGTAGCGGGACCCTATCGGACCGCAATGTCAGTTATTATATCTGTTATCTCCCCTAGTCCATTACGACGGACGCGTCGCGACTCGACGCGATGACGACGTCGACGTCAGAGGACGGTCTTACGCGTCGCGAAGGCCAAAGACATCCATTGTTGAAGCCGTTTTATGTTGTGCCATGTTTACGAATTTTAATGTTGAGGGGTTTTTTATTTAGGTTATCTTTGTGAGTGATTTTACAACGATATTGCAAATGATTTCTATAATAAATCACAGCACAGGAAATAAGGTACTTTTTAGGGTTTCTTGAGCAAAATATACAGCCGGAGGCTCTCAATGCTCTTGCTCAGTTTAGCGGTCTAGAGTTTTCATATTTGTTTTTATTTTTCGTAGAGAAGGGCAAAGCTTTTTATTATATTTTTTAATAAAATGGGGTGCGATTACAAATTCTATAATACTCCAGCATGTTATGATATTGCTTCGTATGAATATTTTATTAAAAACTAATAACATCTTAGAAGCAATGAATTTTCGGAAATATCTTAATTCTTCGTATAGATGTCCGACGCGCGCTTAGCTTGTTTTTATTAACGCTGTGATATGGCCTAAATCGTGATTATTTTCGGATAGAATAAAAAGATGAGCAACAATGCAACGCTTGATGCATTTTATCGAATTTATCCTAAAAAATACATTCAGCCGAACATAGAACCTCCTCCTTTTCAAAGTCGGTTAACATCTCTTGTTAAAAATCTTAAACATAACATCTTCGAATCATATTTGTTATTAAATTTACTGTCTAACATTGTCTAGTATAGAACATAATTTAAAAAGATCAAATGTCGAGATAACTTTGATGATAATTTATTTCTTTCGAAATATTGCACAAGGCATTTTAGAAACAACTAAGTTTCCAGAAATAAAGTCAAAATTAACATACATTTATCCGCAGTTTCAAACTAAAAAGATATTTAAAAGTTGAGTTGTTGCGAACGACAGCGTCAACGTAACAAAACTCTTTTAAAAGACTTATATAATTATAATATTTGTATTTAAAAATAAATAAATAGTTTAAAAAGGTATTTATTAATTCACTATGAAAAGCATTTTAATTGTCAACACAAAAATTTCTAAAATCGCAACACATATATTATATGTTGCAACCAAGATTTATGTTACTCATATTGTTACTCATATGATTTAAAAGTATGTCCATGGAGTTTCTTGCATGTTCTTCTCCAAAGACATCTACGCTTTGGAACATTCAATTTAGCTTCACTTTTTTGACTGACCAAATTTTGACAATTAAAAAGTGCCTGTTTGAAATAAATAGGTCTATTTGAAATAAACGTTTCTGATTTCTGTATGTGCTATACACATCTGTACATACATATACCATGGGTATGCGTTATTCATGGTACATACGTATACACATACTAACAATTTATCCATGACATGCCATTGTTGCCGTAGGTTAGTGATAGATCCAAATCGCAAAGCCATAAAACCGTAGATTAAAAACTAAGCTCTATAAAACAACGTTAACATTTTATGATCACGAGCTTTTACCCATATAGATTTAACTATTCAAGGTTCGAGCGTATCTCTATAATTAATCTAAACGAATCGACAATCGATGCCGACGCACCGACCGCTCGATGTTTCATAACAACAGCAATTCGGTGCTCGGTGCTCGGCCTGTAAGTGATCAGTTGTAAGCTCCGCCGTGCCCGAGCAAAGCCTTCAAATCAAACAAGTGTTCGGTACACCCGTCGGTTATCTGATTCCTTGATTCTCGCATCCGAGCCAATCCCCTCGGCGATGGGATCGTTCTCAATTAGAGATAAGCTCTGAATATTTTGAGCGATCATTGTAAATGACAATTTGTTTATTGATTGCTTGCTTTTTGTTGTGATTTTATTTGACTAAGAATCAAAATAATTCAAAGATGATCCAGTGTATATGGGTGTAGTGGTGTGCGTGTTTCTTATAATTTTTTTTCTGGCTCACCATCATGTATGGATGGAGAGGCAGAGGGAGGCTAAAGAAAAGATGGATGGATTGTGTGAGAAATGATAAGAAATAAAAGGACAGAATGGAACGAGACAAGTGCAGAAAGATGATGATGGCTCACCTACAATGGACAGTTAGACAAAGATACGAGATATATCCAACAAACTTACGGACTAGCGTAGTGATTTCTTACAGGGAATTTATTACGTAAGTGCTTTTGGTACTGTAGCGACATCTATGACGCCACATAAGAACTACGAAGAAAATACGAAATCCTGTATCGCGCAATCAAAGTTCTCCGCGCGATTTGAACATATCGACGATGAAGTGACAAGAACTCCTAAGTGACATTTTTGGGTTTTTTTTTTTACGTAGATAGACTTTAAATAATCGTTTGCAAAAGTCTGGCAAAAGCAGCTAATTTTATATCTAATTTTTTAACGAGTTAACTATAACTGACAATAACTATTCAGCAAGTATGCATCCAATATGCTGACAAGATCACCTAATGAACTAACACAATAACAAAATTATGTTCTGGTAGATAAAGGTTCTTGTCACTTCATCGTCGATATACGATAGCCCGACATCAGCTATCGGGCAGTCGCCCACCAGACTATAACACCCTGTCTGGTCGGAGGATCCTCCCTTTTCAAAGGAGGTTTGCGGGACTTTACTCTCTGTTCCGCATACCCTCCAAACTGGTGAACCTCGACAAAGAACGTCAGCGCAGCCTTCGTGCAGCAACTACTTCGTGACGTCATCATCACTTCCTCAAGCTTTCGAGCAACGAGCCAAACAGCCAGCACCCTCGGCTAAGGGTATCCTGACCACCAGTATGCCTACCTGGTCATACCTGGTCATCACCTCAGCCGCATCACCGACCTTGGCTTAGCACACCGCACCTTCGGCCAGTCATATGAAGAGCCATGAAGAACCTCTCCTGGTCGACGCCAGCAATCAAGCCCTACGTCGCACAAGCACTGCTCCGACTCACTGGAGCCAGCAGCACTACTCCGACTCACTGGAGCCTGCAGCATCGTCCCGACTCACTGGGACAGCACCACCCCGACTCACTGGGGCATCATCCCGACTCACTGGGACAGCACCACCCCGACTCACTGGGGCATCATCCCGACTCACTGGAATATCAGCACCCCGACTCACTGGGGCATTATCCCGACTCACTGGGATATCATCACCCCGACTCACTGGGGCATCACCGCAGACAGTTCCGACTCACCGAGAACTATGCGGCATCGGTTCCGACTCACTGGAACCAACCTACCGCTGGCCTGGCACACATCAAGAACCATCGATCTCCGATCTCCGGAGGGGAGTGATGTAGCGACATCTATGACGCCACATAAGAACTACGAAGAAACGAAATCATGTATCGCGCAATCAAAGTTCTCCGCGCGATTTGAACATATACGATAGCCCGACATCAACTATCGGGCAGTCGCCCACCAGACTATAACACCCTGTCTGGTCGGAGGATCCTCCCTTTTCAAAGGAGGTTTGCGGGACTTTACTCTCTGTTCCGCATACTTCCAAAGTGCAATTCAAGTCTACTGTCACGCAGGTGAAGCCGCTGGCATCAGCTAGTTAACAAATAAATGGTTCAAGAGATAGAGAAACGCAGAAATGAATTTTGTATCGGAAAATGGTATCAGATTAAGAGTGTTCATAGAAGTACTGAAACTACGAATTTTATTTCTCCATTGAAATACATTTGTCCATATCTCTTATAGCAGCCATTGTATGCAAAGATGATAATCGCTTAATATTATAAAAGCGAAAGTTTATATGCAATAGTATGTTTATATTTGCTTCTCTTTCATGCTCAAATGGTAGAATGGATTTAGATGAAATTTGGTACACCGGTAGACCGTGTCTTGGAAAATAGTTCAGGAAATCCTATTTCTGAATAGGCCACATGTCCTTGAAATATTTATTATTTTCAGGCGTGCGAAGGTGCTGGCAGATGATAATATACAAGGTTGGTATATATATTTTATATGTTTTGGTTGGTTATATATTTTCGAATTGTAAATATATATTTACATTACGAAAAAAAAAGCGGAAACATTTTTCTGTCTAACAACGAGTTTCAAAAGTGAAAGAATAAGGCTTCATTCATTTCTTTGTGCTGAAGATAAATATTTATCTATTCAGCTAAGCGTGTATTTCCACGATAACATGTTTTCTCACTTGTCGAGTTCTTGTTTCTCCTCCACAATAGTGTGACTCCCGCTGGAATATTCAAATATGTTAATACGCTTTCTTATTTAGTTGATGCGACTGTTGATATTCTCTGTGTGCCTGAGAGATGGTACAATAAAAGATAATATTTTTAGCGAAATAACTGCGGCAAAAACGCTACGAAAATTCCATGTGAGAATTCCGGCAATCGCGCAAAATTGTTACGCCACAAATTTGATTTTTGCCACGAATTTTGTATTTTACCGTTACGAACCTAGATTTTAACTTAACAACTTAATTGAATTAATAAGTTAAATCAAAACAGTGTCAACAAATTACAATTATGCTCATGGAGGTAGATCGTGGAAACAAAATAATTGCTTGACAAATGATAGCAATAAAGCAATTTTCAAACAATCTGCCATAATAACAAGTGTTAACTTTAATGATAATTGAATATTAATTGTTTGACATTACAGCTGACAGACAAACAAAAGGGCCATCGTAATTATAATAGGATAATATTAATTGAGCAATAATTGATGTGAAAAACCACTTTCTGCAAGTCACTTTGACTGCGTCAAATTCGAGAACTATCCTGTTAGAAAATAATCCCATAAGAAAGAGTGGCCCATGTCTCAATTCAGGCCATCCACCGAGGATGCGGGCTTGAGGAGGGTGTGCAAGGGGTAGCTCACCGTCTGATTAGAGCTTGACCCGCATTGCCGCGAAAGTACAGTTACTACTTGAAGTTAAAAGTAATATTGTCATCAAAATATATATACTAGCTTTTGCCTGCAGCTTCGCTCACGTACATAAAATATGTCACACAAGAATAAAGCAGCTTTCTATCGGTGAAAGAATTTTAGCAATCGGAACAGCACTTCCAGAAATTACCTCCTACAAACAAAAAAACTAACTTTACCTCCTTATTACAAGCTTTTATTTAGTTTTACCTGTCTCGATGTTTGTCTGTCATCAAATCTTGAAATTATGGCGCTGATCCGATAATTTTCGATTATCGGATCAGCTCCATAAATAGATAGAAACAGAAGGTGGCTATAGGAACTTGGTAGTTAAACGACACAACCCCATCGAGTTTGCCCTTGTGGCGGCGATCGGCGGCGGAGACCTCTCGCGCCGGGCCTTGGTTCAGGCCATGGTCCGGAGCGAGGAGTTGTAGGCGGTCGCCTCCTCATCATCATCATCATCATATCAGCCGAAAGACGTCCACTGCTGGACATAGGCCTCCCCCAAGCGTCGCCACAACGACCGGTCGCCTCCTGCGAAGCAGTAATGCTAACAAAGGAGGAGGCCGACCGCATCAGGCAACGGCGCCTTCGCCGCCGCCGCCGGGATTCCGATCCCGATTTCCGGCCACCGTAGACGCGGGCTTGCAGATGGCGAGCCATGGGTAGCTCGCTGTTCGACCGTCCGGTAACTGACCGGACCGAGCCCAAGACCTCGACGGCGCGCACTGTTCCCGCGCGCCTTAAGGAGTTGTCAGCAACAGGAGGGGCCCAGATGGGTCGAAGCCTACTGGGGCCAGGGTTATCTGAAAGGAAACTCGAGCCCCGGTATGAAGGCTAGAACGAAGGAATGGGGTGGGTTTTTAGTCAGTAAGAGTCTCACAATATCTCCCGCTCCACCCAAGGGCGGGTTTTGTCATTGGATGATTTTCCCACCGAAACAAAAAAACCCCATCGAGTTTTGGCTCGTATGATACGTCTTGACGAGTATTAATTATATAGGTATACCCAGCTATAAAAGCTTGCTATAAAAAAAACGATTTTCACTAAAAAGCTTGTTATATTAGTGTAGAAGTGTAGATTTCAAAATTACTTAATTTAAAAAGAGCTGAAATCGTGCGTAACAAATATTTGCATGCACAACACAACCCAGTTATGACAATTCCAGGAAAAATATATAAGTACGCAGGTCCGAGGGACAAGGGATAACGGTAGTCACCTTAAAAGCGATTTAATGCGCCAACGGTACAACGGAGGCACATTAAATGACCCCTGTAATACATCTTGAATATTCACTGGGGCAGGAAGCAGAGGTCTCCACATTAATATGGCCGACACCTGCGACCCAAGTGTCTGCTCGGTATGAATGCGGTTACAAATATGATACGGAGGATGGTAGGTATCATATTTGTAACCGATGGGATGGGTAATATTCTTTCTTTTATGGCTGTTCTGGCTGTAATCGGAACTCAATATTAGTTTTTGTAGTGTGTTTGATGGTTTTTACTTCCGATGCTATGCGAATAGAAGTAGTTTTTCGGATTTATTGGATGTTTAAGTAGTTTGACAGATTAATACAAGACGATGTGAGTGTTTATGTTTTAAAACGCTTCTGCATTCATCTACTAAGACAGGTCGGAAAGAAGTAGGTAGGCAATGGCAGAGATATAATAATGTATATAGGAATTGTATTTTTAATGACTAAAAAACTAGCTTCTGACCTTTTATACATAACGTAGGTACTACATAGGCGTTTGTTTATGTAGGAAAACGTAAAAATATATATTTTTGATTTATTTTTATTTTGTAACCTCAGTCACATTTTAAATATTCACCAGTTGTCCGCTATGTCCGGTTACAAATATGATAAGAGAAGGTATCTTAATTGTAACTGAAGTACCTACTTAAATGCATAATATGGACTTTGTCATTACTGTGTCTTAAATAAATATTTTCAACTAGCTGCTCCCAGCGGCTTCGCCCGCGTGATAGCAGAAAATTATCCCAATGGAACATACTTCCGGGATAAAAAGGTATCCTATGTCCTATTTCAGGACATGGTCTATCCATGTACCAAGTTTCATCAAAATCGGTTGTGCCATTTAGGCGTGAAGACGTAAAAAACAAACAAACAAACTCACCTTCGCTTTTATAATATTAGTAAGGATTTCAATAGGTTTTATTTTCTCTCTTCTAGCTGCTCTTGCCTTATTACAGAGGTTACATAGTTTGTTTATTTATATCTCTGTAAATCTTTATATACAGATCCCATTATGAACTTTTTTCTGTGTCGACTACTTTTTTTTTTTCGAAAAATGAGTAAAACAGATATTGTTTATTTAGTTAGTTAATCCACGGAGATAAAAGCTTGTATTCTCTCCCTCAGTAGCAGATCTTGCTGTTTATTGTTTATTCACTTATTTTATTAATGATTACTATTTCATTGTTAATCTCTTCTCGGTACAGTTTCCATAAATTTTGTTTTGATTCGAGCTTACGTTTATTACGTTATTAATAAGGGACGGGTCTAGCGTTAAAATGGCCTTAAAATGTCTATAATTCTATAAGTGTTTTTTTTATGGTGGGGAAAATCATCCAATGACAACCCCCCCGCTCTTGGGCGGAGCGGGAGATAGTGTCAGACTCTTACTGACTAAAAACCCACCCAGTTCCTTCTAGCCTTTGTATCGGGGCTCAAGCTTTCGGATAACCCTCGCCCCAATAGCTTTCGACCCAGCTGGGCTGTCAATTCCTTGAGGCGCGCGGGAACAGTGCGCGCCGTCGACGACTTGGGCTCGGTCCGAACAGTTACCGGATGGTTAGACAGCAAGTTATCCATAGCCCACCGTCCGCAAGCCTGCGTCTACGGTGGCCGGAAATCGGGATCGAAATCCCGGCGGTGGCAAGTCTGTAAGTGGTGAGAAACCTATAACCGTCTCTTTGGTTTTTTTAAATTTAATTTAGAGAAATTTAAGCATCTGCTTCAGGTCTCGGTAGAGCGAGAATCCCGTGTTTTTATTCTTTTAAACAATCTCACAGCTCTAGTGGAGGAGTTAATCTACTTATAGTCTACATGTATAATAAAATAATCCCCCTTCTGGTGGAGTCGGGTAAAAAATCACACTTATTACAATTAAAAATCTAACTTCTTACATTAAAATTAAACTGTACCACAACTGCACAACAGTCAATGCTAATCCGTACTATAAGTACATCTATAAATAAGTTTTAAAATGTCAGTTCTAATGCGGCCCGGACCACACAGGGTGACTAAGCTTAGGGTTGTCAACTTTCTTAAGAAGAAATAGAGTATATTTGATCTTAGAAGGATACAATAAGAGTACATTGTTAGAAGAAAAGAGTAAGTACCACAGTTCGACCCGGCTGGGCCCCTGCTGTCGCTGACAACTCCTTGAGGCGCGTGGGAACAGCGCGCGCCGTCGACGACTTGGGCCCGGTCCAGTACCAGAACAGTCACCGACGACGGACGAGAATACTCTGGTTTAACTTTTTGTGTAACAAATAATTGGTTGTTTTAAACTTATTGTATGTATTATTTTCAATGAAGCCATAGTTTTTAACGAAAAAAGATAGTAGATTTTAATTCTGTTTAATACAAAATTAGAATCAAAATACCTAGAGTATTTTAGCGTATTCTATTGCGTTCGTAGATTTTAAAGCGATAGTAAGATTAATTCGTTTATTTTTCTCACCTCAATACCAAAGCAATTACAAAACTAAGACAATGACAGTAATTGGATTGGATACTATGAGAGACTGATGCCTAAGCTAGGCTTTTGGCCTTTATTTCAGTTCAACTGATCTTCCCCTCTTTTTAATGGATGTGATTACAATATTTATTTTATATTGGAGCAGTGGTGGCCGAGTGGTAATGGCCCCGACTTACGAGTTGTAAGTCGCGGGTTCGAACCCAGCCAGGCGCATTACTTTGTGTAGCTTATTTCATCACCACTGCTCTCAAAACGGTGAAGGAAAACATCGTGAGGAAACCGGCATGTCCTAGAACCAAAAATTCGAAGACATGTGACATCCACCAACACGCACTGGGCCCGCGTGGTGGATTACGGCCTATTCCCTCTCCTAGAGAGGAGGCCTAAGTCCCAGCAGTGGGAACATTAAAAAAGCTCATGATGATTACAATATTGCATCTTCATTATTCTCTCTCAGACATATTATATACGAGTTTTTACAAATATTGTGCTTTGTTGTGCGTGTGTGTATGTGTGTTTGTGTACTCCTCGTCAGAATAGTACAATACTCTATATTAGATTACAGTTGGCAGCCCTAGCTAAGCCTTATGCAGTGGCGAATGCGAGTCATAGTTCACCTGCTCTCCGCTGTAAGTGGACGTCACAGAGGAGGCTGGCCATCCCCTTTGTCTGCGCCGAACTCTCGCCGAAGCGGTTTATTCAACTTAAGCTCCCAAAGCTTGCCCTCCGACAACAATCTTGACCTAGGACTTGCTTACTTACTGGTACAGTTTGATGGTACTCGTAGCTTTTTGTTTGTACTAGTTTGACAGGTTAGACTGAGTTTTTGAATATTGTTTGTTTTTTGGTTGAGCAAAAACTTTTTTTTTTTGTACTGAAATGGGTGTGTTGAGTTTTCTCAATAGGAGTTTTTTTTGAGGAATGGAATCATCCAATGACTTCTCGGGTTCTAGGGTGGAGCGAAAGGCCGTGTCAGACTTTTACTGATTGGAACTTGTCCTTGAGTAGCTCTTTGTGTATTAGAACCAGTTTCTCTGTCACAAATTCCCCGTAGCCCTGATATTTTGCTGAATTCTCTTTGAAGCGCATTTTGAACACTTATCGACGGTCGGACGCCGAACTACCTATCGCTCTCAATGCAAGTTGTGTTATTCTATTCTATAAATAGGCACGTAGATATAATAATGTGGTTGTTAGAACAAAATTTCATTGTCATAACCCAAAAACTATCGCATTTCTCAAACTCAAAGGTCCAATTATGAAATAAAACCTACCATTAATACCTTCAAGCCTTAATACCATAGTGACCGACTTTGTCTACAGACAATTATGAAATTATAAAGTTATTTTGTAACGTGGAAGGTAGGTAAACTGTACACTAACTTTTATTCTATCAAATTACAGCAGTATTCAAATCTATTATAAACATTATTTGACATTGACACAGTAAATCATTCATATCGTAACTAAATTGAGTTATTAAATTTAATAATAGGTAACAACACACACACACATCATACATTGTGTATGTGTTGTGTGTGTGTTGTGTTGTGGGTGTGTGTGTGTGTTGTGTGTGTATGGTACATAATGTATTTTAAATAAATAGCAGGTATAGTACTTCATGGGCACGCCACGATCAAGGCGGTAAGTCCCCTCTTTGAGGCGTGGCTGAAAAGACCTCACGGTGTCCTTACCTTCAGCATGACGCAGGTCCTCACCGGACATGGCACGTTCGGGAGGTTCCTGTACCGGATTAAAGCGGAAGAGACGCCCGGGTGTCGCCACTGTGCGGAACGCCCGGAGGACACCGTGGAGCACACAGTCGAGGTGTGCCCTGCCTGGGCGGAGCATCGCCGTGCCCTCATGGGGGCTATCGGCGGCGGAGACCTCTCGCGCCGGGCTTTGGTTGAGGCCATGGTCCGGGGCGAGGAGGAATGGCAAGCGGTCGTCTTCTTTTGCGAAGCAGTAATGCAAAGGAGGAGTATCAGCACCGTATCAGGCAACGGCGCCCTCGCCGCCACCGCCGGGATTCCGATCCCGATTTCCGGCCACCGTAGACGCGGGCTCGCTAACGACAAGCCATGGCTAGCTCGCTGTCCGACCATCCGGTAACTGTCCCGACCGAGCCCAAGACGTCGACGGCGCGCACTTTTCCCGCGCGCCTCAAGGAGTTGTCAGCAACAGGAGGGGCCCAGCTGGGTCGTAGCCTACTGGTGCCAGGGTTATCCGAAAGGAAGCTCGAGCCCCGGTATGAAGAGGTTAGAAGGAACGGGGTGGGTTTTTAGTCAGTAAGAGTCGTGAAAAAATGTCTTGCATCTTGTTAGGTCGGAAATTTTTGAGACGTATGGTGTATACTGAATAATATTAAGGTGTACCTATTTAGTTTTTTCATTTGAATATGTATAATTAATTTGTATATCTTTGTATTACTTAGGTATTTCTATGAAAACCCGATCCAAACTGAATTATAAATTATGCGTGATGTTTATTGAGTTAATTGGCCGTAAATTATTGCCTGTACATACACATTGACACATCGGCTGATTGACGGTAGGTGGCGAATTATGTCATGAAATCCAAGAACTTACATAATGTCAACAGTTAATCTAACGTAGAAATTATGTTTCTGCAGTGACTTTAGACTAAGTTTGTAAAAAGTATCTTAATTTACAGTTAGTAGTTAGATCAACTTCAATATGTACTTATACAATATTAACAATATTTTTAGAAATTGTTTAATTTTATCATGATCATATTAATATTTTAACAAGGTGGGGGGCGATGACCTGATCCGGGTTGCGCGAATCCGATGGATGCGGGACGCACAGGGCCGGTCGTTGTGGCGACGCTTGAGGGAGGCCTATATCCAACAGTCTTTCGGCTGATATGATGATGATGATATTAATATTTTACTGTTTACTGTTCACACAACTCTCGTAATCTATGAAAAAGTTGCATTCAGCCCAGTTAACACACCAGTTGATAACCGATTTCAAAGTTAAGAGGCTCTGCGGGTAATAATTGTTTGTTGATTCATAAATAAGTTAGTAGGCTGTGTTCTAGGTAGGCTATATTTTACCCTCCTACCCCCACCACTATTTTTTTTCTTTGATAATTTGTATGGCTTACGTTTGCCGGGTTGGCAAGTATTAGTTTGGATTCAGATTTCAGTTAAACTAGTCAAATTGTCGGTTACGCGTCTGCGTACCTACTTGTAGTGCTACAGAAAAATGTAAAAAAAATGAATTTGAAAGAAAGAAGTTATTTGTTTAATTTTTATTTTTTAAGATACTTTAAATGCGCCATGTTTGACGCAAATAAACTCTTTTTCTTTCTATATTTATGATATTTAAAACTTTTTTAGGTTTGATTAATTAGTGTGTGAATTCTACATAATTAGATATTAATTCGTGAACGGGTTTTCAAACTAAACCGCAGGCGAACTTTTTAACTGATACTCATATTTTATTATCCTTTATGACAGTATAAAAAAACGACTACTAATAAAAAAGCGTTGAATATCAATTTTCGTTTTATAAACTGAGTGTTGGTTTCTCGATCATTTTCAATATTTTTATATGCGGATATATTCCAATAACCTATTAAAATGTAGTCGTTATTATGCAAATATTAATAATAGAGTTTTCAATACAAAAGTTTTAACAAATAAATACTTTTTTACTTTAAGAAGTTATGTGGTGCATTTCTATATGCAGTAATATTCTTCATATGAAGTACTAGCTTTTACCCGTGGCTTCGTCCGCATACATAAAGTATATAGTATATGTCACTGAATAAAGCAGCTGGCAGCAACCGGAGAAAATAATTTCGCAATCGGACCAGTACTTTCAGAGATTATCTACTACAAACAAAAACTTTCACAAACGTTAAACTCACATACAAAAGGCCCGAAAAAACTATATGCAAGCTATATTATTCCGAGGGGAAAGGAATCCTCGACACGCGCGCAACAGCCAATCGCTCAACCACTGCGCTAACCGTGCCGACCATATTGATGTAGGGTCATAAGTATCTAGAATCATCAGATATATAGGTAGCAGAAGTTTTTATAGAAACCAAAAGATGGATATGCTTGTGTCAGTGAAGTCAATGCTACAGAAGTATTGGTAAAGTCAATGGTACGGAAGGCAGCTTGACAGCGCATAGTCTGGGCTGAATTTGCGCGAGCCGAGCAAACTTTAAGTGTTCGGCCAGACTGGCAGAGTGGATGCGAGGTGGTCGCGGCACGGCAATCTCAAACATAAAAACTTCACTCGGGTGTCCATAGCAGGCACGCGAGCGCGGAAAGCGGCGCGGGTTACTCAACGTGTGATGTGCGAGGCAACTTTCATCGTAGCTTGTTCATACAAGTGGCCACTGCGAGTGTGCTGGTGCCGATCGGAATCCTTGTCCCTGAGCCCACGCCACTCCCCACATCGCGCTGCCAGTCTGGTCAATAGACACGCGCGCATTCCCACGCCCTCGCCGCTACATAGTGTCGCCGAGCGCTAAAGGTGACAACCGTACAGTCAGTCACCTTTTCTCTGTCAGTAGCCGCGTGGGCAACTCTGCTCTAGAAACTGTCTCACGGCTCTTTGTGAAGTGAATACCCTTCATCATAATAACTTGCGTAGTCTGGAAGAGTTTGTTAATTGCTCGCTACCCACTCATCGACCACAAAAGAGGGTTCTTGAAAAGGATTTCCACCGTGAAAGAAATTCGTTTTCAAGTCATCAATAAAATTAAAATCCCTACTAATATTATAAATGCGAAAGTAACTCTGTCTGTCTGTCTGTTACGCTTTCACGCAAAAACTACTAAACGGATTTAGGTCAAATGGTAGGTAGGTAGAAGAGACACTGAAATAACACATAGGCTACCTATAATTCCATTGCTGAGCACGGGTCTTTGCCCGCGCGATATAAACTGTAGTCCACGCGGGCGAAGCCGCGGGCGGAAAGCTAGTTAATTTATAAAATAATAATAATATTCCAAAACTTTCACACAACGCCATCTAGTCCTAAACTGGCACACCGACCTCAAAAAAACGCTAGAAGCGGCCACAAAAAAAAATCTAGAAGAGGCCGCAAAAAATAACTGAAGCGCGCGACACCTTGTGTTCGGGGAAGCTTGAAGCCGTTTCAAGCGTTTTTTGTGGCGGCACCGCCACACATGAGCCCCAAAAAAAGGCCGCCTCAAAAAGAAGCTTGTAGCGTCGTTTTTTTGTGGCACAAAAAAATACAGTTTGACAGTAAGAAGAGCTTATGCTATGTGTACTAGATAACTGATAAACATACTTAAATATTTCTACATATATAGATAAATTACACTTACACACAGAAAAAATTGAATGATCATGCTCATCACACAAATATTTGCCCTGGGTGAGAATCGAACCCACGACCTCCGTCAGCGCCACTGACCACTAGACCAACAGGCCAGTCATGTCAACTATATCTGACGATCCTGATTACCTATCTCCTTTGCTGACTGTACCGCAACCAAACAGTGTTTAACCCACAAATAAAACAGTGTTAGTTCCCCAGTAAATTACGAGAGTCGTATATTTATTTGGTAGTGCATGGCAACAACTTGGCGACCATATTCGAACAGCATTCGTCACGGATTACATTCTCGCCACAACGTGTGTTACAATGGTGCCCAGTCATGTGACATTCATTACTCCGCACTAATTATTTTGAAACATTCTTTAGTGCTGTATGTTTGGATTTTATTTTTGTTTTTGCTGTTTTTTTTTTCATTGGGGAATTATGAAACGAGCGACTAAAAAAGCTTAGCGACTGATGATGAGATACCGTTTTAACCCTTCAGATACCGTCAATTAGAGACACAATAGTAAGACAATAGATGCGCGGCCACCGGTGGTCGCTTGGCGATTCATGAATTAATTCATTAAACCCAACGCCGGCGCTCGCACAGCAATTGTCTTTCTATTGTGTCTCTAATTATAACGATTGAAGAGTTGAGTAAGCGACAAATATTGCAAAAAATGCAGGACATAACGTTGACACTCAAACAAATATAAGGTCGCTTATATATTATGAAGCGTCTCATTTTTTATTTTAAGTAACTTTAAGTTTGTAAGTCGCTGTTCTGTTGATTTCTCGTCACTCGCAGTCAGTCTCTCTCTTATTATTTCTATAAACCAAAAAAAAATCACTTAAAATTTGAATTTACAGTCACTCGTTTAAACACTACTACCCTTTTACATACATTAAAGTATTTTAATGGAGGAGTAGATTACTATTTTTAACCGACTTCAAAAAGAAGATTCGATAATTATAGAAATACCGACTTCCGAGTTAAAGTTATTTTACATTTTTTTGTATTTTATTACACTGAAGTCGGTTTTTTTTGTAAAAAGTTTTTAATTAAGTATTAGTATTTTACATAAATTGGATATTTAGTTACATCTAGATATTCTGGAAGCTGATGGACAATGATTATAATTCATTATGATTCATTCAGAGAGGGAGAAATTATTCGATGATTTCTAATGCTATGCGAGCTAAGCTAAACTAACTCAGCTTACCTCTTGGTCTGCAGTCGAAGTGAATATCCTCGCTCAAAGAAGTCATCAACAGGCAACAGGTAAGGCATCTTTGCGAAGTTTTGATTGGCCAGGTTTTAAGTAAAATTTGAATTCAAACTTTACTGCTGCTTCATTGAGGTGTAAATTGAAGGCCGACTTGGAAACTAATTCCGTGCGGAAAAAGTTACGAGGAGCGCAGGACAGAGAGCTTTCTATTCGTAGCGACGCTTTCGTGGAGTACTAATGTTTTATAGGAGAACTAGTAACCCGCCCCGGCTTCGGTTGGCTGGAATTTATATTTACATTACTAGCTGACACGGTAAATGTTATATGATATAAATATCAAAGAAATTCAACGTAAGCATTATGCATGCGAAGTAAATATACTGAAGCCACGATTAACCTTTCTAATACCGTAATTAGAGACACAATATAAAGACAATGAGAGAGCGAACGCCGTTGTTTGCTTGGGGTGTAATGAATAAAAAAATGAGAAGTGGAGGTAAGGACTTAAGTGGTAGTGGGCAGGGCACATTGCTCGTAGAACGGATGGCCTTTGGGGCCGAAAGGTTCTGGAATGGCCACCACGATCCGGAAGACGTAACGTTGGAAGGCCTCCTACAAGGTGGGCCGATGACCTGCTAAGGGTTGCGGGAATCCGATGGATGCGAGACGCACAGGACCGTTCATTGTGGCGGCAGCCGATGATGATGATGATGAGGTAGGATGGTGGAATTGTAGGTACAAGTGGAGAAAGGTTGTCATTGCAACTGAGGCGGAATTCTTTATAAAGCCGAGAGCTGCCTCGACTTTCCACGTGTTACAAACGACGTTTTTCAATACACTGACGAAGAAATAAATAAACCCGCTCATCGCTAAACGTCCAGCCTGATGCTATAAACACAAATTTATTTTGGCGTGCACTAGTGTATTTATTGCCAAGCCTGGGCGCCTGAGCGTACAACAAGCGTATGATGACGAATACGCGTCTATGAAGCTACGCGTCCGTGGTTACGATCCACGGCCTTATTCTAACAGTGGACGTGTTTTGACTGAAATGACGATAATAATGACAAAGTTGTCCTAAGTTTTTAAGCCACTTCATATAGTGTGATTCGCTTGAGTTGTTTTGTTTATAGCTAACGGACTGGCTTGTAAAATAATATACTTTTAAAAAATTTGCATTTCTAGAATAGATTTCAATATTTATGTAAAAAAGAAGTGTGTTGTTTTTTCAGTATTGAAGTAACTTTTGTAATTTTTTGTTTGCAGAAAAATATAAGTAGTTTTTGTTCGTGTCAAGAGTATTTTTCAAAGAAAGATCCCGAACCCACACCTACTTGAGCTGAGCTACGATAATACCACAAAATAGATAGGTACAGAAGACAAACTACGTACAAAGCGCACTCGAGCAACGCACACATAGACACCGCTCACGGATACGATATCTCGGTTCAATTCAGCTCATTGCGAGCGCATATGCATCTGCTTGAGACACGCGTCTGTGAACTCTTTTGTGAAATAATGAAGCAAAAAAACGTAATAACTGTTTAGTGGACGGGTTTTTAAAATTCAACATTGATTGCTGAATTCTCGGTTGTATGCTACCAGTTTTTTAAGACGTAATTAGGTACTTAGGTATTTGCTTGTACTTTGATAGTTTGTTTTTACGTAACGCAAAACCGTTAGGTAGGTAGATATGTAAGTACATGACTTTGTGGCCATGGAATATTTTTACAATTTAAATTACTTAGGTATCTATCGCCTCGCCCGAGCGTGCTCGGACAGTGCGGCGCCGAGCCTAGCGCGATTGTTGAGCGTAGGTATGAAAAGTGAAGTACGTACGTACATGACATTGACTTCTGTACCTGTATATTTTGTGACAATAGTAGGAAAAAAGTTGTTAATTCATAAATTCAACTTCACAATCTCCAAAACAGTTTCTTAATCTCTGATCAATCTGCCGAGCACGGAGGCTGTCGACAGACTCAATTACTTCATTAACGCAGAGTTCTGTCGAGAGAATAAGGCGTCTAAAATCATTAATAACGTTACATTCATAGTCACTTCATTTTAATTCCAGTCCTCGGAAGCAGGCGAAGAGGCGTAATCACGAGGAATAAGCTGGGCGGCCGTGACGAAAATAACTGTAACTTATGTTTTATTAATTTTGTGAGATTATTGTATTACAGTTGAGAGAAAAGAAATTTTGTCCTCTTCATGTGACTTGGTTTTCAATTGTTATCGGCTGGAGGATACCTGGCGTGTGTTACTACGGATTCTTTTATATACTTTGTTTTATAGGTCTCTAGTCTATTTTTTTAAAATTATTATTATTGTTGATAGGTTTGCGCTTGATCGCTATCTCACCTGATGGAAAGCGACGATGCGGTCGACGATGGAACGCGCTTACCTAGGAGAAACCTTTTCACTCTCGACTCAAAGATTTCCGGGTTGTAGCTATCAGGAAACACAGACTCGGGCAAGGAATTACACTCCTTAGCTGCACTTATGCTTCATTTTTGCATGATTGCCTTTCTAATTAAATCAGTTTAGGGCACAACTATTGTACCTATGTGTTTCAAAGGCAAATGGACATACCTAAGTAGAAACATTTATTCTTTTTGTGCGATGTGAAACATTTACTTTTTTTTTGGTTTTTGCGTCCTCACCTGATGGTAAACAGTGATGCAATCGTTTGTGTTGAATCGCTGTAGCCTATTTACTCTAGGCTTGAAGACGACACTTAAGTTATTATCGTACGGGAAGACCACTGTAGGCAATTTTTTCCAATTCTTCGATGTACTCGGTATAAACGACGAGGCGAAAGGCTTAGTCCGGACCGTAGAGGTGTTACCAGCATAAGTGTGGATACTTGTTGTACGTCGGATGCTCTGATGGTACAAAAGGTGTTTGCGGAATCGAGTCATGTGTTTCTATATTGAATTTGTTTTAATATAGCTTTTAAACGGTAATAACAATATATATTTATAGAAATTAACTAGCTGACCTGGCAAACGTTGTTTTGACTTAAAAAATATTTTTTGCTATAAAAAATAGGGGTTGGTGTTTTAAAAGAAAAAAATTAGGGTATATTTTTAATGCGACATTATAAAAAAATAAAAACAAAAAAATTCGTCCAAAAATAAAAATAAAAATTTAAGGGTGAACAACTCTTATCACTTAGGGGTATGGAAAATAGATAGTAGCCGATTCTCAGACCTACTGAATACGCATATAAAATTTGGTAAAAATCGGTAAAGCCGTTTCGGAGGAGTTCGGTAACTAACATTGTGACATGGAAATTTTATATATTAGATATTTGTAACCTAATTGTGTACACAAGCGTAATTGCGTATATGCGAAAACAGATACAATTAGACGTTGAAGTACTCCTCCACATTGCTGTGATCTTTGTACTATGGAAACGTACCGAGAAGACTGACGGCATTGCCACGTTGAATGTCAAAGCTAATTTTTTTGGTAAAGAACGAGCTAGCGCTCTGGTCACGCAAAGTGTCGATCAGTCGGTGAAAAATGTCTTTTAAATATGACATGCATTAGTTCAATTTGGTTATTTCTTCGTGAGGCGTCCCTTTTTACGTAATTATAATTTGAATTAAATTAAAATATAATTATTTTCCTGCCCTTACACATGTTACGTAGAATCGGCGCAACACTTTTCTTCTTAGATGCAGTGACATCAACTGTCGAACTATAACTGACTCTTTTATAGGGTTCCGTACCTACGTCAGCAAAACCGAAACTCTTAGTGTCCCCGCATACGTGCCTCAAAAAAACGCTGCTTCAAGCTTCTTTTTGAGGCGGCCTTTTTGTGGCTTGTAGTGAACCATATTTTTATAACTGTCCCCGCACACGGACCTCAAAAAAACGCTAACGCTTGAAGCCGCTTCAAGCTTCTCCGGCCACAAGATGTCGCGCGCTTGAGCTGTTTTTACGGTGGCTTCAATTTTTTTTTTTTTGTTGCCACTTCTAACGTTTTTTTGTGGCGGTGTTTTTTTGAGGCCCGTGAGCGAGGTCAGTTATAGGTTCACTTTGCTGTCCTAGCTATCAAGCTGACACTAATATCAAATAATCAAATCAGCTACTCCTTGGAGCAGTAAAAAAACCAAACTTCCAAGTTAACGTAATCTAATGCCGTTGTAGCACTTATTTTTACTCGCACAAGGAAATCAAAACCTATAGGGTACTTCTCGCTGACTTAGAATCATGTAATTAAGCTAAAAGCAAGGTCTTATAGCACAAGTGCCTACAAAAATAAGTTTAAATTCCGCAAGTTTATAGGTATATCATAAAATAATTACTTTTTGCGATTCAGAAAAATCTTCGTAAATCGAACTATTACGCGCACTGAGGAACCTCGGTGCGCGAGTTCGACTCGTACTTGAGCATTTTTTCTCTTCATCCTTTGAATTCATAGCTCTTTAAGTCACTTTAATAATTTTCCTCTATAAAAATACATTAAAAAAGCAATAATAAAGCCTTGTGTGTATAGAACGAAGACAATTTGTCAAACTAAATTCAACAAGTTTTCCACTTCTAACTAAAAACTAACATTTGTTAGTTAGCAGCCGTTTAGTTCACGGCCGGCAGTTGGGGGAATAAGCCTATTTCTTACTCTAATTTCATTCAAGTCTTTGCCAGTTTACACGTCTGCCGTGAGGCGGCACACTTAAACTTTTACATAAATAAATAAAAGGGAGTACCAACATAGCAACATTGTAAGGAGTTTTGTACCTATGTTGGTAGTTAGTTAGATATTCTTCCACCAGGATGATATTTGACAATCCTTCAGAGGAAAGTAGGCTTTTTCTTCTTCTTTTTTTGTGATGATAAGTCATATTTTGTCGGTCCAGTATTTATATAGCAACCTAGGTGCCATGGGTAGCAGCAATCTTGGTACTAAGCTTTTTTTACGTTACACACACCAGGGGGTCTACTCGCTTTCTCTGAAAAACGAAGTTTCGATTGAAATTTCGCGTGTTTCCTACCACGGTTCCTTTCGTTCCCGAAATTTCGCACGAACGAAAATTGTTTGACGTACCGAATCTCTAACCTATTCTAATTAGTTATGTTTCGAAAAAAAAAAATATAATTATGACAGAGGATTGTTTGCAATTTTAACGACAAATGAATATCGTTCGTTTACGAAAGTTTTGTTTCGGAGAAAGCGAGTAGACCCCCAGGTTTAGACATTCATTTTAGTCTGTTTACTGCATAAAAAATCCTCCTCATCTATTATATTTTTGCAAAAGTGTGTTTAGTTTTTCTCTGAATTTTGCTTAAAATACAAGACAACAGTCGCAATTCTTTCGTTATGAACCATAAACAAAATAAAGACGAGCGAGTTGTAGATAGTTTCGTGGCTGAGAAGCAGGGTTGCCACAACACAGTTGTCAGTTGTTCCTCGCTAACAAAAGCTGGCTCTGCTGTAGAACTGTATCAAAATATTTATTTTCGTCCCAACTTGAATTCTGCGTAGCTTCGAAACCAGCCGACACAGTTCTATTTGTTTTGTGTTCCACTATCAAGCACTATTAATGGGTTAGTATTAACTACGCCTGTATTCTTTGAAGTGTCGGCAAAGGTAGTTGCTATGAAGAACACTGACTTCTCCCTTGTGTGTTTAATCCCCATAATAGGTTTTTTTTATGTTCGAAGTGTTTCCGTTATCCTAGAACATAAAAACTAACTATAGGTAGAACCAACACGTTTGTCACACACGCCGATCTAGGCGCGTCGGTCTCCATTTTTATATAGTAATCAGCCTTGTTGAGCTACACTTGATCTACGCCACGCGACGCCACTTACGCAATGTCGTTCTTCGAACAAATCAAGCGTGTTACACGTGTGCGTCGCTCAAATGTAGTTCTAGCTTAAATGAACACAGATGGGTTGTAATAAGTAAAAAGTCTTACACTCTCTTTCACTCCACTTAGAAGGCCTACCACGAGCGCTTAACGCGATCCATTTGACGACTTAAACTGAACGGTTGATGGAGCTACATATATTTAGTGCAAAGCTCCATTCTCTAGCTCGCAAGTCTGACATTTCAACACGTAATGGTAGTCTCAGAGTAAGAGGAGTTATTTCAGATCGAAAAGGTATATATATAGAATTGGTGGTAGGTTGCTGGTGATTGGAGATGGGAGTCGATGTAGAATAAAGTAGGTATACTCGTATCATCATCATTTCAGCCGAAAGGCGTCCACTGACGGAAATACGCCTCCCCCAAGCGTCGCCACAACGAGCGGTCTTATGCGTCTAGCATCCATCGGATTCCCGCGATCCTCACCAGGTCATCGGTCCATCTTGTACGTTGTCCAAGTTGGTACCTATAGATTTAAAAAAATACCTTAATTTCCTCAGTTATGTTCAAGTAGTTCAGTCGACAGCAGTACAGTGTGCGCGTAATGCCAATAACCGCCAAAAATGGAGAGACATCGCTTGACATGCCGCAGCCTTGGAGCCAAACGACGGCGGCACGCCGCAGGTCTGTTCATCAACAGCCACGACCACTCTGACAAGAGTGCCCGACTAAGAAGAAAAAGAAGTGCAAGTATCAAATTACAGATGGTGAGCAGATCGTTATCCGGACACAGATCTAGACACCATATACATATGTAGATAGATCAAGTTAGCTATAGAGAAGCTCCCGGTGGAAAACCTAATAACATTTTCCCTGCTCAGGAATACTTGATTTACCAATCAAATGTAATTTCAATTCGCCTTGTTTATCTGTATATTGTAATACAATCCAGATTTGATTAGTGTTCCCTCGGGTAACCGAATCGAGAATAATTCGGAGATCAATAATAAGTTGATGGCACCATTGTTGCAGTGGTTGAGCGATTGAATGCTGCACTGCGGGTCGTAGGGTCGATTTCCACAAGGAACAAATATTTGTATGGGTGATCTGAATACAAGTTTCTTGTTTATAAGCGCATCCAACAATAGGTACCTACAGAAGTAATTCTTAGTGTGGGGAAAATTAGTTACCGTACACTTCGCACTATGTTGTCTTGGTGCTGTCTTGTGGTACTTGTTCGCTGAAGCGACAGAACACTACGCCCTATGGCCAGGGCTTGCGGACGGCAAGCAATAGGTAGTTTGCCGTTTGACCATTCGATAACCATCCGGATCGAGCCACTTGGGCTCTTGGGCGCGTAGTGTTTCACGAGCGCCTCAAGCGGAAGTCAGCAAAACCGTAGGGGCTCAACAGGGTCGAAGCCTACTATACATATTTTAGGTCAACAGGACCTTTATATACACTTGTGGCTTGAATACCACGATTATTCTAGATTCTAAACATAGAAAGTTTTACACAATAGTTTAAACACATAGAGTTGAGGCGGTTTAGAACAGCCCTACCCCAGACTGTCTTACTGTGAAGACACGGATTTCCCAAATGTGAAAGAGAACCTCTGGGGCCTGGAACGAAGGCAAAGAAGGAGCGAGAGAGGGTTTTAGTCAGTAACAGTCTGACACGAAAAGGGCGGGAGATGTCATTAGATGATTTCCCACCTAAAAAAAAAACGCCCTATGGCCAAAAGTCTTCTTCTCTAACAAGGCGCAGAAAACAGTTCGGTACCCGCAAAACTAACGCCTTATAATTGATGTTTCGGTGCGCCTCCTGCTACTGCACCCTCGGTGTTAAACTTTTGACGTACAAAGGCGTAAAAGCAAAAAAAAACCAAATGTGAGTCGGACTCACATGCTGAGGATCCATACCTATGTAAATTATAGTTTAATTCATGAATCCCCAAGCGACCACCGGTGGCCGCGCATCTATTGTCTTACTATTGTGTTTCTAATTGACGGTATCTGAAGGGTTAATTCTCGAAAGGAGTCTCGAAGAATTTTCCGAATCACAAAAAAAAGACTTTTTTGTAAGGTAGGTTTAAAACTGTTTATTCCTATACCTACCGGTACTATAAGACCTTGCTTTATGCCCAAATTTCAAGGAAGTAACTCTATGAATTTTGATACTTTTGGGAATGTCGAAATATACGTTTTTGCGACATACATGGGCGTATGTTTTTTATCATTTTAGAAATTAATAATAATAATAATATTTCACAACTATCACACAACGCCGTCTAGTCTCAATCAAAGCAGAGCTTGTGTTAGGAGTATTAGACAACCGATAAACATACCTACTTATATATTTCTAAATACATACATATTACAGATAAATAAAACCCAGTTTAATATTTTCACAGCTTCAAAGGACCGCAGACCTGAGTACATGGTTTTGATTTCAACTGGATACCTCCACGCGATCCCGAGATAACGGCTCAAGACAGTCAGACAGACGGGCGGACTTCAAAGTGATTCTATAAAGGTTCCATTTTTATTTTACGGCATGGAACACTAAAAATAGCCATTGTCAAATATAACTTCAGTTCTGGCAGTTGATTTGTTAAGCTTGTGTCAACATTTGAGGAGTTTGCCGCTTGCTTTTAAGAGTACCGCTCAGCTCTCGCTAACGTAAACGTTAACGTTGTTTTTGAACGTAGCGACGTTTGTTATTCTGCAGAATTGGGTTCTGTGCCGCAATGACTTGATATCTATGTCACCGACTTTGTGAAGTGAAATTAACGTCTAATGAAAGCTGGGAGCTAAATAAATTGCTTGTGTTTTCGCAGCTGTTTGAGTTTAATACTAGGTAGAGGAATACTACCTTCTAATTAATATTATAAATGTTTTTGTATATACATTAGTTTTAGTATGTATATGCGAAATCTGAAACACGTGTCTAGTATAAAATGTAACGTACTCTGTTAGTAACATATACATAAATTCTTCTTTGTTTACGATGAAAAATCACGAAGTTATAAGCGTTATAACGTTACCTGGTTAGATCCCACACTAAGATTCCCAATGTCGTGGGACGTAACCTCTTCTAGAGTTTGGAAAAAAAAACAGCACTGAAAAATACAATAAATATCTGTCTCGGTCTACGTGTTACTGTGTTAACAATATAAGTGGATCTTGTTGTAGAAGCCAGGTCTAGACGCTGTACGTCTGAGCTTGCCGCGAGGCGTGGAATAAACCCACTAATCCGATATACAGCACCGAAGTAACTAAACTTGCGAGTACGACACGTGAGGAGGGGAGGGAAAAGAGGCTTTGTGACATCTCGAATTCGGTTTATTTTCATTTAGCAATGATTTTATAAAAAACGCAAGTAGTACCTATCTTATTAGGGGGCAAATACAAAGTGACATTCTATTAGCAATAACGATTGTTAGAAGATCCAATATGTGTGAACATATGTGCCACTAAAATTCCACGTAGGTAGTCTCAAAAATTTTAAATATTTCAGAAAGTCACTTTATGCCCCAGGTTTTAGGTTTCAAAATATAATACTTACCTTCCTAGGCTCCAAAACACAGATCGTTGACGTGAATCTGATGACTGGAGATATCTGCCGAATGCTGATCAAGCGATGGCCCCGTAAAACACAAACTACACGACTCGGATGTCTACTTTAAAGGTAAAATTATACTGCTCACACGTGTGCAACACACGCCGATCTGGGCGCGTCGGTCTCCATACATTTTATATTGAAACTGGAATTGTAGAGCTACACTTGATACACGTCACGCGACGTCGTTCAACGTACAAATCAGGCGTGTTACACGTATGCGTCGGTCTAATGTTAAGCTAGCGCAAGAATTGGCAGGAAGTGGTCCGAAGCCAGGAATAATTGAAGGAATGGAGGCAGTTTTTTGTACATCTGTGGGACAGAATGAGCTAGATTTACAAAACGACAAGGAAGATAATAAATAAAAGACATAATTATATAAACCATTATTTATTTATTAAATATAAAATTGCCATATCAGATTGGTAGGATCACATAAAATGTTGACTGACATCTACAAACAGTTCGATCGACGTATTTTACACATGAACCTCACAGTTTCAATGTTAAACTCTATATAATAGAAACAACACAAAATGGTAACATTTACATTTGCAATCGTTATAAAATGGCACTACTTAGTTGCTCTATGCGTACGACATAAGAGATACTGACCGTATATTTGAACGTTTTGCAAAACGTTTTTTTTTATTATTGTTCTGTATCTAACCCATGATTGGTGCAATTGGCGGAGCGACCTGATGCGCCTAAAATCAGCCAACAGTGGTCTGCGTCGATGGGGACTCAAGCACCACCTACCGGTTTTTAGTTGTTGTTTGTTCTGAGCCGCCGTGCGATCAGTCTATTTGAGTGCACTCCGTATATAATTCGATAAATCAAGGACAAAGTTCAATAACCGTGATGTGCAATTAGTGGCCAGCTAACAGTGCTGCTACCTCCAGAGTACTAAACGGAAGGTTGCTGATCGACGAAAGGTAAGGAAGTCCCTGGCTTCACTGTCATTAATAATAATTGTTCCTTGATTGGGTGAACTCAAACGAGCTTCCTACAGAGCATCCCAATCTCTCACCAACAACCAGCTAAAATCGTAGAGTCCGTTACTCTATTCCACAATTTTTGGTAGGCACGCTTGACCGCTATCTTCCTAAAGGTAAGCGATGATGTGTGTCGACAATAGAGCACGCTTGCCTAGAAGTAACCTATTCACTCTTTATATAAAGAACAGATAGTCTGTTTTTGGAAAATTTTGGAAATATTTATGAAATTTTAAGATCTTCGAAATGAGTTAAAAAAAAAACAGAATTTTGTTTAAATTTGTCTATTAAAGTGATATTTAATGCAACATGGTGTTACATTTCTGAAATAGGTACATGAATGTATGTGTATGTGTTTGTAAACTTAATAAACTAGTGCGCCTCACCATCAACGATTGTATCACTGCTTACAATCAGGTGAGACTGCAGTCATGCACTAGTTCATATTAATTTAGAAAAAAAATTAAATATTTTACACGTATGGATGATGATAAAGTTATGTCTTTATATTTTTTACTAAGTTATAAAATAGGTAGGTATTTTCTCACTATTGAAATGACTTTTTCACAAGAAAATAAGAATTGAATTTTGCTTAAATATATAATATTTACGCTGTGAGTGTGCTGAAAAGATTATTTTATCTTACATTTTGCCACCTGCAAACCGCGCCACACGGAACAGCCGAGGAGGTGCGCCCGGAGTGTGACTGTGATTTATTACGGGACCATTTTGTACATATTTTATTTTACATTTCAGGCTCCCCGCTTGTCAATGTTACAAAACGATCTACGTATTGCTGGGTATATTTTAACGTGTAAAACTGTTACGTGTTACACAGTTACTGGGTTATGGACATCAGGTAAGTAGTTGCACCTTATAAAATATTAATATTCAGATGCTAAAACAGTACTCTTAGTTTTTCAGGATTTCTTGTTGTTAAGTTTAGTGTTTGTTTTAATTTTACGCAAATTGATTTCTAGTGGATATTGTGATGTAAAACTGGTGTATTTTCTATCTCAAGTATCTGTGCAACTGGAAAATATGAACTGGAATCGTTGAACAGGCGCGATCTCGGTAAAATGGAGCTGAGAATTTTATTTATACTATTGACTACCTGAGCGGAGCTTGCCGAGAAGTTTGACTTGATACATTTGCTGCCAAATAAAACAAAAACATTACAATTTGTACATACATATTCCAATTGCAAACCAATTAACTATTCATACGATGACATGGCTTAAAAGACTTTATATCCAAGCCTGTGTTTGTACCTTGTGCTATACAAAATAAATTATATTTCTTTCTTTTTAAAGTCAGTTAAAAAGATAGGATGGGTCATTAGTTTACTCTTATGTCGTATGCTAGAACACTTCAACTATATCGTCACGGTCTATGCAATATTTACAATTTCACTAAATACCCTCACATAAATAAATTGACAACGAAAGCTCCTTATACTATTTAATATTTGTATCTATACGTACAAGTCTGGTTTATTATACAACTATTAGTATTTACATTCACACAACCGATTTTGTTAAATCAAGTAGGACTTTCTATTAGCCTTTTAGTCGTGTTCAAACTCATTATAGAAAGATTTCTCTATCGCAAAAGTATCATGACAAAATGATGCTTTTAAAATTAGAATTTGATTTAAAAATCGACACTCGCATTTATAAAAGTTGCTAGCTAAGCTAACTAATTAACTGATTCTAAATTCAAATTTCACATACAATATTTCAAATTTAGAACTTGCTAATCAGTGTTTAAACTAATCACTTTATAAACAAGGCTTCAAGTCTTTATGGTCTAACAATAAAAAAGTTTTCACGTATATTCTGAGCCAAAATAAAAGCATGGAACACTAAGTTTCGAGCTATTCTGCTACTTAATATAATTATGAGGAACCTTGAAATACAATATAAAAACTTCGTGCTTCGCACTTCCCAAGTTCCCGATTTTTGAGCAAATGAGTAACATAAAATGTAGGCCGTAATTCATTGAGAGCGCTACCGAAGCTCAATTTATTATTCAATATAACAGCAATGTACAAGAGATATCGGGTATTCCCCTTATACCCAGCTAACGTGTCCTCTAAACTCGTTAGCCAAATATATTTTAAACTATAGAACTATTTACACGTGAAATATTGTCACGGCGTTTAACAATATAATCAAATCAACAAGTTTGATTTTGGCAAAGTAATTTCAAACAACACTCATTTTGTAAAATTGACTAATATAGTCTAAAATATAAGACGAGATCATGAATAAGCTTTTAGTTTCGTAAAAAAGTTTGCACGAATAGTTATGGTTATTTAGTGGCCAGAACTTAGAATTGATCACTTCATGATATGACCAACTAAAACTGGCCAGATCGTTTAAACGTTAACATTTAATGATATGTCAATCCTCGTTTGGCTATATCATTGATGTAGGATTTCAATGATAACAAAAGGTTTAAAAAAAGTAGGCCAAACGAAGATTAAAATATCATCAAACTTAACAACCAAGTTGATCTGCAATTGCTAACGCTAGTAGAAAACTTCAAATATACGGGAATGACGTCATCTGAAAGCTCAGTCTCGTAGTCAGAACAAAAGATTCGGGGGCCTGGCTAACTCGAGCCGTTCGACGCAAGAGAAACGGTTGTAACTTGGCTAGGGGAGCAATTTTATTTCACGATATCATGAAGTGATCAATTTCTAAGATGTGACCATGACAGTTATAATAAATGCAAGTCATCGGCGAAATGATCGTTCTAAATTCAAATCCGTGAAGCACATTATAGTCATCACTTTACACACAACTCTCTGGTCCGGGCAGGTTCTCTGCTAGCACATGCTCCCTTCTCCGCACATTCCCCTTCCCTTTGCTCCTATGTAGGGTTGATGTAGCAAGGCTCCCTGAACTCAGGGTTGGCCCGCTAAGAGTCTGGCTACCGAACGGCGAGCTCAGGTTCCCGTTGGGGCACACAAAGTTAGGGCTGCCCAAAGTGGGGCTGTTTGTAACTACGTAGCTAGGCCTAAAGTTAGTTCCTATTACTGGCTGCAAGTTCTGGTTAAGAACATCTTCGTGTCTACTGGACACTAGATCGCTGTTTGGAGTCAGCTGTAGGAGGAAAAGGGTGATTAGAATTAGCAATAATAGTATGGCACGTCTATTAATCGTAAATTTTGATACAAGCGGAGAAAGTTTGTCATTGCGACTATGGCGAAATTCGTCCGAGCCTCAGGCGAGAGTATTATTGAGCCAAGTGCTGCAGTGACAAATTTCAATTTCCATGGCTATCAAATGACTTTTTTCAATACACTTACAAAGATATAAATGAAAAAATAAAAACGAAAAAATAAATGAGTTGACGCTCGATTCATGGGGGTAACCCAGTTTAATACGATAAATGTAATAAAATGTGGCGAGGGCAAGTTTTCCGTACTAGTGCTGAAAACGGTAAATTTTATGTTCAAAAGCAGTTGAGATAAGAGGTTTCGAGTAAGTATATTGAAAAATTTTCCATTCTAAAATATTTCCAAAACATGTATGTGCTTCGGAAATCAACGTTTATCTTAACAAAGATCTAATACAGAGCCTATTATAACAAAGCAGAATGTGTTGTTCAGAAAACTTGCAGTTTACTTGAAGCAGGTTAAGATTACGCTGTTTGAGGCATATTGCCAAAACTTCTACTATAACAGCTTATGAACAGCATATTCGCGTAAAACTCTCAACAACTTGCGCGTCCAATACACCTTCAGAATATTATTGCAGTCCTGACGTTTCAACAGCGCATCTGGCAAGTTCATGGAGGCTTGTACAGATGGCTTCGTAGCCCATTTGCGCAAAAATATCGCCTCTTTATTCAACAGGGTTCGTACAAGCAGCAATGACATTCTGACGGTTATTGCCAATAAATTTGACTGCCCTAATACTAAAGCATCAAATTAGGGTGCTAATAGAATAGGGACGGAAGAATAGTAATTAATTCATGAATCCCCAAGCGACACCCGGTGGCCGCGCATCTATTGTCTTACTATTGTGTCTCTAATTGACGGTATCTGAAGGGTTAATTTATTTAAAATATTTCATTTCAAATTCTATGTTTACGAACCTTTAGATGATAAGTTTTAGTAAACATTAGATCAAATAAATTATTAAACTAGAAGCTTTGCTACTCTATGACGCGACATTCATTTGGAATCCCGAAGAATTACCGAAGCACAAGCCGTTTATGGTTCATATGTTCAAAGATGCTCCTAGATGAATGGAGAGGGATGGGGAAGAGTAATAAAGTATGGATGGATTTTGTTAGGAATGATATGAAAGAAGACAGAGTTAGTGATAGTGTGATTGCTGATATACTGAACAAGGAGATGATGATAATGATGTTTAAAGATAATTAAAAAAAAGTATATTTGTATATTTAAGTGGTTAAAGTCACATTTAGCAAGTACAATGTTTCACAGCATATCTGATAGAAGCACTTAACTAGGCCGAAAGTTTATATTATGGTGGTCCATTGTTCTACTAACCTGTTGTGGTCGCCCAGTAGAGTCCAGCAATGCTAAGTCTTCTGCTGAGAAGACCGCGCCAGCCTTACTCCAATCTCCTAGAAAACAAAATATGTTTAGTTACGTTTTGATTTCCTAATGTTAATTTTCTTTGTCTTCATTACAAAACTCACCTCTTACTTCTTTTATACTAGGCCATTCATCAGTTTCATCTATTATGGGCGCTGATGGCTGGTTATCAGAATCTGTAAAATTATCATTCGTTAGTTTCTGTTCTGGTTATTGTAAGCTAGAATAGTTATTACTCTGAATTTTGCTGGGAACAATGAATTCAAAATGTTGTATTTGGAGCATTCATTGTACCTGCTCGATTGTGTCGCATTGAGCTTTGAAATCGACATATGATTTTACAGATTAATGTCGTGACGGTTTTGTATTGACGAGCTATTGTTAAGAGGGTCCTTCTCCACTCGCTTATCGTAAACATCGAAAATGGTTTAAAAGCTTGTTACTTCATTTAATGCAATTCAACACAATGTTTGACCAAAAGGCAACGCAAAAAAAGAGAGATAACGCCTAGAAACTCTGTTAGTATTCGGTACTCGAAAATTTCACAAAATTTGCTCCAGGAAATAGCTGTTTTTTTAAACCCTTAAAAGTTTTTGGAAAAAGTTGTCGTCATTTAGAATTTTAATAAAATTTGCAAGGTCTCATCAGAAGATTACTTTTTTGACTTTTTTGATTTTTAGGCAAATTATGAAGTGTCAAAGTTCATACAAAATAGGACATTTTCAAAGTTTTTACTGGATTAGTTTTACACAAACACAGAAATTGGTTTCTTTAGAAACCTAGATAATATCTCCAAGATACTGTGTTTCCAAAATATCTAATGAAAAATGTGTAATAACGTCATAATCAGTTATGAGCGGTTGTATGAAAAACAGTGAAAATGTGAGTCATGATGCACCACCTTAAACACTGTTGTCAAAATTACACTAATATTAACTTAAAAAGCAGAAAATAAACGTTCGTATGTATGTTAGTTAACTCGTTAGCTTCTTCAAGCTCAAACGTCTAAATGGATTTGGATATAATTTTATATACGGATAGACCATATCCTGGTATAGGTCAAAGGATATTTCTTTTTATCACGTAAGTTTTATCATCAATATATCAGTTTAAGATAATTTTCTACTTTCATGCAGCCGAAGCCGCTGGCAGAAGCTAGTGTAGGAATAAAATGACTATATGTTTTAGAAGTAAACTATCCAACAACTTTATCAAAATGATCAAAATCAGGTTAAGATTTCAATGCCAAATAATAGTAAATATTCTGTATATTACCAGAGGGTTTCTTTTCAAAACAGTCTAGCATCAAATAACAAACTACCTGGTGCGTTAAGTATATCAGGCTGTGGATCTGGAGTCTTCATATCTGGAGAGGGCTTGATGGTGTACGCTACAACGTATCGTCTTCCACCGTCGCTAAGCTCCAGCATGTCTCCCGGGGGATGTTTGTGTGGTGGGGTAGCTCGACGTTTTCTGGCACACAGGGCTGCTATCGCCACCCCTCCGGCAGCTAATGTGGCGCCAAGGGCTGCTGCCACTGCTACGCCCAGGCTTACTCCACCCATACCGCCTTTCCCATCTGTTTGATAATACAACATTACTTAATTCAACTACCGGTTTTTTATGACTCATATTAGGCAATAAGTCATATCGTCGTTGCTTTGTATTTTTTTATTTATTTATTAGGGATAATTATTAACAGCCACAATATTATACAGTGTTTAGTAAAGTATCGGTAAATTATGTCATTAGTAAGAATATTGCAACCCACTGCATTATTCGCATATAAACAAAAAAAAAAGATGAATGAGCATATTTATTAATTAAATAATTATATTACAAAATTATTAGGTTAATTCAAAATAAATAATTAAAATATCACAACACAAAACAATAATAAAAACATCAAAAACATACTTACATAAATTCAATTCATAAACTAATAACATAAAAATACAATCCAACATAAAATTATAATGTATGATTTATTAATAAGCGCTGTCAACACATATAGTCGCGGGAATGCGGTGGATGAGAGACGCACAGGATCGGTCGTTGTGGCGACGCTTGGGGAAGGCCTATGTCCAACAGTGGACATCTTTCAGCTGAAATGATGATGATGATGATCATCAATACATATCCGGGTTAAGTGTTACGTCGGAGACCGAAAAACTGCTTGCAAACTTGCTTGAATTTGATTAACGTGTCAGGCAAATCTAGGCAGTCAGTGTCTTAAAGCATATAACTCTAGCAATAACAAGACCTGATTTTCTAATAATCAAATCTGTCACCTCCATTACAAAATCATCATAATCCAAAAAAAATATTACACAAAATGTTTGCGCATAATTTCTTATTCCATACTTAATCCAAAAGAAGCAAAATAATTCAAAGTATTCAGAAGCAAATAAATTCAGCAAATAAAGCCCTCAAATCATATTTGTTTAATAATGAGATCAATCAAAACGAAATGTCAATTTGAATGAAAATGGAAAAATTGTTGAGAGGGAGAGTCAATAATCCTGACCTCTGGGAGTCGATGTTAGCGGAAACAGAACATAAATAGACCCACGACTAAGGGTGTTTCTCCACCTAAAATGTACGCGGTAACTAGACGGTGCGCGAGGAAAAATCCGACAATAGGATCACTTTATTTTCCTAGCGTGGCTTTGCGCAATTGTGGTGAAAAAGGGTTGGAGGTATTTCTATTTTATTTATTTACATACAGAATAAACGACAATTGTGAGCGAGGTAGGTAAGCGGAGAAAGTGTGCGAGGGAAGCAAATGTGTAACAACATGTACCATTGCGGTATTTTCTGCCTGATCACAAAAAAAAATTTCGCTTGAATCCTGCGGCCCGGCGAAATCTTTGGAGAATTCGTTTCGAGTGCAAGCAAAAATGAAATTAGCGGTCAGGAAGTATCCTTGATGGTAGGTACATAGTTTGTTACACATCCTCGCGCCGTTCATCTTGCACCGCTTTGCTAAGCACCCGCTCCGCTCGCACCGTGTAACATCCTTGCATAGTTTTAATAAAAACAATGACACATTTTCATAGCATCGCCTAGCTATGTTGGATATTTTTGGTGGAAATCCACCCTAAAGTCTCGGAATGAGGCTTCAATTTCAATGTTTTTTTAGAGTTCCCTACCCGAAAAGGGAAGCTCACTAAGAACACCCTTTTATATTTCTAATAGACGAAGATTATTTGGATAGGATGAATGTTGGGACCTGATTCCACCACATTTTTTCGTTCGTCATTACTCCAAATGAAATTAAACCTTATCAATATTATATGTGATTTAATTAATTCATGAATCCCCAAGCGACCACCGGTGGCCGCGCATCTATTGTCTTACTATTGTGTCTCTAATTGACGGTATCTGAAGGGTTAAGCCTCAACGAATAAATGGATTTGGATTAAGAACACGTGTAAACCTTGGCCTGGTTTAGGGCATAAAGTATATAACAATAATAAGGCATGATTATCATAAAAAGACCCTAACTTAAACAAGCTTTGAATGAAAATCATTTTTTATAGCAAGCTTTTATAGCTGGGTATACCTATATAATTAATACTCGTCAAGACGTATCATTCGAGTCCAAACTCGATGGGGTTGTGTCGTTTAACTACAAATTTCATATTCCTACCTTCCAGTTCTATCATCAGATCAGCTCCGTGTCATAATAATTTGGCATTGTTATCTGATTTACACATGCATGCAAAATTTCAGCTCAATCGGTAACCGGGAAGTTCAAATTTAATTTGCAAGATTTGATTATAGACAAACATCGGGACAGGTGAAACTAAATAAAAGCTTGTAAAAAGAATGTATTTTAATCTTAAAAAAAAATAAAAAAATGTTTCAATAGTAAGGTTAATTTTTTGAGGTCTCTTTCTATTATGCATGTGACAAGATTTTTTGATTGGTGCCACGGGAATGTACTAGCAGGAGTATGGTACCTACGGTTTGGGCTACGCGACATTTTTTGTGGTGGTAAGATATCAAAAAACTTTTTCAATACATTCGTTTGAAAACTCACTCTTATCCCACCGCTTACAGGCACGTAACAGGCTATTTCCCGCACTAGTGCAAAAAAGAGCGCGTTCTCTTCCCCGCCATAATTTTAGTACATTTACCGTATCAGGCATGGCGCGTGTCGTCCCCCACGAGTCCCCGATCAACCTCCGTTTATTCATTTCAGTGAGTGTATTGAAAAAAGTCGTTTGAAACACGTGCAATCAAAATGTACTATTCTCATATTAGGAGGAGCCAGAGCGTCAGATTTTTAATAGCTAAAATTCACCCGTTGTTCTTCAGTTACCCGTAACGTTATAGGACAATGTTCGTTCTTTCGAAACCAAAAATCTCCAGTGTTGAAAAGGCCCCGTCAGTCATACTGAAAACTTTTCAATATAACACAGCATGCAAGCACTTTGGGCCTGGTCTTTATTTCATGAATCCCCAAGCGACCACCGGTGGCCGCGCATCTATTGTCTTACTATTGTGTCTCTAATTGACGGTATCTGAAGGGTTATCGGACGATGAGTAACAATGCAAGCAATGGCTCCACGCGCGCGCCGGTTTGATATCAAAACTCATTAAATGTCAGAAAACGCTTTAGTATGTAAATATATTAAAAACTAGCGACCCGTCCTGGCTTCGCACAGGAAATAAATGTAGCCTATACTACTTAGGGTGAATGTAGCTTTCCAATAGTGAAACAATTTTTGAAATCGGCACAGTAGTTTTTGAGTTTATTCATTACACACAGACAAACATACAAAATATCCCTCTTTATAATATTAATGTAGATGTAGATATAATACAAAGCTTGTAAACTATGTTGATGTTGAATGACATTTAAATGTTATGCTAACAATATTATGATAATGAATAAAGCAACCTTTAACAACTGTTATTTTAAAATATTTCCAAATAATCGGTGTTATTTGTGGGGAATGTTAAATTTTTAGGTAACTGGTACCTGAAATTCTGTCATGTTCGTCATTCAAAGCCTTCAGTTTACATGTCAGAAGTTTAATAGTATGAGTAAATCGTAGCAAGCTTAGTTTTACGTAATGTATATGATATAATAATTATATATTTAGTTTATTTACTTTTGTTTATATATTTATATTTACGTGTGTGTTTATAAGTTTATGATTAGGTACTTGATTTGTTTTTAGTATTTGTAATTATCAAAAAGTGACTTAATAGGTATGCAAAATGGCAAACAGAAATAATTTTTCAAATCTGCTCAATATTTAACCCTTCAGATACCGTCAATTAGAGACACAATAGTAAGACAATAGATGCGCGGCCACCGGTGGTCGCTTGGGGATTCATGAATTAATAAGTTATAAACCTTTCAAATCTGGTGGAAGGGGAAACTGTCAAAGGATAGAAAAAGGATGAATAAACTACAATGTGACGTCATTTTCATTAAATTACGCGCGTAGAAAAGATATAGCGAGATGTTCCCACTATGGCGCACACTATTCCTTATTCAAATATTTGAAATGCTAATTGCTGGTTAATTTTATAATCGATTTTTATTTTGTTTTCGGTAAAAAAATAATAATTTAGTTAAACATAAACACACGCAAGTACCTACCTACCCAATTATTATATTAAAGTTTACATGTACATCTTTGTTAAATACAGTTCGCATCAGGAAAATGCCTAAAGCATTAAGTCCGCCTCTGTACTTTTGTGTGCATAAAGTATCCTTACATATTATAATACAGAGTTCCAAGTCCACTGCGTCTGTCTGTCTGTTTGCGATAAACTCAAACTGAGCGGATTTTCATGCGGTATTCGCCAATAGACGGAGTGATTCATGAGGAAGCTTTAGATGCATATTATAGTAGAGAAAACCCGAGAATTTCAAAGATTTGTAACACCCTTGCGAAGCTGAGGTCAATTGACTTAATATTTTATAGCTGAAGAGATTGTTTGTCGGTTTGAACGCGTTAATCTTAGAAACTACTGGTTTGAATTAAAAAAATATTTAATAATAATATATATCTAGGAGCAAGTATAGTTAGGAGGTTCCTTTCCCTGGAGCCCTGACCGCCGGCCGGTAGCTTGTAACTGTATGTTGTACAACTACATGCTGCGGCTCAAGGAAACGGAACATTTAATGTTCCGTTTTAATACGCAGGTGAAACCGCGGGAGACAGCTTGTGAATTAATAAATGTATTGACACTTCGACAGTGTCACGTCTAGCTGCGGCCACTTAAGCTGTCCCGTTTTCTGTAGTATTATGTTGGTACTATATAATAACGAGTTATATTTTATTATGATTTATACTAAGTATCCACTGCGTCTGGGTTTGGATCCGCGAACACAAGCGCAGTGGATACATCACCACTGCTCTCAAAATGGTGAAAGAAAACATCGTGAGGAAACCGGCATGTCCTAGAACCAAAAATTTGAAGACATGTGACATTCACCAACCCGCACTAGGCCCGCGTGGTGGAATACGGCCCATTCTCTCTCCTGGAGAGGAGAACTGAGTCCCAGCAGCGGTCACATTTAAAAGCTGATTATGTATCCACTGCGTCGGAATTTCTGTAACGTACGGAGCTGACGGATTCATTGCTTTGTTTTGATTTGTATGGTACAGCGTGCACTAGATCGGAAGTTACCGATGTAAAATCTGAATGCAGTAGAAGCACCATATGGGCATTTTGTAAACACCGACAGCTCGAACACTGCGTACGCTCCGATTCTAAGCTATGCTAAGCTGGGGCCCAGCTGGGTCGAAGCCTACTGGGGACAGGGTTGTCCGAAAGGGAGCTCGTGCCCCGGTATGAAGGCTAGAAGGAACGGCGCGGGGTTTTTAGTCAGTAAGAGTCTGACACTGTCTCCCGCTCCACCCAAGAGCGGGTTTCGTCAAAGATGATTTTCCCCGTCGAGAAAAAAAAAAAAAAAAAAAAAAAAAAAAAAAAAAAAAAAAAAAAAAAAAAAAAAAAAAAAGCTATGCTAAGCTATAAGAGCCACCATGGTGTCTGGGTGCAATATAGCCCTAAGCTGACACCAGCGTCGCCACACGTCCAGGCTGGTCGTGCCACCAAATTGTTTGCGCAACCAACGGACACCAGGTGAGTCTCTTGTAGTTTTGTTTGTAGCGGCGACTGGTTGCGCCGCCATGAAGACTTGGTGAATTATATGTATAGTCATAAGAGAAACGATTGCATTATAGCCATACAATTCCAATTTAAATCATGAATAAACTTTGCCCAAAAAGTTTTCAATTAAACGATAAACGCGGTTTAATAAATACGTAAACAGTAAGACCTTCGCTCGGGCTTGCCGACTCATTGAGCAGGAACAAACGAAGTATGAACTCACCAATAATGTTATTTTACCAGAGGATTAACAATCGGCAATAATGTAATTCATCTTTCGATACAATGGACAATATGCTTCATGACAGTTTGGAAATATAATATTGTATTGTTTGTTTTTTTTACAAATTTCAACCAATCGATGGTTTTTTTTTTTTTTTTTTTTCTCGACGGGGAAAATCATCTTTGACGAAACCCGCTCTTAACCAATCGATGGTTACATCGAGAGTTCAGCTGTGATCACAATGGCCTTATAGCCGACACCAAGAGTCGTAAGCGCGGCACGCGACGTGCTTTGCTGCGTGTATCTGCACGTCTTAAGGTTACATGGTGTAGTAATAATTACATTTTAGACTACATACAAATGGCGGATATCCCATCCATAAGCAGAAAACGTTTTGGGAACACATTCATTGTGCGTACAGCTAAGGTGTGGAATTCGCTGTCCGAGTCTTTGTTTCCTGGTGGCTCTAACCAAGATAAAATCCACCCGTAGTTCTTCATTTACCTTTTACATTCTAGAACCTTGGTAACATCAGCGTGAACGGGCTATAGCCTAGGTAAGACCAGACACGCGTGGAACACGATGCGCCGACTCAGGCGAGACACCTATACTGCACCGGTCCGAAGTAAATTAATACAAGGGCGGGAATACAAGGTACCTATTAATCCTTACTAATATTATACAGCAGTGGTGGCCGAGTGGTAACGGCCCCGACTTACGCGTTGTAGGTCACGGGTTCAAACCCAGCCAGGCGCATCACTTTGTGTAATTTATTACTTCACCACTGCTCTCAAAATGGTGAAGGAAAACATCGTGAGGAAACCGGTATGTCCTAGAACCAAAAATTCGAAGACATATGACATTCACCAACCCGCACTGGGCCCGCGTGGTGGATTACGGCCCATTCTCTCTCCTAGAGAGGAGGCCTAAGTCCCAGCAGTGGGAATATTAAAAAAAGGCTGATGATGATGATGATGAATATTATAAAAGCGAACGTGAGTTTGTTTGTTTATTTGTTACGTCTTCACGCCTAAATGGCAAAACTGATTTTGATGAAACTTGGTATACGGATAGACCATGTCCTAGAATAGGACAGAATACATTTTATCCCGGAAGTATGTTTCCTTGGGATATTTTTCTGCTATCACGCGGGCGATGTTGCTGGGAGCAGCTAGTAATGAATAAACCAAACACGCAATCCTAATATTTTACACAGATATTTTTATTATTAATTCATTCGTCGCTACGAAGAAAGAAATGTCCTTATTATACTTTGAACGGCTTGAACCGCAACAATTACGAGTACTATTTCCGCATGAGAGCATCAAAATAATTCAAGGTTAAGTTTGCCGCACTCACAAGAGGATGCGGATTTTTCCCCACTCCAACAGGAAAACATATTCAAAATTATATTATACGACAAATATATAAAAAAAACACAGTAAAAGAGAACATACTGTTATGTAGAAAAAACCTTTTTTATTATTTTAAGTTCATACAAGAATAGTTTATGGTCAAATGCGAGCCTATCTACACTTACTATATAGAGGTTTTTTTTTTTATTTAATTAAAGGGCTTTGTCGCTTAGCGACCACATCGCCCAGTACAGAAAACAAGAAAAACTTACAATCTACCTTAACCCTTCAGATACCGTCAATTAGAGACACAATAGTAAGACAATAGATGCGCGGCCACCGGTGGTCGCTTGGGGATTCATGAATTAAGGCTAACTCGAACAATTGGTTAGCTTGATGGGACATTGGAAAAGAGAGGATTGTATTACAAATTGCAATATCATACGTTTTACAGAGTCCAAAAATATTGATTCTTGTATTATATATAGAGGTAAAGTTTGTTTTTTTGTTTGTAGGAGGTCGGATGGATCTCGGAAAGTATTGGTCCGATTGCTAAAATTAAAATTTCACCGATAGAAAGCTGCTTTATTCCTGAGTGGGTTATAATTTATGTACGCGGGCGAAGCCGCGGGTAAAAGCTAAACCATAATAAAAAAAAGATCCATTTAGAAGTTGTCTGGTAGATACCGCTGTCAGCAATCAGACTGCGACTGTATATTATACTAGCTTTTGTCCGCAGCTTCGCCCGCGTAGGTACATAAAATATAGCCTATGTCACACAGGAATAAAGCAGCTTTCTATTATAGGTAAAAGAATTTTAGCAATCGGACCAATACTTCCAGAGATTACCCCCAACATAGAAATTTACATACCTCTTTATAATACGAGTATCAGAATAGATTTTGGTGCACTTGTAGAACAAAGTTTTATCCATCCATCCATCCTCAGCCTTTTTAATGTTTGCACTGTTGGGAGTCCGGCCTCCTCTCTTGGAGAGGGAAAGTCAAAAGTTTATTCTATTGTATTCTTTTTTTATTTTAGTTGGCCAGCGAAAGTATAATATTCCACAAGAACAAAAAAATTACAATTCATAACCAGTCAAGCAGAAATGGGTCAAATGCGTCAAAGTTAATAAAATTATGAGTGAATTAGGTCACTCGAATTTGTGATCGATTTTATAATCGAACTGGTTTGTGCTTTCGTAGACCGCATTGTGAAAATTTAATTGGAAATGTTTCTAAATTTCCAACATGGCTACTGGAAAATGGTTGGTGAGGTTGGCTATGTGGGTTATTCGTAAAACATTGATACCGTTCAAGAGGTTAAAGTTTTCACGATTTTAATTTTAAACTTTCGAGTAGGTACCGTAATTAGAGACACAATAGACAAAGAGAAAGCGAACTTGTAGCGTTGTGCGTTGGCTTGGAGTTTAATGAATTAAATATCTTTTAGTACGGGCATTTTGAATTAATATAATAAAATAAAATGAACTGTTATGAAATAATCTTTTCGTTGCCTAAATATTCTATTTTGTATCACATTATAATGCATTTCTGGTTTGTTTGAAAGTAGCAAAATAAATAAATGAATTTAAAAATTTGCAAAGCTAACCTGCTGTACCACCGGAATCGCGCACCAAGGGTTCCATACAAACTTACCTATGAAACCAGTTCAGTTACCGAATTGACGGCGGTGACCTTTCACGCCGGACTCTGGTTTAGGCCATGGTTCAGAACGAGGGGCAATGAACAGCGGTCGCGTCTTTTTGCGAAGCAGTACCTAATGCTAGTGAAGCGGTCGCACACGTGATGATGATGACTATCCTCATGCACCAGCCGACGAAAGCTTGCCGTCCGGTTACCGTCCGTACTGAGTTCAAGTTGAAAATGGCGCGTAGCCACACGTCTCAGAGATGTCAGCAAAACCGTAGGGACCCAGCAGGGCCGATGCCCACTAGGGCCACAGGAAGACTTTTTAAAAGTTTAGTTGTGGTCATAGAACGCAAAGAGCAACTGAAGGAACATAAGTGTGATTTTAACGCACCATCCCAAAGGGAAAGACGTCATTAGATGATTTCCTACCGCCGTAAGCAAAACCAAAATAAACGAAAATACAATGATTACTTTCATAAAATTTGCTGAATGTTATAAATATTACTAATAATAATCATAAAGAAGGCAATTGAAATTACGAACAAATAAAACTAAAACTTAAAAAAAAAAACATACCTACAACGATCACAGATATCAAAACAATTATAATAATAATAATTTTTCACTTATTGTTCAGTAATATAAAAAAAAAACTTAATATAAAATAATATAATATAAAAAATATAATATAACTTTAATATAAAAAAAAAAAACATTAACAAAAATTACACGGTACCAGTTCTCCTGGCAGCATCATTGAAGGCAATGTTCTCCAACAGAGTCTTGTCCGATTCGCCCTTCAGGTTCCTTGCATAGATGAGCAGGTTGAAGGTGGCTCCCGCGGCTTCCCCGGCCGATGTCAGTTGGGATAGGTCCAGCTTGAAGACAGCTAGGCCATCTATGAGGTGAAACAAAGCTATTATCATTCTATAGGTGTCTCTGTCATTTTACTCGTATGATGAACTGAGGGCGGAATAGGAAGAATATTATTTTGAAATCTATTTTGTCCTAAGTAAAAGAGGGACTCTCTATTGGGATAATTTACAAATGAATATTATAAATATATTAATTTTAGTATAAGGTTAAAATTAATACAAGTATTTATTTGTGTTATTTTTAGTTTTAATTTAGGATTTCAATAATAATTTTATTAATAACTTTTCTTTTCTTGTTTTGCTAACCCTATTTAATTACTTTTTCATGAAATAGACTTTTTAAATGAAAAAAATAAAGAAAATTTTCATTTCACGGGTTACACCATAGTAATCAGTAAAATCTATGAGGAAAAACAGGGTTATAAATAAAAATAATTTTAAGCCTCCTAAAGAGTAACGACGGAATGTTTTATGAATGATCTACAAACCAGTCTCATTAACACTGCCGTTGAACCTAGTCTTGCCAGTGACCGGGTCTAGAGCTTCCAGCATGAAGTACTGCGGCAGTCCTCCATCGTAACCAGCCACGCAGCGCACGCGTAGCCAGGAGCTGCCTTCAGCGCTGGTGTTGCCCGCTTGGAGGGAGCAGTTGCGAGGTGCCGTGGGACGGGCTGGACGGAAAAATAAAATTTTAACTGGTAACTATAAAAGTAAATTTGATTTCTAAAATAAACTAACTATTATAATAGTAAGTCTAATATTTACATATTCTCTCTCCTTCAATCTTTCTCTCTTACTTGCATGCCTGTCTATGTCAAGTTTTCAATCAACTATTTATTTAGTTTAACAGCTTAGAATTGCGCATTGTCATATGAAATTTAGTATGTTGTATAAAATGTCGTAGGGTAAACATTTATAAATTTTGTATATTTTATAACTTAGTTTAAGTTATAAAATAAGTAGGTTTTAATCAGTAAAAGTCTGATACTCCCTCTGGCTCCACCTAAAGCGGGAGAAATTGTTCGATGATTTTCTACCTGAATAAAAAAGGCGGTCAATATTGTCGTTTTCGCTATTTTAAGGAAATTTTGATCCATCTACCTGCTGATTTATAATATACCAGTACAAGGTACTCGTAATTATTTGGTCATTATCTTGTGGTACATCTTTATTAAATTAACTAAACCACACAAATGTAGACGGGCGAAAATGGCTTGGATCTAGGTTAGTGCAACCACGGTTTCAAGTACTTCAACAATTTAAGTTTCTCATTGAATTTCCTAACTAGACATTAACTGAATTCAAAATAGTTATCTTCCTGCGGGCATTGTAATGATCATAGTAGTAATATCTTTATGCTAACTGAGTCTAACTGCAAATGATTCTTGAGTTAACAATCTTAGAACAGTCTACTTACTATGACGTCTTATAAAATGCCACAACTATCACACAAGGCCGTCTAGTCACTAGTCACAAGCTAAGCAGAGCTTGTGTTATGGGTACTAGGTAGACAACTGATAAACTTACTTATATATTATAGATAAATTACACCCAGACACAGCACAAAAGATGATGCTCATCACACAAACATTTGTTCTGGTTGGGAATCGAACCCACGATTTCCAGTATAGCAGTCAGGACCACTAACCACTAGACCAACAGGCCAGTCAATTCTTTTACTATCATTATGTTTCTGATGTGAGAAAAAGACAGAGATATACAATACGAATAGTACTATACTTCTTTTACGACGAAATCATAATAGAATTAAGACGTCATAGTAAGGCCTCTAAAGTTTAGAAGTAGCGACGAAGACTATCTTGTTTCTTGATGAAAAGGCCTTTGCTCTGGCCTTTTCAACCTTTGTGAAACACGAACCACTAACTTTTAATTCAGTTTGACTGCTGGCAACAGATAATGATCGCTGGTAATTTTGAAATGTAGATGCCTAAGCGGTCAGTATATGACCTATAGAACGATTTTAATGAGTTGCTCCAGACCTTTCAATCTAGACAGACTGTTTGTTAATGAGTTTTCGGTTCTCTTTCTGTAGAAATAATTATCTTTTTCAATACACAAACCGAAACAAAATAACAAAAATATTCGGAAATCGGAAAGTTTTGAAACAATGTACACATATTTTAAGAATGTGGCTGAAAATGCTAGACATGAGCGAAGTTAAACAATTTTCAAAGCCATTTTAACTTTTTCAAGATTATTTTCTTCGAAACAAACTTGTAATAGAAATCAAAGTTTACGCCCCTCACTCGACAGTATTATTGTATGTCAAGTGAGCGAGCGAGACTTGCAAGGAATGTTCGTTGTTCGTATAACTGGAGCTGTGCGTGCGTGGAAATGAAAATTAAGTGCAGAGAGCGCTAAATTCACTAATTTCGCCTTGACTTATGGCAGGCGGGTGACAATTTAACGCGTGTATGTATAACAAACTGCGGCGATATTAAACTGTGCTAGTTTCGGGTTATTTCGCTGCAGTAACTACAACTAAGTCGTACTTCCCAATGCAGTCGAGCGCATCAAAATGATAAGAGCACGTTGCAGCCGTTCTATGAAATAACGAGATTTGAGAATAAAAAGATAATGCTCGGCGTGGTACGTTCCGTGTACCAGTTTCATATAACAAAGATTCAATTTAGCCGTTGCTATTTTTCTTCTCTAATTGAAACGTGCCGTTAGTTTAATTTTGTTTCGCGTTGTGTAATGTACTCGGGCGGTTGAGAATACAGGACGGTTATAACTCCTCTTTAAAAATAGTACAGCGTTTCGTTACAGCTTGGAAACTTATTAAATTATTCGAAATTAATAAGTAAATTGCGTAAATAAATCACAGTTCTCATTTCAGTGCCAATGGTAGTTTCAGGGAAATTGTACGTCATCAGAGAGGAGTTATGAGATTTGGCACATGGGCATGAAAAGCCGAAAGCCGAAAGCTGGAATTATAAAACGTGGAGCAAGTTCGGCCTCGTTGTTGGTTCAAATTGTGTGCACGCGGTTTTATTAATGCTTTTATTGAAGTGTTCATTTCGGTGCCGACATTTTGGGCTTTTGTATACTCGAGTTATTGCATTGTATTTCCAATATATAAATGCACGTGAAGATACTATGTAGGGTTTACTCGAATTCTAGTGTTCGGCTCTAATCGTTTGTTTTCTACGAATTCACAGTACTTATTAGACACACTAACTCAGGGAATAAAATAAAACATTATTAAAATTTAAAACCTCAAGCTCAACATTTCGTTGTTGTACGACAGCTACGAAACGTTGAGCTGTACTTTTGTGTGAGCTATACGACTACCAGTACTCGTATAGCTCAATCTACTAGTAATTCGTTAATTAATAAACATGATATTCTGACGTCACTCACCAGCAGGCACGATCTGGAACACGCACGGGTCCAGCTGTCTGCCCACCGTGTTCGTTCCACGACAGCTCAACGTGCCGTAGTCGCGCTCGCTCTGAGGCTTGTAGGTCAGCTCACTGGTACTGCCGTTTGCTGTACCTAAGGAACATGAAAATTAGGTTTGTTAAAAACTTATTATAGTTGCCAAAGTCTTGCATTGGCATTAACTATCTAACCTTATATAACATAAGCATACCAGTCTTATTGATCCCACTGCTAGGACTAAGGCCTCCTCTCTAAAGGCCTGCCCCTAGCCAATTTACAACCGTTTCTCTTGCGTCGAACGCCTCGACTTGACCACACCCCCGATTCTATTGTTCTGACCACGTGACTGAGCGTTGAGATAACGTCATTCTCGTTCTACTAGCATTAACGATTGCAGATTTTCAACTTGGCAGGGGTACTGGTCTCGACCAGAGACGTGCGGCGCGGTGAGCAGGGCGCCATCGGTTAGCACGCGCGATTTCGCTATAAGCGGCGGCGTCTCGTTCTCGTAGCATGGTTCAAACATTTTCATACTTTTGATCTTACCGCTCACCGCCCCGCACTCAGCTACCACTTACAGCGGCAAGGTCATGAACGGGCCGTAAGAGAGAGAACTGCTTTATCCCAATTAGTGGTAATTAAAACATCAATTAGAAAGTTTCAATAGCTGAATAATTTCAGATGAAATCTGGGTTACAAGTAGTTTTATTCCAATAGAACGTTCGTGAAGAATTATTTTTGTTCAGATAAACAAAACCGCTAGCAAAAGCTGGTCAGGGAATAATAAGCTCAACATGTCGCGGTAAATATATTAGCCAGTCAGCAAGGTATTAGCAGGACTGATTGCCCAGGGTGCGGCGGACGGACGTTTAAGTATCGCCAATGCGCAACTCGTGAAGGCTACGTCATCTGAATTCAATATGTTTTTGTGAACATAACAGATAGTAAAACGTAGATTAAAGAGAAGCTTTAGAAATATATTTTTTTTATTTGGGAAATCATCCAATGATATCGCCCACCCTTGGGTAGAACGGGAGGGTGAGTCGGAATTTTGCTGACTAAAACACACCTTTCAGAAGCGAATCCATGGCCCCAGTAGGCTTTTACCCTGCCGGGTCCCTACGGTTTGCTGACATTTCCTTGAGACTCGCGTGGAAGACTACGCATCGTCGCGTTGATGATTTGGGCTTGATTCGGACGGGTACCGGACAGTCGAACGGTAAGTTACCCATTGTTCGCCGTCCGCAGGCCCGCGTTTACGGAAGCTTAAGAGGAATGCAGATCATTGAGTAAGTATTGCTCCGCAAACCTTCATTGAAGAAACAGGATCCTACGACCAGACGGGTGTCTTGTCTGATCCGTACTGTGCGATAATTGATTTCGGGTTGATATTCTAATCTCACGGAGAACTTCAATACTACGATGTAAGATTTTGTAGTTTTCAGTTCCTGTATGACGTCAAAGCTTCCAAATATTAGTGGCGGTTTATAAATATACGGGCCTTATTTCCAATTAAAATAACATTATCATTAAAAAAAGCTTTGATATTCCCGAGATTGACTGACACACCAACGTAATTTTAAGTCGGGTTCTACTCATTTTGAACTTTTTAAACCTCTGGAAATCCACCTATATTCAAGTGAACACCATAAAAAAATATTTTATTAAAATTGACTATTATGACCACTAGTCAAGGAAAAATTCAAAACAATTTAGTTTAAGTTTTCAATTTAGTTGACTCGATAAAAAAATCGCTAATTTGACCCTAACTTACGATTTCAAACGTGTATATCTACGATATTACGTCACAGAAATATTTGAAAGTTACAAAAAATAATAAAACTCGTTTTTAAAAGGGCCTCGCAAAAACAAAAATCTTGAATAGTTATTTTTTTTTTTATAAAAATAAAATCGCTTTTACGGGGCCGCGAAATCGCCATACACCCGGGCGGAGTTCATACAAAATACTCAGTGACTACAACCGGCTTTTAAAGTATATTTTTTAATTACAATCCAACATTTAGCGTCTCTTAGGAGTTTAGTCTAAGAAAGTAAGAAGCCATGTTGAGATTAGTTTAGTAAAACGGCCTTAAAACAATGAGTCTCGTTTCAACTGCTAATTAAGTTTTGTGTTAATTTGTTCGGAGTCAAAGATAAAGTTATGTTCTGAGATAGATCATTGTATTACTAACAGTAGGTACCTAGACTTCACTCGAAATAAGATGAGCCATTTAAATAAACTTTTCTTCCTGTTCTTTTAAATGATTTTAACTTTTATTGCGTTGCTATATGACAAATGAAGGGGTAAGTGGACAAAAGTGTTAACTACTGTTACGATTCTCTGGTAATATTTCCGCTGTTAGCACATTTCAAATCTGAAATATAACTTGATTGACAGTTAAAACTTTTGTATCTGTAACTGTGTAACGAATTAGAATTGGGGAGTTTTAAAACCATGGATCGATTTACCATCAATTAAAACCTATGGCCATGCAAAATAGTCAGATTTTTACTTTGTCAGATAACACCTTTGTCCACCTTCAAATGGCAACTGCAGAAAAAAAAAACAAATCATACAAAATAAATTGTCATATAAAATAAAATTGGTCCTAAAGAAAGAATTACATCGTCATTGCTTCCAATGCCTTCCTTACGCCCACAGAATAGAAGTCAAAATCGGTTGAAAAGACAGTAAAAAAAGTTTGTTTAAGTGTCTAATCTTATTTTTAAAGTGGAGTATAGTAGGGTCTTGCACAATACATTTCAGGATGTAAAGTAGGTCCCACGTGAAAATCCAGAACGCTAGAATATTTAGTTTAAAGGTCACAGGCTCAGGTGGTTGTATTTTCAAACCAAATTGAATACACAAACCACAATTCATGTTGATTAATAATAAGTGGCATACCATTATTACTGCTATTTTAACAATTGTTGTTTTCTTAAAATTCATTATTTTTTTCCATTCCAGTTCTTTTTTTATGAGGGAAATCATGACATAGCTTCTCCCACTTTCGGGCGTAACGAGTATTGGTCAGATTTTCACTGATTAATTTACACCAGTCAGTAAAAGTCTGATACTCCTTTTCACTCCACTCAGAGAAGAAAAATTATATATATAACTTTCCACTCCCAAAAAGGTCATCGCCATGTCCTTGTGGTTTGCGGCGACAATTTCTCGCGCCAGGCATTGATACAGGCCATGGTCCGGAGCGAGGAGGAGTGGCAGGCGGTCGCCTCCTTCTGTGAAGCAGTAATGCTAGCAAAGGAGGAGACCGACCGCATCAGGCAACGGCGCTCATGCTCCAGCCGCCACCAGGATTCCGATCCATATTTCCGACCACCGCAGCCGCGAGCTTGCGGACGGCAAGCAATGGTTAGCTCGCTATCCGACCGTCCGGTAACCGTCCAGACCGAGCCCAATTCGTTGGCGGCGCCTCTCAAGGAGTTGTCAGCAACTGTAGGGCCCAGCAGAGTCGAAACCTACTAGGGCAAAGAGTCTGTTTCAACCCATTCTAACCTGTGGTTTTTGCAATTTAAAGTAAACTTACCGAACTTCAGCGGCGACACGTCGAGACTCTCGCCGCTGTTGTTGAACTGCCAGAAGAAGGTGACTTCTGGTGGATTGGCTGTCACCGAGCAACGCACGCGCAATGACTCGTCCAGCTGCGCGCCCAGTACTTGAGGGGATGGGTGTGCACATACTGGTGCATCTGTATGAAAAAAAAAAATGGTTTAGCTTGCGAATAAACAATATCGCGTCTGATGGTTAGCGATGATGTGGTCGACGATGGAGCATGCTTGTCCAGAAGTAACCTATTCAGGTTTGCTATTTGGTTGTAGCCATTTAAAATCACCGACTTAGATGGGCATTCTACTCCTGAGTTGTACGGATAATGAATGTGGTTCCTTGTCCGTACAGCTTGAATTATACATATATATAGAACAGCCGATTTTCTTGTGCTAAAGTAGAAAATGATTCTAAGGGAAAATACCTACTCTTAGAATAAAAAATATCCTATGTACTATTCCAAGTCTTGGTTTACCCAAGCGCAAATTTCATACAAATCCCTTCAGCAGTTTCAACATGAAGGAGGATTAAACAAAATATACACATACACAGAAACTTTTGCCGTAATAATATTAGACGTATGTTTTATTTGCTTAGTGCTTGGTTTTGTGATAATTGTGAAATAAACGAATGAAAAGCGGCTGTCATAATTTATTTTTTAGCGAAAACCTTACCCTAGTGAATTGGCTTATAATTAGGCAACATACAACATTCTATTCGTCTTGTACATATTTTATACTTAATAGTTACAGATGCTGTTGCTTATTAACTAAGCAATTAGTGAACTTCTAATGAACAATAAACAAAGTAGTCAAGTACTAAGTAGGTGAAGATTAATTGAATCCGCCGCTGAAGCAGTAACCACTTAAACTATTAATTAATACGTAGCCAATCAACACCGGCATCGCCAACATTACTTACAAATACATGCTCGTATCAAACCACTTAGCACTGCAGTATTTCCTTAAGAATTTCCAGAAGCAAAACATTAGCAGAAACGTTTCTTGCGAAACATATTTAAAATTCTTTCCATTGTAATTCAACACTAAACAATCCGGAGCGTAATATTCAAGAAAGATTCCCTCTCTAAGCAAGAATGCCATAATTAACAAAGAGTTAAAAGAGACCCGAATACAGTTCGTTAAATCATAACAGAAGTTAGACGATATATAAATTTTATCGCCCAACTGTTTCCCTCCATAGCAGGCGCAGTCAACGGCTGTGATTCATTTAGATGTCTACTTGCAAAACTGCGCTCCCGAGCTGCCTTAGATTTTCATTAAACTCTCAAATATTTGCTCGCGTTAAGCAGCCCTACCTCGGTAGGATTACTGTAGCGGGAATATGAAAATATGTATGTGGATTAATGTAACACCGGCGCCAGCGATCGTGTACCGCGTGCGAATAACAACGTACATTTTCTTCGCCTTAGATTTGTGACGGTAAGGATCAATAAAATGGAAACAAACTGTCGGCAGCGAGCGGTGCAAAAGTAAAACAGCGGTGCGGTAACAAATAGCAGGGGAAGGCTGGTACGTTTGTCGCAGATCGCCGGCCGCCTGCCGCCCGCGGTGACGGAGGAGACGTAAATCTTCGCGAGCTGTTCCCGAGATGATTGATGGCCACGCGGTGACTCCGTCTGTCGAAATATACCCTCACCACTATTCACTAATACAACTTAGGTTGTTTGTAGACGCATTGATCAGTGTTGCTCGCAAATTAATCCCTCCGGATAATAGTTAGCACTCGCCTAATGATCGATAGTGCTCATACTTTTAGACAACAAGACTTTTTCATTTAGGAAATAGTTGGAGATAGAGTAATAGTCGGAATATTATGCCCCTTCTGTATCCTCGTGTTTTCTGGCCTATTGCCAGAATGTTTTGGTGAAGCAGCTGATTGCAGGCTCATTAGCAAGCGCTCGAACGATTCTTTCATCCATAAAACAGGGTGTTTCTGGTTTTATGTGGAGATACAATTTCCCAACCCCGATGTACGTGTATAAATAGCTAAATGAATAAAAATAACACCTCGGCTGAATGCTGGTAATTTGCGATCGTGCGCGTCTGTGCATATAACACGTTTGTAGGGTTTGTACGGTTTCATAATGTAATTAGCGCCTATTCATGAATATTACACGATTTTATTTTGCTTGATACAGCTTGTGTTCGTGTAAAAATTGCTCATATGGTGTAAAAATAAGAACTCATTACCCAGGCATTATTCCGGTCCGCGAGTACATTACATACATCACAGCGGGCAAGAAGACAGATGTAGCGTTCCTAAGCTCCTTTATTGTAATTTATCGTTCGTGTTTATCAGTAAATGGAATTATTCTATATTCAATACATTGTGCTGTGGCACTCCGTTGACTGTAACAAATCTTTGTTAAGATCTTTCTGAGAATGATTGATACAGTAGTCAGCAGAGGACGAGAAGCCTCCGGTGAAATGAATCGTAATTTATTAGCACTTTGTTTATAATGGGGAACAAAGGACTCGTGGATTCCGGCCGGAAGTTATCTACGTAACAATTACTTATTGGTGTGCTTTACTTTAAAGGCCAGTCTATTTTTTCGTCGTTTGGCGACCTTATTTTCGGAGAGTTATTTATAGACTGTGATTTACTTTTTGATGGTCGATGCGTCAGTTGGAAAGAATATTGTGGAACATTTTCTTTTTTCCTTCGTTCGGTATTTATTTACGTAATATTGTAAAAGAGTTACAGTGAGGTTATGATATCAACCGGGGGTATTCTTACCGTAACAATATGCTTGGCTTTTTATTATTATATTTTATGCCTTATTAGCTTTTACCGGCGGCAATACCCACGTGGCACTCGAAAATAATAACAACGTAAGGTGTATGAATGCTGAATAGGTTACTTCTAAGCAAGCGTGCTGTGTAGTCGCCCACATCATAGCTCATCATAGTGAGATAGTGGTCAAACGCGAGCCTATTCCTAATTAAAAAAAGCATACCGTATAGTGTGGTAGTATTTAAGTATCCCATGTCCCATTTGAGGACACATTACCTGTGCGTAAGTTTCATATAAATTCGGTTTGCCGTTTGAACGCGATGGAGTAACAAATATACATGCACATACTTACATACAAACTTTTAAAGCTTACTGTGATGAAACTTTGCTTTTTATAAATTCTACGTAATAGTCTTTTTTCTCCTGTCCGTTGACAACTTACTCAACAATCACTCATTTATTGTTACTCCAACAACTTTTTTCTTTAGTTTATTATTAAATTCCCGTTACTCGCTGTATAAAATTTCATATAATTTAGCTATTACCTGCAATTTTATTCGCGTCTTTAGTTAGTGCTTGCCGTTTATATTGCTACGCTATGCTATAAACAAGGTTATTTGTAAAAAAACAGCAACCACTCAGTACTATGATACTAACATCATTAACAACAGCTTACTTTTCTTCTACTTTTAGAAATTTATTTTATTTAATTCATCAAATCATGCAAAAATAAAAATATTTAAATTGAACGTTCTTAATATTACGAAGTCTATGCAAAACAAGCGATAATACAATAGCGTAGGGGAGCGGGAATCGCGCGGCGGGGAGCTTGATGCGCTTGCGTCGCGTCATACGGTCGTAGGTAGGTAAAGCAAAATGCAGAGTTGAAATGTATTAGAAAGAACAACGAATTCTTGAAGGTTTCATTTTGGCAAGTGCATTATGATGTTGTAAAAAGTCATAGAACAAAAGTTGTTGTTTATAATGTTAGTAATACGGTCCTGCAAGGTTGCTAGTGTTTCACAAATAACAGTAAAAATATATAGTTTTAATTAGTTAAGTGTTTTTAATTTTCATGTTCTATCTGTGTTTAAATAAATGTAAATAAACAGTTATTATAAGCTAATTATTAAAAATAAATTAGTTTGGATAGTGTGGATGTTACCCAAAAAATATGTTACGGACTTTATGTTTGCGAGCTATTGCTATCTTTTCCCGTGACCCATTTTCGTGTTTTACGTGGGCGGCGCCGCTGGCTAAACCTAACCAGTAGACTACGAAACTTTAACTGGTTACTAGTGCAAACCTCATACAAGTCGGCAAAGTTACTAATTGCGACCGTGGCGTCGTGTAATATTCTACGTTTGTGTATGTACGCGTGTGTGTAGGTACGTACATAGGTATACGTGGCAGTTGATTGGCTAGTGAACCGCATATCTAGGAGGCTAGACTTATGAGTGGTGGGGCGTAACCCGTAAGTAATTGACGCAGTGGTTGGCGTTTGAGTGCGTTTGGTGTGTCTTGAAATTTATAGCTCGGCGTATATCCTGTAGATTAAAAAGTACCTATTGATGTTGAGCAGCCGTGTTATTAAGTTAGACTACCAACAGTTATAACTTATGACATTGTTAATAGTGTTTTAATATATCCGCTCTGTGCTCGGAGTTTTTCGACCAAGGTTGGATATGCGAGTCACATGAAGGCACATAACAGAGCAGCATATTTGAGCTCACCACCTCTGTGCGGAGACAAGGAATGCGGTTACTATGGTCAAAATCGGCTAGATGGCAGCATGTTACAAGTATAGATCGCCTTCCAGAAGATAATACGATAAGGTGTGATAAAACAACTGTTGTGTGATGTAATGTGCAATGATGAAAAAAAAAAAAACATTTTGATGACGGTGCTAGACGTATAGGTATACTTACAGGCTTGCAGACAGCGAGCTACCCACTGCTCGCCGTCCGCATCCCCAGAGTACATAATAATGGGTACATTGTATCTGATAACATGGTAAAATAATTTAAATGGAATGGGAATGAAGTATAGAAGAAAGAAAACATATTTATTTGGCACACCATGATTCAACAACACTACAAGCAATTGCAAACTTATTTAAATTAAACATAAAAAAAAGAAATAAAAGCAATAATAGATGCAATTCAGCATAATGCTAGATGCTGCTGTTGCTTGACGCTGGTTTTCAATTGAACCTTTGAGTGTAAGTATTTAATTATTTTATAATTTTTATACGCACAAACTACTAAAGACGATACATTATTATAAGAACTGTACAAAGGAACGATAATTATATAATTACTACGATAATGTGTAATATGAGGTTGTGTCTACTTACACTGTATACTAAGATGCGTGGACTGGCTGGCCGTCTCTCCAAGCGCGTTAGTGGCTCTGCAGGAGTAGTCACCTCCGTGGTCCCTCGTCACCTTCTGCAGCACCAGAGATTTGGTGCTCACGATGATGCCCGACACCACATTGTGGAGCACCGGCTTATCCTGGACAAAGAATAAAATTGATTTGTAACTAAAAGAAAATAAGAAGGTCATAAATTTTCAAGGACGTATAACATATCCTATTACCTATATGTTATAACGTCCTTGAAAATTTGAGCAGTGGTAGTCCAGTGAAAATAGCTTTGTCTTACAAGTTGTAGGTTGCAGGTTTGAACTCAGGCAGGTAGGTATATTTCTTTGTCTATTTCACTGCTCCCAAAACGGTGAAGGAAAACATCGTACGGAAACTGGCATATTCTAGAACCAAAAATTGGAAGATATCGCACACCCAGGTCAACAAAGACGTAAGTGCAGATACGTCAATTTTTTTTTTTTGCAGTTTTGAATAGTTTAAGTAAAAATACATGGGCGCGCGTGGTAGATTTTAGCCTATTCCCTCTTCTAGATAGGAGACCTGAGTCCCAGCGATGGGAACATTATAAGACTGATTATGCTTTCTATTCGTTTTGAAACAACTTTATCGTGATCGTGCTCATTTGGGCAGGCATGGGTAGTGTCTTGCAATATGCTCTATGAACATATAGGTTTAATGTTACCTATAACACTGACGAGACCGTTACCTGGAAATATGTGTAGTGCCCAAATTGTATCATGTCAAAAGAATGAAGATATTAAGAATATATAAGAATATAGGAGATATTAAAAAAAAAACAATGAATCCTAGATTTGAGATAAATGCTGTTGGTTTTTTTGGAGAATAGTAAGAGCATCTATTCATTTGTTTGATAAAATACCACGAAAACCAAATAAATAATATTGAGTGCAATAAAAATATTTATAAACGCTGTACCAAAACAATGTAAACATGATATTAGTATTTAAAAAAATACTTTATAAAAAACTTATTCAGAAATATTTGCCTCATGTAAAATTAGCGAATTCAAATACAGAGATGCTAATTCAAATAGAATAGCGAACCAAATATAAACAAGCATGGCTATATATGCCAATAAAAGTCAATAGATTTATACAAACAACCGCTTGAACACTATTTTCTAATAAATGTTGTCGCACTAAACGTTACTCGAGTCGGGCAGAACTGGGACTTTTTTATTATTGATAAGCTAGCGTTTGGTCATAATTTTCTCAGATGGTAAGCGATGACGTGGTTGGCGATTTTTTTAAAGGTGCAAAATCATTAAATGTCTTTTCCTGCTCTAGGGTGGAGTGAGAGAGCGTGTCAGTCTTTTACTAACTTGACAAGATTGGCGAGTCCTATATATTTTATTCAAATATAAATAATATTTCATTATAATTCAAATATATTTTATTTATATATAATAAAATATATTTGAATTTTTTTTTTAATTCGTATATACTAGTGCTTGACTGCGATCCAATCTGCGATGGTAAGCAGTAATGCAATCTCTGATGGTGAGGCGGACTAGTTTATTAAAAGCCTATTCACTCTAGCCTTGAAGATACCCAAATTATAATCGGTCGGTCTTCCCGACCGATTATAGTTTGCCACAGCAGGCAAATTGTTCCATTACTTCGTATATGTACATGTATATGTACGTGGTATAATCGATAAGGTGAAACGCTTAGTCCGGACCGTAGAGGTTTCAACAACGTATGGGTTGATACTCATCGTATGTCGTGTTTAAATAGTTTGATACATTTTAGAAAAATCTTGATTACGTCACTATTAGTATATTATATGTGAGTGCATAGATGTTAATATCTATTTACTACCTATAAAGTGCCTATTATTAGGGTAACTGAATCCTTAAACAATACTACCTTAGTGCATTGAAGTAAAACAGTGCTTGAATTATGATTGTGACTTAATTTTTTAATTAGGTTGTATAAGGGGGTGTACTATTCTTATGCAAACACTCACTTTCGGTGAAGGAAAACTTCGAAAAGAAATTTGCATGTCTTAAAACTATAGATTGGAAGACACGTAACAAGCAATTAACACACACTAGGCCCGTGTAGTGGATTACGGCCCATTCCCTTTCCTAGAGAGTAGGCCTGAGTTCCAGTAGTGGGAACATTAAAAAGATTTTTCTTAGATATTAAAACTGTTAGTGATAGCGTGACGAGCGACAGGACAGAATGGAAGAAAAAAACGTGTTGCGCCGACCCCAAATAAAACGGATAAGGGCAGGAAGATGATGATGATTAAAACTGTAACATTAACGTAACCATACATTTATTTATTTATTTAATGCTTTATGCACACAAAAGTACAGAGGCGGACTTAATGCCTTAGGCATTTTCTGCCAGTCTACCTTTGGGTGATGCAGAGAAAAATAGTGGTAGGTGCAATAAATGAGAAAGAGAAAACGAATACAAGAATTAACATAAGTAAACCATGTAATATAGTACGAGTAGATATGTTTTAGTGACCATATACGATATTGTTGGTTGGCCGATAAAAAAACTGTACGAGCTTTCCCCTCCTTCTCCTTGCACGAAAATAATTCTTGCAATGCATGAAATTAAAATTTTTGTTATAATAAAGTCAAAGTTCTGTCGACCTTATTCCACTCAAAGTTGCCACTTTAATTCCCCATTATAATGATATAACAAATCGATCTGTGACGCAAGGCAACACACTAACAGTTCGTGGGGACCTTTCATGTGGTTGATAAAGGTCACGAACCCATGTTGTGATTACAGCGAACTTATTCAAATGTAATTTAGATTATACGGTGACGTCGTCCATTTTGTTTTAATATGTACCTACTTCATCAATGTTTCACGATTATACGTTTTTATAACACGTGCTAGTTCTTGGGGAATGATAAATCGTTTTGGGCACGTCAGTCTTTAATATAAATAAAGGTATGATGGGAATTTTGTTCTTTGTTTACCTACCTACCTTTTGTTCATGTATTATACTTATTTATTAACTAGCTGCTCCCAGAGGCTTCGCCGCGTGATAGCAGAAAATTATCCCAAGAGAACATACTTCCGGGATAAAAAGTATCCTATGTCCTATTCCAGGACATGGTCTATCCGTGTACTAAGTTTCATTAAAATCTGTTTTGCCATTTAGGCGTGAAGACATAACAAACAAATAAACAGACAAACTCAATTTCGCTTTTATAATATTAGTAAGGATTTATTAAACCCCAAGCGAACGCCGGCGTTCGCTCTGTCATTCTATTGTGTCTCTTATTACGGTATTCAAAAGGCTAGCTTTTAAAGCGAAGCGGGAAGCGGTATTCAAAGGGACTTTGCTAACGTGATAGCAGATTTTCCCATACAATTCTAATCAACCCCAATGAATATTTTAATTAAAAAAAGTATTTAATTCACCTTTTCATTAAAACATATAATGTAAATAAAGTTGAAAGCTCATTTCAGATGGTTAAGTGAAGAAAGGGAATAAATTATATTACTTTTTAGCTGAATTTTAATTTTAATTCGGAATTGATATGTGCTTGACTGCGAACTAATCGTTGATGGTGATGTGCACTAGTTATTAAGAGGCTGTAATTGGGGTTGTCAGTGGGGTTGATCATGGAGTAGATCCATGGTACAAGTTTGTAGGTCAATGTCTGGGGCACGGTGTATACTGTACAATGAGGTTCAACTGCTTATTGAGTTGTTCGGGATACCAGCAAACAGTCGACTCTTTACGTAACCAGAAAGCCGGTTTGTTATTTGGCCAACGAATTGTGCCAAAGTTCTAGGCACTTTTCTCATCGACAGAAATGTGGACGATTTTTTTTTACCCAATGATTTTTTCTGTATACCTTTTAAGTTATTTATTAATTTACTTCTTTAATTCATGAATCCCCAAGCGACCACCGGTGGCCGCGCATCTATTGTCTAACTATTGTGTCTCTAATTGACGGTATCTGAAGGGTTAAAACTGTTTTATAATATTGCTGTATTCAATTATGAGCTATTCGAGTTTCATTTTAAGATACGAGTGTGTACTCATATCCTATAATGAAGCTCCAATAGCCCAACGTATAAGTTTCTGGATTGGTTAGCGAGTTTAAACCTCGCTCGGTGCATTATGGACGTGAAAACACTACGTAGAACTTTCGTAAGCATGTTTGTGAACTTTAATATGGAAATACTAATAATGTGTGACCTATAAACCCTATAATTAAAAAATATATATTTAAACATCGTTCATAATAGTCTGATAACTCATTATAAACCAGACAAGTGCGAGATGGACTCGCGCACGACGGGTCCGTAGCAAAAAATGGCAAAAAAAAACACGTTTGTTGTATGGGAGCTCCTTTAAATATTTATTTTAGTCTGGTTTTTTAGTATTTGCGGTTATAGCGGGAACGGAAATACATCATCTATGATTGCAACTGTCTGACTATCACAGTTCATAAGATACAGACAGATGACAGACAGACGGACAGACAGACGGTCGGACAGTGGAGTTTTAGTAATAGAGTTCCGTTTTACCTTTTGCGTACGGTACAGTAAAAATCATTATTTATTTCAGCCAATGCCTAAGATTCTTACCAAAGATAAGTAAGTGGATACATCAGACTGTACCAAGTTCATTAGCGCAATTTTTTGCTAGCATTAACTTAGACGTTGCAAAAACGCAAGCAAAAAGCAAACTCAGGTCAAAAGTGATCCTTTAATCCGAAGAGAACACCAACGCTATTAGAAATCTTATCTATTATACTCATTATGCTACTGGATTTTAATTAAATATAAATGTTTAGTAAAAATAACCGAATTTAATGCACCTATACATTTTGCAGGATCCCGTTTCTGTTAAAAATTTAAAAAAATATATAAAAAACAAGATGCATATTATTATTAACGTAACGTTACGTCAAAGCCAAAGGAGGTTTATGATTTTACTTATTCGTTTCTATGCAATATAATTATTTAAACAGTGACTAAAATTATCGTTTCTATTTAATACTTGGAGTTTTTTATTGTAATTTTAGCTGCAGCTTTTGGCGAAAAAGACCAAAAATATTTATTAACATTTAAATGCAACACGTTAAAGTAACGTTAAATAAAGCAATGTACCTAATCAGTTTTTAGCTCATATATATTTAATTGTATCGCAAGTTATCGGTTCCGCAATGTCAAACCAAAAATAAAGTCGGATTGCTGTTAACGTTTTCGGTTATTTTAGGACCAATTCCGTACATTTATTAAAACTTTTTTTTTACTTTTTAGTTGTTAGTATAATTTTACATAATTCTTGTATTATGTATATTATTTATTAAGACTAATAAAAATACTTGCAAAGGAGGATTTAAAACCATGGTAAAAATAAAGATTTAATAATACATCATTACCAATGAACTTATGAATCTTTAATCATAATTATCAGTGTCGAAAGTTTTACGTCAATACTGAGGAGGGTGACGACGTAATCACGTAATCTATTGAGGGCCGAAATGAACAGATCTTCAAGTTGGGCCAGTAATTCATCAGCCGTGTCGTCTGCTCAGCGGTAATCTCATTCATCAGGACCCTTCTTCATTGTGTTAACAAGTATCTATAGCGGATCAATCAATTGTTAGTTTGTTATTGAGTTCATTTGCTGCAGTGATTTTACTTAGGCCTTGGCTGGTTTTTTAGAATTTGTCACTGACATTAATTATTCCTGACAGTGGTTTCTCCCGCGTAAATAAAGAAAATTATACCAAGGTAACATTAATATGAATTTGTAATTTTTTAATTTTACTAACACCTAGCTAGATGATAAGTTTTCTACTAACCATAAGATCCATGATATCTTAATAAATAACGTTATTATTATTATTATCTTTTTATTAATCTCAGGACCCTGAGGTCCTGGGCCTTTGAGAGGCGTACAAGGGGCCGAAGCCAACTCGCAGAGGCCCTTTTGGTTACTATAATGGAACGTGATACCAACCGACGATTATCCCTGTACGCGCTATACTAGTGCAACCAAGGACAACCCCCGGTTTGAAAAACTATTACGACATAACATGTACAGCAAAATAATAGGGCTATTATTTTTGGAGTCTTAAGTGGACTGGTAATATGGAGCTATGTTAAGACTATGGCCCCTGCCTGAACAATGTTATTAATATCAATCGATAAAAGGCAGGGGGTGACTTGCACGCTCAATAAATGGGCCCCCAAAACGGCCGCTAGCACGATGTGACGTAGCAACAAGAGGGCAACATATCCTGAGGCGCTTGAGGAGTGGAGAGGCATACCACGGCTATCAGGACAATCCCGGAAGTACGGTCAAGATCCCTACCAGCACCTTACTGGATTATGCATCCTTCTCCCGAGCATGTTTGCTCTTGCGACTCTCCACTCAAGCCAGCCAGTAAAGGCAAGAGAGAGGTGGGAGCTCTGTTCCTCGTCAGTGTTCACTACGGCCGGCCAATAAAGGCAAGCCGGAGATGAAGAACACGAATTCTCCCAGGAGATCGAGTCCGTGGGGTCGCTAATACCCAACAGTTCGCCACAAAACTGCCCTGCGAATTGTATCTCTCTTAGTCTGGCCCCTCACCCTAGGATGTTACGGCAAAGAAAATTCTACCGATACAGACCTAGGGTATTTTGGAGCACGCAAGCCCCACCACGACGTCAACGTAGAGATACGGCGATGGGGTTATTATTATTATTATTATTACTTTTAGTATATGCGAAACCCAAAACACGTGTCTAGTTATTTGTGTAAAGAATCTAGGTACAAAATTTCATAACTTTCATAACAGCAAAAATACATAGTCACCGGGTCATACAGGCGGCTGAGAGGTTGTTTTGCACTTGAACTTAGCTGTTTGCTGGCTCCTGATAACCACTATGACTTGCCGTGACATGAGTTGTACAGTGTCGTTTGGTGTCCTACTTGTGACCTTTTTAAATATTTTTGGAAAAATATAACATGGTGTAACTATTGGAATTCATTCAGTTACTGATTCTGAACAAACTATATGTAGCTTTCACATAAACTAAAAATAATGTTGTATATCTTGAATAAACAGTATATTAGGATATGGTATATATCCCGTTGTACTAAATTTCATATTACATACACACATATATACATACGAAAGAAGTGTGATCTACCGCATGCCAATCGAGCGGTAGGCCCGGTAAAACATAAAGTTGGTGTCCTGAAATCGCTGTATACCGTGATGAAGATGGTTTGACGAATTAGATATCTTTTTTATGGATTGGTAAGAAGTTGCCCAGAGCCGAGAACAATGGAAGAAATGGAGTGAGGACACAGCTGGGTAAAATCCTTAAAAAATACATATTTTCTGGAATAAGTTTCGTAAAAGTCGTGTAAATTACGGAATTGCTGAATGCTAACAGAGCATTCAAGCGTTATCTTTTTTTCTAGCGTTGTCTCTTTATCGAACAATGCATTGGATGAAACAACTTGCTTTTAAATCACGGTCACGTTAACGATAGACGGCTTGGGAAGAGCCCTCTAAGGTATTAGCTATAACAATTACACTTTGTTGAACTTAGTCAGAAAATTATTTCGAAATTGCTTTTCAGGTTCAGCGGTTTCAGCTTTTATTTTTATTTTTTATTATTGATAGGTCGACGATGGAACGCGCTTACCTAGAAGAAACCTATTCACTCTCGACTTAAAGATTCCCAGGTTGTAGCTATCAGGAAACACAGACTCCGGCAAGGAATTCCATTCTTTAGCTGCACGCACAATGAATGAGCTAACCGATAAACAACAGTTAACGATCAAATGAATTTAAGATTTTAATAATGTAACTGGAAAGAGGAATTCTGCAGTTCATCATCACTAATGATAAAACCACGATTGCATTTATTTGGTCATTGATTATATTCTGTTACAATTTATAAAATTCAAAGCATCTATAAACTCTTATTAAATTTGTCGACAATCAATTATGATTTTCTCTGAATTAATAATAACAATTCGAAGTTATTTGATTATTATAATTAATAAATACTGTTCGGTGGTTTAACTATGGTCTCGTTTAATTATTTCATATTTCAATAGAAGTATTGTGTTGATAATAATTGGCAAGTTACCCTTTTCATCAAATTACATCAAAACTTATTTTGATTTGTTATTCTTGCTACGATGTTGATCCGGCACTACTAGCGAAACAAAATATCTTATATTTTAACAGGATGTGTGTTTTACTCGGATATGTTCTGGCGATTGAGCACGAAGAAGATTTTTTTTAATAGTGAAAAGCATCCAATGACTTCTCCCGCTCTGGCCCCTTTCATCGTTTCAGCCGATATACGTCTACTGTTGGACATAGGCCTCCCCCAAGCGTCGCCACAACGAACGATCCTGGGTTCCTTTATATGATCTAAATTAGTAATGAAAAGCAATTCATCGTTTGTTTTTCGGGTACCTACGCAGAGATATTAGGAAAAGGTCAATGTATTTTATTCCACGGTTATCTGGTGCATTCAATAATCACCAAACTGTTGTTCACATATAAATACATAAACACACGCTTTTCCCCCATGGGGGTTGGCAGAGACTACATAACGTAACACGCTACTATCCTAATATACAACTGTGTTGTTTATTATGTGTATGTGTAGTTATTATTTATAACGGAACTTGTTCCTAAAGTAGTGTATCGTAAAGACCGATTATGAGTTTGAGCTAAGAGGATGGATCGTCCTCTTGGGTACTATTAGCTATTTACCGTAACTACTAATCCATTTGCCAAGTAAGATGAAAGTAAGATCATATTTTCAGGGTTGCGTACCCGAAAGGTGTCAAAGGAAACCTATTACTAAGCCTCCACTGTCACTCTGTCTATTCGTTCGTCTGTCTATCTGTCCGTCCACTGACAGGGCTGTACCTCATTAACCGTAAAAGGTAGAGAGTTGAAATTTTCATAGAATTTGTATAATACTTTTGAGTGTATAAATTTCAACTCAAAATAATTTTAAGTTGAAATTTACAATTACAAATAATAAAATTTAAAATTAAAAGCGGGGGTTTCCCATGGAAGAAACGTTATTTATTATTGTAGTAATGGGCTGTAATCCAACGTCCAGTGCGGGTTGGTGAATGTCCTCGAATTTTTGGTTCTAGAACATGAAGCTGGCATGTTCACGTGACATGTCCTCACGATAGTTTTTTTCACCGTTTTAAGAGATAGATATACAGATAGATAGGTAAATTCTTTTTAGTACACCAAAAATTAAAAAATACACAAGAAACTTATAATAAATAGGGTGTTACAATGGGCGGTCTTATCTATATAAAAATCGCTAAAATCGATTTTTCGAAGAGCAGTGGTGACTGGCGCCTGATTGGGTTTAAACCCGCGACTCGTAAGTCACAAGGCTACGGCACAAAATAGATAGGTACAAAAGACAATCTCTTGTATGTGCTTCACTTTTTATACCTACGCTCGGTGGACGCACACTAATGAGCGTTTGAGCCGGAACTGTTCGACGAGTGGGCCGAGACGCTCCCGAGATATTGTGTCCGTGAGCGGTGTCTATGTGTGCGTTGCTCGAGCGCGCTTTGTATGCAAATTGACTTCTGTACCTATATATTTTGTGACTACGGCCTCTTCATAATTATTATCCTGATCGTATTATAAGTGAAAATAAAGACCGTTCCACATAATATTATAAATATTTACTTACATTATGATACCACGATATTCTATGTTCTCTAGGGTTGGCACGCACTGAGCACTCGAAGTACACGTCGTCTCCTTCTTTGATGTCGTGGGGATTGAGCGTTGAGCCCAGTGACAATGATACCACTGGTGGATCTAGAACAAAAGTATGCTTGTAAGAATTGTTATATTTAAAAAAAATACAGAAATAACTCGTTAACATAGACTGGCTAAGCAATTGTATTTTCAAAGAATATGCAAATATTAAATCATCATCATCATCATTTCAGACGATAGACGCCCACTGTTGGACTTAGGCCTCCCCCAAGTGTCGCCATAATTAACGATCTTGTGCGTAAAACATATTAAATAGATGTATGAAATTTATAGATCTTTTTTTTTAGGTGGATAGTCATCGAATGACATCGCCCGCCCTTGGGCGGAGCGAGATGGCGTGTCAGACTTTTACTGCCTAAAACCTACTCCCGATTCTTCTTTGCCTTCGTTCCAGAGATTCACTTTCGCACAACCTAGGGCCCTAGGTAGGCTTTGACCCTACTGGACCCCTACGGTTTGCTAACGTCTCCAAGAGGCGCGCGTGGAACACTACGCGCCGTCGACGACTTGGGCTCTGTCCGGACGGTAACCGGACGGTCGAACGGCGAGCTGTCCATTGCAAGCCGTCCACAAGCCGCAAAAAATTAGTAGATACAGCTTCAGATTCTTTAGGGGGCCAAATGATGCGCAATACTGTCAAATTTTTAACAATATGTCCTACGTTACAAGAATGCATCATAAAATATTAGACGGCAAGGTATGGGACACTGGGAAACGTTGCAGCGTCACGCAGATTGAGCATTGCGTATCTAGTTGAGGGACATATTGTCCCCTAATGTATCTAAAGGTTTTAAAGAAAATTATCTTGATAAAGTTGATTGATATTTAAGTAGAACTGTCTCTTATGTACGAGTATTTTATTATTAGTTAGTAGTAGAAGTTAGATTACTAGATGATGACCACCATTTCACCTGATGGTAAAGTCAAAGTCAAAATAATTTATTTCACATAGGCCTACATGGGCACTTATAAAACGTCAGAAGCTAGTGCACGGTTCCAAATTGGTCGTTTCTTATGGAGAAGAACCGGCAAGAAACTCCATGGTTACTCTTTTAAAAAATGTTTTTGTTACAATATTGATTGATTTATGTAAGAACAATGTAGACCAGTCAACACTGAACACAAAAGCACAAAACTAATAAGGTAATCGATGATGTGGCCGACGATGGAACACGCTTGCTTAGAAGTAACCTATTCCTTCTTGACTTAAAGAACCCTAGATTATAGCTATCAGGAAAAACAGACTCTGGCAGGGACTTGTACTCCATAGCTGTACGCACTAAAAATGTGTTCGTTTTGTACGTATGGGTGGCATGTTTACCATGTACCGCTAGCATAACGCCGAAAGTGTAGTGGTCCAATGATGGAACTGACTTGGCGGAATTAGATTGCTAGAAAAATTTGGTTTTTAAAATTGGGAAGATAAAGATAATTTTAAATACATGAAAACAGACACCTGAAGGTATTTAGATCATTGTAAATAGTGCAATGATACTAAAGGAGAAAAACCTAAAAAGAAAACCTAAAAAACAAGTTAATAGGTATCTACCAAAAAAACCTCTGTTGAAACCATAAATCTTTCTTTATTTATAGTTGAAACCCATATTATTCTATAAACAAGTAAATATCAAAGTGATTAGTAACTTAAAACTAAATCTAAATGGATATAATAAGGGATAATAATGGATAGATGAGCAAATTGAAAACAATAGTCAGGGATGGAGTGGTTAAGTACTAAATCATGTTGTGATTGTAGCGGGAAACGATCTGCGGTTCGCTCAGTGATCGCGGCTTAGTTAGCCTACCTTGGTGTAGTGTAAACATTGTTAACTAACTGTGAACACATATAATAAATCTGTAGAAGTTTTAAGTATTTTGGTTTTATTATACATAAGTATAACTACCGGCACGGATATTGAGTCCTGTATATGGAGCATATGAGCTAAATGATTTAGCGAGTTTTATAATGCGTAAAAGTATATATTTTGAGTGGATTTCCACTGCAGTAAATAGAATCAGAAATATATATGTATATCAGGGTAAATAATATGTAAATATATAGAAGTGTTCAAATATTAGGCAGTTAATTTAGTACGATAGAAAAAAAAATACCTCTGCGACAAGATAATATGTCCAGAGGCATTTACGTACATACGCATAAAAATGCCTCTAGACATAATTGTCTTCGCATAGCGTATACATTGTTAACACACTGTGAAGTAATATTAAATAGGAACTGGTTTTTTAACAAAAAAAAAAAATTATCTTTAAACTAGGTCAAATAATTAAAGAATTTGTACGGAAAATAAAATACGTTTTAACGACATATTCAAGCGATTCTATTTATTTTTAAGACGACTTGTGAAGTAACTTTTCATCCCAATTAGCAGAGTTAAAAGTATAAAAACAAAATGACTTATTTTTTAGTTAAGAAAAGAAATATAAAATCAGCGCTTTGAGTTCATCTGTTGAACCAAGTAAACAACTTGGTTCAACAGATGAACATTACAACACATAATAATAATAATTTATTTACTTTTGTCTTTTGCTTGTAGACTTCATTCAACAGAATATGTACAAATAACAACAATACTACAAACAACGAAAAACACATTCAAAATTAACAAAAAAAACGAAATAAAAAACCAATTATGGCAAAGTTATTTCGGTGAAGAAAAACTTCTTTGAGTTATGACAGAAACTTTGGTTCTTCTGACGGTATGTTCATTCCAGTAGTTGTGGTGAGTATCAACTCACCAGGTAAGTAACAACGGCTATTGTACAAAAGAACATAGCCAATATCTTTGGTAAGAGACCGCCTGCCTTTCACAGATTTTTGATTCTATATTTTAATAGTGAGTGCTAAATCTTTGCCTGTAAACCTGACTGTGTCAGTATTAATCATCAGCGATGCCGTACCTACCTCAAGGCGACTAATCTCTAAATAGCTGTTGGAAATGTTTGGTGATTTTCTGTGGGTTAATCACGCCAGCAATACTCACAAGTTGGCCATGTTTCGGATTTGAATGATTCGTCTCTTTCCAGAAACATTTAAACCTTTCTACTAGTGTTGGTCTGCAATGATTTTAATTTCACATTTTAGCTGGTCAACACTATTTTAACTGGGCTTTAAAAGCTTACTGAATTCACACATATTTTCATAAACACCTCCGACAGACGGTTTTCCATTTAGCACCCACACATGAATTCAAAGCCTGACCCTTGCATGAGCCCCCTTGACGTGTCTGTTCCAACAAATACGACAGTTTATCCGCCAGAATTATTTTTGTTTCTTATATTGTCCAGGACAAAGGTCTGCCATTATTGTCGGTCTATTTCCAAGCTGTCCAAGGTTGGAAAGCGTTTTTACTCCAGGTGAACACTTATCTGCGGCAAGGAGCGGGCGTTGACACTTTATTGGCCATTAAAGACCTATAACGACGTCGCCCCGCGGCCGGAGGAAACGCCCGTTCTCCAAATAAACATTTACGATTCCTCCGTTTAAATTGTTGCCAAAACGATTCGCGCCGTGAGCGGCGAAATTCTCCCCGTTCTAAATGCGTTACGGTTCGCCAAGCAGAAGTAAATAGAATTTATTTATATTTGGAAATTAATTTCCTCTGTCGTAATAGAGTCAGCACGTTTCCTGGCTTTTCAGAAATTGACCGGCTCGACGGGGAATTAGTGACTTGATTGAGTGATCATTGTCTGGGGAGGGTTAAGAAAAAGTGGCGAGCGTGAGAATGCTCAGGTGGAAACAAAATTGTACGCACAATAGTCGTCGTGTAATTGACTCGCTTACGCATAAATAAATTGGCAAGTTATGCTCTGCGATTAGAATGTAAACGCAGTGGCTACTTTAAGCCGGCTTAATCCCTCAGAGCGTTTTGTGATCCGGATCTAGCGGCGGGGCGGGGCCGGGCGCTCCCGCTAGTCCGAATTAGTTTTTGGTGAGTCCTCAGCGGATGTTAAGTGTTGATGTTGTGTGCTCGCCGGCGTTAACAAGGTTTTAATTACGTTTTACTGAGTTTCTCATGTTGGCGCATACAAGCTTTTAATATTGTTAGATAGGTTGTTTGTTCCGAAATGTTGACAGGGCTTGTTACGTGTTAAATGAGTTGACTAAATTACGCGCTGGGAACCGTTTAAATAGATATATTTCGGGACGTTGCTAATTACGGTTGTTAATTAAATAACATTTATGATTTAGGTAACAGCTGAGCTGATAATAGAAGCTTTCATGCGCAGGTGAAACAGATATACTTAATTATTAAATGTCGCATTTCAACCCTCATCATTTTATAATCCATTACTGTGAAGCATCTTGTGTAATACCGCAAGGACAAGCCAGCGTTGTTACATCGATGTAACGGCTAAACATTGCATGTCAAACTGTAGCAGAACCACGGCAGACAAAGCCAAATTAATCCTTCAGACAGGAAGGTGTCACCGTGGAGTCGACGGCGCTGGGTAAGCCGTGCGTCTGTGAGTCGCTTGCCGCAGTCTAAATTAGACGGAATTAGTTCCCAACAAGTTGGTAGCGCAGGATAAACTGTCAGTGAGCAAAGTTCCGTCGGGGACGCATCGCGAGTCCCCGGCGGCCGGGCGGGCCGCGCCGCGGGCTTTGTTGTGTCACGGCGGCTTACGGTAACCGCCACGTCACATAAGTACCAAGATAAGCACATTACATTAAGGATGTACAACCGCTACACGAATACGTTTTACTGTCGCGTCGGCCGCCATTATAAATCTTTTTTACTTACATCAGTAAACTGGGGTAGTTTTTTAAATGACGTCGCTTTTTTTTCTGAAGATTTTCAAGCCGTATTTTACTGTTGAGATTTCTTTTCATTGCTTTGGTTTAAGGCTTCATTATAAAACACGAGATTAAAAGTCGACGACCGACGGTTAGATTTAAAAAGATAAAAATATAGTCCGGTCATTAAATGATTATTTGAGAAAACAATGTCAGTCATTACGTTATTTAAACTAAGTGCTTACTTTTAGTAAGCCGTCTTAGTAAGTCGACTTAACATAATAAAATTATCTTTTGGTGCTTTTGATTTAGAAATGTTTTAGCAAACTGACTGACATATATCAACGCACAGCCGAAATTACTTGGACTAGAAACATGAAATTTTGCCCAAAGCGCCCTTTTATGACGTAGGTGAGCACTAAAAACCTCTTCTTAGTGCTCACCTACGTCATAAAAGGAAATCTTTCGGAAATTCTAAAAGGTAAAGTGCAAAAGGGTAATTTCGTTTGTATGCAAAATTTGCTCCGCACAAATAGATAGTAACGAAAATAAATACTACTCTAATTTAATTTATGGTTTACAATAAAGAGTATATCTATGTATCAACCTAAATTTACATCTACACTAATATTATAAAGAGGTAAAGTATTTTGTTTTTGTTTGTTGGAGTTCTTTTTTTTATTTGCAGGAGGTAGGTAATTTCTGAAAGTACTGGTGCGATTGTTATAATTTCTGGCTAAACAAGTCACTGGCAAAGTTTTGTGCAAATATTATATCTAAACGAGCTAGTTTAGAAAATATGTGCACATTTCATTATTATTGAAAGCATGTAGGCGTATTTGTTGTAACGATACTTACGGTATGCAACTGGTTTCTCTTGTATGAGAGTAGGAGAATTTCTGTATTTTTGGCTGAGTTACATCATTCTTAATATTTTTTTGATTACCTATTGCACGTTACTTAGGTAGTTTTTAAGTATCAGACTTTAATAAAGTTGAAAAGCAAAAAAAAAATATTGTTTTGGTTTTAGTATTGTTTTTATGTAATTTCATCAAAATGTATTTGTTAATTATTAACTAGTAACACGTGGAAACGTAGTGAATCGTACATTTACGAAGAGCATACTGTGTATTTAAAAATAATATTATATAAATGTACGATTGTTTATTTCCCAAATAAAATTCTCATAGTTTCGTGATACACGGTTTACCAGAAGGAAGTTCAATAATTCTATTTGAATAAATAATCTTCTTAATAAAATCGCAGAACTAACAAACCAATTTCAATTAACAAAATTGATCCTAATTTCAAAGTGTCCAACTTTCTAAGCAAACTTTTGGAGTCAAACAATGCCCAAACGATTTCTCTTTGACGTCGGACGTATTTTATAAAAGATAATTATTATTATGGATACTATTATAAGGTATTTTCTTTTTTGTGGTGTGATATCATGACTTCTTTTGGTGCAGTCCAGTTTCTTTCCAATCCAGTTCACTCATCTGGATACACTTATAGAGCGTCGTAGAGGTCTCTTTCACTAGCATGATTGCTTCGCAGAAGATGGCGGTCGAATTCTATACTCTCTCGCTCCAGACCATGACATCAATCAGAGGCCCGGCGCGAATGGCTACCGCCACCAAACGCCTCCGCGAGGATACGGCGATGCTCCGCCCAAGCGAAGTAAACCTCTACCGTGTCTACCAGACGGTCCCCACAGCGGTAACTTCCGAGCTTATCATGTCTGGTGTGGACCTAAATTATGCGACAGGTAAAGACAAAGACACCTTGGTGCCTTTCCAGCCCCTTCCCAACTACTGGGGCCATGGTTATCTGAAAGGGAGCTCAGCCCCGGTATGAAGTCTAGAAGGAACTGGGTGGGTTTTTAGTCAGTAAGAGCCAGACACTATCTCCCGCTCTGCCCAAGAGCGGGGGTTGTCGTTGGATTATTTTTTTCCGCTATAAAAAAAGCCGCTCCCCCAAAAACAGGACGCACTGCCATGATTATGGCATGCCCATTAGGGTGAATTTGTTAAAACAGCTCCAGGTTTGATGTGTGTCATATAATGCTGAGCTTGGCGTAAGTAGCAATGATAATTAAGCGAAACGATGTTAGAGATGTGCAAACTGGTACAGTCGAGCTCCTTTATTGCTTACTTCGCAGCAATATTCGTTTTGAAAACGGCTCTTAATGTATTAAGAAGTTCCGCTAATTGTGCCAGCGTACGGAGATGAGAATGTTGATTTGTACAAACAATTACGACACATTTTCGTCATATGACGCAAGCTCCCTCTGTATTTAACTTTCGTCTTTTGAAGTAAGACCCTCATAGCAAAATTCACAAAGTTCGCGTATGTGAACTTCTCAGCGTTGAACGCTGAAATAAAAGGCAAAAACTTGGCTCAACACTCGCAAATAAAAGGAAGGCACTATCGCAAAACTCCAAGTCGGCAAAGAATTTTCTGATAAACGACATTATTTCATAGAGATCGGAATTTTTAAAACATTTAAGTGGAAAGTAAATACACTTTATTCACCAGATTTGCTTTTATAAGTAAACTAGCTGTTGCCAGCTGATACATCCGCCTGATAGTAGAAAAGCATCCCAAAGAACATACTCCCCGGATAAAAAGTAGTAAACATAAGACACTTTTTGTTTTAATTTTTTGTGTTACTTACAATTACGAATATAATCATCATCATCAGAAAGTATCATCAAAATCCTTTCGATCATTCGAGGGTGAAGAGGTAATAAACATACCCTCGGAAAGTTTCACCTTTGTAACATTTTATTTTGGTTAATTTCAAGATAAAATTTGTGTAGTCAGAGGTATTTATGAGTGTGATAAGAGTCAAAGAATGAGTCGAATAAGAGTCTTACCGTAGATAATTTTGACAACTTGATCGGATATATTAAAAGTTTATTGTCACAAAGAAACATATAGTACACTGGTTAACAAAAGCTAACTACGCTGTTGAAATTTGTATACAGATATTGGAAGCCCTGAGACTGAGATCAAGAGACTGTGTTCAGCTGTAAGATTACCTATGAAAGGATTATTACAACTGCAGGCTGATTTTAGATTAAGATTTAATTCCATACTAAGAAACCTTTTTCGTTAGGAAACTTCAAATTAATATTATTGATTTACGAGAATACCGCACGAAGGTATTATATTATGCGTATCACACAGGACAGAGGCGGATTAAAGGATTGGTGCGGGAAAACGCGCGTGGAACGAGAATGGGCAGGAAAATGTGTCATTTGCCATGAAATCCCCCATCAGGCTCGTGTATTAAGGACGCTATATGATGAGACAGTAAAAGAGAATACATTTCTCACGGAGCCACGCGCCACTATACGACTCGTTGGGTATGGATTATGTATCTATTATATTTAACATAAATACTTATGTATGATTATTTTATCGTAGGTATATAATGTTGTTTAAGTGCGATCTGAATCTGAATCAAAAGGATTAAAAAAAATATAAGGCAATTGTTAAAAGAAAAGTAAAAGCAATTGTTTCTCAATAATATTGTTTCTATAATAGACTAACTCGAAAACGCGTTTTTATCCTTATCGCTTTTAGGCACACTTTTTACTGTTTTTCTGCACAAGTAGCTCGCCGTCCGACCGACCGTCCGGTAACCATCCGGTAACCGTCCGGTAACCATCCGGTAACCGTCCGGTAACCGTCTGGACCGTGCTCAACACGTCGACGACGCGTATTGTTCCAAGTGCGCCTCAAAAAGTTGTTAGCAAACCGTAGGGGCCCAACAGGGTCGAAGCCAACTGGGGCCAAGGGTAACTTTCCACCAAAAAAAAACCTATAAGGGTGCCGTTTTTTCCTTTTAAGATCGAAACCCTAAAAAAGAATAAGTGAGCTTCTTAATTGAGCATTCGAAGTTGTGAACTTATCAAACTCTAATTTAGTATAAAAAATTTGGTCATTTAGCATTACAGTAATGTTTGTCAAGATCTTAAATTCAAATTTTCTATTCAGGAGCTGGGAGAGTATGATGCAAGAAATATGATGGAAGAAAAGTTTTTAAACTTATGTCGACTAAGAATCAAAATAATAATTTGTTACCAGGAGAGTACGAGTAGGTGTTGGTCACACGCCTCCCCCAAGCGTCACCGCAATGACCGGTCCTGAGCATCTCGCGTCTATCGGATTCTGGCAATTCTGATCAAATCATCGATCTACCTAATGGGAGGCTTCCAACGCTGCGTCTTCCGATACGCGGTCACCACTCCGTCAACGTCAGCAATGTGCCCTGCCTATTGCCACCTAAGTTTGGCGATTCTTCGTGCTATGTCGGCAACCTTGGTTTTCCTGCAAATATCCTATTGAAACTAAAATACTAGAGTAGAAAATGAACTTACAAACAACATCTAGTTTGAAGGAGTCTTCCAGGCTCTGTCCAGGCAGTGCATTGTTGTCAGCTTGGCACTTGAGCTGGACTCCATCATCTTCTGGTAGAGGCATGAACTGGACCTGACTGCTCACCCAAGTTTCGTTCATGGCTTCCACTATCTATGAACAAAGAGGTTCCTATACAGAGAAAGAATGTCATCGTTATAGAGTTTTCATATTATAGTCTCTGTGCTAGGTTGTAAAAATTTACATTTGTTTGGTTCATTATGCAGGCATTATAAAGTGACAACTATGTTGTCACATAGAAACAAATTCTATATCGAGGTATCAGAATTCACTACACAACAACTGCTAAGCAGTTGCCAGGACCAGATACAAAACTCTTCTGCTCGAAGGATTCTCCCATCCTTGTACCAGGTTAGCTGCGCCGGTAGCCGGCTGCCCTCCGACACGCACGCCAAAATGACGTACCGCTCCAACAATAATGTCGCCGGCTTGTTTAATACCTCCACCAGACTCGATGCTTACCTTTCCTCTCTTAAATTTCCTGTTATCCTTATACCAGGTGAGCTGCGCCGGCGGCCGGCTGCCCTCCGACACGCACGTCAGAGTGACGTACCGCTCCGACGATAATGTTGCCGGCTTGTTTAATATCTCCACCAGCGTCGGCCGCACTGCAGAATTTATTCACGGTTACAAATAACAAATAAAAAAGTTTCAGCTTGTGTTTTTGGAGTATGTTGAGTTGAATATTCAGGGATGTTGTCAGGCTTATTTTTAATTTCGGTTTTTTTCCTTTCATATCTAGGGCTACAGTAGTAGATTAAAATATTTTGATTAAGAATGATGAATTTTATTGCCCACGGAACATTTTTACATTTTGATCTTTTTGACAATCACTTCGTCTAGGCTAGGCATTGCTAACTTGTAGTCCGCAAGAGCTAAAAATATGGTCCACAATAAGTTTTTAGTTTCTAAATTTCCAAATGAAAAGTTTCATTATTGACTGGTTTTAAGTTTCTAATAATCGTTGGTTTTTTTTCCGTTTTCAATTAACTGTGTAAAAACTCTTTTCGATAAACAAGTTATTAACTATCCCTGCTAACAACAAAGGAACTAAAGTGGTCCGTGAAAAAAAGCCAAAAACCACTGATCTATAGCTAATTTCCGTAAAATACTCCTTCAAACATACTTTCTTTCAAATTTATACTGAAATCTATATATAATATAAAAATGAATCGCTAAATGTGTTGCTACTCGCAAATCTCGAGAACAGCTGAACCAATTTCGCTAACTCTATTTTTGTTGTTTGTTATTGAGGAGAAGGTTCTTATGGTAAAACAATTTAAATAAGGGTAGTGTGGGTAGTCTAAAGTAGAGTAGGGTAGTGTAGGATAGAGTAGGGTAGAGTAGGGTCGAATAGGGTAGAATAGGGTGGAGTAGGGTAGAATAGGGTAGAGTAAGGTAAAGTAAAGTGGAGTAGGATAGAGCGGGACCTAAGCCGTGGGCAAAAGCCACAAATATATAAAAGAGAAACTGACTGACAGATATCTCGACGCACATCTGAAACTATTGGTACTACAAATGTGAAATTTTGCAAAAGAGATTTCCTCCATGACCTATACGAGCACTAAAAAAAGATTTAAAGGATTTTTCAGAATTGACCCCCAAAAGGGATGAAACGGGGTTCCAACTTTTGTATGGAGAAACCTACTTTCACGAAGGCGAAACCGCTGGTAGAAGCTAGTAATAAATAGAAATGTTAAAATTGTATAGAGTAATTAGAATTAAAGTCGCGAACATAACGAATTTGAACTCTTGAATTCAAATAATCTTGTTTAATTAATTACTACTTGATGCCGATTTTCGGGGAAACCGTTTGACAAGGAACTAAATTGTAAGGTTAACTTAATTGTTACAAAGTGAATTGATTTTGTATAAAAACAGGCCAAGTGCGTGCCGCGCGACGGGTTCCGTAGTCACCCGTCACAACATGCGGACTTTCAAGGAGGCTTTATGTTTATTACTATGAACATATTAATTAAGTTCACGGTTTAACTGCCAATAACGTTTAACAACAACTTCACTTATGTATTTTTTTTCTTAGACGTACGTATTTTTACTAAGCATTTTATGTACGATTAAATACTTAAGAATTAACTTAGCCGTTTCTGTTTGAATACGTAAGAATAAGTAAACTACAATCAGTTTTTTTTTTCAGATTTTTCAATCTATCAGTTTGTTAGTAAAGGAACAGTTGACTCAAACAAAATCACAATTAATATTTCGGAAACAGATCATTGAATAAAAAAATAGTAAGTAAACTACCATGGGATAGATGAGATTATAAAACATTTTTTTCGCTTTTTAATCATAGGAAGTAGGTTCCGCTTCGTGTATAAGGTGAATAACGATTATTGACGCAGTTACCGCGCATTGCTAAACCACGGACAGAAGAAAAAAAAACAGACACGGCGAAACTACAGAGTTTTTTATCAGGACTACGGACGGAACCCTAACAGCAATTAAGAATTAAAATGTTATAGAAAATTACGAGGGTTCTAAAGACTACTTTTGTAAAAATATCGAAAAGTACGCTTTGTCGACATAGTACTTCTTATTGAGGTTACGCTAGTGAAAATTTAGAGTATTGCAAAGGAATTTTCTAAATCAAGACTAATTTTAGAGTTTATAGTCGTATTTTTTTTTTAATCATAATAAACCAGTAAGTACCTAACTGCAGCGTTGGAAGGCCTTTTACAAAGTGGACTGATGACCTGGTGAAAGTTGTGGGAATCCGATGGATGCGGGACGCATAGGATCGATCATTATGGGGACACTTGGGGGAGGCCTATGTCCAACAGTGGATGTCTATCGGCTGAAATGATGATGAAGATAACCTGACTGCAGTCTCATCTGATGATAAACGTGGTGCAATCGTTGATAATGAATCGCCCTAGTTTACTAAGCACTAGCTAATTCGCAGCCCTACAGTTTTTCGCAAGGCCATTGAAAATACCATGATAAGAGTATAATTTATGATACCTAATACCAACCACACGCACGACAAACTAAGTAAGCGTTTTCGTCATAAAATGGTAGAAAAAATATATTCGTCCCTAGCTCGGTCCATAAAGCTTGCGCATGTAAAATTTTAATGGTCTGTGGTCAATGTGTTGACCACGGTACGTCATAACTTTATAAATTGTGGCCGCTGTTGATACTGACTGCAAGTACCAAGGAGGTTCGTGTTCACTATTTTGTGGGGCTGTATAATATTTTATATCTACATGCAAGTTTGTGACGACGAGGTTATATTAAAGTTGACAGCGTTTGGTCGAGATTGATGTTAATATTTTTTGGAAATTTGGAGATTACGTGCTTGTGTGATTATGAAGTTATGAATAAATATAGAAATGTTACTTTAATTATATGTATAACTTGAACAAAGAGCTTTCTTCATTTTTGTTACCTCAGTCCGTCATTTATGAACCAATTCGGAATATTACTTAGGATTTTATTTGCACCTTTTTTATTTTTATTTGTGTTTTGTTTATATTGTTGTTGTTTTGGCAAAAATAGTATTTTTGTTTTTATTTTATTCTTTGAAAATATACAAAGATTTATTTGTTGCGTGGTTTAATTAAAAAAAACAGTAATATTTCACGTTAGTTTAATTAATTGTGTGTAATCAATGTTATCAATTTAGTATGGTATTTATAAATAGTAATGCTTTTGATTCAATTATAGTACCTATCAGTAGCGAAGCGTGAAATATTGAGAGAGGTAAGCCGGAGCAAAAAAAATGCTTGCCTACTCCGAGCGCGGGCACGCAGTCTTGAGTCCTTACCGAAAATCTGTGATTGGCATCCTGGCTTTAGTCTTGTATTGGCAGATGTATCTTCAGTCCACTTTTACTATACGTGTAAGCACTGAGATATTGAAACAGTGTCTTGCAAGTAGGGTTGCCAGGTCCTGGAACTGAAAAGCCGGAAAATTTATCCTATTTAGCCGGATGTTTGGTCAAAAAGGCCGACATTTTTTTTTAGGCTAATAAAATTCATGAAATCTTTTTAAATTCTAATGAAAATACCATAAGATTAAGTGATATTATTGCTACACTATTCCATATCCACTCTGCTTGTAGCACAAGCAGCGATACAAGGTAAGGCAAAACTCTAATGACAATTCTAAACAAAATGGTCTTTAAAAAGCCTAACAAAAGCCAAAAATGCTCAAATTTGGCCCGACACGCCACTTAAAAGCCTGACTATGTCCGGCTTTATCCGGACGCCTGGCAACGCTACTTACAAGCATAATAGAAGTGGCTTTGATAAAAGCCGTTTGTGGTGAAATGATGATATGATGTAAATTAAACAAAACTTAATCGACTAAGTACTAATAATACTACTTATACTCTAAAGCTATTCGTCTATTCTTTCTTACAAAGTGCGCTAAGACATTATCATTAAAGCCGGGAAGATTCTTAATTTTTAGTAAAGAACGTTTTTCTATAGAAAGAATGGCTAGATCAGATAATCGTTCTTGTTTTTGAGCATTGCGCATGTTGATATTTATTGTAAAGGCATATATTAAAATGTTTAAAAAAACCAGCTCTGAGAAGAACTTTTGCGTAGGTGTAGTTTTATGAACGAAATCTAAAAAAAATCGCACGAAAATTATTAGACTTCGCGCACGACCTTTCTCATAGATATAAACTCCTCCCGCACGCGCACTCCCGGGCCCCGCCTTGGTGACGCTTGGGTCGTGCAGCATAAATCGTAATATTTTAATTTCGCCATAACTTCAAAACCAAACGTCCAATTTTAATCATTCAAATACCAAATATTATCTACATAAACTGTACTTAGTGATGAAATAATTTATTTTGATAAGGGTTAATAGCATGAGTAAAATAAATGCGTTTAAATGTAGTCCAAAAAAAAATCAAGATTATTAGATAAAAAAATGGTTGTTGTGCCTCACTCGACATAGATAGGTATACTGTTACGCGGACTTTTTTGTAGATATTTATAAGATCTACAATTAATTAGAACATTTTACGGTTCTATCTTTAAGAGTTTAGGCAGCGTACGCAAAATAAGTAACGTTTCTGGTTGATTTTTTACACCTTGTGTCCGAAAAACCCAAATATCTTACGGAACCCTATTTTTTTCCAAAATAAAATTTAGCCTATGTTACTCGTGGATAATGTAGCTTTCGAGTGGTGAAAGAATTTTTAAAAACAGTCTAGTAGTTTTTAAGCCTATTCAATAAAACTCTATCAAATAACTCGAAAAAAAACCGGCTTGCCGGAGCGCTATAATCGCGGGCAGGTTATGTGACGTCATGACGTATTCTTGTATAGAAATTTAAACGCTAAAAAGCCGATTGCGCCTGCGGCTTACCTTATAGTGCTACATGTTGTGCGTGTGTTGATTTAATGTCCATAGTGTACTTAGTGTAGGCGTTTTGTAATGTTAGCTTTGTAGTTTTATAATTACTGATTGAGCCATTTCTCAATTACGGTAGAGAGTGGTTGTGTTCTAAACTTCTGAAGGGAAGCCGGTGGGAATCGAGTTATATGGAACCTTCGTCACTGGTACCTATGAGAATTTATTCAAATTAGATAACATAATTCTCTAACCAAAAGAAAAGCTAAAGTGTGGTATTTTAATAAAAACTTGACTGTTTGTCTCTAAGTTAGAGATTTATCATAATAATTTTAATGATTACAGTTGTGTAAATATGTACATGTCGAAACCGTAAATACAGGGTGTAAGTGACAGCCCTCCACAAACTGTAAGGGCTTGCTTAGTAGACGAAACTGATCAACCTTCCACAAGCCTTTTTTTAGGAAACAAAAAAAAATCAGCCTCACAATACTAAATTAAAAACTTGATTGGACAGTTTGTATGGAGAGACCGTTTTTTTCGTTGCTGTGCTGTCCCTTACACGTTGTATAATTTTTATTACCATACTATCCGATAGTGAGTTAAAAATTGGAAATGACTTTAAAATTCGCGCGCTATCCTGGAGCTGGGCCTTATATGACAATTGCAATAACTACAGAAACTCTTGTGTCAGTTTTATTCAAGAATGATGTAAAAAAATAAAATTCAGCGAGTCACAGAAAAATAAAATTGTGAAGAAGCCACAGCAATTTAATAAGCTTCTTTTGTGTCTGCCTCTTGAAACTTTGTGTCTTAGGAACTAGTTTTGTACATATTTTGCTCTGAACAAGTTAAGTCAACGTTGGCACGAATAATAGTCTGGTGGTCCAAAATATTGTCTCGTTGCCTTTTACACTTGGGTTACATGGTATGTTATATATATAGGGTATAGATATAGTTAACCTATGGTCTGTTCTACCAATATGCCTATAATGTAAATAAACCGGTAGATATACCGGTACATACACTGGTAGCCATTAACTCAGGCCTGGTCCTAATCGGACGGTGAGCTACTCATTGCTTGCCGTCCGTAAAGCCATCTATTCTGCAAGTAATGTGCCATACTCATTTAAGTGTGAGGATTCTTTGGGCTATCTCAGTACCTAACCTTTACCTATGGATATCTTCATTCCTTTATAGGGCCAATCTTCATCATTTTGACTTTTCAACAATAACTAAAGACTGTCTTTTTATCTTTCCAACGTAAGTTAATTTTCAATTTACTGGTAATTGTTGTCCGTAAGAACGTCGGGTTAAATAATAATAATATCTTATATCTTTTAGAAGTTAACATTGGTTCAATGGTTAGCAATAACCTATCAACTAAAGGGTTAATAAAACTTAACAAACCTAAAAAACTTAATCTACTGCCGCACCAGCAACTGCAACCAGTGATTGATAATTGGCGCATCATGCTTCCCAGCTAAGTTTCGAAGAATGCCCTTGGAGCTGGTCCTAGATCTGCTTAGCAATGAGGCAGCCTTTTTTCTGATTATAGCGTGGAAATCATCCACACGTGCTAAAAAGAACATGCTCGATGCAATACATCTTCTTCTGGTGTCGATCTGACTCAAATTTTGTCCGACCAATAAATATTGGTCGTAAGTAAATGTCTGGCTTTGTATCTAGACAGCCCTTCAGTATCTAAACAGACAGCACCATAGCATACTCAGCCTTTTACCGGTTTCCTCACAATGTTTTTCTTCACCGTTTTGAGAGCAGTGGTAATGAAATTGTACGTAAGCAAATAGTTATACGATTAAAATAAATGATTACCCATTTACTCAGTCTTGTACTAGCGCTCGCCGAAACAGTCGTTTTATTTACATGACTCATCACCCCTTATACATACGTACACAGTAGGTACACTTACATTTGGTGACCCCGATATCTGTAACACGTGCCGCGATAAAAAGTGATTTTTTCGTGATTGTATCGTGTCGTGATAACTGCACTGCACAATCTCATCAGCCTTCCACAAGCGAATCTCCCTGGTTTTGGTTTTCAAGAGGCATATAGTTATCTAGACATGACATCCAGTGGAAATTGTGGACATGGGGCAGCATTATGCGGAGCGACGGACTGCAAGCAGACTGACGTTGCGGCAATAGGTATGTCATCGAAGATACCCGAATTTTGGACCGAAATGCCTAGAGTCTGGTTCGCCCAGTTCGAGACAATGATGGCTCCTCAAAAACAGGGCGACGAAGCAAAATACGGCGTTGTGCTGGCCAACCTCAACAAAGACGCGATAAGTCAGGTGGCCGACATAATAATTTCGCCTCCTGCCACCAATAAATATGGTGCCCTTAAAGAAAGACTCCTTGCTGTATACGAAGAATCCGAAGAGCGGCAGTTCCAAAAGCTGGTAGGTGAAGTGGAATTAGGCGACCAAAAACCGTCACAACTGTTGAGACGAATGAGAGAATTGGCACGTAACAGTCAGGTGGCCGAAAAAACACTACATAGCCTGTGGACATCAAGACTCCCTGATCACGTTCGAGCAGTTTTAATGGTCAGTCAGGACCAAAAACTCGACAACCTCGCCGCTATAGCAGACAAGATTTTGGAAGGAAAATCAGGCGAAGTGTCGGAAGTATCAGGCAATCCAAATCAGCTTATCGTTGAGTTAGTTAACCAAGTGAGCAAATTAACCATGGAAATAGCAGCGTTAAAGGCCAACTCACATAACAATGGACGTCACAATTATAGACGCAATAGAAGCCGGTCGCGCCCAAGATCCCTCTCAAGATCGAGGATTACGCCTGATAGCCCAAACTGGTTATGCAAGTATCATTTTCGGTACAGGAACCGTGCACGGAACTGTGAAAAACCATGCAACTGGAAAAAGCCGTCGGAAAACTAAGTTCTGCGTTGACAGAGGCGGTCGTCAGCGCTATCATTCCTTCAAACCGCCTATGCGTTACCGACCGAAAAAGTGGGTATCGTTTTTTGGTTGATACTGGCGCTAACATCTCAGCAATACCTAGAAGAGGAAACCGTTTAAAAACAGACGACACATATAAAATCTATGCCGCAAACGGAACGCAAATTAAAACATACGGTGACAAAACGCTGACGTTAAATCTAAACTTGAGACGGCCGTATCGATGGACTTTCATCGTTGCTGACATTACGCAACCAATACTGGGTGCCGATTTTTTAGAAAAGCATAACATTTTGGTGGATATTCGAAATAAACGTTTAATAGATGGTACGACTGGACTTCACAGGAACGCAAAGTTAATGAAGTCAAGCACACCAACACTTCGAACCGTAAACTTGACCGACGATTATGCAGACATTTTGGCAAAATATCCGAACATGTTAAAACCGCTCGACACACAGTCGCAACCCAAGCATGACGTAGTTCATCAAATCATTACCAACGGACACCCTGTTTACTCCAAGTCAAGACCTCTACCGGCGGACAAATACCTAAGAGTAAAAAAAGAGATAGAGCATATGTTAGAGACAGGATTATGTAGGCCTTCCAAGAGTCCGTGGGCAAGCCCATTGCTCGTGGTGACAAAGAAAAACGGTGAATTACGCCTATGTGGAGATTACAGGAGATTGAACGCGATCACTGTGCCGGATAGATACCCGATTCCAAGAGTACTAGACTTCACGTACCTATTACCAGGAACCAGCATATACTCAAAAATCGATTTGAAAAGGGCCTATAATCAGATCCCCGTACAAGAGGTAGAAAAAACCGCAGTGATTACCCCGTTCGGTCTATTCGAATTTCCAAGAATGCCGTTCGGACTACGAAACGCAGGTCAAACCTTTGTCAGATTCCTGAACACAGTCTTAGCCGGACTCGACTTTATTTTCGTATACATTGACGACATACTAGTGACGTCATCATCAGTCAGCGAACACCGACGTCATCTACAAGAAGTGTTTAAACGGTTAGACGAACATGGCATCGCAATCAATCAAGAAAAGTGCGTGCTGGGCAAACCTGAAATAGAATTCCTTGGATATCAGATTACAAAACACGGAATCAAGCCTTTACCTGACAAGGTCGAAGCGATCACTAAATATCCGATTCCGAAAACCGTGCAAGAATTACGAAGATTCTTAGGCATGATTAATTTTTACCGAAATAACATTCCACAAGCAGCCCGTCATCAAGCACATTTAAACAAATATCTAATTGGATCGAAGAAAAATGACAAAACCGAAATACAATGGACTCCAGAAGCACTAGAAGCATTCGATCAATGTAAAGCAAGTCTAAGCGACGCTGTTACATTGACTTCGCCAACAACGCATTCCCCGCTATCGCTCATGACAGATGCATCCCAGACATGCGTAGGCGCCGTTTTGCAGCAGTATGAAAACGGAAACTGGAAGCCTCTTTCCTTTTTTTCAAAGGGACTGAGTGAAACTCAATCAAGATATAGCACATATGATCGAGAATTACTGGCAATTTACATGGCAGTAACACATTTTCAACCTTATGTCGAAGGACGAGAGTTGATTGTATATACCGATCATAAGCCATTATGTCATGCCTTTACCAATAAACAAAACTCCACAAGTAAAACGATAGCACCGAGGAGGTTACGTCACCTAGAGTTCATTGCACAATTCACGACAGACATCCGTCACCTATCCGGTAACATGAACCCAGTAGCCGACGCATTATCGCGAGTCGAACAAATAGATTGCCCAACACCTGTGGATTGGAATGAGATAGCAGATATGCAGGGCAACGACATTGAACTTGCTCAGCTATTGAACAACAATAACCTTAGTTGGAAAAGTATGCAATTATCAGGAACAAAACCACTATTTTGCGAAAACTCAAAACCAAACCTAAGACCATATGTGCCGATGTCACTTCGAAAACAAGTGTTCGACACTATGCACAACATAACGCATCCCGGTATAAGATCATCAAAGAAAATGATCTCTGAACATTATTTCTGGCCACGCATGAATACTGACGTTGGTATGTGGGCTAAAACATGTCAGGCATGCCAGAAAAGCAAGACGCACAGGCACAACTCGTCTCCAATCGGAACTTTCCCACCAACAGCACGATTAGATCACGTGCACATAGACATTGCTGGTCCTTTACCAGAATCCAGGGGCAACAGATACATTGTCTCAATGATTGACAGAGGAACAAGATGGATGGAAGCTGTACCAGTTGCAGAAATAACAGCAAAAGTCGTAGCGGAAGTTTTTATGAACACCTGGATATCGAGATTTGGATGCCCAAACACCATAACTACGGACCAAGGACGACAGTTCGAGTCAGACTTATTCATCGCTCTGACTAAGTCACTTGGTATCAAGAAGACCAGGACTACAAGTTATCACCCGCAGTCAAATGGTTTAGTGGAACGCTGGCAAAAATCAATGAAAACTGCTCTCGTCGCACGCGGTAATACTGCAAACTGGTCGAACGAATTACCCTTTGTCCTACTAGGATTAAGAGCGGCATTACGATTGAAAGAAAATGTCAGCCCCGCACAAATGTTATACGGAACGAACATACGTCTGCCTGGAATGTTTATCGAGCCGAAAACGCAAGTTACATCACCAGAAACCTATGCACAGACTCTTCAAGAGACAATGGCAAAGCTAAGTCCTTTTAACAGCAACCACCACGCCACAAACCGCAAACCATTTATTCACCCAGACATGAAAGATTGTGAATACGTTTACGTCAGAATGGATGCTGTTAAGAAACCTCTGACCCCGTCATACGAAGGTCCATATAAAGTGTTAGAGAAGCAAGAGAAGCATTTCAGAATCCAAATGCCAAGGAAAACATCTGTAGTAACGGTGGACAGACTTAAACCAGCCTATATTTTAATAGAAGATAAGGTAAACGAACCTTTAGCGCACATAAAAAGTACCAACAGAGACGTCGTGAACAAACGCAAGAGTGTTGAGCCAGCGGAAAATAGCAAGGCCGCGCCGAACACAACACGTTCAGGCCGCGTCATACGTCCAGTGGTACGTTTCGCAATTCCGTGACATCAGCAATAGAGAAATACCAAATTAAAATGAAACGTACTGTCCAAACACAATCCAACTAATCATAGAAGAAATAACACACGTTATATAATATCATCAAGAAAAATATCACCAATATAAATCATGGGAAGCTGGGGATCAAAGGAAGAAATCGTGGTAGCACAAACTGCCGCCTCCAACGGGTCTGGCGGCTCCAGCGTGTCTATCACTGAAGTAACCATGGGCGGCGTTTTCATCATAGCCGTCGCGGTATTAGCGTTCTGCCTTTACAAAAAGTGCAGAAGTCAATTTTACAAAAACGTGTATCGGCATATGGAAGGCAGACAAGCTCAAGCGACTCCACTCCCATCGGTATCCATGCGCTGCAGCTGCAGCCATCATCCGAATGGAGCTCAAGCTACGTGAAAAGAGTCCCAAAGAACTCAAGTACAACAAGATTAAAGTGTAAAGGTGTAGTGCAAGTGATTTTTATTTCATTTATTGCTTATAATTCAAGATTTTTTTATATTGTTTTTTCATTGTTTACCTATTATATTTTTTTTTTTCCTTTATTATTTACAATTTGTTATGTAAGCGTACTATAAAAGTGTATTAGTTTATTTTTTTTTTAAAAGGGGGGAATAATGTACGTAAGCAAATAGTTATACGATTAAAATAAATGATTACCCATTTACTCAGTCTTGTACTAGCGCTCGCCGAAACAGTCGTTTTATTTACATGACTCATCACCCCTTATACATACGTACACAGTAGGTACACTTACAAAATAAATTAAACAAAGTAATTCGCCAGGCTGGGTTTGAACCGGCGACCTACAACTCGCAAGTCGGAGCCGATATCATTCGGCCGCCACTGCCCCATCATTTTAGTACCACTGTTGAACACAGGCCTCCCTCAACAGCACTTAAAAACAAATATAATACTTACAGTTCATTTCTAATCTAACAGTCTTCTCCTGCGGGCTGACGAGGTTGGTGTTTGAAGCTCGACACCTGAACGTAGTGTTCAGATGCGTCCGCCTCACATGGGGCAGTTCCAACCGGTTCACCACCACGTGGGTGTCGGTCTTCTCCCCGATGTATTGTGGTGCTGGGGTGCCGTCTATTAGCCACATTACTGTGGGTGCAGGCCGACCTGGAAAAGAAATAACTCTTTAGAAACAAGAGAAAAGTATGTTTAAAAAAAAATCTTTGCGATAGTAGATTATGTGATTAGAGAGGAGATAAGTCGCATACGGTATGTTGAAATCCGCACGAAATAAAGGTTGCCCACTCCTAATGTTTTGGTTTTAGAATGATAGACACAAAACAAAAATAAATAAAACAAGCTTTTATAGCTCGGTATAATTAATACTCGTTAAGACGAATCATACGAGCCTAAACTCAATGGGGTTGTGTCGTTTAACTACCAAGTTCCTAGAGCCACCTTCCGGTTCCATCATCAGATCAGCTCCTTGTCATAATAATTTTGCATTGTCATCTGATTTACACATGCATGCAAAATTTCAGCTCAATTGGTAACCGGGAAGTGGGTCAAAAATTTACAGGATTTGATTACAGACAAACATCGGGACGCCATAATAATGTATAAAAATAAAAGATTTCAAATGATGTTTTTCTTCGCGCAAACCAGAAAACTTTGCGCGCGAGCAGAACTGCAGAGCCAGTAGAAGCTATGTACTTAATCATATAGTGCGGAGGCAACTCGTGTCGCTAACTTTGGAGGCCTGCCAGTGCGCCTCGGAGAATGGCTTGAGGACATATTTCTTGATCGTCCCATTACTTTTCATGACCAGTTATTAATAACTGGAGTTTGCAGTAGAACTGCACTGCGAAGTTAAGAAGCTGTGTCTGTTTTCTTCCGTTGAAGGTTGGTTGGTTTGTGTTGTGTTTTTTTTTTTCGGTTGAAAGTTGGTTTGGTTCGTTGGTTTGTGTTGTGTGAAAGTGTCAAAAAACTAAAAATTACAAAATGTCAAAAACTAAGAAAATACCAAATATTAAAAACTAAAAAATATAAATGTTACATTTAATACAATTACAAATTATTCATCGCACCTTTTTAATTCATATTAAAAAATTTAAAAAGGCATTTATATATAACAAAAAAATTATATATAAATGCCTTTTTAAATTTTTTAATTTTTATAGAAACATTTGTATAGAAACATTTCTACATGAGCCACATTCATTTTTAAGTCTATCACGGTTCCATGTCATAGGAAATTCACAACACCAACAGGGCAATGTCCTACCCAGAGCTCTCTAACACTATTCGAAACACGTGAGGTCTAACTTTACCAAGTTAAACGAGTACTAGTTCCACGTGCGCTTAACATCCAGGCTTTGGAAACTTTTAGTCGTATATAAATGTTATGTGACAGTAGCTATGAAGGTACCTATTTTTTTTGAGGTGGAAAATCATCTTATGACTGCTCTCGCTCTTAGGAGGAGCGAGAGAACGTGTTAGACTTTGACTGGCTAAAACTACACCTATGTTCTTTTAGTTACCTTTTGCTTTCCAGGACCGTAAGTATTACAAGGCACGGTAGTGCCTCCACCAAGGCAAGCAAAAAAGTGGCACAGCCGTAACGTTTTCTTTACTCGAAAAAGTTTAGGCCATTTATTACTGTATTACTTGTGATATACGTCCGATTGCAAAGTCAGTCTTGGTCATCAAGGTTCCTTAAGTACGGACTGAATAAATTAACCGACTTGGTATGACATTGGTCTTACAACTTTTTACAGAAGAACTGAGTTGCGTGCCTTGGTTTTCCTACAAATTATGTTTTGGATATCCTTATGTTTAGTATATCCTTTTCAGAACCAATCCCATGGTCTTAGCTGGCATCAGCCCTGCTGGATCCCTACGGTTTGCTGACATCTCTTTGAGGTGCATGTAGAACACTGCGCGCTGTCAACGACTCGGGAGTTATGTTCCTATAAAGGTTAAAAATGTATCATAATGCAGCATGAAATGCAGCTGTTGAGAGCTATCTCTAAGAATTCATGTATTTTCTTTATGAGCGCAGTAACAATGCGCTTTTGACTATGATTGGAGAATATTTTACTGAAGTCTTTTATGGAAATACATTGGAAGTGGAAGAATATTTTACGTACAATATTGCAGCCTTTGACAAATGATTTGCGTCTACTTGTTTCTTTGCTAAAACCTTGCTTTCTTGTTCACGATTGTAGGTCACAGGGAAGTAGACTAGTATGGTATTTTGATACTCTTGCGAGTGTCAAGTATGCGCAATAAATGAAGCATAAACGACTTTATCTTTAGATGGCGTTGACTTAGAAGTCTGATTTTTTTACTGCTGCTTAGGGTAACAGACTTCAGTATTCAATATTGATTTAAATTAAAACTTCCACGCGTAAAAATAAAATAAAATGGACGTCTAAAAAAGTAGATACTTTTGCCTTTCGAAGAAACATAAAACAAACAATCGCATGACAATCAAAAACTATCCATAGAACTTCCCACAGGAAGTACGAACAACTCCTTAACTCACCCTACAGAAGAAAAATAACCCATAAAAAGCCCAATAGATTATGGCCAGAAACAATGTAGAGGCGTCTGTCGTGGGGAGGGGTTGCCAAGCTCTGGCAGTAATTACGTTATCGCGGCGGCCGGCCGACCCCCGCCCTATTGATCATTCCACGTCACTGACTCTCAAACTTACTTGTTCCTCAACTTTCTTGCTTCGCCCTTCGCAGCTTCGCCAAAGCAACATTGGGTTGTACCGGCCGCAGAACCAAAGTATTGTGGTAACACGGGTTTGTAAACATCACAAAGAAATTCTTCCGAGTTATTTGATGGAAACTTAATTTAGTGCCGGTACTAATTTTAGTCGTCACGCGAGAGAATTTGGATAAAGTAGCGTTTGGGAATATTTTTTATAGCTCAACTCACACTGACGCGATGTGTTGTCTTTTTCGGTTATACCATATTCATCTCTATTTTCCTATATTTAAGGTACCTACAAGTTTGTATCATGTGTTGTGAGTTTATGTTTATATCATCGAGCCATCAGGCGTACGGCGATGCACCACCGGTACATGTGGACCTCCCACCTGCACGCGCAAAATATGAACCTATCAACAATGATAAAAAAAAAAAAATAATTGCACGGCGACCCTTGGTTAGAGGTGGTTAGAGTCCAGCAGTTTTGCGCGTCGCCGTGCGAGACTCGCGCGTAGTGACGCGTCAATTGTTGAGCACGAGCGCCATTCACGAATGTTTAAGTCTCTGAGGTGGTCCAGTAAATTGTCCGGGCGACCTAACGGCCCGTTCACGACCTTGCCACTGTGAGCGGTAGCTTAGCGCGGGGTGACGAGCGGTAAGAACAAAATATGAAAATGTTTGAAGCCCGCCACGAGATGCCACTCATTGTGTCCGGCGCCCGCTTGCCGATGCCGCCCAGCTCACCACTAAGACCGAAGTCGAGAACAGGCCATTACGTTTTGTAGTTGAAAAACAGGACACAACGCTATGCTTTGTACAGCCTAAAAAGTTATGTTGGTACCAACCCAAATTGGAATTTTAAATGAATTTTGTTTAAATTCGCTTTTCTAGCACGTATTTGTACTTGGTTTTCAACAGTCTTCGTCAGTGTCTCTCAAACTAACTTGTTCCTCAACTTTCTTACCCAGCCCTTCACCAAAGGCTCATTGAGACGTTCCTACCACCGGAAGTATCAAACTGTTGCGGTAATATGGGTTAGTAAACAAAACGTTACAAAGAAATTCCTCGGAATTATTCGTTGGGAAGCTGAATTCAGTGGCGGTACTGATTTCGGTCAGTATGCGAGAGAATTAAAATTAAATACACTGTATTTCGGAACATTTTCACGAGAGCCCGCATTTAAAGTTTTCAATTTACTACAAAGTTATTTTGGAACTCAATGCAGTAGGTAGTAACCCTATTTTGGATGATTTTAGTGAATTTTGTTTCAATACGCTTTACAAAGTACCTGTTTGTACTTAGTCTTTGGCAGTCTTCGTCTTGTCTTTTAAACTCAAAACGTTGGGAACACCTTCATTGTGCGTGCAGCTAAGGAGTGGAATTCCTTGCCGGAGTCTGTGTTTCCATCAGGAAATGCCATCGGGTTGTAGCTATCAAGCTACAACCCGGAAATCTTTAAGTCGAGAGTGAATAGGGTTCTCGGTTCCATCCTCGACCGCATTGTCGCTTTCCATGAGGTGAGATAGCGGTCAAGCGCGAACCTATGTCTCTAAACTCACTTGTGTAACAATTTGCTTGACAAACCCTTCACCAAAACTAGACTCAGATGTATCACCCGTAATACCAAGGTATTGTGGTAATACGGGCTACTCAAAACATCGTTGGAATGCATCCTACAAAGTGAACAGATGACCTGGTGAGGTTTGAGGGAATCCAGTTAGTGCAAAACGCACAGGACTGTTCGTTGTAGGAACACTTGTGGGAGGTTTATGTCCAATAGTGTGTCCATCATTTCTGCCGTCTTTCGGGGATGATAAGACAAATATCACAAAGAAACTATTGAGAGTTTTTAAAAGAATGTAATTTCAGTGTTGGTACTGATTTTGGTAGCTAAGCGACACAGTTAATTGCAATTTAAAAATAACATAACTTAACACATATTTGGGGTAAATTTCCGACGTTTCCTCGTGCTTCCAGTGTCCAGCCTCCTAACAAGTTACTTGGTGACCCTAATTATTCTAAAGTAGTGGCTAATTTTAGATAATTTGGTTTCAATAAGCTCTTCGAAGCGTGTATTTGTATTTCGAGCATCAACAATAAGAACTAGACTATTGCATTAAGAACACAGTAGAGCCTATTTTATTTATCGTTAACACTTTAGAGGGGCTAGGACTGGCATATCTATTAGAACAGCTGTACCGATTTTAATATTTTTTGCCTTTATTATACTCGTTTCCGCCCGACTAGAAGAATAAAAAATTAGATAAATATTCAAATACATCGAAATAACAGCAACTGTGAAATACATCGATCTCAATCATTCAATTATTCGGTTCATTAAAACCCCAAGCGAACGCCGGCGTTCGTGCTGGCATTGTCTTATTATTGTCTCTAATTGACAGTATCTGAAGAGTTAATAAGTTTAGCTACAAAGTAATCACTACGTTAATTGACTGTTAGACTCCTCGCCCACGACGACTTTTTGTAGCGCTTACGAAACGCGCGACAGCATCGCATTTGCAAGCGCTATAGAAAAAATGCTATAGCGCTACAGTACCGCGAGGTTATCGATACTAACACCAAAAAATATATAGTTACAGAAGTCAATCTACATACAAAACGCGCTCAAGTAACGCACACATAGACATCGCTCACGGACACGATATCTCGGTAGCGTCTCGGACCACTCGTCGAACAGTTCCGGTTCAAACGCTCATTAGTGTGCGTGCACCGAGCGTAGGTATAAAAAGCGAAGTACATACATGAGATTGTCTTCTTTACGTAACTATTTTGTGCTAACGCGCTACAGCATCGCTACAAAAAGCTTAGTAATCGTGGGCGAAGGGCCTCAGAAGGTACGTATTTCGCCGAGTAAATAAAGAAGACAAATGTTAATTCGAGTTTTAAAAGAAATATTATTATCAGATAAGATTAGGTCCACTGTCAGGCAGATAGGCGTGAGTAATCCATACTGATATTACAAAGCTGAAGAGATTGTTTACAAGTAAGAAGTACTGGTTCGATTTGAAAAAATATTTTAATAACCAATTATCGTAGAAAACCGATAGGAGTGAAGCAGCAAAGATGCGGGTGAAACGCAAAAAATAACTAGTTTTATAATTTAAAATCCAAAAAAGTAATTTGTTAGCTGTAATAAATAAACAAGTAAATCCTACAGTTTAACGCCCATAAGCCTCGTTGACGTTACTTTACCGAGTTTTATACTTTTTCTCAGTATCAAAAGTGTTATGTCAAAACTTTTTACATAAGGGACAACAACTTCAACTTAACGTATCAACTTTTGATGCCGAACATTTTCCTAAAATCTCATATACTTGATCTTGAAAACCTAAAAGTTTGCTCGAGGCCATCATTTTCTATTTGAGTATACAATTCTTTTTTATTTACCATTAGCAGATATTATGACAATGCATGTACTTATTTAAGTACTCTTTTATAAATATTATTGATAGGATCACTCTTGACCATTATTTCATCTGATCGACAATACGTTAACCTAGAAGTGACCTATTCACTCTTGATTCTATCTCTGGTCTTCCAGGTTGTACCTGTCAAGAAACTCAGACTAAGCCACCGTAGACGTGGGCTTGCAATCGACGAGCAAAAGGTATCTCGCCGTCCGGCCGTCCGGTAAATGTCCGGACCAAGCCCGAAAGAGGGGACTGCTAAGATTATAGCGTGCCCAAGGTAAGGGTGGGATGTCCACAATAAACCGGTGGCGCATCACCGTACCTCTGGTAGTCCGATGACGGAACGGACTTGGCGGAATTAAGTAATGCAATTCAAATGCCGGTAGAAATCCGATAGGTTAGCAACTTGGTGACAGGCCATGTGGAAGATCACTAATGAGATGGAGAGACCAGATCACGGCCGCAACTAAGTGCTCGGTATATTAATGTACCCGGAAAACTGCAGTTTGCGATGAATGGAAACGCATTACAAAGATCTTATCGTGATTCACAGTGATGACCACGACCACTCTGGCAAGAGTGTACCGACTCAGAATAGGCAACTTTTCTTTATATATTCTTTTTTTTATATATTCCACAACTATCACACAACGCCGTCTAGTCCCAAGCTAAGCAGAGCTTGTGTTATGGGTACTAGACAACTGATAAACATACTTATAAATATCTAAATACATACATTATAGATAACTTGATGTCGATGCTCACTTTTGAATTCAAAGACTCGACTGGTCTATAAATTGCCAATAATCTTTTTGACTTGAACACTTTTTAAATTGCTATTCATATCATAACTACAAGGCATGGTATTATACGACAAAATTCCATTAGGTCAGCTATTTTATGTGGGTATCTATACTAACTATTTGTTTGCACATTGGACCATGAAAATGATCCAGCCGAGTCGTTTTGGGCCGACACGGGATGACAACCCGCTAATCCCAAAGGCTATGCATAATTCCGCCTTAGAACATTGAGCGCTACAGCGGCTTACCGCGATTTGTGTAAGAAGGTTTTAGAATCCAAATCATATTAAAAGTTATTTATAGAAACTGTTATATGATTTACTAAGAAGTTTGAATATTGTTCATAGCTATTATTTAAACTTTAATAATCAAAGTTTCGTTAACTTTTGCAATATCTAGGGTACTTAAAAGATATAGAATGTAAACAGTAATTTAAGATTTATATCAAAACATAAATCTTTGTATTTTTCTATAAGTAATAATATTAAAATGATTATGATTGAATATCTCTCTAACAATTTCGTATAAAAGTAATCAAGTACAGAGGCAAAATATTAAAAAGCCATCAGTCAATTAACTTATTCTGCTCGACTTTATTTCAGGCAAGCTCTGTTTAAAACAATAATTAAGTAAGTAGTTCAGATTATGTTACGGTAGTCGTGCGCTCGGCCCATCAGTTTTTAGACTTTTCCGTTATTAAGTAAGCTAAGCTAAGTGCTCCAGTTTCGAAACTACATCATTAGGAGATGATAAGTGTACCTAAAATTCAACGTACCATTTTCCCGGCCGTAACGATCAGGTATCGTACTTACACTAGGCCCGTGGAAATGGGAACGCGATTAAACGAACCTCATACCTAAGTGTGACACGACTCCGTAATCAATCAAACGTATAAGTGTAGATTGGCATGTGTCTGTTTACTGGCACTGAACATAATAAAGAAAACGAGGCATCTACTTTCAATTCGTTTAGCTCCCTTTGTTTGTGTGAGCCTTTATTTATTTAGTCAAGTACTGTTCCGTCCTTTTTGTCTCTTTTTATACGAATAATAAAATGAACCTAAGTGTAAGTTAGCCAGTCTTCGACAAAGGAATGTTTCTTTATTTTTGTGATATTAGCTTTTTTATGAGTACATTGTCTGGAAAAATACTGTGTTTATTTTAACAATCCATAACATACACAGCCAATAAGAGCTTAACAGTTGTCAAAACAAATTATACTAAAGCAATTTTTTATGTGCGGTAATTTCCTGAAGATATTTTCTAGAATTTAATTTCCTAATGGAAAAAGAAAACAGTTCCAACGCTAATTAATCCGTTACAATAAGCTTAATATAATAAAAGCTGGTAGATTGGTTCAAAGAGAATTGATATAAAGTTTGCAAAATGTTTTGGCGCCATTTCCCGGCCGTCCCCACTCCCCTGCCCCGGGCGTGTCTTGGGGCGATGGATAACTTTACACTGGGTGCCATTTGGAGCCGATCTCTCAGAGAGTGACTTATCGGTAAGTTTAAGAGCGATATATCAAAGTAATCGCTTTAATTTCTCATCTACCACTTGGGGTAGAACTTATGCTTATTCCTTGACTGATACCGTCGTGATTTGTGAACATGTACTTACTTTGATAGTTTTATGTTTGTAATACGATAAGTGAGGTGATTTCGCGACAGCGTTTTAATGGATATTTATTGGACTTTTCTTCGTGTTTCATAATCATTCTTAATTTGCTAATGGAATATGACAAACTCATCTGCTTAAGGCGCCAAATAATAAAAAATGGTGATTTCGTGGAACAAATTGTTTTAATCTTATGTACCATGTATGTATGTGGGTGTCTCTTTATCTTCTTTAAATAGTATTAAAAGTGGCTTTTTTTCGTCTGTATGCTAACTTTTTCAACCTTTAGCTTTCTCCTTCCAACCAAATCAGGCCACAGATTTTGATGCGGAAAATAGTCGGAGCAATAAACGAGGAAGGTGTATCAATTTTTCACTAATCATAAGGTATACTGTATCGCTGGGTCTTACAAGTTTTTCACTTTATATATCTGAAAAATGTGCCACGGGAGCGAGCAGAGGGGAACATCTAGTTGTAGTAAAGTAGATAGAGCAGTGGTGGCCCAGCGGTGCTATTACTACTGGGAACCGTCCTCGGCTTACAAGTGGTAGGTATGTCGCGGACGTCAACCCCAGGCAAGCGCTTTATTTTGTATAATTTATTAAATTATTGCTGTTCTTCAAAACGGTGAAGAATCGTGAGGAAACCGGCATATCCTTGAGTAAAGAAGACATACACTAACCCACACTAGATTCGAATGGTGGATGACAGCCGATTCCATTACCTTTTTTTTATTTGGTATAATTTAGTGCTTGACTGCGATCCCAGCTGATGGTAAGCAGTGATGCAATCTCTGCTGGTGAAGTGCACTAGCCTATTCACTCTTGCCTTGAAGACACTCAAATTATAATCGGACGGGAAAACCTCAGCAGGCTGATTGTTCCAGTCCTTTGACGTACGTGGTATAAACGACGAGGTGAAACGTTTTGTCCCAACCGTAAGTCCGGACCACAGAGGTTTCGGGTTTGTGTTGACCGATTCAAGATGGCGGAATCAATTCATGCAATTACTGCGCATACTCTCCTAAATGCATCCTGTAAAACACCGAAAGGCTGGTTACCCTACGCCTGAGCTCAAAGCTTTGAAGGTTGGACTTAACCAAATCTGGATCACCAATTAGCCTCTTCGTACGCCTTTCCACCGAGTCCAATGCTGTAAGGTGGTATTTTGCAGCACCAGCCTATATGTGGTTGCAGTACTCCATACAAGTACCGCCGGACCTTTGCAAGACCTAGAGAAGAAGCCTAGCAGTAGAAGTATTATAACGATGATTCTGTTTAAAACATAAATGTTGCTGTAAGCTTTGTACATGACATACCAAGTATCCAGGCTACTCGTGTCAAATTTAGAAGTCAAGGCCTGAGGGTGAATGAGATAGTTTTTAATGTGGAAAATAATGTTAGGGCCCGACAAAACGAGATCTTACAATGAGAGCGGACCTAACGGCTGTATAGCGTGTACCTAAGTATATGTATATACTTAGGTACATAGGAATAAAGCTCCGTTGACTTTCAGACTAACAAAGGATAAGAGAACTGGAGGGACCATGTTGAAGTCGGTTATGGAAGGTTTTGTAGAACTGCTCAGGGCGTTTTCAATGTAGTGCGATTTTGTTCACGCATGTGGGATTGCTCCGCACGCGTAACCCCAGCAGATTTTCATTATATACAAGTATTTATTGTAATGGTGAATACTCACATGGGACGCGTTTTTTTTTAAATTTTGAAATTTTCTGCACGCGGAAACTCGTACTAAATTAAAAACACCCTAACAGTGGTATTAATAAAATCATCGTCATAAGTTTTGCTGAAAAACGTCCACTGCTGAACATAGACCTCCCAAGGTGTCGAAAAGACCGGTCTTGTACGTCTCACGTCTCACCAGGTCATCAGTCCACCTTGTAGAAGGTCTTCTAACATTGCGTCTGAAACGGTCTCTATTCCAGAACCTTTCACTCTGATCGATCTGTTCTGCAAGCTATGCTTTACGCCCACTGTTACTTAAGTTAGACGATTATTAGAGCTATGTCGGTTTTGGGTATCTTATGGATATTTTCATTCCTGACTCGATCACGTAAGAAAACTGAGCATAACGTGGACGTGAGAGTAGGTTTCATGAACATTATGTAAATGATTACTTTTTTTTTCTGTCGACGGGGAAAATCATCATTGACGAAACCCGCTCTTGGGTGGAGCGGGAGACAGTGTCAGAGTCTTACTGACTAAAAACCCCGCGCCGTTCCTTCTAGCCTTCATACCGGGGCTCTAGTTTCCTTTCGGATAACCCCGACCCCGGTAGGCTTCGACCCAGATGGGCCCCTCCTGTTGCTGACAACTCCTTGAGGCGCGCGGGAACAGTGCGCGCCGTCGACGCCTTGGCTCGGTCAGGACAGTTACCGGACGATCGGACAGCGAGCCACCCATAGCTCGCTGTCCACGAGCCCGTGTCTACGGTGGCTGGAAATCGGGGCTGGAACCCCAGCGGCGGCGGCGGTGAGGGCGCCGTTGCCTGATGCCATTACTGCTTCGCAGAAGGAGGCGACCGCCTGCCACTCCTCCAGGCCCGGCGCGAGAGGTCTCCGCCGCCGATCGCCCCCACGAGGGCACGGCGTTGCTCCGCCCAAGCAGGGCACACCTCAACTGTGTGCTCCACATGTAAATGATTACTTGGCGATGTAGATAACACAGAACTATTTGAGTCTCCGTATGAAAAAATAGCTTTGATGAGTATTTGGCCAGTAAGTAGGATTACAAAAATGCCAACAGAAGGAACACGAGTGAATTTTAGTCAGTAAAAGTTTGACCTTTGCTTTTACACCACCCAAAACAAGGGAAATCAAATGACCAAAAATTAAATATTTCTTTTAGCATCATCTGCTACTAGATTAGTCAACATATTTCGTTTCATGATAATGATTTGTGACATTACATAAACTATCAATGTGTGCGAGTTGAGTGTGAGACGTTACACTAGTAATATTAGTCTACCATACAAAAGGTTTCAACTTAAGTCCTTCAGAGTACACTGAAACTTAACTACTACCGTAACTCATATTTATGTGGCCCGACACATCCATTCAACGAACATGCTTCCACCATAATTTAAAAAAAAAAAACATAAGGTAAGGAAGTGGCTCATATTTCATCGTTACTCACCCTATTAAAATAACAGACAATTAATATTAATTTGTATAATAACACCATTACATTTGTTGCTCGTTCACATTATTTTTGTTCGAAATCTCCCCCATTCCTGTGATCCATTATGATTTATAAATAATTAAAATTAGAATGTCGATACTTTTTCAGAAGAACCCCAAGGGGAACATCAATAACAGATTAATGTTTAATTTGCGAACTTATTTACTCGACGAGTCGCAAATATGATTGAAAAAGTATATATTACTGAATTTCTGATTAGGTATTAGATAGAATCGGAATATTAAAAACCGTTAGCTGGATCCTATTAAAATATATGTTTTGAGGTTCAGTATGTTTATTGTATTCGAGTATTTCATCATCATCGATCAATCGAATATTTACGTTATTATAATTCTAAAAAAATATAACTTATTATTCACATTCTCGTATCTACCGATCTAATTAGAATAATGATAATAACATATCGTCATTGCGCTTGCCAAAACCTCTATGTGTATTTAGTCAACTTTTCAGGGGAGACAATAAACTGTTTTTTTTAATGATTGATGGATTTATGAAAACATTATAAATGCAGCATGGTAGCAAAAAATATTACGTATGAACTGACATACAAGTGAAAATGATAACATGTACTGTTCATCTTCAATAAATTTTTTTAGCCATTTTGATGCACATGTCAGATTTGTCTTGCAAGCATCATTTTTTACAAGTGAAAAATGTCCACATATCAGATTTATTAAGGAACACATTTGGATTTCATTTATTCTATTAAATGCATAACAAACTTAGTTTAATTTAAAAAAATCATTAAACTTTAGTCTAATAAGGTTTGTAAGGGTCAGATAAGGTTTGAAAAGATTTATCCCCACCCCAGTGCTTGTGAACTAAATAAAATAGGAAGTAAATAAGTATTGCAAAAACTTTACTAAGCCACACAGGGAATAAAAATTTAATTCTAATCTAGGTAACATAATTGTTTCTTAAGCTTTAATAAATCTTACAGTATTTTTCAAAACTATACTTATAATTAGTTAGGAACAGTCTAATCAATCTTTTTAAATCAACAAAAATAGTAATAAAAATACAAAATCACATGTTGTACTTATATTTACTTACATTAATAAAAAGTTATAATTTTAAAAAACAAACATAATATGGGAATAGTAAAATTATACTTAGGTCTATCTATATAGAAATCAGTCTTCAGATTTGAAAGTCTTTTTACTATTAATATAAATCCTTATTTGTATTATTTTAATTATGTTTGAGGTTGTCGTAGAAGTGGTGGTAATCCCGGTGCATGTAGTTTTTTAATGACTGTAAGCTATCGTATTTTGTCTTGTCTATTTTTCTTGGTGTGCTGTAAAGAGCTGTGAGATTTGAGATTGTTCGCATTTTTCTTTGAGGTAAAATTTGCCATTCGTCTGGATGGCGTAATTTGAAAAAGATGTTTCCATTTTTATACAGCAAGCCTCTGATATCTGTAACTACAGGGTCACCAGCCTTTTTCCCTGGTCGTATCGAATCAAGCTGACATGTACGCTCATAGTTTTTGAAAAAATTGTATTCCAGGTGATGAATTACATAAGGTTTTGATGGTCGGGCTTGTGCCATGAGATTGATGTAGTCATTGGGTGAGTAAATTGGTGGCTTAAATAGGTGTTCTAAAGTCGAGTGCACGCTATCCACCTGCATCATTGTGTGTCCTTTTTCTAATATTAGTTGCTCGATTTCTATATGTTTATCAGTGGAAAGGTTCAGTAATGATGAAGACAGCACTTTGTTTCTATTCTGGTAGCTGCAGCCGTCCGATATCAATATTATTTTTTTGTATCCTTCGTCAAGTTTAATGTTAAGAAAATCTATAAGGCAAGTGGTGAACTCGTTAGCAGTTACTCCCCCATCACCTTCATGCCATACATATAAATGGACGTCTTTATCGTTGTTACAATACAAGGTGTAATTATGTATTTGCAGTTTTTGCTTATAGTACTGCACAGACACCTGAAGTTTCGGTGATAGTAACACACTTTGAACATCCATAGTTACCACTAAAACTTCAGACGAACATAAGGACTGCGCATTCTTCTTGGCTTCGTATGCTTCTTCTTTCTTAGCCTTGTGAAGTTCATATTCTTCGAGCGTTAAATTTCCTTCTTTGAACGAGGTACATATATCACACTGATCTTTTCTTGGCTTATATATAGAGACTTTTTCAGCTTCTAAAATTGACGTAAATAGTTTGCGCTTTGCTGTTTCCCTCCCACTTTCCTGGCTCCATTTCTTGTACACTTCAAACATGTGTGTCTTGTTTCTAAATGAGTCCTCAACATAGATGCGCGATGTGCTTGCCCTGCAGTAATGACTAGGGACTTTTGGCAATAAGGCTAACCATTCTCTCACTGCAGCTGATTTAAAGGAAGGATTTCTTGATTTATTTACATTAGAAGATGAGCTTGATTTGGATTCATGCAATTGCTTTATCCATGTATTTAATGTATCATTTGTCATAACGAGCGTTCTAAGCATAAATTTTTTGCATACACGTATAAGTTCATTGTTTTCGTTAGGTAAATAACAATCAAATCCTTGTTCTTTAATAGGGTTTTGCAATTGCGTAGCTTTGCGCCTTCTTTTAATAGAACGAATTCGAATCAAGTTTTTAAGGTAAGCCTTTTTAGCATCCCACGTGTCTAAGCTCCAATAATATCGAAAAGTTGCTTCTCTTTGTTCTTCACTTAAAGCTCCACACAAAAAAGTCCTGTTTGACTTTGCTTCAGTAGCGCTATGGGTACAAGTTTTAGTTTTCATTACTCTCTGGTTTTTCGGAATAAAGGTGAGCAATTTTTTAGAATTTTCACTATCCACTTTAATTTTTCTTCCCATGTAAGGCTTTCCTTTAACTCTTTGCTTCTTATTAAAGTCCCTGTTTCTTTTATTGTCACATATTTCATTAATATCGAACTCATCGTGGTTTTCTACTGTTTCCCTGGTTTCCTCGTCAATTTCTCTCAACTCTCCAGTTTGGTCATCTAGAATGAAGTGTCCAGTCCCAAGCTCCTCCGCATTTTTGCTTACAAATTCTCCAGTAACTTCATCTAAATACGAAGCCGTTTGGCCGACTATTGCCTTATCCGTATGCCCTGAGTGGGCGATCTCCTTCGGTAATGGCTGTAAGCTGAACTCCGACTCATGGCGTACTGTTGAGGTAACAGTGCATTTTTTGTGGTTCTCAATAGGTTCTGTGGCAAAAATCTCGTCGGAATACATATTTACATCTGCATGATTAGCAGGGTCAGCAACAAAATTGAGTGTTGGTGTGATCATATCTAGGCAATCGATCGAGGCAGATGTGGTCATGGTCTTATCGTAATTTTCTTCAAACTCTATGGCAGAAGGCTCGGGAGGTGGTTTTTCATGATGTAGTTGAAGTGCTGCTGTTGGATCATAGTTGGTAGATATGAAAGGATCTGATGTACCTTGTCCAGAGGACTCTATAGAAATGTTTCCTGTGCTCATGTCAACAAGAAGCCTCCCTCGCCAATTACTACGGGACGCCATTATTTTACAGAACTCAGGAATATGAAGAAGCAATCAGAAGCTTTAGTTATGTACATGCAAAGAGAGAGAAAAAAACATAAATCAACACAAGTCACCTATAAATCTTATTTAGTAGGTAGGTTACACCCAAGCTTTCAATTTCCATTTCCCATGCATAAGGATATCTTTATACAATTACAATTGCAACAACAAACAACGACTAAAAATAAGTCTTCAATAACAACAATGAAACTGAAACTTATTTTTAGGTTAAGTAGGAACAGCCATAATATTGGAGCATTAAAACCAATTATATACGCCTAATTATTATAAAACCAAGAAAAGAGCAATATTATAGTACAAAATTTACTCACCTGAGCCTCGTTTTACTCAGTTTAACATTTTTTAAACGTTTTTGCAAAATTAAAACGGTAAAATTTTCAAACACAAACTGTTGAAATTCAAACTGCCAAACTATCTATGTGCAATCCAATTCTGACATGTGCAACAGATGATTAAAAATGGTTTGATGTGAACACATAACCAATTTATCATTGCCAGAAATGAAAATTAAGTGCACATATAGATTTTGTCAAATCAATTTCTAAACGGAAATAACACATAATTGTTTTTGTAATCGATGCGCAATTCGATTTTAAAGACATCTAGCAAAGAAAAAAAAAATCTAAAAAATGCACATAACGGTTTTGGCAGGCGCACCGACGATATTATGTGCTTTCTTTAATACTTTTTAAGTATGGAAAAGAAAACCCATTCCGTCAAAAATCGCAAATTGTCACTTACGACATTCCTTAGTTAGGTGCCTTTTTGACCTTGCACAAATTCTTCTGTGTTTATTGTACCTATTTTTAATTTATATTTTTAATATGTGTGAGGTTCGAATAAACGGTTTTTCTTTCTTTTCTTTCTTTCTTTCTTTTTTTTACTATTGATAGGCTTGCGTTTCACCACTATCTCACCATGGTAACTGATGGTGTGGTTGACGGTGAGCATGGTTGCATAGAAGTAACCTATTCACTCTTGACCTAAAGACCACAATAAGTACCTTGGTCCAAAGTCAGACTGGTTGTCAGCTGGAAAATTTTGAGAACGTTGTTCAGTGAGTGGCAATATTGAAGTGTTTTTTTTTTCTGTTACTAAAAATTATCCAAATGACATACCTCGTCCTTGGGCGGAGCAGGAGGTAGTGTCAGACTCTTAGATTACTGACTAAAACACCCATACCATTCCTTCGTTGCCTTTCATACCGAGGCCGAGCCTCCCTTTCGGAACTCGACCCTCGGCTCTAGTAGGCTTTGACCCTGCTGGGTGTCTTCAGCTATATTGAAGTGTTGTTTTTATACTATCTGAAAAGGCTAGTTATTTTCACGCGGGCGGAGCCACTGGCAGAACCTAGCAGTTAATAAAGAATATAAAATTATTCTTTGACTAGCCTGTTGTCTAGTGGTTAGTGGTCCTGACTGCTATGCCGGAGGTCGTGCGTTCGATTCCCACCCAGACAAAATGAAAAGTGTGATAAGCACGATCATTTAACCTGTGTTTGGGTGTAATTTATTTATATACGTACCTATGTATTTAGAAATATATAAGTATGTTCATCAGTTGTCTAGTACTCATAACACAAGTTTTGCTTAGCTTGGGACTAGACGGCGTTGTGTGAAAATTGTAGAATATTATTCCAAAAGGATTATATACACAGGCAGGGTTTTTGAATTCGGAAGTTCAGAATTTATTTTTTCAGAGAGGGTACTTGCACAAAATTATTTAAACGAATTAAAATGTTAACTACTTTTTATTGCCTTAAAGTAACCGTTCCTTTGAGGAAGTCTACGGTACACTGGAGATATTCTATGTATCCTTATTACTTTAACTTTAGTTTAAACCGGCCTTTGAGCCGGTAGGAAAAGATAGGGTGCACGATAAACTTTTAAAACGATTTTTAATGGTAAACTGTAATGACTTATACTACAAAATAGATAGGTACAGAAGACAATCTCATGTGTGTACTTCAACTTTTATACCTACGCTCGGTGGACGCTCACTAATGAGTGTTAGAGCCGGAACTGTTCGACGAGTGGGCCGAGACGCTACCGAGATATTATCATGTCCGTGAGCGGTGTCTATGTGTGCGTTGCTCGGGCGCGCTTTGTATGTAGATTGACTTCTGTACCTATATATTTTGTGCCGTTATAATTCCCGATAAAAGTCTCATAAGTGCCACCAGCTCTCATGCGATAATTTCCTACTGTCACGCAGGCGAAGCCGCTTGTAGAAGTTAGTCTATAACTACACTAATATTATAAAGGGTAATTTTTTTTGTTTGTATGTCTTTTTTTGTCTGTAGGAGTAATCTCTGAAAGTACATGTCCGATTGCTACATTTTTTTCACCAATAGAAAGCTCCTTTATTTCTGACTGTTATAGGCTATATTTTATGTAGACGGCCGAAGCTGCGGGCAAAGGCTAGTAATATTATAAAGAGGTAAAGTTTGTTTGTTTTGGTCTGTATTAGGTAATCTCTGAAATTACTGGTCCAATTGTTAATTTTTTTTCACCGATAGAAAGCTGCTTTTTTCTGAGTGACATTATAGGCTATATTTTATGTACACGGGTGAAGCCACGGGCAAAAGCTAGTATGTAATAAAAATAATACAAACCTATTCTGTGTGATAAAGTTATCGTTCACAAAAATAAAAGTAAAGACACAAGGGTTTACGGAAATTGTTTGTGTAAGTATTTAAACATCGGTAACTAAAGAACATTCCCAATATCGAGTGACGTCCAGGGTTGCGGGATTGTTCGAAAGAGTTACCGCGACCCGAACCGCAAAGGGTAACTGAAGGAACACTGTGGGTTTTTGTCAGAAAAAGTCTGACATGCCTTTTTGCTCTAAGCAGAGCGAGAGAAGTCATTTGATGGTTTACCGCCGTAGATTGAAGAAAAGAGATACTTTTTTTTTACCTAAGCTTTTACCCGCGGCTTCCCTCGCGTTTTTTAATATACTTTAATTTAATAATAATATTTGTACTTGACTTCCCTCTCCTTCACTTTTTCTCGCTTTAAAAAAAATTGCCTGTGTCCGTCTCCAGGGTCCTAACTATCTCTGTACCAAAATTCATAAAAATCGGTTATGACATTTAGGCGTGAGGACGTAACAAACAAGCGTATTCACTTTCGCTTTTATAATATTAGTAAGGATCATATCACTTAAGTAGCTATTTTATTCTATTTTTAGTATTTGTTGGTAACATCATCTGTGGAAATGTTAGCTGTCCTAGCTATTACGATTCATGAGATACAGTCTAATGCCAGGCAAACTTACACCAGAGTTTAAAGACAGGATGACCAATAGGTATTACCCTTTTGGTAAGAAACCCTAAAAAAGGTCAAGTAGTGTACTTAATAATTTGCTAACTAATTGCAACTCTTCCTTATTAATTAACAACTCAGTAATAATATTAAAGTAAGAAGATACCGACTGCAAAGTAAGAAGGTAACAAAATAACTGGTAAAGGTAATTCCAAAGATATTTTCCATCTTACGTAGGTATGATCAAATATGATAATATCCTCACCTCCTCTGACCTCACATACGAGGACAAGTTCGTTGCCCTCCTCCAGAGGCCCGACCACTCCGGACACGTCCCGACCCGACTTGTCGTACAGTATCAGCTGATGTGGGGCCACTGTAACAAAGAAATAAGTTATTTAGTTTATAAAATACGCTTTTTATTCCGATATTATTAATTTAAACTTCATGTACAGTGGTGGTATACAGGCAGACTTAATGCAACATGGCATTCTCTACCAGTCAACCTTTGGGTTAAAAAAGACAACACTGTGGTAGATTTGCACAATAAACAAATAACTATCTGTTTAACATATCGTCAAACAGATAAATATAAAATAAGTTATTTATAATAATAAAATACATAAATATGCTAAAATAATAAACTAATAAATACCTACTATGAAAAATATCAAATCATTAAGATAACTCAATAATAAACCGGCCGATAAACAAATAAACTAAATAATGTGGCCGAGTGGTAACGGCCCCGACTTACGAGTTGTAGGTCGTGGGTTCGAACCCAGCCAGGCGCATTACTTTGTGTAATTTATTTCACCACCACTGCTCTCAAAACGGTGAAGGAAAACATCGTGAGGAAACCGGCATGTCCTAGAACCAAAAATTCGAAGACATGTGACATCCACCAACCCGCACTGGGCCCGCGTGGTGGATTACGGCCCATTCCCTCTCCTAGAGAGGAGGCCTCAGTCCCAGCAGTGGGAACATTAAAAAGGCTGATGATGAACTCAATAATAATAATAATTCTGACAAAGACCGAACTAAGGTTAAGGACTCATAAGGAGAGGAGGAGGAGGAGGATTTATATTATATTGGACGACAAACATGTACAAGACACTGTATTTAAAAAAAAAAAAAATTCTCTAAGTAAAGTATGTAAGTAGCAAGTAGAAGTAAGTGTTATGGTGTGTCGAGACAACTGGCGCATACGTCGCGTGGAGTAGTAGTAGTAGTAGTAGTAGTAGTAGTAGTAGTAGTAGTAGTAAGTATTAAGTAGTAGTAAGTGTTATGGTGTGTCCAGACAACTGGCGCATACGTCGCTTACGAGGCACGTGTAAGCCGTTCGCGTCGTTCGCCGCGCATGCATTTCACGCACGGCTCGTTCTTACGAAGCCCCTGCGCCGCGCGCACTTCATACGACCATGAAATGCATGCTCGCAGTTCGTCAGCGGCTCGCGAACGGCTCAAAAGCGGGGTATTCGCCCGATCTAGGACGTATTATTAGCTACTACGTTATCAGGATTCGGCAAATATTCGCATCATCGCAACTCATGTGGCCGGATAACGTCGAATCACGAAGTATTTGGATTAACACGAATGCTTGTAGAAACTAAGACCATCCACGGACGCGTAGCATCATAGATGCGTAGTCGTCACCACAGTTTCATAGATTTGTATGTAACCTTCATGCAGGCGTACACCAAGCGCATATTTATTTATTTATTTATTTATTTATATATTCTTTATTGCACATTAACCCTTCAGATACCGTTAATTAGAGACACAATAGTAAGACAATAGATGCGCGGTCACCGGTGGTCGCTTGGGGATTCATGAATTAAGAATAAAAATTTACAATAAGAAACCATATAATAGAAAACACACAATTGGCGGCCTTATCGCACCAGGCGATTTCTTCCAGGCAACCTAGAATGTACAGAGATAGCCTGGACACAAAATTGGTTGCATTTGGTGCAAAAAATAAAAGTAAACAGAACAAAAACTACACGTATAATGTCGAATACGTGTCTATGAAGCTATGCTATGCGTCCGTGGACAGCTGTAGGCTTTATACAGCCGCATAGAAATGCGTTTGATAGCTATGTTGACAATAACATTGTGAATACGATGTTTTTATCGCCACAACGCGACACGAATATTCGCAAGATAATGTATCCACAGCATAGGTCAGCATGGGCAAACTTCACTTAGTCAAAACTAAAATAAAATTCTCAGTTTCATTTTACTGAGATCGTACCTGTTCCAATAATTCCGTATTCTTATTGTCTAACTGTACTGGCACTTGAGATACTTGCAACACTAAAGCTATTTGACATCACAATATCCAATATAAAATATTTGTGAATAATAAAAATAAGCACTGAATTTCACCAAAAAAATCCCGCCAAAATTCCATTTTGGCTTCCATGTAAAAACAAAAGATGCACGTCATTTCTGCGAATACAATCGTTTTTTTTTCGGATTTAAAATTCGACAGCAACTTTCGTGGAAAGGAATAAAAAGCATTCTGCCAACGCTTTGTTTAAAAAGAAAAATATTTTCTTTATTATAAACATTTTAAATTTCGAATCCATCGTTTTGCCACGGTGACAAAAAAGTATGGAATGAATGATAGATTATATTATTTTAAATTAGCAACATTGCTATTGGTTCAGATCCAAAACTAACATTTTCAAGTATTGACTCATAAATATTTATTAAAATAATATTTCTGGTTTAATCCAGTGGAACATTATTAAAATGAGTAGAAATAAAATTAATATTAATGATTCTCTCGAAACACGGGCAATTATTTTCCTTTAACGTTCAGTCGTAATTTGAGGAAAATCGATGAAGAGAAAATAAACGAGAGGAAAAATTCGCAGGAATTTGACTTAAAATGTATAAAACTCATTAAATATTACAAGGTTGTACTCGAAAAACATAGGCACTTGAGTTATTTATTATGAACTTTGAACTGACCTATTTCACGTCGATAATATTATTAATATTTAATCTCTCATCAGACTAATATTAAAAAGGTAAAAATATCTATGTATGTAGGTATGTTTGTGACTCCTTCGTGCTCAAACAACTGAACGTATTTGATTGACATTTGCAGACGCATAGACTGTTCTAGATAGGACATGACATAGAATAATTTTTACTCGTTCACGGGCGATCCCGCAATAAAATTGCTGATTGTAACTACTTCACGTAAAAACTATTAATAATTTTTTTTAAACCACCGTTTTTAAACCACAGCTTTGACATCAGAATAACACATAGGCTTTCATTTACTTTCCATACAAATCCCACGCGGACAAAGCCAATGGCAGAAATTAGTACTTGGTAACAATTTTTCTTATTAAGTTGGTAAAAAAGAACTTTTTCAAACAAGTTCACTTCAATTTTGATGCGCTGTCAGCTTTTTAATTTTATACTCTAAAAATAAATAGTTACAGCACCAATTAGAATATACACTCTGACAAGTGAGGGGTGCGTCTAATCTCGGTAATGTAACCTTATTGTACAGAAATTCCAGAAAAAAGAACAATGTTTTACCATTGAATAGATTTTCATTTCCTAATTTGAATGCTTAGTCACTGGCACAAACATTAGGTTGGTAGACATGATAGCTTAAGTACAGCGAGGTTTTTGGCGGGATTTCTTAGAGTGAAGTTCTGTGGCTGTTTTAATTATTCGTAAATTGATTCCTAATTGATATTGTGATGTAAAATTTGTATCTCAAGTGTCTGTACAACAAGAAAATACTATGGAATCATTGAAACACCACTGAAAATGTTATTAAAGAAAGAAGAAAGAAAACACGTTTATTCCGCCCAAACAGACGCACAAAACATCATAAATACAGAAACAACCCTGTCAGGCTATGTGTGTATTACGCCTTATAACCATAGACAAAAAATTGGTTTTTACCACTATAATCTGTGGTTCACACACCAGCCTCAACAGAGACAAACATTATAAGCCAAACTTAACCTATAAATTACCAAAAATATAAGAAAAAAACATAATAATTAATAAAAATCTAAGTTGTGCGTCGCATCTAAGCAAGAATAGGCCGTTGCTCAGCATATACCGTGACGCTGTATTATAGCGTTAACTACACAGTCTTCCCGTCTGATAATAATTTAGGTGTCTTCAAGGCTGTGAGTGAATATGCTTTTAATAAACTAGTGCATTTTACCATCAATGAATGCGTCACTGCTCACCATCAGGTGGGATCGCAGTCAAGCACTAGTTTATATCAATTAAAAAAAAACTGAAATTTACATCTACACTAATCATGAATTCCCATGCGAATGCGTTCGCGTATCTATAGTCTATTGGCGTATCTATAGTCTGGTCGCGTATCTATAGTCTAACTATTGTGTCTCATATTATAAAGAGGTAGTTTGTTTTGTTTTTTTTTGTTTGTAGAAGGTAATTTCTGAAAGTACTGGTCCGATTGCCAAATTTTTTTCATCGATACAAAGCTGCTTTACTTTTGTTTGACATAGGCTCTATTTTGTGTATGCGAGCGAAGCCGCAGGTAAAAGCTAGTCTACAATAAAACAAGAATAATTAAAAGAAACAGTATGTCCTTAATACTACACGACAAAAGTATCTTAATCTGGCGAGGTAATAATACTAAATCGTAATCTTTCATCACAGGCATAGTCATACACAATAATACATTAATACACAACGCGTATAACCGTCAAACATACATAAGATACTGCGACAAGACACTGCCAGTAACGACGTACACAATAAAGAGACAATACTCATTATGTAGATGCCAGTAAAACAGTGCTCGTACAAAGACGAGAGGGGAAATGGACTGCCGGGGTTATTATTACGTATCGAGAGACCTGTGGCGGATAAAAGATTTTATTGGCTGTTTTGTTTTGGTTTTTGATGTTGTAGATTAGGTTTGGATCTTTTAAATCATGCTGTTTTAAAACATTCAAACAGTAATGAGAGTAAGAAAGAAATAAAGAAGGAAAGAGAGAAAGAAAGTAAAAAGGAAGACAAACAAAATAAAGAAAGAAAGTAAGGCAAAAACAAAGTAACAAAGAAAGATAGAAAGAAAAAAGACAAAAGTCACAAAGAAAGAAAGTAAGAAAAAAGACTGAAAGTAAGAAAGAAAGACAGTAAGATAGAAACAAGGAAAGAAATAAAGTAAGAAACAAAGAAAAAAGTTAAAAAAAAAACAATAACACTGCCTCAAGGCTGCGCCATAAAGGTTTGTTTCAGTTATGTTGCTAGTTGTTGTCTGACGGTGGTCTTCCATATAATCTACCATGGCCAGTTAATACGATAATAGAAACACGACTAGGACTATTATGCCCACTAGAACGTTCCATCGTCATCGCCAAACAATAATAGTAATATTCCACAACTAGTGATAACGCCGTCTAGTCCCTAGCTAAGCAGACAATATCGTCGCGTACCATTCTCAGAGCGTATATGCACTGACAAAATGTATTGTATATTATTTTTCGATACCCTCCTTCACTAGATGTGCCATGCCCATGCCATGGGCATACCTAGGGAATATTTTTTTTTTCGTTGCCGTGTCCCTAGTCAAGTTATAGTATGATACAGACTGCATCTAAATTCAACACTTGTAAAACAGTAGGTCTATTCTACCCTAATTTTTTCCACTACTGAGCAAGAAATGACGGCCTATACTTCTGAAACGCTTAATCATCACTATGATGCGGTTGGCGTTATGGTTGAACGATTGGCTGATGAGCTACATAAGTAGTTTTATGGACCTTCTAGTGGTTCCTTGTCTGGTTGTCTTGTGTGTAAATTTATCTGTAAATGCGCTGACGATACTGTAGTAATTCTTAGTGAGGGGGCAATGTTTAACAAATATGTCAAAAACACACGATTTCAGTTGACAAGTTGCAACAGAATCAACATGACATTGGAGCTTCATAGCGCGGTCCTAGTTTTGACTTGGCTAATAAACTAATACATGGGAGAACTAATCCATTCCAAAATGGAAATCACTCCACAAATTTCAGATCAGCTTTGATGAAGTCAGGCCAACATCCATTTGTAGGCCTATGTTTATCAATGTAAACATGTCCCGAAATTCTTGGTTCAATGTTTATATTATGCTGTTGGACACTGACTTATTCCAAAATTGAAACGTCGACCATGAGTCTAATGCCATCATATTTACACTATGTGAGAGACAGAGAGAGACTTCGCTATACAGGATGATAGTACCTACTATCTCTTTCCAAAAAATAATTGATATGAATTGACACTTCATAGTGAGCGCCAGGCTAATAAACCAATACATTGGAAGAACTAATCCATTTCAAAATGGAAATCACTCCACAAAATTTCAGATCAGCGTTATTGTAAAGCCAGGTCAACATCCATTTGTAGGCCTATGTTTATCAATGGAAAACATATCCCAAAATTCTTGGTCCCATGTTTTTGTGCTGTTGTGAACCTTACTCAAAGTGCTGACGTTAGGGCGGCTGCTATTGTTGACATGGCTGCATTATTCAATTGCCTGATAATATATATTAGAGAGAGGTTGGTATGTAATACAAAGCGTTTACAAGTGATAGGGGACCGTTCTGAACGCTCCTTGTACCGCTAAGTGAATGCGTCTACGTGGGACATTATGTAACAGTTTCAAGTAGTTGTTGGTGTTTAGATTGTTTCTGCTTGCATTCTTTGTATGGTTAGCGGTGTTAGTTTAATTCATGAATCCCCAAGCGACCACCGGTGGCCGCGCATCTATTGTCTTACTATTGTGTCTCTAATTGACGGTATCTGAAGGGTTAAAGTTTCATATCACAGCATCATCATGTGGATGGATGAAGAGGAAAAGGGAGGTTAAAAAAAAAGAAGAATGGAATGTGTGAGGAGTGTTAAATATGATCTAAGTATGTATGTATTTATTATCGTACTTACGTCTTAGTTGTACCGAATGGTACAATTCAATAAATAGACAAAATAAACCCTTAGGACGAAACATATCCATGTTACGTTTCTGCATCGCCCTAAGGTCGACTATTATATAAAATGAAAAAGTATTTCTTATTTTAAAGGCACATTCTTTTCTTTTCTTCATTCATTCGTACATTCAATGTACGATAATCAATCATGCTTCGACAGCTGAATAAATTTGGATTTATATTTTAAGCAGATGGTAGACTGTGGCCATGATTAGGCCATTTATATCTTGGTAGGACCTTCCGGAGACTATTTTTAGTTGAATCAGAAGTTTACATACATCAATTCTTGCTAGGTTTATTTTATGGTCGACCCAGGACAAACCCTTTGCCCAGAGACCAAATAGACTAGATAGATAGGGCTCCTTTAGAATAATAAATACGTACGGCGATGCGCCACCGGTACATGGTGGACATCCCACCTACACGCACAACACGTTTTGGAAAGACATTCATTATGCGTCCAGCTAAGGAGTGGAATTCTTTGCCGTGTTTCCTGATGGCTACAACCCGGGTATCTTGAAGTCAAGAGTGAATAGGTTTCTTCTAGGTAAGCGCGCTCCATCGTCGACCACATCGTCGCACTCCATTAGGTGAGACAGTGGTAACATATAAACAATAAAAAAAATCTATTTCATTGCCAATAGCTGTTCTCCATAAAATATAGACAAAGTCAAAGTCAAAGGCAAAGTCAAAGTCAAAATATTTTATTTCACATAGGCCTACATGGGCACTTATAAAACGAAAAAAAAAAACGACAAAGCCACTACCCAATGTAAGTAGTCTCAGTAATGTCCATAAGGATTATTCTCTTTCAAGAAATATACGCGTAATGTTATGTAAAAACATAAAAGCTGTAGAAATATGGTAAGATCACTATTTAAATGGAGTAAACCCGAGTCTTCCCTGGAGCAAAGATCCTAGTCGTAAATCGTAGCGTTAGACTAGTCTAGACCATACTAGCTCTAAGCTAGAACCTCCGCAGCTATGCATAAGAATGTATCAATATAAAACACTAGCTTTGACCAACGGTTTTGCCTGCGAATAAGTAGAAATTAAATATATGCCTATGTTCTCTTTGGTATAGTAGCATTCTACTGGTTTATTAATTTTAAGAATGAGTCCATAAGTTTTGAGATTATTTATTACAAACAACCAAGAATTAAAGTATTTATGAAATAAATTTTGTACCTTTTGAATTGTCAAGAATTTATTCAGACAGAAAAATGATATCAAATGAAAATCTATCAAATCAACTTGGCAATACTAATATTTTATACAGGTATAGTTTGTTTTTTTTTTTTGTTTGTAGGAGGGAATCTCTGAAAAAAAGGTAATCTTTAAGTACTGCTCTGATTGCAAAAATGTATTCACTGATAGAAAGCTGCTTTATTCCTGAGTGACATAGGCTACAATTTATGTACGAGGCCGATGAAAAAGCTGGTAATAAAGAAAAAAAAAATGAATATAGAAATCAAAATAAACCACTAGAAGTCTAGAGATGACCAGGCTCAACTGACAGTGATGGGACTACAAGTGAAGAGTAGTGTAGAGTATTGTAGAGTAGTGTAGGGTAGATTAGGGTAGAGTAGGGTAGAGTAGGTAGAGTCGGGTAGAGTAGGGTAGAGTAGGGTAGAGTAGGGTAGAGTAGGGTAGAGTAGGGTAGAGTAGGGTAGAGTAGGGTAGAGTAGGGTAGAGTAGGGTAGAGTATAATAGTGTAGAGTAGAGTATAATAGGGTAGAGTAGGGAAGAGCGGGAGCGAAGCCGTGCGGGCAAAACCTAGTATTAGTATAAATATAGATTTACAAACCGTACTCGACCCTCGTTATTTCGAAGACTATTCAGCACGTGTTAACAATCAGCTCAACAAAATTAATGGTCAGTAGTGCGTCCAAATAAACACTTCAAAAACCGCTAACGTAACATGACAAACATCACTAATTACGGTCGTATAAACAAAACAATAGTTCTAGAGCACGTACTAAGAGGGACCGCCACAAAACCGAATTAAGGCCCTTCCACTATTGGCAACTAAAGTGTCCCCGCTCCCCGAAGGCCCGAATTCGGCCGGCCGCCCGGTCGCCCTGGCTAGTTAGTAGTCATTACAGAGCCAGCCATTCGGCAACTTGCTCCTCAATAGCGGAATCGGTGGCCGACGAACAACATCCAATTTAAACGGAATTTCATAGGCGACGACGACAATTAAACACGACTATCGGCGTCGATGTGACGTTTGTTTTACCGACTATCGCAAACCAATTAGCTTTTGATTCATTGCTCTTTTTAAATGCTGACATTTTTTCTTTAAAAAGTTTTTCGCTAGTAAAGGATGGTTACGAACAACCTGTAACTACTTTGTTTGTTAAGCTATTGAGGAAAAACGAAAAAACCATTTCCTTCCCTATCCAAAACTTTACCGTTGTGAATAACGAGCACAACTTGGTAGTAATTATAGGCTCTACAAACAATAAATAAAGTCTAACAATCACTACAAGCTATAAATATGTTTTACAATTGCTGCACCGTATCCTGTCCACTTCCATTCATATATCATAAAGGAACATTGGATACGATCAATTCGCGTGGTCTCCGTTGTGCGATAACGCGTTTGATGCGACGATAAATCGCATAGCTGAGACTACAGCTGAAATTATAGCTGTTGAATTATGCATTAGCCGCAACACGCTAGAGGTTGTAAAAGTGCCTGTCGATGGGTCGAGCCGGCCGGCCGCCACAACAGTATTTGTACACAAATAGCTCGACTTTATAGCAGGGATACCAACCCTACTATACGGCCGACGATATGTCTCGTTTATCATTTTTCGGTCTGTATTCGAATTTTATTTAGTATCCGACCATTGACTGGATAGGTAAATTTTGCTCAAATTGATGAGACCTGCCATACGCGTGTTTCCATATCGGTAACGAAGGTGTGGAAATGATGAATCAATAAACACACATGAAGCAACAGTTCAGAAGAACCTTCGAATATGCTGGGCTGCGTTCAAATTTGAGTTTAAAGTTAATTCTAATAACGTCATAAGGCAATTACGTTACCCTGGCATTTTTGAACGCGAACGTGAGTTCAACTGTCAATGTCAAGCATTGGCAGCTTACTCCAACCTACCCTGCTTAGAGTTAGAGTTAGTTGCGTTAAATCTAGGGTAGCTACTCGAGTTGTAAAACAATGTCCCAGGGTTGTAACTCTACTCTGGTTATTTTTGAACTCAGGGCAGGCTATTCCATTGTTGTGACTGACCTGTTGGTCTACTGGTTAGTGGCCCTGATTGCTATACCAGAGATCGTGGGTTCGATTCCCATCCAGGACAAATGTTTATGCGATGAGCACGATAGTTGGTTCTGTGTCTGAGTGTAATTTATCTATAATATGTACGAATTTAGAAATATCTAAGTATATTTATCAGTTGCATAGTACTAATAACACAAGTTCTGCTTAGCTTGGAACTAGACGACGTTGTGTGATAGTTGTGGAATATTATTTTTATTTGTCAAAATTATTCAGTCAACAAATCCATGGTAGTCTCCCATCCCTGTTTTATAGCCAGCCGCGTTATACGACTAGGTATGTCTAGTATATATTTTACGAGTTTTCGACACTCCTTATAAGTGGAGAATTTGTCCATACGCTACGAGCTATAACTTAAAACCGAGACTAGTTTTACGACAAACGATTTTCTATCGTTTTATACACTCGTTTGACTTTGCTGTTTATTTTCTTTCTTTCTTTCCTAGATCGTCTCCATGTTGGGCGACTTAGTAATGGGACTTCGACATGGGACTGTCTAGTTTCTTATTTATATGTATACTAGCTTTTATCCGCGGCTTCACCCTCGTTTATTAATATACTTTAATCTTTCTCCTTCTTTTCTCACATAAAAAAAATTTGCCTATGTCCGTCTCTAGGGTCCCAACTATCTCCGTACCAAAATTCATTAAAATCGGTTTTGCCATTTAGGCGTGAAGACGTAACAAACAAACAAACAAACTCGCTTTTATAATATTAGTAAGGATTGCTAAGACTATTTCGACAATTTTGTCGCGAAATTGAGTGCTAACTATACAGCAAGTATCAAGTCCATTTTGCGGCTGCAGTACAGTAAAATTGCATCGCTATTCCGCAAGTGTGAAAACAATTTCAGTGTTCGTAAACATAGGGTAGTTTTATTATAAGTGGATGTATATTTGAATGGTAAACACATGTTTGGATTTTCAAGTTTTCATAATTTATTTCCCTCAACTTTATGTTCCGGTAAACTTGTACGTTTTCTGGTAATGGCGATTTTTATTCTCTCAAACATAAATAATTATATTTAATCGTTTAATTTTTAGCCGTGTTTATTTTTTAGACACCAGTGATGGGCGAGTGGTAATGGCTCCGACTTACAAGTCGTAGATCACGGGTTCAAACCTTACCAGGCGCATTACTTTGTGTAATTTATTTAATTACCACTGCTCTCGAAACGGTGAAGGAAAACATCGTGAGAAAACCCTAGAACCAAACATTCAAAGACATGTGATATTCATCGATCCGCACTGAGCCCACGTGGTGGATTACGGCCCATTCCCTTTCCTAGAGAGGCCTCTGTCCCAGCAGTGGAAACATTAAAAATAGGTACTGATGATGATGATTATTTTATGACTGACATTTTATCGTGTTTTATTTAAGCCAGATACTCTTATCGTAAGCTACAATAGAAATACTATAATTATGAGGTGTTCGTAGACTGATTGTTACTAGAAGAAGTGTCGGAAGTACATCGACACATGTGTGACGTAAATACTGGGTTCGTTTGATTGATTGATGGTCGAGCCGCTATTTATACATTGGAGTACATCGGATACACGGCTCAAATTGTATACATAGCCAGTAAAAAATGTATTACACTTTTAAAGGCAGGCATTTACTTTTATATTAGCATAAATTTAAACGACACCTCAGTAGGCCCGCGATGGCGGCGCAAATCGTCGGTACATTTCTTGTAGGATCGATACACGCTCAGCTGCTTGCTGCTAACTTGTTTCATTAAATTCATATTTCGTGTTGTATTTATTAATTCAGGCGAGCGTTTTCCCCGCACGTCGGGCCGCGACTAGGCGGCTGCTTTTTATATTCTTGTCGTTTCCACATCGGCCCGAGGAAGTTTTCGAGAAATTCGAAGGCTCTCCAAAAGGGTTCGCTATATCGTATCGCGATAATTGCCAAGTTCTGTTCTGTTTCGCTTTGGTAATCCGAAGTTGTCTACAATATGGCTTTAATTGTATAACAATATTAGCCTTCGTTAACATCCATTGTTAATAAAATAAGCGTTATTACAGATCTTGTTAATTAGTCTGTCGTACTTTTTGTTGTAATGAAAAATACGCAAACTCGTCTCGAGTATCACAGTCAGATTGAACGTGAGCAAAGTTAACAGCTAAGCCGTTTACATTAGAACAATTAAGTTACCCAAGTTCATGTAAAGCAATTCACTTGAAGTTCGCTACATAATCACATTTCTCAAAGTTGAAACTTGGGCGTGTTACTGTGAGCGCTCGGTAACTACCACGAAATATGATGGATCCGGAGACTTGCGTCGCAAACAAATTTTTGGAAGATTCCTTTTAAGTGGGTGCTCATTAGCGTCGAGATAATAATGCTGAAGGAACAATAAAGTGTCTCACACACTCGTAATGAGTTCCAACGTCTCTATTGACATGATAAACAGCTAGCGACAAATATATTAAAACAGGCGTAAACAATGCACGTAAGTGTTAAGAACTCCTTCAGGAACGTCATGTTTTTGTCTTTTACCTTTTTATATAACCTTCAGAAGCCCTTTGTCCGGAACTTTGATCTAGAAGCCGAAACTTCGGAACAATATTAGGCACATTTCCACTTCCATTAGGCCGTGTTCTGTGAGCGAATTTATTTTCAGTCCTCGTAAGAATGTAAGTAACTTCTGTCTCCGATCTCTGGGCGGTATTATAAAACGTGTATCTGTTGCTAACTTTGATAATCTTTGAGTGGAGAATATTACTCAGGGGAAGTTGACAGTGAAAAGTAATGAGATACGGTTATCTCTCTTAATTATGATTGTCAATCATGACTGCACAGTCTACAGAACAAAGTCTTCGCGGTAGAACGCAACAATGAATGGTCTGATTACAAAATCTAAGTCAAGATAATCATAATTTTAATTAAGAATTCTCGACCAACACAATGAAAGCTTGATCTAGTAACATTATTATCAGAGCATTAATTCGCACACTACGTAATCAACCTCTATGCATGTGTTCAAGTAGTTATCTGAACTCGTAAAGAGGCTTTGTATAAACAGTGTGAAATATTGGTTTGTTGTGCAATACCTTGGCGTGGCCCAGCGGTCGTAGAGGCGATGACTTACGATTACAGTGCCGCTGCAACCCTCACTTAAATGTTACATATTGCTTCACTTAACTCAAAACCCGGCTTGGGAAAGAATTACGTACGGAAGTGGATCGTGGGCCGCGGACGTACGCTACACAGACACAAACACATTACACTGCCAACCATATAAATTGCACCACCGCTAAACGCTAACTAATGAAGCCGAGGTGCATACTGACCAATTGCTCTGGCGACCGATTTACTACCTGCAATGAATTTTTGAACGCGTTCCAAACAGACGATAGAATTTCACCAATGTTTGATCCAACATAATACCATGATTGACCGACATTCAAAACGTCCATAGGTGTCATAATGTGCGGTCTACGCGCACTTGATATTTTAATCGCGTAATCGAATGAATCATGGCTATTATAATTTGATGCAAAATATACGTTGCGCCAAACAAAATGTAGCGTAAATTCATGCGGAAACTGAACTGGTATTTTCAAGTGGAGCTCGTTTACAATTTAAAATTCCACGATAAACATATGTAGATAAGGGTGGTATAATAAATTCTCGGGTCGGGCAACGCCGGCCGACGTACTAGGGCAGTGGAGTTAATAAAATCACTTTGTTAGTCAATTCCGCGTTTTGCACGCCTATAGTCCAATACACATACATTGGCCAGTTAATCACTTTAGTTTTTGCACGGATTTAACAACGTGCGAACTAAAGTGATATTCCAAATAAAAATTCATCCAAAAATTAATAACTCGCTTAATTGGGTAAAACAACATCTCTTTCCAAAAATAAAGAAGATAACGCATCATTAATCAAATTACTGAAATGTAAAAGTATTGAATTCTTTATGAATAGCTCTTTTGATTAGGTGCTTTATCTATTGGAGCCGTGAACAAAGCATTGAGAGTCGGGTGTCTGACACCCGAGTCTCACTTGCACCACAGAGTCTAGGTTATATTAGTGAGGCAGAAGGTTCGGGAGTCTCCGGTGAGATAGGCGGGTGTCGGGCCGCGGCTGAGCACATCGCGCCACTCCAAACGCGATATCACAGTACATTATTGTAATAACAGCACTCGGAGCTTCTTTGACGGGCGAGGGGTCGTGGCTCGTGTGTAACCTCTCATTTTCCTTACCGAAATTCAAAGGAGCTCTAACAAAGCTTTGTTTTGCATCGCTCGCTCGACGAAAGCCGCTGAAAGGCTGGCTTTTTAGATAAGGTTCTCTTATAAATTTTCAGCATAGAGCAGACATTTTGCGCTAAAGTTTTTCAGTGTGGGAATGCGAGCATCTGCTGCGATTCCCATTCTAGTTTCGAGGGTCGACGTTTTGCGGCCGAGTTATTTGTGAAACCGTTTCACTCGTTAGGGGGCAATTATATTCGGATGGTAATTGAAAATGTTAGTTGTACTAGCTTAAGTAGTTTTTAACAAGGGAAATTATTGTTTTAGCTCGCAGTACGTAAACACGGGCCCGATATAAATGTTTTATACTAACGTTTAATTTAATTTTCTGCCATGTATTTTATGTTTTCAGTAAAATTTTGATGCAGTTATTTGAGACGTCTGTTGCTGAGAACTTTATTTATATTCTAGAGTGGTTAATTTATGTTTCGTCGGTTCCAGACAACTTCGTAAAATACTTTAATTTTAAAAGCCCGGTCTTGGCGAGTTGTTTGAAATTGTAAAAATTAAGTTGAAACGAAATGAGTTCAATATTTATTTCGAGTTTTGCTATGTGAAAGCTGGAAAATTTATTTATTATTAATAGCATAATTATCTGCTTGTTACTTTATTCACTTTGTGGGGGGCAAAGTTATTCGCGTCCGTAGGAACTACCTAGCCACTACCCTACACGTGCCCCCTGGGTGGTGCTAAATGAATAACAACGCCGAGTCTTGGGCGGCGGTAAATTAACCCGACCAAACCAGCCCAACCCGCTTGGTCCAACAGTGAGAGTAGGAAATGACTCCCACAAACCGCAGCCCTGTGAACGCTGTCTGCAGGATCGGTAGCCTTGGCTTAATTGCCCGGACTATGAAGAAGACAACTTCTATAAAAAATCACCCTAAGTCTACGGCGAGACTCGTGCCAAGAGACTGCATGGCTGGTGGGAGACCAGTCGCAAACGATCCACATCGACGGACCTGGCAAACGTCGTTGTATTAGCCTTCTAGGGAGAATAGGCGTCACCTTCCTAGCGACCTGTTATATCGGCCTTACTCGTGGGAATAAAATGAACCAATTAAACACAAATAATCAACAAACCCTACCAAACCCCAAAAAACTAAACAACCCTGACAGCATGATCCAACAAACACTGCACGAAAGCATGTTTTCTCGGAACAGAACTAACTCAACATCGTCTTTGCCAACTAAAATTAAAGACTATAATTACAATCAACAAAATAAGGAGAAAGACAATCTAGATTCACAGACCGAGACTCAATTGGCCAGTGACAACATAACCTCAGACCATGAAGAATGGCAAAGAGATGAAATTTCCACCAGAAGAAAGAAAAGGAAAGAAACAAGTCCAATTCACAACGACGGGAATAAAAAACAGAAAAATTCCCCCGATTTTGTGATCCCCACATGCAATAGTTTTGAACTGCTCGATACGGAGCCTACGGATAAAACCAACAATACATATAAAGTATATGTACCAAAGCCAGAACCCATCTTTGTTACGGGCGTAATTAATGTAAATTCTCTTAAGGATGTACTTAACAAATTTGTAAAAAGCGATCTTTACCTCATGACCACACTTAGATCTGGACACGTCATAAAAATTATACCTAAAGACATCCAGACATACAAAACGATTCGAGAGAACTTCATTGCTAATAATAACTCACACTATACTTACCAGCTTAAAAGCGAGAGAGCATACAGAGTAGTACTACGCGGACTCCATGCATCAGAAAATACCGCAGAAATTTCAAAAGAATTGTATGAAATTGGCCATGAAGTGAGACAAATAGTCAATATCAGACATCGAGCTACAAAAGAACCGTTGCCTGTATTTTATGTCGATTTAGAACCAAAACCAACCAATAAAGCCATTTTCGATGTGAAATACTTGAATAACATGAAGATTACTTTTGAAGCCCCATATAAGAAAAAGGAAATCATGCAATGCAAGAGATGTCAGAGGTTTGGGCATTCCAAGAACCAATGTTTTAGGCCCTACCGCTGTGTTAAATGCGGTAGTGCTCACCCTACAACAACATGTACTAAAAAACCAGACACTGAAGCTACTTGCGCGAACTGTGACGAAAAACACCCCGCTAGCTACAAAGGATGCAAAGTGTACAAACAGTATAGAGAAAGAATTCTTAAACTAGACTCCAAGTTAAAAGAAAAACTACACACTAACAATATAGAGATCAAAAGTCCGAATCCCCACCCGAGTTCTAAGCCTAACCGCACAGAAAATAAAAACTTAATTAAAACTTATTCAGAAGCAACAAAAACTAAAGACCAATTTACTAAACAAGACACAAAGAACGATTTGGCCAACTTTAATGACCTAATGGAAATAATGTTTGAAAAACTACAACATTCAATGTTGACAATGATGGAAAAAATCATGGACAAAACGATGGACCGCATGGTTCAGTTAGTCAGCAGCCTGGTTAAAAAATGACCCGAAACCTCCAAGTAGTCACTTGGAACGCCAACGGCTTGACAGAACGACGTCAAGAACTAGAAACTTTCCTCAGAACAGAGATGATTGATATTGCACTAATCTCTGAAACAAGATTCACACCGAAGACATACATAAACTTTAACAACTATACAGTGTACACAACCAATCACCCAACTGGGAACAGTCATGGAGGAACAGCAGTAATTATTAAAAGTAACATTAAACACTACCCTTTAGAGGAATATAGAACAGAAAAAATACAAGCAACATCTATTAAACTTGTAGACAGCAAAATAGAAACGGTATTCTCCGCTGTGTATTGTCCTCCTAAACATACTATATCTGCCAGCGACTTCGCAAAATATTTTTCTACACTGGGTAACAGATTCGTATGTGCTGGCGACTGGAATTCTAAACACTTGAATTGGGGATCTAGGCTGACCAACACTAGAGGAAGACAACTTTGTAAAGCCACAGAAGAGATGAAGTTAGAATGTCATTCCGGCAGAGAACCTACCTACTGGCCTACCGACAGACTAAGAATCCCAGACTTATTGGACTTTTTTATCGTTAAAAACATAGATAGTAACTACTTAAACATAGAACCACGAATAGATCTCACATCTGACCACACACCAGTTATACTGAATATTACAACAACAATTAATTTCGTAGCACCCCCCCTAAGAATATACAACTTGAACACTACAGATTGGACAATTTATAAAAATATAATCACGACAGAGACAGAATTAAAGACCAAAATTAACACAATAGAAGAACTTGAAAGACAACTAGAACAACTTAATATGACTATACACATTGCTGCCAATTCTGCAACTCCAAAAAGGACAGGTAAAGGACAACCTCTCAAACATAACTCGTATCCAAAGGATATTAAAGAGAAAATACAAGAGCGCCGTCGTTTGAGAAAAATCTGGCATACTACAGGATACCCAAGTGATAAAGCAGCATTCAATAGTTTCTCAAAAGAACTCAAAGCTCTTATCAATACCCTAGAAAATGATAATATTCAACAGTATCTTTCAAACCTAGATTCAACGAGAGACACAAACTACTCGCTGTGGAAGGCTACCAAGAATCTAAAACGCCCGAAAATCCACATATCACCTATAAGTGATGAAAAAGGAGGATGGGCTAGATCATATAAAGAAAAGGCAACAATCTTTGCGGAACATCTGAAAACAGTTTTCCAACCACTCCCTGACAACAACCCTGAACAAACAATGGAAATCAAGGAATACCTTGAATCTGCGAATCAAATGTGTCTTCCACTAAAATGTACCAGCCCAAAAGAAATTGTGAAAGAAATAAGGAACCTCAAGGAAGGTAAAGCACCCGGCTATGACCTCATTGATGCCACATTACTTAAAAATCTGCCTCATAAAGGTGTAATGAAATTAGTAAACATCTTCAATGCCAGCTTAAGGCTAGAACATTTCCCTGGGCAATGGAAGATTGCACATGTAGTCATGGTACCGAAACCCGGTAAACCCCCACACGAAGCTACTTCATACAGACCTATCAGCCTACTACCAGTTATTGGTAAACTGTTTGAGAGGATATTGCTTAGCAGGATGAGAGAACATTTAAGTGCAGTATTACCGAACCACCAATTTGGATTCCGGGAAAAACACGGGACAATTGAACAGGTGCACCGTATAATTGACACCATTAGCAGATGCCTTGAAAACAAATTATATTGCTCTGCAGTCTTTCTGGATATCAGCCAAGCGTTTGATAAGGTATGGCATGACGGCCTCCTGTTCAAGCTAAAGAAGCATCTCCCGCATTCTCTATTCCGAATACTGAAATCCTACTTAGATAAAAGATGCTACCAAGTGAAGTACAGAGATGATCTCTCAGAAGTACACGAAATAAAATCAGGTGTCCCTCAGGGCAGTATCTTGGGCCCTGTACTATACCTCATTTTTACAGCAGATATCCCAACAAGTGACTACACCACGATTGCGACATACGCTGACGATACGGCACTACTGTCGGCTCATAGCAACTCGGAAATGGCATCATCACAGTTGCAAAACCACCTGACAGAAGTTGAGATGTGGCTGAAGCGTTGGAGAATAAAAGCCAATGAGAGTAAATCGGTACATGTAACATTTACACTCAGGAGGGAAACATGTCCACCGGTAACGCTAAACTGCAAAGTTATCCCTCAAGATAATAATGCAAAATACTTGGGCATGCACCTAGACAGGAAACTAACATGGCAAAAACATATTTGGACAAAGCGCAAACAATTAGATGGAAAACTACGGTCACTGAACTGGTTATTGGGACGCCAATCACCACTAAATCCTAACAGCAAGATGCTAGTGTACAAAACTATCATAAAACCTATCTGGACTTACGGAATACAACTGTGGGGAACAGCCAGCAACAGCAATATAGATATCCTAGAAAGATTCCAGACCAAAGCTTTGAGAACAATGCTTGGCATCCCATATTGTATAAGTAATAGATACATATACCTCGACCTCGGCCTAAAAACAGTTCGGCAGGAAATAGCTCAAAACAGCCTTAAATATCAGAAGAAACTGACCGCCCATGTTAACAAACTGGCACATGCCCTAAGTGGAGAAGATGCTCTTCAGCATACTCGGCTAAAAAGAAGTGACATACCGAGCCTAAGTATAAGATTTACCACTTGACAACAAGAGAGTCGTGTGAAAAGAATCTTCACACAAGTATGGCTCTTGAAGAGAACATAAACAGAGGAATCAAACAAAGAAGTGGCTTATTGTTGGGAAAACAGATTGCCATGAAGCAGAAAACACAAAAAAAAAAAAAAAAAAAACTTTATTCACTTTGTAAAAAGAAAATTACTTTTTAATAGTGATGATGATAAATTTAATTTTAAAAAGTTCAATCATGATAAATTGCTCGTACTTTAAAAGCTACCGGCAGATAATTTTAAGGCACTATACGTGAATATATAATTTGAGATAATTTCAATCCATTGCCACCATTTCAAGTATCGACTTTAACGCAGTGTATTGTAAGATGTTTTTTGAGTGACGAGGTATAATATCTCTAAAAAGGCATGGGTTGTAAGGGAATTATAGCTTTGTTACGTATGATCAAATTTATTTTACTTTGAATGAAGAAGTAAATTAATCTTTCTAAGTACATAAGCATGTTAGAAATGTGATTTCTTCAAATAAAAATTAGCGTAAGTATAAAAATATCATTGCTTATTTCTATGAAAAATTGTGCTCGTATTTATAGTATTGTTGTGTATACCGTTTCCCTATAATAGTATGTGTAATATCAGAACCCTGAGATCCTGGTCCTAAGATCCTGGTCCTTTGGAAGGCGTACGAGGAGCCGAAACCAACTCGCAGAGGAACATATGACACCTTTCATAGAACGTGGTAGCCACCCACGATTATTCCTGTATGTGCTATGATTGTGCACCCAAGGACAACCCCAGGTTGGTGAAAAACTATTGCGACATAATGGATAACAAATATAATAGGGCTATGGTTTTTACAGTCTTAAATGGACTGGTTACCAGGAACTATATTAAGACTATTATTATTAAATAAAAAAAACATTAGAGAAAGTACATAGTACCCATCTCAATTCTCACTCACCAATAACAGAGAGTCGTATCTGAAAATTTCTAGTCGGGGAGTTCTTGAAGTCGACTCTACATCGGTAGACACCCTCATCATCCAGCTGGACGGTGTCGAGTGTGAGTGAAGCTGGTCGGGCGACTGTCGCGAAGTAGGCGCGGGGGCCGAACGCGTTCGGGTCCGACCACTGCAGAGCCTTGTTGAACGAACGACCACGGACGTCGAAACTGAAAAAATAAAGAGAATATATTTTTAGTCAAGAACCATCACCCATGAGGATATTCCCTCAAGCTACGTAAAACATTAGGCCTGCCTAACCAAATTGGTACAGCTTGAAATACACCATCTGAAAGTGTTTCAACAGTTCCCACACTGTGGTGTGTCCTGACCCAATATGACAGGTAATCTTTAGGCTATTTGAAACACATGCGCCACATCTAATGAATATGAATTGCTAGTGTAGTGAATAAAAATACATAGTCAGAGGGCCATCCATCGAATGAGGGGTGGTTTTGCACTTGCATCCAGCTATTTGCTGGCGCCTAATGCCCGCTATGATCTGCCGCGACTTGTGTTGTACTAAGCGTCAGTGCTGTCCAACTTGAACCTTTTTGAATATTTTTGAAAAAAATATATAACGTGGTGTAAAAACCATTGGAATAAATTCAGTTACTGATTCTGAACAAACTATATTCAGGTTTGACCTGCAGATGTTAATATTAGACACCTTTCAAGAAAGTAGCTTTTGTAAAACGAAAGAGCGAGATGATACGAGATCCAATGTACGAATTTTCAGTAATATAATTTAGAGCCAGAGATGTCCTACTATGTTTTACGACCACGGTTGTTACAGGCTTTGCCGTTTAATTTGGAACTTATTTGGAAAAATTGTCTAAGTGGCATTTTATACGAAAAGACTGGCTTTTGTTAGCGGTTCTGCCCACGTGAAAATAGAAAATACTAGCTTTTGCCCGTGATTTCGCCCGCGCACGCTAGATATATTTTAGTATCACTTAGGAATAATGCAGATTTCTATCGTTGAAAAAATTTTAGCATTCGGACCAGTACTTTCAGAGATTACCTCCTACAAACAAAAAAACAAACCTTACCCTTTTATAATAGGTATTAATTATTTACATGTGGATGGATGGAGAGGGAGAGGGAGGCCAAAGAAAAGATGGATGGATTGTGTGAGAAATGATATGAATGAAAAGGTAGTTAGTGATAGCGTGACAAGCGACAGGACAGAACGGAAGAAAAGAACGTGTTTCGCCGACCCCGAATAAAACGGGATATGGGCAGGAAGATGATGATGATGAATTATATAGCATAATTTTAGTTTACACGCTCAGTAATAAAGTAGAATTCTACTGGTGAAAGACTTTTTAAAATCAGTTATGTAATTTTTGACTTTATTCATTACAACCATTTATAATGATCATAATATTAGTACAGATAAATAGTAATTGATCCATTTTTTTTCCACGCAAGTGTATTATCAAAAAATCACCCAGCCTTCATCTGAACGGTTAAATAAAATACACGTGGATCCAATTGACGTAAAAAAATAATATCTTAAGTCCTTCTAAATATCAAAATTAGTTAAGAAAGGACTAATATCTTAATAGTACTCGTAATTATAATAATTGTTAATTAAGAAAACTCGCGGCACGAGTAAGCTCCCTAGCGGTGACGTCATGAAGAGCCTGGCGAGCATATTGAACATTTTCCAAATGTAATGAAAAAAAAATGGCGATTAGTTAAACTAACGATAGAGAAAGAGCTTAGTCTATACTTATTAGTCAGAATCAAACCCTCTTAAGGCCTATGCACACCACAAGTTTTTTAAACGCGCCGTTTTGTTTTAGAAACTTGCGTCGACGGCGCGCTTTTATAGGCCTGCGTCTGACTCGCTTTCGTATCGCTACAAACGCACCTCCACGGCGCATTTAAAAAACTTGGTGTACTCAGGCCCTTAGCCTCTCCCTCTTGAGTCTTATTTAAGATGACATGATTAGTACTTTTGCTCTTTTCAAGGTTCTTGCAAACTTCCACAATCCAACAATGCGAATATCATCATATTCGCATTGTTTCGACACCCTTTTTTATACTATATATATTCTCCTAAATATATTCTCCTAAAAATATCATCATTTCAGCCGAAAGACGTCCAATGTTTCCGCTAAATGTCACCACAATGAACGGGCCTATGCGTCTCAAATACTAAAAAAAATAATGTCCTATTGCCGCATCCAACTGCAAAGCTATGTTTATTTTTTTCTTATTTAGTTTTATAGCACTTTTTTCATAGCTTCCGGTCACATTAAACAAAAAATCCGTCAGGTAAATATAACTTACTTCAAGTGAAATAACATACCATACACTGAAATGGCTAAACTAATTGCTATTTTATAGTTTCTCATTTCTGAGCGGAAGATGGATTGTTCACATAATGGCTGACTAATAAAATATGATTTGATTTCTGCTGTGATAACCAACTTTTGTAGGTATATTTTAATGTTATGGTTTTTTTGTGACCTCGATGATTTTATAAGGTTACTATTTTGGTTCGTGCAGTACTTATTTACTGCCATACTTAAATGGGCAATACAACACATACATACGCTTACATACATTTAATTTTATGTATACGCTGTGTTACTTTTTGGTGTACAATAAAGTTTATTCTATTCTATTCTATAATCCTTTTACCAGCTGAGTAAAAATACAGGGACACAGTCCGACTACTTCTCAAAGCGTTTATTGGATTCTTATACGAGTATTCTTTTAAATACACTTATTAAAAACCACTCTTATCCCTACCGTACCGTACCTAAGCATGTAATTTACCTACTGTTTTTAGCACTAGTGCGGAAAAGTGCGCATGTTCACCCCCGCCACAATTTTATTGGAGACATTTATCGTATCAAGGTGGGCACTAAGCAACTAGCACTAAGCAACCTCTACGACTCGCAATTCAACCCCTGTAAGTGTATTGAAAAACGTCATTTGATACACGTAGAAATTTGTCAGAGCAGCCCTCAGCTCCACAATACCGTTACCTCCGGCTCGGGAGAAAAACACTTCAGGTTTTCTACACTTTTAAAGTTTGTTTATAGGGTTTCGTACCTCAAAAGGAAAAAAAACAGAACCCTTATAGGATCACTTTGTGGTTCGTCCGTCCGTCTGCATGTCTGTCTGTCAACAACCTTTATCTCAAGAACGCGTCGAGGTTTCGAGTTGAAATTAAAACTATATACTCAGGTCTACGATCCCTTCAAGCTGTAAAAAAATTAAACGTCTAAGTTAACGAATAAAAAAGATACGCGACCGTTTAAAAAAAAAAACGTATATTTTGATATTCTCAAAGATCGAAATTCATAGGTATTTTCCGTTGACCCAGAATCCTGAAATTTGGTACAAAGCAAGGTCTTATAGCATAGGTATAAATCTGAAAACAGTATATTGTTAACTAGGTCACAAAAAAAATTACAATTAGGAAAAATCTTCGAGATTCCATTCGGGAATTTATTGTAGTTTGCACGGAACCCTCAGTGCGCGAGTCCGACCCGCACTTGCGCAGTTTTGTTGACAGTACAGGTTAAGAAAGAATAGAATAGAAATACTTTTATTCGGTACAGAACAGACACAGCACAGCACAACGGATAATAGACAAAGTAAACAAAAACAAAAGTACAAAGTGCGCCGAGCGTGCCCGCACCGAAAGGGTGACCACCTCAGCATTTGCTGGGCGTTAGACACCCAGCGCTGATTTTCAGTTGGCACCCCGCAGTGAGTGAGGTTCGATTGCTAAAATATTTTCACTGATAGAAAGCTACCTTATTCCTGAGTGACATAGGCTATAATTATGTTATATACGCGGGTGAAACCGAGGGCAAAAGCTAGTTGTTTATAAATCAAGTTTATGTTTAGATTATAAACATAAGTATATGATAGACACACTTAACCAAACAATTTATTATTCTCCCAACCCTTAGAGGTCAGAGTGCAAGAAGAGGCAAATCTTCAATATAATAACTCAACGGCACACAAGTTACAAACTAAGTTACACGTAACAAGTTAGAAACAGAGCATAAGTTACCCACCAAAGTTTTTGTACAAATTATATTTAATGTGTTACAAGCTCACCGTTTGAGCTCAGAATGATTTAAATATATTACAAGTTCAACGATTGAACACTTAAATCAATTATATTTTGCTTCTGTAGGCTTCATAAGTTTTCGATTACTCTTCAGAAATTAATATAAGTAACTTAGCTATGTTCAAATGTGGTTTGCTCTTCACAAATATGCTGAATGAGAAAGTTTCAGAATGAGTAACTAACTTCAAATTAATCTAACATAATATTTATTTACTTAAGAAAAGTATACTGGCCTGGACTGACCTGTTGGTCTAGTGGTTAGTGACCCTGACTGCTATGCCGGAGGTTGTGGGTTCGATTCCCACCCAGGTCAAATGTTTGTGTGATGAGCGTAATCATTTGTTCGGTCTCTGGGTGTAATTTATCTTTAATAGCTTTTGCCCGCGCGGCTTCGCTCCCGCTCTTCCCTACTCCACCCTACTATACCCTACTCTACCCTACTCTACCCTACTATCTACCCTACTCTACCCTACTCTACTCTACCCTACTCTACTCTACCCTACACTACGCTAATTTTTCCATAAGAACCTTATCCTCACAATAACAATCACAACAAAAAAAAAATCAGCCAAATCGGTCAAGCCGTTTTCATGCCATGTCGTGACAACGTAAAACGGGTTTCATTTTTATATAATAGATATATATGTATTTAGAAATATATAAGTATGTTTGTCAGTTGTCTGGTACCCATAACACAAGTTCTGCTTAGCTTGGGACTTAGTTATGGAATATATTATTATACAACAAAATAAAACATACTCACATAGTCTTTAGCTTTTATAATTATAGTGTGATATGTTCGCGTTTGACTAATACCTCAGCTGATGTAAGCGGTGAAGTGGTCGACGATGAAGCACGCTTGCCTCGAAGTAACGTATTCACTCTTGATTTAAAAACCTCTAGATTGTAGCTAGCATAGAATCGTGCAGAGAATTCTGAGCTATACGAACAGCAGAATGAATCTATTTATAGATCGCCTGAGTCAATATGTATATAAATAGGTATATCCACCAACAAAAGACGCGCAAGACTGAACTAAGTTTAGAAAACTCACGTCTATATAATGTAGCGCAGACTATAAATATGTTTTATTTATGGTACTTTAAACTCCATCCAGTATTTTACGAGGTAATTGAATCACAAAAAATCAGGCGTATGAGTTATTTTTGAACAAAGGAAGGCTTCTTGGAATCAGGTAAGTAAACGTTTTGGAGAAAATCTTGTTTCTAAATCAGCTTTTGATGTTGTCAATTAAAACCTTAAATTCATTTCGTGGAGCATAGAAAGTGTGTATATATTTTGTATGTATGTATATGTGTATCTATTTTAGTATTAAGTATTAAATATGTTTTGTTTACTTTTATAATTATTTGCACCAAGTGCAACCCCATTTTTATGTCCAGGAAATCTCTGTCTCTGAATCTTTGTCTGTGTATTTTTGTGTCCATTCAAGGTTGCCTGGAAGAAATCGCCTGGTGCGATAAGGCCGCCAAATTGCGTGTTTTTTTTTTATAAAATGGGTCTTTTGTAAGTTAACCCTTCAGATACCGTCAATTAGAGACACAATAGTAAGACAATAGATGCGCGGCCACCGGTGGTCGCTTGGGGATTCATTAATTAATAAACTTGATGTGCAATAAAATATATATAATTAAATAAATAAATAAAATGATTCTTTGTCAACTGAAGTGAAAACTGAAGAGATTGTTTGCTTGGTTGAACGCGATAATCTAAGGAACTAAACGGTTGTGTAATTGGTCAAAAAACTGTGAATATAGAGGTGTGTCGTTATCTGGCAAATGCTCTATGAATGCGCTGCTTGCGAACAGCGCTGCCCATACTTCACCACCGCTATAGTCTGAAAGCAGACGAAACTGTATGCACGCGCCCACTATGTGTTACCTGAGTCGCGCTAGAGAGGCACATCAAATAATTGCAGTAAATGCACGCGTGCAGTGCACGAGCAGCTCATGAGTGGATCGCTAGGGGTGCACTCGCGGCACATTCGGTAGATGAGGATGACACTATCATGAAATAACTTGTCACAATGTGGGTGTTGGTAGAAGGCGTGTCTGGTTTTACTGACTAAATCCCTTCTGTGTCCTTCAGTTGCCTTTTACATTCTAGGGCTACGAGAACTTTTTCGAATGATTTCCTAACCTAATCCTATTAACACGACATTTGACATTGAGAGATTTTTCTGTTGGCCGGATGTTATTGAACAATTTTTATGATACACTCCATATCATGAGTTCGTTTCTTATACAGAATCATATTTGTATGGCCCACAGAGAGATGTTCCGGGCCTGAATATCTTGTTTATGTGAGTTTATTATGCTTACCCATTTTTTTTTATGGTGTGGAAAGTCATTCAATGACAACTCCCGCTCTTGAGCGGACCGGGAGATAGTGTCAGACTCTTACCGACTAAAAACCAACCTCGTTCCATCTAGACTTCTTACCGGGGCTCGAGCTCCCTTTCGGATAACCCTGGCCCCATTAGGCTTCGACGCGTCTGCGCTGTCGCGCGGTGCTGCTGTTGCTGACAACTCTTGGAGGCGCGCGGGATTAGTGCACGCCGTCGACGACTTGCGCTCGGTCCGGACAGTTACCGGACGGTCAGACAACGAGCTACCTATAGTTCACCGTTCACAAGCTCGCATCTACGGTGGCCGGAAATCGAGATCGGAATCCCGGTGGCGGCGAGAGCGCCGTTGCTTGATGCGGTCGGCCTCTTCCTTTGCTAGCATTACTGCTTCGCAGAAGGAGGCGACCGCCTGTTACTCCTCCTCGAACCAAAGCCCGGACATGCTTACCCATGATACGGGAGTAACTCCTAGTATGGGGCAACCAGATTTTTCAAAAGAAGAAAGAACTTAGAAAGAAAGAAAACTATTTTATTTGGCATACACACTCGTAGATATACACAATGTATACACAATTATATGAAAAGAAAGAGACAACTAACAATGTGTGCCTCACGGTGGCGCCAAACAGGTCCAGTTCAGTAAAAATGCCAGACAACTACATGGTAGTTGCCTGACGCTGGTTTTCAACTGAACCTTATTTCGACTTACTACTTTATTACTTCATTCTTCTACGTCCTTATTAACGCTAAGAACACTTAAGGTATAGTAAAGTGTCTGCAAACACCGCATTGCTTGTCACAGCGACCAACTTTGAGAAGTCAAGGGAAGGAAATGCATAATTAAACATTTGTAAGTTCAAGTAATGAATAATTAAAACTTATTACTTAGCTCGTTTTATGTTTTCCTTGTTCTTGTTATGCATGTTTGCGGGTGATTATGGAATAGTGCACACGGGCAACTTTGTCTCCGCAACTTATATGAAAGTACGCGTTTAAAGGTATGTAAAGTCAAGACAAGTAGGAAATTGAAAAAGAAGACGGAGAAGAGAAGAGGGGAGGAGAGAAGGAGGGAGGAAGAGGGGGGTGGAGGTGTGTGTGGGGGTGTAATGTCTCGTTAACTTTCGTTGAAAGGGGATGGTTCTTTGACCATCGAGGGCTGTTGTGTAATTATGTTCTCATCGTATGAAGAACTGTGATACCATGCAGGATAGTTTCTATAAGGCATGATAGATGTCACTACATGAGCAAGTATCGACACTACAGCTGTAAAACTTTTTTGTCCGCAGGTTTGGTGATAAGCTGGCGACGCAACTTTGGCCAAATCCTTCGATAGCGTCTTCCAAGTCTAGCGAGACGGAGACAAAAAGTTGCTGGTCTACTATGTTGTTTGTCAGCGTCCTTGACGTGATGTGAATGGGTTGGTAGTGTGAGAGTTACGAAATCGTAATTGAAAGGTGGTACAAAAAGTTAGTTTTTTGTTTTGGTTACATTCACGAATGCAGGCTTGTTTGGTCATACTGCTAGAATTTTATCATAGATATATTATATTTTTGAGGTGGAGGTTTGTCAAATCTTCACTATAGGATTTTACTGATTAAAATCCCACTTGTTCTTTTATTTTCCTTTCCCTTTACGTTCTAGGACCGCGGTAACTCTTTTGAACAGTCCCGTGGCAAAACAAAAAATGGCATGCAAAAATTAATTTCTAAATGTTCAGGAAAATGAGAAAATAATTTACCTACTGTCAATCATAATACAGTCCGTTCATTTTAACCGGGGTAAGGTAATGCAGGCACAGAGTATCTTTTATTATTGATAGCTTTGCAAAGGCAAGCAATGAAAGCTGTATAATGTTTCTTTGTTAGTTTAATAAAGGTACAATCCTTTTAAAATAGAAGATATAATTTATATAAACTTCCGCCTTTTTTAGCAATTTGTTAGTCCGTGAAAAAAGGATTTGTATAACCTGATTCTGCCTAGCCCGCCATCATCGGACTACCAGACGTACGGCGATGCGCCACCAGTACATGGTGGACATCCCATCTACACGCACAAAACGTTTTGGAAACACATTCATTGTGCGTGCAGCTAAGGATTGTAATTCCTTGCCGGAGTCTGTGTTTCCTGATAGCTACAACCCGGGAATCTTTAAGTCGAGAGTGAATAGGTTTCTTCTAGGTAAGCGCGTTCCAACGTCGACCGCATCGTCGCTTTCCATCAAGTGAGATGGCGGTCAACCTATCAACAATTAAAAAAAACTCTTTATGACTTAATCCATCATCATCAGCATCATTTCATGCAAAAGAGGTCCACTACTGGATGTAGGTTACCTTCATGCGACGCCACAAAGTCTGGTTCTCACTAAGTCATCGGTCCAAGTAGTGGGAAGTTTTCTAACGCTGCGTCTTTCGGCACGTGGTCGAAACTCCAAAACCTTTCAACCCTATTGACCACCTGTACTGCGACCATTTTGCCCTACCCAATGCTTTTAAGTTTGATGATTTCAGCACGATAATAGCGGTACAAATTTTTGGATTATTTTAATTTTTGCGGTACGGGGCGTTTAAGACTTCGTTTGAAAACTAGGTATTATTAGACCTTACCACACCTCATTTTAAATAACAACTCAAAAGATTTCTATTGAACGAATGTCTATACTCTTGACCATCTTGAAGTTAATCCAATATTATATTAATTTTATGTTTTTGCATTGTTAATTAACTAAAATAATTGATTTTTTGTTCAGTGCAGTACGAGGTTAAAGTGACCCCGTATTAAAGTAGATACACCACTGCATTATGTTTTAATAAGGCATTTCTTTTCTAAACTAAACCAAATTGAAGTTACGGCCTCCTAATGGCAGCGCAAATTATGTTTTTTTTTAGCTACACTACAAGAAAGAGATATGCGAGGCATATTAGACCTCGTTCCACACTGAAAGTGTTAATATATTGCAACTACAAAAGTCAATCAACAAAAATCGTCAACGATTCGCGAAACTCCTGACCCTAGTCTAAATGGAGGCAGTGATTATGCCAATCACCTACCGTTACGCAGATAACTGGAGCAGCGCCCTTCAGCGGACGGCTTCAGGATGTTACTTAACTTCCACAATGCTGCAACTTACCAGCTCACGATGGTCGTTAAGTTAAAAGGTTAGGCTCGGTTACTGGTCGAGCGGTGGAGCGGTCGCGGGTAGAAATGAAAATAAAAAAAACAAGATCATGTTTGCTGAAGTTAGGCAGTTAGGCTATGGTTTCTTTTTTTAAGATGAGAAATCAATTAATAAAAATTAATTAATTTAATATTGTATTAGTGTTATTATGTCTTGTTAGTATTATTATTCTGATATTTGTACACTGACAGCCATAAATCTATATCCTTTCTTTCAGTCCATCCAAAGGTTGTCTGTAAGAAATTGCCCTGTGCGATAAGACCGCCCATTGTACACTTATTTTTAATAATGTTTGTCCTGTCAAGATACAGGACAAACATTATTAACTCGACTCGGTCCGGACGATTAAAGGACGGTCGGACGGCGAGCTACCCATTGCTCGTGTCCGCAAGCACGCGCTTACGGTGGCCGGGCGTGTCGCTAGTACTTTATACACGGTATAAACTTTCATGACTAAAATTATATACACAGAAATGAAAAGACAAATCTGTCAGTCACGTCAAAACTATAGTTTAGTAGAATTCGTCCGACATCGGCCACACACAGTCACGTGACGGCGAGCGCGTCTCAGTCATTCACATACAATCAGTGAGTGATGGTCGACGTGACGGTGACACGGCGTAGACGTGACTAATGTGTGTGCACGTACCTTAAATGTATTTGAGAAAATGCTTGGAATACTGTGTCTTCCGATCGACAGTCCTACACTGTGAATTTGTCTTTTAAGTATGGTTAATAAATTGGTTAGAATGTATTTACTCGTATACTTTACTGGATAGTATAATCAGCGTCATAATTTGTTGTTCCCACTTTTTTTTTACGGTGGGCAATAATCACATCCAATGACAACCCTCGCTCTTGGGTGTAGCGGGAGATAGTGTCAGACTCTTACTGACTAAAAATCCACCCCGTTCCTTCTAGCCTCTTCATACCGGGGCTCGAGTTTCCTTTCGGATAGCCCTGGCCCCAGTAGGCTTCGACCCAGCTGGGCCCCACCTGTTGCTGACAACTCCTTGAGACGCGCGGGAACAGTGCGCGCCGTTGACGTCTTGGGCTCGGGCCGGACAATTATCGGACGGTTGGACAGCATGCTACCCAGTGCTCGCCGGCCGCAAGCCCGCGCCTGCGGTGGCCGCAAAACGGGATCGGAACCCCGGTGGCGGCTGCGACGCTGTGGGCACCGCTGTTGCCTGATGCGGTCGGCCTCCGGTTTTGCTAGCATTACTGCTTCGCAGAAGAAGGCGACTGCCTGCCACTCTTCCTCGCTCTGGACCATGGCCTGTACCTAGGCCCGACACGAGAGATCGCCGCCACCGATCGCCCTCACGAGGGCACTGCGATGCTCTGCCTAAGCGGGGCACACCTCGACTGTGTGCTCCACCGTGTCCTCCGGGCGTTCCGCACAGTGGCGACACCTGGGCGTCACTTCCGCGCGAATCCAGTGTAGTAACCTCCCGAACTTGCAATGTCCGGTGAGAACCTACGTCATGCGGAAGGTAAGGACACCGTGAGGTCTTTCCAGCCACGCCTCAAAGTGGGGACTTACCGCCATAATTGTGGCGTGCCCAATTATAAAGAGGTCTGAATGTACTGGTGCGATTGCTAAAATTTTTTTACCGATAGAAAGCTGCTTTATTCCTGAGTAACATAGGCATAGTGAATTGTGGTGAAACCGACGTGACCGTGCGCAGCCACAGACCTAGTTATCTGCCGACCGGAGTGTTTATCACAATCGACATGATTGATCCGAAGTAATCCACGCCGCGGGTTGGTAGACAATGGTATTATGAATTAATGTACAGAACCAATTGAACTATCAGAGTAGGCACTTCATTTCAGTTCAGAAATATTCATGTTGCGCCTCTGTAGGTGAGAAATATTCCAGCAGTTGCTCCCTTCAATAAGTTATGAAATAAGAATTTAATTCGCAATTTGTACAGTAAAACCTAAATCAGGTACTACGGCGAAGTTTTTAAATTATTAATAAGAAACTGCCAACAGATCCTGTTTTAAAATTCAACTAGTAAGAGACTCGGCTCCGATACTACTAAATAAAAGATTAGTATCATGGTTATTGCTTTTGTTGAGTAGTTATTTATTAATTACGGAATACGCTTCAGTTCAGTCAAGATTTCAACTGTAAACTAGACGTTGGAATATTGCTCCTTTTAAATAAAAATATGATGACGCAGATCATGATCTTCCTGCCCTTGTCCCATTTTATTTGGGGTCTGCGCAACACGTTTTTTTTCTTCCATTCTGTCCTGTCACTCGCCTCCCTATCACCAACTTCCTTCTCTTTCATATCACTTTTTACACAATCCATACCATCTTTTCTTTGGCCTCCCTTTCCCTCTCCAACCATGCACATGTAAACTCTTAATTCTTTTAGCAACATGCGTTTCATCCCTCCTCTTTACATGACCATATAATATGATATGATATGATGACGAAAATAATGCACGAAATAGCGAACACAAACACCAAACTTGAACATGTGGTTTGTTCGTATGGATGGCATTTTCGAACACGAACGCGAACATAGTTCGAATCAAGTTAGCACAAAATAGTCGTCAATTTTCTTAATAACCATAGCAGCGTCGCACAGTGTGTTATTTAGCCTTAAAAGTTGGCCAATAATGGAATTTTATATTTTCCGCTAACTACCTAGAATTGTATCTGGCCAAAAAGCTTATTAGTCACTGCAACCAATAGTAAAACACGTAAAGCGGTAGCTTAATACAGCGCCTCGTGCGGCCAGTCGGAAGTTACAGCTCGCTTACGCCAGACGTGTGATTTTGCGATACGTTGTTATTTCGGTGTTTTCCAAACTCTTGTTTTTGTTTGGTGGAGTGGTTTTGTGTCAGTTTTTGTGATGGATGGGTCTACTTCAGGTATGTACTTTCTGATTTATATCATTCTATTAAAAAATATATTGTAGATTTTTGTATTTATAGCCGTAAACACAGGTCTAATTAACTGTTGTAAAAATAATTTATGTTGCATTTCAAAAAGGGTTTTGTTGTATTTCTGAACATTTCTAAACATTAAAATTTGTGTTATAATATGAGGTTGTTATTTCATTGTCCACTCATAAGAAAAGTAGCCGCACGAAACCGCTCCTTTCTTTTTTTTCTTTTTTTTTCTAGCGGCCTATATTATTTGGTACAAATTTATTTTGTTAACATTATTCGTTTTAATTGTTATAGGACCTTCTGGCATGAAGATGATTACTCGGAAATACTTATATGACATTGCCCAAAACTCAATTGGGTCATCATTTGACGAAAAACTTAAGCTTATGGAAATCGAAGTGTTAAAAGGCTATTTTCAAGACGATCCAAAAATAGCAGACGCTAAACACAAATTGTCCATTGTTAAGCACCAATTTAAACAAAAATGGTTGGCAGCTCAAAAAAACAAAAAGAGATTCGAAGAAAAAAATGCCACGTGGCTAAAAGACACAATAACTTTACCGAGCGCAGGTAGGTGAAGCACAATACATTGCAAACTTGCTATTGTTTACATTATGACTAATGTGACTTTTTTTATAACATTTTTCTATTTATTTGTTTTAGGAGTTAGCCCCGGGCGTCCTCAAAAATCATTCGAAGAATCAAGTGAAAGAAGTAAAAGATGGAAAACCGAAGACCTGAGGTCAAAAGATTTAGCAGAATTAACGTATGCAACACAAATGCAAATGCGACAGGCCGGCAAAGTTGAAGCTTCGAAAGTTGTTAAAGACCTTACGAAAAGTCCTCGAAGAGCTAAAAAATACATCAAGGCCTTTAAAGAAAGTGTTGAAAAGCAAGATCAGCCTCGTCAATTATCACCTTTACAAGCATTGTCAATGTTTACAGAAGCAGAATTAACTAAAACTCAATATCAAAGAGTCCGTGAGACGAACCCAAATTTTTTCCCATGCTATTCTATTGTTCAAAATGCAAAAAAAGATAGCTATCCGGAAATTCATCATGTGACCGAGACATGTGCTGAAGTTCTAGTTCAGAAGTTGATGGATCACACAGGATCAAGACTGATACAGTTTTTGGGAAAAGCTGTAGAAAATTTAAGTGAAGAAGAGAAATCCTCATTAATATTAAAAAGTAAGTGGGGTTGTGACGGCTCGCAACAAATACAATATAAAATGAAATTTGAGTTTGAAGATGACTCTGATGCCAATATATTTCAAAGTTCAACAGTTCCACTCCAATTACTTTACGGCTCTGAAAAAAAAATTCTGTGGCAAAACCCAACACCATCGTCACCTCGCTACTGTCACCCTATAAGAATACGTTTTGTGAAAGAAACAACTGACGTAACTAATGAAGAAATAAATTATATCCAATCACAGATATCAGCACTCACTAGTACAAATATAAATGGCATTTCTATAAAGCATAAGATGCTATTTACGATGGTGGATGGCAAGGTATGCAATGCGGCAACACATACCAAATCAACTATGAGGTGCTACATTTGTGAAGCTACTATTTCAGAATTTAATGATTTATCAATGGAAAGGCCATGCAAAAAAGAGAATTTCAGCTTTGGGCTGTCATTATTGCATGCTAGAATAAGATTTTTTGAAACGATGCTGCATGTGGCATATAGGCTACCCATTAAAAAGTGGAATGTTCGCCTTTCTGCCGAAGAGAAACAAGTGGTGGAAAACAGAAAAAAAGAAATCCAAAGCCAGTTCAAAGAAAAACTTGGACTAAAAGTCCAAGTAGACATGCCTAAAGCAAATTTTGGTAACACAAATGACGGTAACACAAGCAGAAGATTTTTCGAGGAATATGAAATTTCAGCAGAAATTACAGGGGTCGATAAAAATTTAATTTATCGTCTAAAAGTAATTCTAGATGCATTATGTTCCGGTATGAAAATAAATGTGGAACAATTTGAAAAATATTGCAAAGAAACTGCCGAACTTTATGTGTCGTTATATCATTTTTACCCTATGTCCCCTACATTACACAAAGTTCTTCTTCATGGAGCAGCTGTCATCAAGGAAGCAATACTACCAATTGGGCAACTGTCAGAGTAAGCAGCAGAAGCTCGCAACAAGAATATTAGGACATTCAGACTAAACTTCACAAGAAAGTTCTCGCGAGTAGAGTGCAACATGGACGTACTAAACCGACTTTTATTGACTTCTGATCCTTTATTAACTGGTATGAGATGTAACTCAAATAGAAAAAAGAAGAAACTATTGCCAGATGTTGTAAATCTTTTATGCGAAAGTGACATAACAAATATTAATATTGTTGACAACAGTAGTGATGACGAATAAATAGTTATATATGCAAATAAATGGTTGTTTTATTGTGCTTTCATGTTAAATCGAATAAAAAGTATATATATAAGGTCCTAAAACCAAAAAATATTTTTGGCCAACTTTTAAGGCTAAATAACACACTGTGCGTCGTTGGAAGTGGTTGATTGTGAAGAAGCGAAAAGTTTTTTGGTGTTCGCATTGATTCATGAAGTACAGAACATACTAATGTGATCGTCGCAAACATGTTTGATGAACATAGTGTACGATGTTCGTTAGTGGTACACGCGTGCGAAAGTTGCGTTACATGATACGCAATTTGTAGGTAAAATATCTGGAAAAAATTGTAATAATGTCATATTTACGTAAGAAAATATGAAAATACCTCTGCGTGCCTAAAAGCTGTGGAATAAGAGCCGGTTTTCGACTAGGTGTATTGAAACAAATATATTTTTTGCCTATCGATCCTATTTCATGTAGGGTCAAAAGACTCTATGAGACCATGCTTTGTGAGGCACTAAAGTATCTCTATATGTTAATATGGTCAGGGTCACCCATCCACTGATTAGCCTCTGTAATTTTGCTTAACCTCGTATTTAATACTTAAGACCTTTTCCACTATAGGCGAGTGCGTAAACATCCAAAATGGTTTAACAGCTTGTTACTTCATTTAATGCAATCCAACGCGATGTTTGACGAAAAGGCAACGCAAAAAGAGATAACGCCTGAAAACTCTGTTAGTATTCGGTAATTCCGATATTTACTCGAAAATTTCACAAAACTTGCTCCAGGAAATAGCTGTTTTTTTTAACCCTTAAAAGTTTTTGGAAAAAGTAGTCGTCATTTAGAATCTTAATAAAATTTACAAGGTCTCTAGAGGATTACTTTTTTGACTTTTTTAATTTTTAGGAAAATTATGAAGTGTCAAAGTTCATACAAAATAGGTGATTTTCAGAAGATTTTACTGGATTAGTTTTACGCAAATTTAGAAATTAGTTTCTTTAGAAACCTAGATAATATCCACAAGATATTGTGTTTCCAAAATATCTAATGAAAAATGTGTAATAACGTCACAATCAGTTATGAGCGGTTGTATGAAAAACAGTGAAAATGTGAGTCATGATGCACCACCTTAACCTCGATCTTCTCACCTACCATTTACGACACGTAATTTCGCTGTAAGCTAATTTCTACCACTTTCAACTTGAGCCATTTAATTCCACATCGCTATCTCACTAACCTTAGCTTACACTGCTCTTTCACTTTACGTCGTGTGGTAGTTTACGTTAACGTTAGTTGTAAGAACTTGTTAACCCTAAGCAGGCAGTTAATACTGGATGCAAATAAACACCAAGGCACGCTAACTTATCAGTTAAGTCCAACTAACTTGATGCGTTAACTGTTTGTTGAAAATGATAAGGCTTGGAAAGTACCAGGGTTGTAGAAAATTGTAGGAGGTTTAGCTGTTTCTTTTCGAGATATTACTAGTGTTAGAATGTTATTGCAGATATATTTTGAAAGAGTGACCTTTGCCTTAGAATGCTATGAGCAACTGAAGGATGCAAATGGCATTTGTCAGTTGCAAATAAACACTGAGGCACGCTAACTCATCAAATGATTAGGCTATGATAGTACCAGGTTCGCAGAAAATTGCAGGAGATTTAGGTGCTTTTCTTTTTGAGATATACTAGTAGGGATATTATTGCAGAAATGATAGAAAGGGCAACTGAAGGATGCAGGTTGAAGTAGTCAGTTGCAAATAAACGCTGAGGCACGCTAACTTATCAGTTAAGTCTAGCTAACTTGATGCGTCAATTGTTAGCTTAGAAAGTACCAGGGTTGTACAAAATTGTTGGAGATTTGCTTTTTTTTTGTGACATCTCTGGTAGGGATGTTATTGCGAGAATGTTTGAAAGAGTAATCGTGGCCGAAGAGTGCAAAGGATAACTAAAGTCAAAGTCAAAGTATTTATTAGTGTGCTTTTTGGTGACACAGCAGGTCTTATAGTTAATTTATAGTAATTCAAAAAGCTACCCATTGGGCATACACTATTTAACAATATGAAAATTTAAAATTTATATAATATTCAAAACAAAAGTCAAGATTTAAATTACAATACAAATTAATATACAATGAATTATTATTACAAACATTAAAAATACAATCAATAAAGGATACAAGTATGGTTTTAGTCGGTATAAGTCTGACATGCACTCTCGCTACACCCTAGGGTGCAGTGAAAGTGCGTGTCACTCTAGCGTGGGAGCAGTCATTTGGTGATTTTTCATAAAAAAAAACAAATGTTGTATCGTCTCAATACCTACTTCAAATTTAGATGATTCGATTTCGTTATCAACTAGTCTTAATTCTACTAATTGGCGTGAAAAGAATAATAATAGCTCATTTATTATTCTAAAGTAAGTCTAAAAGTATATAATAAATATTATACAAACTTCCTTACTTACATAGATTTCTAAAACCCGCGCTAAGCAGGCGAAGGTCGTTAGTATGTGATCATGTATGTGAAAATTATATCATAGGAAGTCCATAATTGCAATTTATTACACGTCAAAAATTAATGAAAAACGGAAAAGGTATTAAAGCCTGCAAAGTTTAATGTCATTTATAAAAGCTTTTTCGCTTTTATGCTGTTTACTATATCGAAAAACATAAAATTATTATGTCCACTCACACGTATTTATTTCGTATACTAATAATACTTTCACAATAACTTTTTTCAATATATTTACTACGTACGCAATTTACTGTCTTCTTCACTAGTGCGTAAAAATGTGCAAACTCGCAAAATTTATTGTACTTATCGTATCGGGCTGGGCACTAAGCAACCTCCATGAGCCTTGCGTCAACCTCTGTTTATTTATTTTTTCGTTAGTGTATTGAAACACATCGTTTGATACACGTGGAAATTTGTCACTGCATTGGGGCCATGGGTAGTGCGAAAAAGAACCCCGGGGCCCTGGAACGAAGGCAAAGCAGGAACAGAAGTGAGTTTTAGCCTCGCGCTCCGCCCTAGAGCGAGAGATGCCATTGGATGAATTTCCACCTTAAAGCTCTTGGCTCCATAACACCCTCACCTGCGGCTCGGGCAAATTCCATCTTGGTGTATCAAAATGTACTGTACTTGTAGGTAATATTGGTGGAAAATCAGCAAAAAAAAATCCTGCTCTGGCTACTTATGATAGTAAATTAACGCCAATAAAGAAGCCTGTCTGTAGTACTTCCCTATAGCGACTTGCGAAAGAAGAATCTCCTTGACCTGATGCTTTCAAGGCCAACGGTGAGGGCAAAGAAAGGTTTCTAATATTTACATATAGTGATGAATGAGAGACTTTAATCGATGCTACTTGCCGCTTGCTCTGTGCTGAGTAACTGTGGGGTTCCTTGTAGAGAATTGACTGAATTTTTCTGATTTTTTTGAGAAAATAAATGGTATTCCTTAGTTTCAGTTTTGTTCGAGTACCTGACAGGTATTTTTATCCTTTATGATAAAGGCTCGTTTAAATGTCCTTACGCCTATATTCTCTCAAACTGTAATACGCTGTCACAATGGTTGAGCAACTGACAGCTGTGCTGCGTATCGCGGGTACGATTTCTCCACGGAACAATTATTTGCAATGGCCTACAGATAGGTCCTAGGTCCTAGTCTGGATGTATTGTGTCAATTTATATATTAGTATACGTTTATAAAAAACATTTTTTATTATATAGATCATACTCACTGTGACAATTCCAACATTTTGATGTTAATTACAATCGATATTTTTTATAATATAGTGGGTTACTCCGTTTAAAAATTGACTAGGGACTATCTCACTGGAACGTACTATCATGATAAAAAGAATCCTTTACCTATCTTTAATGGCTACAGTATACTTGTACCTATCATCAAAATCTGTACAGTCCTTTATGCGTTCTTCATTAAAAAAAACAACAGATTTTCACACATTTAAATTTGTAGGATGGAATAGGATCCAGTACATCAGAGAATTCATATATTAATGAACACTACATATCTATACAGGTAACCATGCTTAATGGCCTCTTTAGGAAGATTAAAATCATCGTCCCATCACTAACCACTTTGATGAAGCACTTGTAAACAAATGGAGCTAGGATAATAATTCTCTAGACCTGAAGTTATATAGGTTGTATTGTATATAGGGTAGGGGAGGGGGAGGTGTAGGGGGTGGGTGTTGTTATTTTAGATGATATATATTCTATAGCTTTTTTACATAAATGGGTTAACTAACAATAAAAACGCATTAATTCGATTCAGTAGTTCCTCAGTTTAGCACATTCAATTATTCATTATCGACTAGTATTTGCCCGTGGCTTCGCCTGCATACATAAATCATAGCCTTTAACACTCTGGAATAAGATATCTTTCTGTCAGTTAAAAAAAAAATTGCAATCGGACTAGTACTCACAGAGATTACCTCCTACAAATACAAAAACATAAAATCTAAAACCATTTTTACCTATTTATAGAAGGATAAAATGCGGATTAAATTTGTAGAAATAACCACATTTTTAAAAAAATGCATTTATTTTAAAAGTTGACATACTTATAACAAAGCAACACGCGCGTTTAAATCAACAGGATTCGATGAACAGTCGAAGTCACATTGAAATTTTGTCATATTAGTGAAACGTACGAGTATGCATTATGTATCTACGTGTGCAACAGCACGTGCAGGCCTTCGAAGATAGGAGGAAGTTGGAATTGGACCAGAAGCGTGATGAACTCAAAGCTAGACCACCAACAGCTATAATTTATAATGTCGTTAATGGTGTCTTGACATGTCCGCTTTGTGCTCGGAGTTTTTCGGCCAAGGTTGGATATGCAAGCCACATGAGGGCGCATAAAAGAGCTGCAGATCTGAGCTTACAACTACTATGAGAGGCCAAAGAGTGCGGTCGCTGTGGCCGAAATCGGCTAGATGGCATCATCATCATCATCATCATCATGTATCTACCAAAACCATATCCAAACTTCTATCTGTGAGATAGTTGAAAAATGTTACTAATGGAAAAAATCTAAAACTATACTGTACCTGACAATAAAAAATAACGTACAGAAGTCGCGTGCACTTTTAGTACCTATTATTTTGATATCTGCTATCAAGGCTAACCGAACCTTGGCAGCAAGAGTCCTTGAAATTATCCCAATTTATTATAGAAACCCTTCTACAATATCAAGGTTCGCGGAATTGAAATCGTCTGCACGGAACTAACAATTATACCATGACAGCACGATTTGTTCTATTTATTCAAAAAGCTAAGTTCCTGCGCGAAAACGGTTCAATCCAGTACGGTTATCGCCTTGACACCGATGTTTTATAGTATCGCTAGGAGGATATTTAAAAGCCGTCGGCAGTTACCCTAATAATAGGGCTAAACGACGCGACGTGATTAATGACTTGCGCGGGCCGGGCCGGGTGTGTTGCCTAGTTTGACGTGTGTAGCCTCTGTGTTGAAACTACTCTGTGGTAATTGCTTACTCTGTTAATGTTTGGTGATGAGTTTGTGATGCGCTTGTATGTTATTATTTTAACGAGTCTTCAAACTATAGTGGTTTCTATTTTAGTGATTTGTTTAGTTACTAGCTGACCTGGCGAACTTCGTACCGCCTTTTGATTTAGTGAACGGATTGCAATGAAACAAAGCCTACATAATATATCAAGTTACACACAATTTTAGAATATAAAAATTACCTACATCGATTTCGTACATTTTACATGATACCCATAACTAAAAACTTCTACATTACCTACTTGGTAGCTGTCCGTCTCGGCTTCGCACGGGCTATAAATATAACCTATGTGACTCAGGGTGAATGTAGCTTTTCAATGGTGAAAGAATTTTTGAAATTGGCATGGTAGATTTTGAGTTTATTCATTACAAACATATACACAAAAATACAAAGTTCCCTCTTAATAATATTAGTGTGGATATGAAAGGTTGGATTACTTTTCCAGTTTTGACAGACAAATTTTTATATGATCAAGTTTACATAATGCAGGCACTATAGTTTTCCCGAGGCTACGCTCTCGTGGTTTACACCATAAAAAACGTTCAGATTTCCGGGTTAAATAAAATTGATATATTTTTTTTATTATTGATAGGCAATCACATCATCGGTGTGATAGTAATCAACGGTGAGCCTATCAAAATGTTAATGACGAAAAAAAAAAACAAAAATTTGAAATAATTTATTCTACCTACCTTTTACAAACATAAGAAACAAATAAACAGTTTTACTTCTTTGCAAAGTTTAGATAAAGGTTTATTTATAAATCTGACTGAATGGAAAACCACTTAAACGAAAAGCTAATTTCCTGTAACACAAAGCATTTCAATATTTCAAAATGTCGTCTTCTAAACCAGAACTCAATTCTCGGAATTTTAATAAATTACGTTAAATATAAATAAGTTTTAAAGTTATTTATCAGTTTTTAATGAGTTGAAATTATCGGAATTTAATAAAACATTTATAAGGATGACGACGAAGAGTTAAATATAATGCTTGGCGAAGATTTATTAGCCCAAATCCAATATACACGAGTATATTTATTATACGTTTGTCAAATTAGAAGTTCTGGGAAATTAAATGGAGCGTCGTTTTCTGATTTCTCTTGTCGATGTTGTTACATTGATCAGTGTTATTCAACAACTAGACACTGTTTGGCTTGTGTTTCTGAACGGAATCGAGCTTTTACTTAAAAAGTGCTAGAATAGCGAATGAGGTTGGTGAATTAGAGTGCCAAATCTCCGTTAAATAGGAATCCATTGATTTAGGAAAGTGCTTGACAAATGATTTCGGACTGTTGTGTAAGCTCGATCGCAGGGAGAACTCTAATTGCGCGATGGCAGCTCATTCTCAAAGGGTTGAATAAATACAAAGAGCTTTCACCAGACATCTTGCCTTTATATGTAAAGAAATTAGTCATCGCTGTCTCTATGAAGAGCGGCTAGATTTTTTCAGAATTTAGAGTTTAGATTTTTTTCATTGTGTGACCGTCGCCATTTGCGTGATCTAATATTCCTTTACAAAGTAATTAATGGATTTGTAAGGTGCAGTGATTTAGTGGAGCGTATTCAGTATTCAGTCCCTTCAAAACTTACCATCTCTAGATTACTCCACATTCCTTTCCGTAAAACCAACCTTGGCCTCAACGCACCTTTCCTCCGAATGTGCAAAACCCACAATTGTTTTTGCAAATCACCAGACACCGATTTACACGCTGTCTCACCCAATAAGTTTAGGAGAGCAGTCTCGGAGGTATGAGCTTGAACAAATCTTCTAAATATCTGTTATTAGTAGGTACACTTACATTTTAATGTTATATTATGTCCTCTTTTTTTTTAATGATTCATTATTAGACCAATTTCTATTTTTATAATTGTATGTGTTTTTCCACTTTGTATGTTTAACTTTTTGTGGTGCTATTTAATGTTATACCTATCATGTTGTAAGCTGTGCATATCTGTAATAGGCAAGCACACCAGTGCTTGAATTTTAATATGATTTTTTACAAACATTCCTGTGTGTTATGCTGTTAGTGTGCCAATAAATAAATAAAAAAGATGCAGGATTTCATAGCTTCAGCCCTATGACGTCATATACAAACGAATGAGGAATTTTCACGTTGCATAAAAATCGTTTGTTAGTAAAAAAGAGAATAGTTAAGAAAGTCTTTACCATAAAGAATATAGGTTATATACATACACAAATTTTCACAGAGAATAATTATGATGAAAAAATGTAACTAACATAACCTCAGCACAAACACATCTGTACCCACTGTACAAGCCTTGGGAATACGTTTGACATATATTTCAGAACAGAACCACATAAAAAACAAAGTCAACAACAACCGGGGTAAAACCGAGGGGCACCCTTCATTTGTTTTACATTTTACAGCTTGCATTTTATTCAAAATCCCCTGACTCATTAAATTTTAACAAAAGTCGAACAGAAAGGATGTTCCTTGAGTTTTTGGCGGAATTTCTTCAAGTGAAGTTCAGTGGTTGTTTTAATTATTCGTAACTTGGTTCCTTATGAATATGGTGACGTAAAATTGGTGTAGTTTTGGATCCCAAGTGTCTGAGCATCTGGACAACATGTGGATCACTGCACCAGGCACGATCTCGGTAAAGAGCTGAGAATTTTATTGTAGTGTTGACTACCTTAGCAAAGTTTTCCAAGAAGGTTGACTTGATACATTTGCTGCCAATTACTACATTTTAATGGTAAATAAATTAACTATTCATACGAAAACATGGCTTAAAAGACTTAGTGTCTAATCCAAAAACAATAACCTTAATAGATTAATGAATGTTTTTGTTTTAACCAGTACTTGACTGTGATCCCGTCAGTTCTTATTGACATGGTGTAATAATGTAAATTATACAGCTTAATAAATTAGCTTTTGCCCTCAGCTTTGCCCGTGTACATAAAATATAGCCTATGTTACTCAGGAACAAAGCAGCTTTCTACCGGTGAAAAACATTTTAGCAATCGGACCAGTAGGTACTTTCAGAAATTACCACTTACAAACAAAAAAGCAAACTTTACCTCTTTATTATATTAGTGTAAAATTGGAATGTGTGTGCTAATAGTAAATTATGATATAAGTGTGTAATTTTAGTGATTACCGTTGAGACGGTATTTAGACCCGAGCCATGGCAAGGGTCTTTTAAGAGAGCCGAGAATGGTAATCATTAATTACTCATGTGTATCATACGACGTTATTCAATACGCTTGTGAATTAAAAAACTGTAAAACTAGTAAATATTTGTAGCGCTTTAAATCTTAATGTTGAAAATATTTATTACATCGACGACACGGTCAAGCTCTTCTTATCAGCTAATTAAACTGAACTGGATCCGCTTATCTACTACTAATACTAGTTTACTTGACCCGGTAACCAACCAACAAATACACTAAGATAGTATGGCTTTGTGTATATTGTGTCTATTGTACGGAATTTTCCAATCCAGCGCTTCGGCTTTCAAGCAAATGTCTTGTGGTCATTAGGCAATTACATGGAGAGACCACATCCGAACAGTACCTGGATTTATGGTGAAATAGAGAGAGCAGTATAATATTGGTCCAGTGGTAACAGCCCCAACTAAATGGGTGACCAAACAGTTCCAAACCGACGTCCCAACCAAGGTGAAGTCCCAGTCTAGGACCCAGTTGTTGGTTAAGCTCGCCTATGTACATCACCTATCCTATTTTTATTGAATGTATAAATTGTGTATACAATAAATTATTTATTTATTGTATACACAATTTATACATTACAATTATACATTTAATTTAATTGTGTATACAATAAATTATTTATTGTATACACAATTAAATTAAAATAAGTAAGTAAGTTGTCGAACCCAGCCAGTTGCATTTATTTGTTTATTTCGTCACCACTACTCTCAAAACGGTGAAGAAAAACATCGTGATTAGGTATTGTTATAAAATAAGCTTTATAATTATCCCATTTTTGGGTCTCAAGCCTCCTTCCTATAAGAGAAAATCATCTTCATTAATAAGAATAGGTTCTAATTCACCACGCTATCACATTTCTTCGAAATTTAGATTCCAAGACGTATTATAAAACCATATCCACAAACTGTATCAAAGTATCGGTCCGTCTATTCGCGATAAACTTAAAATCCACTGAACAGATTTTGATGCTGTTTTCACCAATTGATAGAATGATTCATGACAAAGGTTTAAGTGTATAAAATAGTATAAAAATGCCGAAAAATCTAATGATTTTTAACACCCGTTTGAAGATGGAGCAGAAGTAAGAAGTAATACGCTCCAGCTTCCAGGCACAAGTTTACGTTCACTACATCACATCATACAACAAACTGTTCAATTAAGTTTCTAATTTTGTATGGTGAAGCTGATTTTTTTTTTCGTTTCCTGAAAAAAAAATCTTGCAAAGGTTGTTCAGTTTCGTCTACTGAGCAAGCCCTTAAAGTTTGCGGAGGGCTATCCCTTACACCTTGTATATCGGACAGAGACTGATATATAATATGATAGTATTAATAATATGGGAAATGTGAAGGCTTCTATAATACAGTGTATAACTAGCTCAAGAGCCAAGGAATTTCATTTAAACGTGTAACTAACTCACGTTTATGAATTTTATTTTATTATTAAGCTAGTACTACATTAGATCGACGCACACATGCAACATGCCTGATTTGTACGTAGAATGACGGTGCGTGGCGTGGATCTAGTGTAGCTCTACAAGTCTAGTTTCCATATAAAATGTTTGGAGACCGACGCGCCCAGATCGGCGTGTGTGGCACACGTGTGTGCGGTGTAGTTCTAGCTTTATTGTCACACTAATATTATAAAGGTGAAAGTTTGTGTTTGTTACTGTTTCATACTCAAACTGCTGAACAGCTGAGGTTGACTGAATTTCAATGAAACTGACCATGTCCTGTAATAGCACACATTACGATACTTTTAACCCCGGGAGTATGTTTTCTTAGTATAATTTTCTACTCTCATCCGGGAAAAGCCATTGGCAAAAGCTTGCAATCAATAAAAATAACGTCGTCGGATAAAAATGAAGTCAAAAGCATTTGGCAAGACTCAGCTTGGCAGGTGGAATACGAGCAAAACAAAATGGTTGCTAAAAGACTAGAGAGAAAGTGTTGGCAGAACCAGGTCAGCGAGTGACCTACAAAGGACGGATAAGACCTGGGTGGGTCGGAGCCAAACGGTTCAACGCTAATATTTTATGTTATGATTCAGTAAGGGAGAAAATCGAGGTTTTTATGGCTTCAGTCAGCAGAGGTATTTTTTTTTATTGATATAAACTAGTGCTTGACTGCGATCGGAAGCAAGGATGTAATCCTTGATGGTGAGGCGCACTTGTTTATTAAGAGCCTATTCACTCTAGCCTTGAAGACACTTAAATTATAATCGGATGGGAAGACCGCAGCAGGCAAACTGTTTCAATCCTTAGATGTACGCGGAAAAAAATCGAAACAAAATTGATGCCTTCTACGCATGAAGTAAACCAAAAACGTATTTTTTAGGGACAGTCGTTTATGCCAATGTTAATGATATAAGTGAAACTAAAAATAAAATCCTTACTAATATTATAAAAGCGAAAGTGAGTTTGTTTGTTTGTTACGTCTTCACGCCTAAATGGCAAAACCGATTTTGATGAAACTAGGTACACGGATAGACCATGTCCTGGAATAGGACATAGGATACTTTTTATCCCGGAAGTTTGTTCCTTCGGGATAATTTTCTGCTATCAAGCGGGCGAAGCCGCTGGGAGCAGCTTAGGAGGTACAGAAATATAATTATCTCAATAATTGAAACTACATTGAATTCTGGCATAATTAGAAAACTATTACGTAATTATTTTATAAGAACAAGAAAATGGACGGAGAACTCATTTATAGTTTAGGAATTCAATCAAACAGCTAGGCAAATAACTAGGATCGATAAATGTTTAATTACTTACCAAGCCCAGATATTTAAGTGATACTGTGGCTCATAAAATTAATTTTGATTTATATTTCAACCAACAATGTGCTGACGATAATAATAATTGTTCCACAACTATCACACAACGCCGTCTAGTCCAAAGTTAAGCAGAGCTTGTGTTAGTCCTAGACAACTGATAAACATACTTATATATTTCTAAATACATACATATTGTGGATAAATTACACCCAGACACAGAAAAAATTACCGGGCTCATCACACAAACATTTGTCTTGGGTGGGAATCGAGCCCACCACGATTTCGTAAGAAAAATATGTCAATGGACAAGAAAGCTTTTTAATATTCAAGGAACATAGTATCTTCGGAAAGTGACGTGAAAATATTATATCTTTTATACCAAAACCAGAACTATCTTACAAAACAATAAAACATGGACATTGCTATAAGACAAACATATAACTTCATAAAATATGAAAACTACCTGGTCCGTTTACGACGTGATCTCGATCAGATATTTCAATCCACTTCAACTGTGCTCGTTGGATAATGAACTCAAGTCCAAATAAAATATGGACGGAATTGGATTGATTCAAATTCCAATCGTATCAGGCGGTCATTCGTGTAAGTTGTAGGGGTGCCTCTTTGAAGTTGGAAGATGTTTTCGTTTTGTATTAGTAGAGATTTACTTGAAATTGTTTTGAAGATGAAGAGGGTATCTGTATTGTACTATTTGGACTTTTCCACTCGGTATGATTGTAATGCGTATGCCTACTTGTATTAAATTTTAATATACAAGATCAAAGATAATATTCTACTTCATGAAATATTAATAAGTAGATTACCTTCTTATCCTCATTTGTTTTTTTTTAATAATGAGTTGGCTTAGTGTTTGAAGTTATTCTGTATATCAGTGATCAATGCTCTGCTATACATATAACACTGGAACAACACACACATTTACAGGACGCATTTTGGAGAGTGTCCGTAGGAATTATATGACTTGATTCCACCATCTCACTTCTACCATCGGACAGGCCGACAAACGGCGAGTTTCCACCCTTATGTTGTTGAAACCTCTACGGTACCACCACCTACATCTAGGGACTGAAACCATTGGCCTACTGCGATCTTTCCGTCCGATTATAATTTGGTATTTTCAAGGCAAGAGTGAAAAGACCTTTAATAAACTAGTGCCTCACCATCAACGATCGCATCACTGCTTACTATCAGGTGAGATCGCAGTCAAGCACTAGTTTATATCAATTTAAAAAAAAAAAAACACACAAGCACACTATGTGTTTTTGCCAATACCACACTCTGTCAACGAAGCGGCAACAACACGACGATACGATGGAATGACATTGCCGCTTAGTCGACAGAGTTTCATAATTTAGTATGTAAGCTATGATCAAGCGTATAATGATGAATACTCGTTTATGAAGCTACGATCCGTGGACAGTAAGCCTAAGAAAGTGCTATGGACGAGTGTAAAAGTGCAAAAGAACGCTATTCTTAGTTTTAATATATTCTATAATTATTATAAGTTAGATTTAGTTTACTTATAAGCCTTTAAGGCTAGATTGTAGTGAATTATTAAATACTAGCGTTCCACCCGCGGCTTCGCCCGCGTGGACTACAGTTTATATCGCGCGGGCATAGACCCGTGCTCAGCAGTGGAATTATAGGTAGACTGTGTGTTATTCCAGTGTCTCTTCTACCTAGCTACCAAATTTGATTTAAATCCGTTCAGTAGTTTTTGCTTGAAAGCGTAACAGACAGACAGACAGACAGAGTAACTTTCGCATTTATAATATTACTAGTAGGAATTTGGTCTATGTTGTTTTAACTTAACAACATAGAGCAAATAAATAATTAAAAAGCTGACCGATACTTGATCAGCTAACCTAGCCGTCAAAAATAACTCAAGGATAATTTCTCTCTCTTCCAATGATGAAGTAATTGCAGAAAAGTTTAACCTTCGACTGAAAAATAGTCTATTGATAATAAGTTTATTGATAATCAAGTACATTATACACGGGTTGTTGGAACGGTGATCCCCAAACAAGACGTTTGTCTGTATCGCTAGGATCAGAAAATATAGTTTGTAAGTTTAACAGCCTTTTTTCCAGAGGAACTTAGTCCTCTGGATAACTCTGATGTCAGTTAATAATTACTAACATATTGTTTAAGCTCATACCAAGAATTTTCTCGTAAAAATGGACCAATATGATATCTGTTTAAATAAATACAAAGTGTAACGTTAAATGTGCAAAACCTGAAATTAGTTTGATCAGAATAACGAGCAGAATCAATCAAACCACTTTTTAATATAGGTTAAAATTTTTCAAAAAAATCTTCATTAAAAACTTCGACCGGTCTATTTATGAATAGGTCAAGCCATCACGTGCGCAAACCCGCTGAAATAGGTAAACAAACACAAATAGTTGTAATCCAATCAAAGTTCTTATTTCAATGCAGATATAAATTTTAAACAAACTAAAACTGCTCATAAAACCTTTAATTTTTTTTAATGTTTTTTTTTTTCGCACATATTTAGGTCAATCGAATTAAAAATCATTTTGGGTGTCTGAGGTTTTGCGCATTTAACGTTACACGTTGTATAATATTCGTGCATGAGCGCTCTATAACTTCGGATGAAAGGAAGAAAGCACATCCAAAAAAATATTACACGCAATATTTGTTCAATTCATTAAACCCCAAGAGAACGCTGTGAGCACTGTTAATTTCTTTTTACTGTGTCCCTAATTGGAGTTAAATTACGATACAGAACAAAAATATTTTAAAAAAAGAACCGTATCAAAACATCATAATCTCCAATAATTTTATCCAACCCACATAAATAATACCCCAGTCATAAAAATCTGTCATCACAGCCCTATCACGTAACATATCTCTGTAGTACGGAAGTCCCTATCTCCCTGAGATCCGGCCACGGACGGCTACGGTAAATCAATCCGCCATTTTTGTCTTCCAACTCATATTTCATATTTACCTCAACATTAGTGTAAATGTGTATTTGCCGCAGGAAGCTGTAACACAATCTTTGGAACACCCCTTTGTTTCTTCTCTATGCTTTTTCTTTTTTTTTTCTCTCATTTTATTTATTCATGACTGAATTGTTTGTGGTTCGTTTTTTCAATTGATGTTGCTGTGGGTTAATTTATTATGGTCGTTTGTATTTTAGTGTTACTTTGTGGTTCTGAGTTGCGTGCTGATTTTGTTTCTTTTCAAGATATTGTTGTGTTTATTCACTGGTAGATAATGCGCAATCACACTGGAGATAATTGTATGCATAGAAACATTCACCAAAGTTCTTTATACATCGATACTAGGGCGTGAGTACTAGGGAAGTTGCCTACAGCTAGCGAGGAAGTGACTAATATCGGCTATTTTCTTGTTCAGGAAACGTATAGTGAGATATATATTCCATGTAATAGTTTATCGCTGATTTTGTTTACACTGCTCAGCGATACTTGCTCAGTGATGCACGCCTTGCGGTCAGAACTCATGCCGAGAGACCAATCAGCGTTCATTTCTATGAAACAATTAACACCTATCTTTATTTTATCGGGACGCACGGCTGGTCTGCAAAAAATATACATTGTTTCCTTTTATACTCATGTAGTGTCATGGTAGTTAGTCAAAAACCATAGTTATCTTTGGAAACCGCTAAAGATGATATTTTTCCGTTTGATGTAAAGCTTTAGAAAATTTCGATTTCACAGAACTTGGAAGTGAAATACACGGTTGCTTCCAAATTGATGTTTAAATTTTTCCTGAAGATAACAGTACCTACGTAATACTGTTTACTTGTTATCTTCAGTAAAAAGTTTAGGTAAAATATGTATTTTTAACAAGCTTTTATTTAGTTTCACCTGTCCCGATGTTTGTCTGTAATCAAATCTTGTAAATAAAATTTGACCCACTTCCCGGTTACCGATTGAGCTGAAATTTTGAATGCATAAATAAATCAGATGACAATGCAAAATTATTATAACATGGAGCTGATCTGATGGTGGGACCGGAAGGCGGCTATAGGAACTTGGCAGTTAAACGACACAACCCCATCGAGTTCGGGCTCGTATGATTCATCTTGACGTATTTAATTATACAGGTATACCGAGCTATAAAAGCTTGCTATGAAAAAAATATTTTCATTAAAAGCTTGTTTTCAAAACTGAAAAATGTAATGATAAGAGTTTTACTGTAAAATTAAAGAAATTGTGATCTCCTGAATCGTCTCGTTTGTGAAAAAAAAATCTACTTGAAACGTACAAAAAACACTTTAAATATCAAATATGTCACCATTGACATAACAATAGTGCAGAATACTATAATAGTTAAGCCTCCCAAGCACCTCCTTTAGGTGAAGATAGTAAAATGAGATTGTGTGCTATCTCACACAGGAAATGTGAACATGATACTCTTGAACAGCAGATTAAGTTTATACTTGAGATAAAGCAGGCACCGACCAAATAGGTGAAGAAGGTCAACTCTATGTGATGAGTGAAAACGAAAGTTCTGGCCAGAGAGAGTTCTTTTTTTAGGTAGGAAATCGGCACATGAGTTTCCCGCTCTTGGGCAAAGTGGGAGCGCGTGTCAGTCTTTTAATCACTAAAATCCATTCCTATATTCCTTCTTTGCTTTGCGTTCCAGGGTCCCAGATTTTCCTTTCAGAAGCGAACGCATGACTCCAGTACCCCTAGCCAAGTTGCTAATCTGCAATAGTTAACGCTAGTCTCAACGCTCAGTCTCAGTTTAGGTCAGAACAAAAGAATTGGCGGCAAGGTCAACTCGAAGCGTTCGATTCGTTCGACAACGCGAAACGGTTGTAACTTGGCTAGGGGGGCAGTAGGCTTCGATCCTATTGGGCCCCTACGGTTTTGCTGACATCTCCTTAAGGCGCACGTGAAACACGAACCGTCGATGACTCGAGAAAGATAGAACTGACCAGAGAGTAGCACTCCCACGCAACACCGTGTTTGTCACTGTGCCTGCAATCGTCTTAGCCACCGCGCGTTCACTCTAGGATTAGACCACAGGCGCGTATATATACAAAGTGTAACGTTAAATGCGCAAAACCTGAAAATAGTTTGTTCAGAATAACAAGCAGAATCAATTAAACCACTTTTTAATACAGGTTACATTTTTCAAAAAAATCATAATTTAAAACTGTCGCCCTGTCTAATTATGAATTAGTCAAGCCATCACGTGCGCAAACCCGCCGAAATAGGTAAACAAACACAAATGGTTGTAGTCCAATCAAATTTTCTCATACACGGGATAATAAAAGTTCTTATTCTTGTTCTTAATTTTAAACAAACTAAAATTGCACATAAAAAGTTTAATATTTTTTTTAATGATTTTTTCTAACTGTATTCGGTCAATTAAATTAAAAATCATTTGGGGTGTCTGAGGTTTTGCGCATTTAACGTTACACGTTGTTTAAGTACGGTGATCTCAAAGATATCACAGTTGCGACTGCGCTTGCACTTATATGAAAAGTATCTATTATATGCACGTGCATTTTTGATAGTATTGTAGAACAGACTTTTTGTTCATATCTGTTTGGTGGCAGAGGTATTATCATGCTGTATATGTTATCATACACAGGTTTATGATGGCATCTAAAAATGATAATTTGCCATTATGTAAAGTAGAAATGGTAGTTATTGACTGCCTTGTTTGTTAAGTTGAAAGGTTGACTACTGAACGTGGAGCTCATTCTATCTCAGGCAGTATATTTTTCTATTAGCGTGTTGATGGCAAAACTAATTTGGACTCCACGAGATAGGCTCGACAGCAAATAAATCATATTGTTTTTTGTTTATTGATTAGCTTAGCTTATTGGCTTAAAGACCATTAATACATTAAAAAAAAAAAACAAAAAAAAATAATTAAAAACACACTGGTATGGGAAACACGGTGCAAGCTATAGGCGGTCAAGACTTCAGAGAAAGGAAGCTCCTAACTATACGAGCCGTCTCCAAAAAATATTATTATTAATATTATATGTACTAGCTGACCCGGCGAACTTTGTACCGCCTAGCAGTCAATGAATGTAGTATATCTTTTAATATTTGATTGCGACAAAACAAAGCCTAAGTTATATAGGTATATCAAGTTACACAATATTTTAATGTATAAAAATTACCTACAACGATTTCGTACATTTTACGTGTATTTAAAAAAAAAGACGCTTCAAGCTTCTTTTTGAGGCAACCTTTTTTGTGGCTCATGAGCGTCGATGCCACCACAAAAAAACGCTTGAAGCCGTTTTAAGCTTCTCCGGCCACAAGCTGTCGCACGTTTCAGCTGTTTTTTGCAACGGCTCCTAGCTTTTTTTTTGTGGCCGCTTCTAGCATTTTTTTGTGGCGGCGTTTTTTAACGGCCCGTGTGCGGGAACACTGCAAACTTCTACAGATTTATTACGTATAGGTTACTAGCTTTTAACCGCGGCTTCGCCCGTGTTTATTAATATACCTACTTTACCCTTTTTCACCCTTTTCTCACTTAAAAAAAAATAGCCTATGACGGATATACTCGTAGGCTTTTTTTTCCAGGGTCCCAAATATCTCTGTATCAAAATTCATCAAAATCAGTTTTGCCATTTAGGCGTGAAGACGTAACAAACAAACAAAGAAATAAACAAACTCACTTTCGCTTTTATAATATTAGTAAGGATTTTTATTTCATAAAGTTTCAATAAAATAATACTACATTGTGTTCTATTGAGCTACAATACAGATGTACTAGACCATGTACAAGATCGGGTGTTTGAATCACATAAATTTGTCAAAGGATGATTGATGTCTTGGGCGGCGGCTTATCTCGCGCCGCAGGCTGTCTGGCCACTACTCCGCTGTAGGCAATTAATCGAACCTGACTAACGATGTAAAAGTATGTCTGGGGAATGGGCTCATAGAACTTGGACAGGATTAGTTACAAGTCAAGAGGAAAATATATTTTTTCTTCATATTAGAGACATAAGGAATTATTTATAAGTGATAATTATTTTCCATATATATATATTAATGTTAAGATGGATGTCTGGTGTGACGAGAACGGATAAAGTGAGAAATTAGTATATTAGGGAAAATTTCAAAGTGGCGCCAGTGACTGAAAAGTTGAAAGGAAACCGTTTGTCTTGGTATGGTCATGTAAAGAGGGGGGATGAAATGCATGTTGCTAAAAGAGTTATGAGTTTACAAGTGGATGGATGGAGAGGGAGGCCAAAGAAAACATGGATTGATTGTGTGAGAAGTCATATGAAAGAAAAGGAAGTTAGTGATAGCGTGACGGGTGACAGGACAGAATGGAGGAAAAAAATAAAACGCCAAATAAAACGGGACAAGGACAGGAAGATGATGATATATTTTCCACTAATTAGAATCTGTCTAAAAAGTCCAAAGGCCCAAGTGGAATTTTAATAGTTTTTAGTAATTTTAAACGCCGACATAGTTATTAAGACGCAAATTCTAAGACTGGACTTACCTATATAACAATATTTTTAGTATATGCGAAACCTGAATATACAGTTATGAAATTTTGTGCATAAAAATACTAAATACGAGTATTTCGGGTTTCGCGTTTTTAGTGTATAAATTAATGTTGTATAATTAAGTTTGAATGGATAAACCTACTTTAACGCGGACGAAGGCGCTGGCTGAAGCTAGTTTTTCTAATATATTTTTAACCATCCCAGTATTTATCTTACAGTGTTAAAACGTAGTTTACTTAGTTAATTAGTAACCACCCACGCACTAGTTTAAATCAAGCATAAATTAAACCATAACAATTACATACCACCAAACTAGAAATTAATTGTTGTTATAATACCTATCCCAATAATCAGACGTTAAAATACGTTGTTAACACAGCGTTATAATTGCTTACAGTGAAGCAAATAATACTAATTTGATATTTGCATACAATGATTAGATTACTAGATTATTATAAATCAATATCGAACAGGGATAAGACGGTCGTAGCAATGATACTACGATCGGCGTAGCAGTTCGTAGCACCGCGTAGCGCTACGAGATATTGGAATAAAATGAGTTTTAATAAAGGAGTTGATTCCATCAACATAGCCTAGTAAGTGTCGCTGCAGATGAGGCACTTGCAATAGCCACAAATGCCACCACGTGAAGCTAGAAGCACTCTATTGAAGAAGGTTAATTAAGCTTTTAAGTTACATTCGCTGCAAATAAGACTATTTCGTAAAACATGACGTTTTGCAACAAATAATACTTCACAAAAACTAATTAATAATTTCGTTATTAATCAATATTTTTTTATGTATCTTCTTCTGCATGTATTTTGTGTGTACATCAATGCATATTATAAAACAAATTCCCCGTCGCGTCTGTCTGCCTGTCTGTTTTCGCGATAAACTCAAAAACTACAGTACTGATTTTCAAGTGGTTTTCACCACTCGATAGCGTGATTCTCGAGGAAGGTTTTAGTATATAATTTGTTAAGTTTTTGTATTTATTTCTAGAAAAGAACCCGTGCGAAGCCGGGGCGGTAGCTAGTAAATTATAAAAAATAAATGTATAAATAAATTATCTCGTGGTCATTCTTTTTTTCATACTTTTCATTCCCATTTTTGTATATGTAACTCAATAATTTAATGCATAAAAACCATAAAGCCTTTTGTTAAAATAAAAAATACTTTATTTCATAGCGCTACGCTCGTCAGTGTTTGTAACCAAATATCGAAAATGTAACCAATATGCATTTTTATTTTGTAGTTAAAAAAATAATGATTGTACAAAAAATATTTTGACTGACGCATTGGTATGGAGGTAAAATATTGAAGAAATTTTCAGGATTTATACGGGGCCAATAACGGAGCTGTACAGGTTGTGAAATACTAGTCCGAATAAGAAATAGTTTGAGTATATCGACACTTTAAGAAAAAGAGGTAGAAGGCGTGATTGTTAAAAACCTAACCAAAAATATATTTTTAAGTTCACAATACTTACATACATTATGTCTTAGCAATATCATTCACACAATAATCCACAACTATCACACAACGCCGTCTAGTCCCAAGCTAAGCAGAGCTTGTGTTATGGGTACTAGACAACTGATAAACATACTTATATATTTCTAAATACAAAAATATTATAGATAAATTACACCCAGACACAGAACTTATGATTATGCTCATCACACAAACACTTGTCCTGGGTGGGAATCGAACCCACGACCTCCGGCATAGCAGTCTGCGTCACTAACCACTAGAGCAACAGGCCAGGCCAATAAAAAGATAGATAACCCGTGTAAACAGGTGTATTCTAGAAAGAAGTTCTTTGAGAATGTAATTTGTACTTTCTCCAGTTATACTCAGTGTCACCTGTAATAGTGTACTTTAAGCAAATAAATATGTATATATATAATATATATATATATATATATATATATATATATATATATATATTAATTTGTATTTATCGGATTGGGTGTAATTTAAAGATCATCAGCATAAAGGTAGTAGAAAGAAAAAGGGATCCCTTCTTTTGGCATAATATTCTTTGTCCTAATATACTTTGGCATATTGATTTTAGCATAATTTGTTTTGCCATAATAATACTTTGCCATATTTATTTTTTGGCATACAGTTTATGTTGGCATAATCATCTTTAAGACTAATTTGTTTTGGCATACATTTAATTCGCATAACGTTATTAGGCCTAATGACTATTAGCATAGTAATATTTAGGCATACAATTAATATAACATAACATACCGCCACTGAAGTATAGTTTCTGTAACAATTCAATAATATTGTTGGTTAAAAATTCAATATGTTGTGCTACAAAAGTTAGCGACAGAACCGAATCGCTGCAAAACCGACTCCACGTAGTCTTGTCTGCCCTACCCCTAGAGTGTAATTTAAAATCGCGTAGGTGCGTAGGGGCGAGGCGGCCCGCGGGCTGAAGAGCAGGCGGCTGCAAGTGAGCCGCCGCCGCTGAGGCTGGCCAGCGAAGCCGGCCAGCAAGCCGAAGCTACGGTGGTGAGCGAAAGCCGTCTGCGACGATTAGCACGCGTGGGGCTGCCGGAGACCCACAGCGCCAGAGCCGTGACAGAAACCATGCCTGCTGCATGTTGCATGCTCGCTTGAAAGCTGCATGCTTGCTTGCATGCTGCATACCTGCTGCATGTTGCATGCTCGCTTGAATGCTGCATGCTTGCTTGCATGCTCACTTGAATGCTGCATGCTCGCTTGAATGCTGCATGCTTGCTTGCATGCTGCATGTTGTATGCTTGCTTGCTTGTATGCCTAGTGTATGCGCTTCTTATTGTGAAAAAAGCCTACAAAATTGATCATAACAAATATATTATGTATGAACTGCTTCAGGAGATATGGTTTTTTCCAATCGTCGAAATAAATTGGTATATCCTAAAGTTATGCTTTAGAATGTTATGCTTAGTAAATTTGTGCTTTAGAATATTATGCTTAATAAATTTATGCTTTAGAAAGTTATGCTTAATCATTCTTATGGTTAGAAAAAATATGCTTAAAAAAATTATGCGTAAGCTGTTATGCGTAAATAAATTATGCGAAAATATAATTAGGCCAAACAAAAGTATGCCAAGTTATATTAGGTCTAAAAAATTTATGCAAATGGGTAGGGAACCACTAGTGCTCTTTACTATTAACAATTGCATCACTGCTTACCATCAGTTTGCACTCAAGCACTAGTTAGGTACTGAATAAAAAACAAATTCGGAAGTTCTGAACTTTCAAAATTGGAATCTATTCTTCATAACATCCCCGCTTTTTTGGCTATATTATTTTGTTTATGTGTATTTTTGTATTACCTGTATATAGGTTTTCCGCCAGTAGCCTTCCCCGCGCGGAACCACAGCACCATATAGACCCTGTCCTCATGGGTGTCGGGGGTGACGTCACAAGGCAGAGACGCCTTGCGCCCCAGCACTGCGTCCACATCCACCGTCGATACTGTAACAAAGGACAAAGAAGTTAATCATTTAATATTGACACACACAGATACATATTATTTATTTATTTATTTATTTAGTCTTCATGCAACACAAAGTACATAGGCGGACTTAAAGCCTTAGGCATTCTCTACCAGTCAACCTAGGGATGTGAAGAGACAATATCGAGCCTTTTTAGGAAGAACGTCGTAAGCGACAGTAAGCGTTTTTGCAGGACTAGATTTTTTCTTCCATAATTAAAAAGTATTCATGATAGTTAAATTTTACAAAAATATAACTTCATATAACTACCGATCATTAGTTGCTACATATAACATTTTTCTAAATACTTTGAATTATGGAAGTAGACAAAACCACGGAGAAAACTCATACCCGCAAAGAATGCAAGTTGTCGCTTACGATGTTTTTCCTGAAAAGACTCGATATGGAAGGCGCACAAAAAGACAATTTTGTTTTGAATACAAGAGTAAAAAGTATACATATAGTTAAAATACACATACTGGTATATATATAGGTATGTACATAGAGTCTGTCTAAAAATTCAACAGACTTGGGTAATTATTAGAGTAAAATGAAATCTGATGTAGTCAACATTAGTTCAATAATCAAGGTTGATTAAGAGTATCGAATATATATATTTTTAAATGATTAAATATTATACAAAATTCCCAAGTCATTTGACTTTTTGGATAGACTATAGTGATGAGATCTTACAAGAGCATTAGTATACAAAATAATGACAGCACGGTTGGTGCAGTCCCGGGGTTCTGAGACGCAAGGCAAAAAAAGAACAGATGAGTGGGATTGACGGCTCGTTCATGACCTTGCCGCTGTGAGCGCTAGTGTAGCTAAGCGCGGGGCGGCGAGCTGTAGATAAGTATGAAAATGTTTTAAGCACGCCACGAGACGCCGCTCACAGCTGCGCCCCACACCTGACTACTAATGCCGCCCCGCTCGCCACACCACTTGCCACTAAGATGACGCTGAAATCGTGACCAATACCCCCTAGCCAAGTTACAATCGTTTCGCTTGCGTCGAACGCTTCGAGTTGGCCACGCACCCAGTTCAATTGTTCTGACTACGTGACTGAGCGTTGAGATGACGTCATTCCCATACATTTGAAGCTTTCTACTAGCGTTAACTATTGCAGATTAGCAACTTGGCTATGGGTGCAGGCCGTTAGTCAGTTAAAGCCTAACTCACCACCACCATAGAATAGAAATCATTAGATTATTCCCACCTTAAAAAAAAGGTTGTCGCAGTGCCTGCTGTAATAATGTTGTCGATTAGATCTCCGCATGGGACAAATATTAGTATATCCTACAGATATAGTTGTTCTGTACGTAAGTTTACATGTATGGTAACTTACCTACGATTCAGAAATAATTCCTAGTGCGGGGCAAAGTTACAAAAAAACCCAAACTGTATTCTTAAAAGCATTGATACATTTTAAACGGATTTGGACAAAACCCAAGCTATTGTGCATGTTTTTTGTGGATTATGTGTTAGTCCCAAAAAAAATGGACTATACGCGAGCAAAGCCGCTGGCAGGGATTTGTATTCAATATTGTAATCTAAAAATGGACATCAACAATACAAGAACTGAGATAAAATGGACTAATTTGCTGTTCGATCAAATAAAAAACCGGTTCACTAAAACGATAGCTCGTTGAGCAACAAGAATTCCCAAAATAAAATACGAGGTTTTTTGGGGTCCAATTCTGAGCTCTGGTACATTCATGTGACTGGTGAAAACGTTTTAATCTTTCTATCCTATACGTTACTATCAATATTGCTCTTAATTTTATGAAAACTGAACTAGTTTTCAAATCTGTGTTTGTTGTCCATCTATTCGTCTGTCAAGGCCCTTTTTCTCAGAAACGCGTGAAAGTATGAAGCTAAAATTATTATCAAACAGTCAAGTCTGCTTCTAAAAATCTTCTAAGGCAACGCAATCTAAAGCCGTTTATGCTCCGTATAGGAGCATACATATTTACATATTCGCTAGAAAATGACCTAGAATCTTGAAATTTAGCATGGCTTGATTCATGCCAAATTAGGTATGGGAACTGTAATAGTTACGTCACAAAAAATAAACTATTTTTGTAATCCTGAGAATCTTCGAAACTCGATTCGGGAATTGAAATATTTATTTGGACGGAACCCTTAGTGCGCAAGTCCAACTAGCATTTAGACATAGACTATTAAATAAATTATATGTTACTGAAACTTTCATACCAGTTTTTCTGTATTATTCCAAACGAGCCTTAATATTTATTCAAAGGGTATTCCAATGTCTAAAATAAGCCCAAAAGCCAGACACCTTTACGGCTGCCTTTCCCCTTTAGCCTTTTCAATTTAGAAGACATGGTTATTGTCTCAAGGACGGCTCCTAGCGACCAATCACATCTCATTGGCTTCATCTGCGCAGACTTCTTAGTTAAACTTTAATTAATTTTAAGTTTGGCTATTGTGAAGGGTTTCCTTTTAGGTTCTACTCCTCATTATTTCTTTCATTAACCCTGCACCCTCGTGCTCTCTGTAGTGCTACCCTCAAGCACATAGTGCGCACGTTATTACACGCTATAACACAGTCTTAACCCTCTCTGTGCCCCTCAATAGTCGCCCTCCTGCGCCATAATTATACTATAACCGCCGTAAATTACACCAAGAATTTTCTCATACGTACAACCTCTTCCGTTTGGTTAATTTAATACGAGTTACGAGTCTACGACCCCCACCGCATGAGTAACTCAACGAAAACTTATCACGAAAATCCCTTTTATGAAAAACATAATTTTATTCACATTTTTTGTTTTCTTTACTGTTGTAAGGAGCGACTGAGAATACACGTCATTTGTTAGGTAATATCAACGAAATTGTGCACGTACAAGCTTGCTTCTATCCAGCCATGAAACTCGTTAGATTAAAATGCATGTATACCTTGCACAGCGCAGTAGACGAAAGCTAATTTCGGTATCCCAAATCGTCGACACAAAACATTCATGGCCCGCGCTCTCGACTCGCGAAGCCCCGCCTTCGTATAACTCCATGAAAAAGAATGCCTAAGTGAATATCACTGTTTTTCTGTACTTACATCGTTACGATTCCTGGCTTCCCTTTCTCGAGGCGATAAAGAGCCCATGAATATAAATAGACGCAATATTAAAACGCTCCGTTTCCACACCGCATGAAATAATCTTCTTTTCTTTAAGGAAAAACTGTCACCGTGTTGGGGGCAAGTAATGTATACCATCAGTCATACTTAGAAGGAATTTTCAATTTACTCAGTGTGAAGACTACCCTAATAAAGACGGATTACTTGGTCTCGCGGTGCCAGTCGGGTATCAATTTGCTTGAAGACCCGAGAGGTATTGTGCCCTCGATATATATGTATGTTGCGTAACTTTTTTATATCCTCGACAAATTATGTACAATAGCCCTTACCGAAAAAACTGACCTTGGAACCTTGTCGCTATTCGTCTGCACCAAAACCGTAGTAATATGCTTTTTATCAAACAATCTTTAGTACGTACCTGCTCTATTTTAGGTGAACATTACCTAAGTGAATTTCGTGGTAAAGTGGACTATAAAACGTGAGGATTTACTTAGTTTCCTATTAAGTTTACTGACCCTTAACATATTGAAAGTAAGAAGTTATGTAAGCGTTATTATAAAAATATAAGTCAATCTTATAAAAGTTTCGGCAGGTACGAGTATACTTAAGAAGCAGCTGTTGAAATGACAATGAATATTACAATACAATTTATTTTTATTGCTAGTGATTTAAACTTTTTTTTGTTGTGAAACGAATGTGTTAAAGAAAAGTAGGAAAGTTTTGATGTAAATAAAAGAGAAAGAAAAAGAGCAATCCCAGCTAGTCAAGACGAGACACGACGCCTCGCATTAAGATAAGGACGAAGAAATGAAATTCCAAATCGGTCCCGCCCCTTTATTTCGATGTCACCGCCGCGATTGGGTAGAATAATTCCACAATAAAGCTGTTCTAACAAAGCCTCAAGTTTCGACGTTGAATGTCACGCATAATGTATCGGAAATATAAATTATATTAGATTGGTGGTTCGCCGTTGTAATGGTTGGGTATAACGCGGCCGCATAGATGTGTCGTGTCAGAGGGCACTAAAGAATTGCTCCACTCATTACCGCGGTGCCGAATGTGGCCAGATGACTGGTGGAGGCATGTCACGACACTGCCTCATATGAGCCTCGCCAATCTGTGCACGTTTAATGTTCAAGTCAGTGCGGGAAATATGTTTGGTTTCCAGTCTTAGGTTCACTTGTGTGTCGAGTCACTGGATTTAATTAGCTAATGAGCTCTATAGTTGGGCAGTATAGGTTGCTTTGTCGGTTATACCACCTATATCGAAGGACTGGAACATAGCGATCTTCTTGTCCGATTATAATTTAGGTGTCTACAAGGCTAGAGTGAATAGACTCTTAACAAACTAGTGCGCTCTATCATCAACGATAGCATAACTGCTTACCATAAGGTGGAATCGTAGTTAAGCACTGGTACACATCAATTGAAGAAAAAAAAAATTGTTATTCAGAAGTTACTAAATAAGTTATAGTTATACATGAAAAAATTTAGTCATCAATGTAATAGCTTATCACGTGGCAACAAACTAAAATCTTGCTTTTTTAGTGTAAGTTCCTACAAATATATTCTACAGTTTCACGTGCAGCAGTACTGGGCCTTTGATCAATTCATGTCGTGCCTGTTACCATAAAGCAAAAACAAAACAGACGATGAATAAATACCCAGTTTTCTCGACAACATTTTAGCATTTCACAGCGATTTTTTTCATAAATGAAAACAGTTTTACGTAAGCTCACTCAAGGCTAACTGGTTTTATAAAATAACTTAAAAAAAAACTGGAAAAACGAGATAGAAAAGCTATTAATTTTATTTGAAGATACTAGCTCCCTATTGCGAGGTGTAGTAAAACCTTACAACGTACTCAAGTACACTAAAAAGGCGCTAAACTCTGCGGAGGGAAGCTAAGGAAAGCTCTTACGTCTCTCGTCTTCTCAATATATCATATTTTTTCGCAGCGTGAAGATATACGAGCGGTTGTTTCGCGCGTGACAGGCTTCCGGGGGTAATATTAATAAAATTATTGTGGAGACACGTCGCAAGCCCCGGGCCTGACCTACTCGACTTGCGAAACTACTGCTGTTGTCGACTGTACACCACACACATGTGCACATTATTGCTCAACAGACTGTATCTACATTGCGACAAGTCTGACTCTAACTATCCCTGTAACTGTCATTCTGTACATAATATTGCGAGCTAAGCCTGCAATTTACACAGAAAAAATACACAAACCTATTCCATATTTTTCTATGAAGCTTCTTGCTTTTAAAAACATTAAACATTAACTGAAATAACTAAATTTTAGCGAGAAATAAATTTCGTCGTCACTTGCGAGTACTTTGTGTTTCTATGAAATTCAACCCAGTTTAACATTAAGCTAGGGGCTAAATAAAGGTCAACACGGACATTATGGGTTCGAAGAATCACTCGTTAGTAAGTTTACAGTCGCAGCCCGGTGTACAGCTACCTACACAAGCGTATCAGGTAATAATGAGAGCGAGTGTGCACGACGGTACCGCAGTCTGAACTCCCGGCATGACGCTAACAAATAATTTGCACTTTCATTAACGAGCATGAGTTTTCTTGTACTTCAACTCACTGTAGTAATGATTTATTACCTAATAAGGTTTTGTTCTCATACAAATTACCTTAGTTATACAACTAATGTGTTGTAGCCGCGCACCGCGATTAACTAACTCCGAATATGAATGTAAGCATAGCTCTTTACTTTACACTAACGATCTGTTAATTTGCCCTCAGCAATCAAAATCAAGGCTTCATATTTATGCCTAAATAAAACGAGTAAGAAAAATTGTAATAAACCGCTGTGGGCGAGGTAATATATCTAGTGGCGGATATTTATGATTGTCGTACATAGCAGCATCGGGCGCGCTCGATCATAGTCGATATCCAATTACATTAAAATTTCAATTCATTCATCACGGCCTGAAGGCTTCGAGTACTTTTTTCGGCTATGTGCCCTTTGATTAGATTCGGCACTGAACAAACCCATCCATTGCGCGACCACAAAAAGGTCGCTGAAGCCACCTCGGCTGACTCTCGTTTTCCATTCGTTCCGCTGTCCAGAAATTTTCGCAATAAAATTAATCGTTCCAATAAAATTGGAGCCGAATAGAGCCACCCATGCATGAACACTTTTTAATTGGGTCGCTCTTTTTGCTCCTTTCGCAGGCAACCAAACGAGAAATCGAACTTAGTAAGTCTCTCGTTTACATTTAGACATATCTCGTCGCCGCTGCACCTCCTGGCGAGATTGTTTGTTCCAAAATACGATTCGTAAACTTCATCCAGACTTGTGTAGAGTTCTCGAAGAATTAGCGAAGGCAAAGTTGTGGTCTCAAAACTATGTATTATAAACTTACGAGTTAACTTTGACTAATATCTTTCACATATATTCATTTAAGAGTTTCCTTTGAAGCTATTACGTTCGCTTGAAACGCGTTAAGCGTAACGTTCAACGCTCTCAATCAAATATCAAAGTGAGCAATTTGTTGCGTGTAAACGCAGCTCCCGACGGAATGCATAAAAATCAGACAAAAAACATGGAACAGCGATCCGTCGAACAAACGAAAATATATTTCCCCATTTTCATTTTCGACAAGCAATCGCGTTTAATGGGTTGAGCTCGATTCCCACTTGAGTTTGTTCGATTTTGTTTCATTCGATCGCTTCAGCGATTCACGGTGTGCCTTGTGCTATGGCAAACTGACAGGAATACACATTTCATTATACGTTAATTGATATGAATAAATAATTTCGTGACCAAAACTTCAAATTCGTAGTTATTATTACAATTCCTAGTTTTGTTATTGGACACAATAGTGGTTTGATACTAATTAGTAGTCATTTTTAATGGACATATTACATACATTGTATGAAGTGGATGTGATTGTAGTTTGGAGTTTGTTTGAATTGTTTTGTGGTTAGTTGGTTCCATTAATTTGATTGTTGGACGTCATTCAGTTTGTAAATGTAGCTCTACTGAACTAGATTTCATGAAAAATATAAAATTAAATACCATAAACAAAGCCTTAAATAGTACATTATGATATAAGTGTGTAAGGTTCCCGTCAAGGCGGTATTTACACCCGAGCCATGGCGAGGGTATTTAGAGAGCGGAGAACGGTAATCATTAATTACTCACGTGTATCATACGACGTTTTTCAATACACTTGTGAAGAAAATAACTGTAAAACTAGTAAATTTTTGTGGAGATAAAAATCTGTTTTCATATGCACGCCCATGTTTTTTTCTTTTCCTCGTGTGTGACGACGCGCGCCCATCCTGATACGATAAATGTAATAAAATTATAGCAGATGAGAGGTTGAATAAAAAGGTTTTAATTACCTTATAGCACTAGTACGTAGTGATAATCAAAATGTCACAATATGGTAACAAATGCCCTTATATACCTAAACGCAGTGCAATAAGAGTCACTTTATGAGCAAGTGTATTGAAAACATTGTTTATCTGTTTTCAACAATTTTAATAGGAAGTCTGATTTAGGGGAAATAGTTTTACGTCTCTCTTTGTCATAAATCGTCATAATAGGAGCGAAATAGGTTCAAAAGTTAGTCCTCGTGTTGTTTTCGAACGGTTTGGATTTACAGAGGACTGAGTTGGAAAACAAACAAACGGACATTAGAGAGTAAAAATAGAATGTTCGGTTGTTGGCAAAGCGACCGTTTAGGTTTATTTGTAACAGGGTGGATTGTAAACAGTTTTTTTTTACATGAATCAAAGGCCAATAGGTTTTATGACTTGTTATTTTTTTAACACTTAAGGATATTTGCTAAGCAAACGTCGCTCTTTCCCATAGTGGTCCGTGCAGCTGGAGAGGGTCGTGAGAATCTGATGGTTGCAAAACGCACGGGAATGGTCGTTTTGCCGACGTGGGTGGAGGCCTTAAAGAGACGCACTGTTGGATGTCCAACAGTGGACGTCTTTCAGCTTAAATGATGATGATGAAGATACAACAAAACGTCAAGGAACACGTATGGGTTTTAGTCAATAAAAGTCAGATACTCCCTCTTGCTCCATGCAGGACGGGTGAGCACATTTTGATACAAGTGAAGATTTGACATTTGGACCGAAGTGGAATTAACTTGAGTAGCAGGCAGCGGCGATATGAGACCCAGTACTGTTATGACAAATTTCTACATGTATCAAAGAACGTTTTTCAATATATCTACTAACGAACAAATAAACATACGGAAGTTGACCGAGGACTAGTGGGGGCGGCATGGCGACCGGCCTTTTACGATAAATACAATAAATTGTGGCGTACTTTTTCGCACTAGTGCGGAAAACCGTAAATTACATGCTTAATACCTGGTTTTGAAAAAGTTATTTTATGATTTTTTACTTCACCAAAAAAAAGGATTTATGCTCCTTAATCTCAGAAACGAGTAACATAATTTAGAGGCTCTAGAATGTAAAAACGTGACGCGGATTGTCACGTCGCGCCTTTTTATAATTTCCGAAAGTTCTCTTAGAGCTACAGGTACAATGTGTTTCAAAGAATGTGAAGAAATGAACCATTTACAAACACGAAAAAGCTATTTTAGGAAATTATTTCGCCATTTTTACAAGCTTTTTATTAACTTGCATTGTATGTATGTACATTCAGTCAAAAAAGTATCGGGAATGGATGATTTGTTTATGGTTCCAAATTCAAATTTTTGTTTTTTGTAGTTGTTAGATTGGCACAACTGGTTAGATTGGCACAATTGGCGGAGTTTGAGTTGCATCTGTTATTTATATTAAACTAGCTTTTGCCCGCGCGGCTTCGCTACTATATCCAACTCTACCCTACCCTACTCTACCCTACTCTACCCTACTCTAACCTACTCTACCCTACTCTATCCTACTCTACCCTACTCTACCCTACTCTACCCTACTCTACCCTACTCTACCCTACTCTACCCTACTCTACCCTACTCTACCCTACTCTACCCTACTCTACCCTACTCTACCCTACTCTACCCTACTCTACCCTACTCTACCCTACTCTACCCTACTCTACCCTACTCTACCCTACTCTACCCTACTCTACCCTACCCTTCCCTACTCTACCCTACACTTATTTTTTTTCCATAAGAACCTTGTCCTTACGATAACAATCACAACAAAAAAAAATCAGCCAAATCGGTCAAGCCGTTTTCATGCCATGTCGTGACAACGAAAAACGGGGCTCATTTTTATAATATAGAAGAGAAGATAGATACAGTGCTGGTTTTAGTAATATCATATATAGTGTGTATTGCGAATTTCATAATGGACAAAAATATCGAACAAAGAGTTTGTCTTAAATTTTGCATCGCCAATGGAATTTCGCGTTCAGAGTCACTGAAAATGTTACAGAAGGCTTACGGTGAATCGACTTTATCAAAAACTCGTGCTTATTAGTGGTTCAAAGCGTTCAAAAGCGGTCGAGATGTGATGGAAGATTTGCCTCACTCTGGTAGGCCGTCAACGTCTGCAACTGAAGTTAACATCGCAAAAGTGAAGGAAATAGTGACTGAAAATCCCCATTCAACTCTGAGAGAGATAGCCGCCGAACTTTCTGTATCTCACGAGTCGATCCGTACCATTTTAACTAATCATTTGAGTATGAAACATGTTGCTGCTCGGCTAGTCCCAAAAGATCTGAATTTTCTCCAAAAACTCAATCGCATGAAAGTCGCTGAGGACATGCTAGAACGAGTTAGTTCGGACCCAACATTCATGAAACGCATTGTTACTGGTGACGAGACGTGGGTTTACGAGTTTGACATGCAAACTAGTCAATAAGCTTCGGAGTGGCGCTTTCCAACTGATCCTAAACCGAAAAAACCACGCCAAAGTCGATTAAAAGTCAAAGTCATGTTGACTGTTTTCTTTGACTATCGCGGTGTTGTGCACTCTGAATTCTTACCGGAAGGTCTAACGGTAAATAAAGAATATTATTTGAGCGTTATGCGGCGTTTAAGAGAGCAAATTCGACGAAAAAGGCCAGATTTGTGGAAAGAAAATTCTTGGATTTTGCACCACGACAATGCGCCTTCGCACAAGGCTATCATTGTGAACGAATTTTTGACCAAACACTCAACAAATACCATCCAGCAACCACCATATTCACCAGATATGGCTCCTGCTGACTTTTTTCTTTTTCCTAAACTCAAATTACCACTTCGTGGCACCCGTTTTCAATCGATAGAAGACATAAAGGAGAATTCGCGGCGAGAACTGAACTCAATTCAGGAAGCAGCGTTTAAAAAATGTTTTGATGAATGGATTATTCGTTGGCGCAAGTGTATCGTTTCTAAAGGAGCATACTTTGAAGGTGATAAAATAAATTTGAATGAATAACAGACATTTTGTGTATTATTGATCTTTTCTTGACAGAGTAGTATGTATGTATGTAGCTATGTATGTTTGGCTCAAATCTTGCAACTCAATTTTGAAGCAGATATCTTAAGCCGATTGAGCTGAAATTTTGTACACATATGTAAATCGCGTGACAATGCAATATTATGGTGACATGGAGCTGATCTAATGATGGAGCTGGAAGATGGTCCTAGGAACTCTGCTATAAAACTACACAACACCATCGAATTTGGGCTCGTTTGATTCGTATTGATAAGTACTTTGATCCTATATGGTGACCAGGGTCTGGAGATGGAGTTGGAAGGTGCCCATGAGAATGCCGCAATAGAACGACATCACCCCAAGTTTTGGCTCATGCGATTTGTATTGACGAGTACTTTGATCCTCTATGGTTACCAGGGTCTGAAGTTGGAGTTGGAAGGTGGCCATAGGAATCCCGCAATAAAACGACACAACCCCATCGAGTTGGGGCTCGTTTGATGCGTATTGACGAGTACTTTGATTTTCTATGGTAACAAAGGTCTGATAATGGAGCTAGAAGGTGGCCATAGGAACTCCACAATAAAACGACACAACTCCATCGAGTTTGGGCTCATTTGATTTGTACTGACGAGTACTTTCATCCTATATGGTTACCAGGGTCTGAAGTTGGAGTTAGAAGGTCGCCATAGAAACTGGGTAGTAAAACTACACAACCCCATCGAGTTTAGGATCGTTTGATGTGTCTTTATTATTATTATTCTCTTTATTCACTATACAAACATATAAATTATATTTTTAAATATTTAAATAAAAAATAAAAAACATTATTATTATTATTTCCTTTATTTTCAATAAACACATAAATTACATTTTTAAATATTTCAATATAAAAAAAAAACATTTAAAAATATAAAAAATAGTAGCCCACCGGTATCGGGAACAGGGTCCAAGCTACCGGCGGTCAGGGCTCCAGAGAAAGAAACCTCCTAACTATACGAGCCGTGTCCAGAAGTACCGCTTTCTGAATCAAGCCCTTGATCTAGCCGCCTAACGAGAGCCTCTTAAGGTATTGGTCGAGGCTCTTGGCTATTAAGCCATTGGCTGAAACAACTATCGGTACAATGATCGCTGAATCCACTTCCCACATGTCGACAACCTCGCGAGCCAAGTCAATATACTTGATTTGTTTATCTTTCTCGGCTTTCACGAGGTTCTCGTCATGCGGAACGGATAAGTCAACAATCATTGCACGCCTCTCGCATCGGTCCACCACCACTATATCAGGCTTATTGGCCACAATAGTCCTGTCAGTGATGATGGGCCGATCCCAGTACAACGTGATATGACCATTATCAAGAACTGGATAACTGGATTATCATTTCGTATTGATGAGTCCTTCTAGTAACCTTAAAATATATTATGGTTACCATCATTAACCATATATGGTCACCAGCGTCTGAAGATGGAGTTGGAAGGTGGCCAAGTGAACGCCGCAATAGAACGACACCACCCCAAGTTTTGGCTCATGCGATTTGTATTGAGGAGTACTTTGAATTTATATGGTTACCAGGGTATGAAGATGGAATTGAAAGTTCGCCATAGGAACTGGGCTATAAAACAACATAACACCTTGGATTTTGGGCTCGTAATTTGTATTGACAAATACTTTGACCCTGTATGTTAACCAGGGCCTGATGATGGAGCTGATAGGTGGCCATAGGATCTCCACAATACAACGACACAACCTCATCAAGCTTTTATATCACATAAATTGAATAATGACGTTATAAGTTAATAGTAAAAGTTCTAAAGGAAAATTTTATTTTATTCTTTTTAGGGCATTTAATTAAAAGCTTGTTTTTAAAAAGTTTTCTTACGTTTAATTTATTTCACAGACAGGTTTAAAAAAAAAAACTGTCTATTATAAAAAGTCCTGGTGAGGGTCGTGAGAGTCTAATGGATTCAAGAAACACAGAAATGATCTTTTTGGCTACCTTTGTCTGGCAGCTCAGAATGAACCCTGAACCATCAATCAAAGTAGTTTTATCGCGTGTATGAACTTACGACTTGTGTCAAATAAGTTGTCGTTTCTGCGTATGACAATACGACTTATTATCAATTAAGTGCTATTTAATATTAAAAAAATCTGGGAAAGTGCGTGTCGGACTCGCACACTGAGAGTTCTGCGCAAACATATTTATGAAAGCAGTGGTTTAATTTCAGAAATGAGTTACGAAGATTTTTCCTAATCGAGGCAAGTATTTCTTGCTATGTGACCTGGCTTTATGTCTTTCAGGATTATAGTTTTTTTTTTCTTATATAAACTAGTGTTTGACTGCGCTCCCATCCGAAGGTCAACGGAAAGTACTATGTGACTTTTGATTTTCTTGAGTGTCGAAATATACGTTTTTTTGCGACATAAACGGCCGTTTCTTTTTTGTTCGTTAACTTAAAAGGTTGATTTTTTTACAGCTTTAAGGGAGTATATGGTTTTAATTTCAACTTGATACCTCCACGTGTTCCTGAGATAATGGGCCTTGACAGACAGACAGACAAACGGTCAATAAAGTGATCCAATAAGGGTTCCGTTTTTTCCTTTTCAGGAACAGAACCCTGAAAAAGGAAAGCGATCTTACCCAAGTCCTCGGCATCCTCGCTCCACTCTCCTTCCTGAGCCCAGCAAGCCGCGAGCATCACCAGCAGCCGCAGCCACATCACTGAACACATCGTCACAAACTCCTTTACATCATCACAAACACGACCACTGACACTTCTTTTTTTTTTAAGTTACACTTTTCTCTCACTGTCCCTGGCTGTGTGCCAGTGTTTTGATTTGTTTGTTAATGTTCTTTTATGTTCTGCCATCATTTTCTTCTTTTAAATAAAGAATTGTATGCTGATGTTGCGATGTTCACTTGTTATTGGTTATCTGATGGGACAAAAAAAAAGATAAATTAATAAAGTATACATATTTTTTTAGATGGGAATATCATCAAAAACGCATCCCCCGCATAGTAAATAGACTTAGACCACAAAATAGATAGGTACAGAAGACAATCTCATGTATGTACTTCATTTTTTATACCTACGCTCGGTGGACGCACACTAATAAGCGTTTGAGCCGGAACTGTTCGACGAGCCGGAGCGCTCCGAGATATCGTGTCTGTGAGCGCTATCTATGTGTGCGTTGCTCGAGCGCGCTTTGTGTGTATATTGACCCTAAGAAAATAATAATAAGGTTTTTTATTGATAGCTAAATTATAAAGAATTACCTATTAAGGTGTTTAAAGAGCAATAATTAGCAAAACTGTTACTAAACAAGTCTTAATTACTCAACAAAGCTTTTATTAATGACAAAACTTTCTTTAATAATACCGCGGTATAAATATAGTACCTATTATAATTATTTTAGTGCGAATGCTTTTGAATTTTATGAGTATTGTAACAATAATAATTTATATCTTTTAATAATGAAATTTTGTTTAGGTGCGGCTATCTCAAACAAATGAATTATTATTATTATTAAACGATAGTCGTGAATCCGTGAATTAATCTCCCTTGAAACTAGTCTAGTACGATATTTATTTAAGTTTTATCTATATATTAGTATTAATGGAAGTAACATATTACTTAAATGTGTGTCTTTAATTAACAGATTGTATGCAAATGCTGACAAGAAATAAATATTACTAATTTTGAAAATGTAACAAATGAAATGAAATATTTTGGGAGCCGTAAAACTAAGACTATCTTCATAAAACCATTATAATTATAAATGTACCTACATTATTGAATAGTAAATATAGCTATTCATTTTCGAATTTAGTAATAGGTAAGTAAGGTAAGCGCCAGATAAACGTGGAATAACGGTCATTGACCCTCCTACATTTGTTGACATTCTTAATTTAAAAAACGGAAATAAAGACATAAAGCTGTTTTGAATCGACATCTATCGCGATCCTTTACATGATCTAGTAATGAAAAGCAATTCGTTGTTTGTTTTTCGGGTACCTACGCAGATATTAGGAAAAGGCCAATGTACTTTATTTCACGGTTATCTAGTGCCATATATATATCAAGTTATTTAATTACCATTAACTAATGTTCAATGTCCAATATATTTTATCCGTCTTATATTCTAACTGAACCCACGACACATAAATGCCATCAAATAACCAACGATGTCAACATTGTCAACCAAAGGTCATATGGCATGGAAGAATATTGTAACGTTAATAATAAATTATCTATACTCAACAGCATAGCATAATATAGCATAATCAGCCTTTAAATTCTCACTGCTGGGATTCAGGCCTCCTCTCTAGGAGAGGGAATGGGCCGCAATCCACCACGCGTCTTCATTGTGTCAATGTCAATGTCACATGTCTTCAAATTTTAAGAGCAGTGGTGATGAAATAAATTACACAAAGTAATGCATCTCAACATAACGGTACAAGTCGGGGCCATTACCACTCGGCCACCACTGCTCTCTCTCAATCAACAGAAAGTTAATACTTGAATGTCGAAAACCACCTTTATTGTTTCAGAATCAAATTGTTACCGTGGACGTGTGGTTGATCGTACTTATAGGCCATGACTGTCTTGACAAGAGCATTGACATTTGAAATATGTCTCTCGCGTTCGCTTGGGTTTTAATGAACTAAATAAGATTATCTACTGTTTTGAGTGTATGTGTCACTAGAAAACAGACTCCGTACGACTAGAATAAATCTTTATTAGATTATAATTTCTCGATATATTATGAAAACATCGTTTTGTGTACGATCACATCGAAGATATGCATTAGTTTCCAAAATAGTATGAGATTGAAATTTTCCGGTGTGAACACAACTAAATATAAAAATTCACATAATCTATAATTTGTGTAACTCAAACGTCAAAAAGAAAAAAGAAACCATTGCACCACTTTTACAAAAAAAAAAAAAAAAAATAGTAATACAGAAGACGCTTAATAATTTCACCTTATACATATATAGCAGGCACTTAGAATTCGACTTCCAAATATAAAACCCTGCTAACTGTTCTATATTCTACCAAACTATTTCGGGCAGTAGCCTAGATCTTTGCGCAACCCGCAGCCAGCCTGAGCACGTTCACCACGAGCCTTCGCTCGGCTGTCTCAAACCAATTCAGCTGTCATTCCTCTCGTTTCTTCCTTAATAAGGCCCGGAACAAAACGTCGGACATCATTCCTAGCAGGAAATTGACTTTTATTCGATTTTTTTTTGCTTGTTCTAAAAGCGTTCACGCCATATTGTAATCTTTTGTTTAGACTCGTCGAATGCTTGGACGAGAATAAAGTGTTTTGTCGACTGCTCACAATTTTTTTACGATTTTTTTTTTTTTGTTAAGTGGACCCTTCTCTATTCGTCAATAAGAGCATGATTTAAAAGCTTGTTGTTTCATCCAATGCAATGTTTGATAAACAGGTTACACGAAATAGTAGAGATAACGCCTGAACGCTCTGTTTCCGTCATTTACTCGGATATATTACAAAACTTGTTTTAAATTCTAGGTCTCAAAACGGTGAAAGAAAACATCGTGAGGAAACCGGCATGTCTTAGAACCAAAAATTCGAAGACATGTGATATCAACCAACACGCACTGGGCCCGCGTGGTGGATTATGGCTCATTTTCTCTCCTAGAGAGGAGGCCTGAGTACCAACAGTTAGAACATTAAGAAAGGCAGATGATTATGATGAGTTTGACACAAAATGTTTTGATTTCAATAGAAACCTAGATTATATCCACAAGATATACAAAATATCTAGAGAACACACGTCATAATCACGTAAGAGCGGTTGTATGAAAATGTATCTCGGGTTAGCCGCGCTTTAGGAAAGTCATTTTTGTGGTTTAGTAATAATTAGATTACATTATCTATACTAATACTATAAAGAGGGAATGTTTATTTTTATAGGTATTTGTAGGAGGTATCTCTGAAAGTTCTGGTCCGATTGCTACCAATAGAAAGCGGAGTGGCATAGGCTATATTTTATGTAAATGTAACGCGGGTAAAAGCTAGTTATTTACATAACCTCCAGTTTCTAGCCCGGAGACCAGTTATAACTTCATGTTTTCTTGTTATTTGAATACCTGTTTCGTAAACTATGCTCAAAACCATGAAAATGAGAGTAATCTCAGTATTTCCTATTTTCCAGAACTTAAGTCTTGTTTGTGGGAAGGTAGCCGTTTCGTGGAAAACACTGATACTTCAGAAAATTATAATTCTGAAGACAAACTCCAGGTTCATTAGGGAGAGATATTTTGTCAAAGGTCAGGTACCGGGAAGTTTATAGCTTTCAACTAAGTATCACCGCACATGAGCCACATGCTACAACCACAAATGCCAAAAAGCTAGAAGCGGCCACAAAGGAAGCGCGCGACAGCCACTTGTGGCCGGTGGCTGCTACTTTTTTAAACCATACGCGAAGTAAATTATTATGAACTCTGACGAAGAAGGTTTAAATACGCGAGTGGCGTGTGACAGCGTTTAGTGGCCATTTCGGGCCTTAAGAAGCGAGCAGCGGCGGTTTGTAGTATGTAGCGGCCACCGGCGTCAACCGTGTGCGGCGAATCCATATAAACGTTTTGTGGTTGTGACCGGTGGCCTGTGTGCAGTGACCATTAGTATTTCTAGTAATATGTGTTTTCGATAAAGCACAAAAGAAAATAATTCGATAAAAGATTGCAATAAGAGGAAATTGAGCGTTATATTATTGAATGCTAGTTCTCGGAACATCACTCGAAATGGAATTGTAATATTCCAGTCAATTGCCTTTCAGTAGTTTGCGCGGAGTCGTGGACGCTCCGTAATCCTCAACCTGTTTTTAACGCGTCTATATTGAATGAAATTGAGGGTATTTTGACAATAAAAGAGGGTTTCATTGAGTGCTACGATGAGATTGTGGATGTTGTTGAGATAAACGATTGGACGATTGTTATTATTTAAGGACCATTCACGTTTTTGTTTTGTTTTTTACTATAGTGTCTAAGTTTTGAAAAACTGGTCCAAGTGCGAATTGGACACTTGAAGTTGGTCATGAAGAGTTTCGTACTGCAATATTAATTCATGAATCCCCAAGCGACCACCGGTGGCCGCGCATCTATTGTCTTACTATTGTGTCTCTAATTGACGGTATCTGAAGGGTTAAAATCGTGGCAAAAAATGTTGACTAAATAACGTTACTTGTAATTTTTTAATTTATCTTAATTTTATTATAAATTGTTGCAGCAGCAATAAAATTTAAACTCTTTATCTCTTACTGTTTATGAGATACAGCCCGGTGATAGACAAAAAAACTGACAGACATACTGACAGACCGACTGACAGACTGACAGACTGACAGACTGAAAGACTGACAGACTGACAGACTGACAGACTGACAGACTGAAAGACTGACAGACTGACAGACTGACAGACTGACAGACTGACAGACTGACAGACTGACAGACTGACAGACTGACAGACTGACAGACTGACAGACTGACAGACTGACAGACTGACAGACTGATAGACTGATAGACTGACAGACTGACAGACTGACAGACTGACAGACTGACAGACTGACAGACTGACAGACTGACAGACTGACAGACTGACAGACTGACAGACTGACAGACTGACAGACTGACAGACTGACAGACTGACAGAGCAGGCTTAGTAAGGTCCCGTTGGTACTGTTCGGCTACGGAATCCTAAAAAAAAAAGGTCGTAGCTTTTTTTAGTTATATACAAGAGTCCATAAACCTACGCCTATTGTCTCTAGGCCTGCAAACGGCCACACTAAACACCCTTCTTTAATATCTTCAGATAACCAAGAAGTGCTACCATAAAAGTTATTTATGAAAAGGCTTGCCCAATTTCCCGGCATTGTCTACTAAACATAGTACATTATTGCTTCCGCAGGTCGAAAATGGTGAAGTATATTTAAGAAAATGCGTTTATTTAATTAATTACAGTATCATCAATCTGCTTGCCTTTTGCCAAATATGTTCGGGGCCAGGTTCTAGTCTAAACGAATGTACTTTGATTATAATATTCATTTTTTTTTTATTGTATGTACTTGAAAAATCGTCCGGTAACTGTCTGGACCTAACCCAAGACGTCGACGGCGCGCACTGTTCTTGCGCGCCTTAAGGAGTTGTCAGCAACAGCAGGCGCCCAGCCGGGTCCGGGCCAGGGTTAGTTTTGAGAGGTAGCTCGTGCCCCGGTATGAAGGCACGAAGGAATGGGGTGGGTTTTTTCGTCAGTAGGAGTCTGACACTATCTCCCGCTCCGCCCAAGAGCGGGGGTTGTCATTGAATGATTTTCCCCACCAAAAAGCAATAAAAGTCTGCTCTGTACAATGTTTCATAAGTGCATAAAGTTTTAAGTAAATCAATAAATAGAACCCATACACTTATTTGATAGGTATTATACCTATGAAACTTCTTTGTAATTATGAAAGTGAAATTTTCATTCCTGACAAAAACGCAATCTTATTGTTTTCTTCCTGAAAAGGCTCAATATAGCGTTAATTATTTCTTTGAAGTCCAATATACTTGGACTTTCATTTGGGTACAAATCATCACAAGGTATAAAACGGTTAGTGGTACAAAGGTCTTGTTCTCAGTCCCCTGTCAGAAGTATACAACTTTGACGCTTGGCTTTGCATACATACGGGTAAATAATGTCTTTTAATCTCTACAGAATGCCCTGACCCATGTTCTGGAGAATAAAAACTTTTCAGGAAGGTTGAAACAGTGACGTCCCATTTATTTTTCGATTATGTTTTGTGGTACGTTGTTTTGTGAAAGTAGAATTATCAAGCGACGCCAAGAGAAAAACCTAGAAGTGGCCACAAAAAGCCGCATTAAGCGTTTATTTACGGTGGCGGCACCGCCGCTCACAAGCCACTAAAAAAGACCGCCTCAAAAAGGAGTTTGAAGCGGCGTTTTTTGTGGCTCGTGTGTGGGGAACAGTATGGCGTTTAGTACTTGGTTTTAAAAGGGTCCTTTTCTACTCGCCTATTGTCAACATCGAGAGATCGAACATGGTTTAAAAGCTTGTTGCTTCATCTAATGCAATCCAATGCGATATTTGATGAAGAGGCAATGCAATAAAATTGAGATAACGCCTGAAAACTCTGTTAGCATTCGGTGATTCCGTGATTCACACAAATATTTCAGAAAAATTGTTCCATAAAATACGTGTTTTTTTGTAAACCTTAAAAGTTTGGCTGAAAAATTATCGTCATTTAGTCTCGATTTAAAAATGTCCAAGGCTTCTATCGATGTACTTTTTTATAATTTTTATTACATAATGGAGGGCCAAAGTTTACGTAAAATTGCAGATTTTCAGAGGTCTTTACTAGATTAGTTTTAGACAGAACAACGAAAGTGTTAGATAGAACAAAAAAAGCTTGAAGGTTTGTCTTTGAAAATGAATTACGTTTTGCAAAAAGTCATAGAACAAAAGTTCAAATACAGTCCTGGAAGGTTTATAGTGTTTTATAAATAACCCTGTATATGGCTGGACTATTTCTGAGTGCTATATTCTAACTCTTGTTCCTTCGGGATAATTGTCGACTACAAAGTGGGAAAAACCGCTGGCAAAAAATAGTCCCTTATTTTTATGTGATAAATAAATCGTATTCATTGTATCATAAGTATAAAGCACAGAACAATAAATGCCAAAAATGTTCACATTATTTCCTTATCTTTCTTTTGCGATTTTCCTTGATTCTTTATTTAATACATCTTTTTCTTTTTCCATTCATAATAAAGCTACCGGAATTATCATTCCTACATAATGCATACTTCCATACTTATATTTTGAATCAAAAAAAGAAAAGTAGCTCTATCTCCCTTCATTTTTGGCTATGTGTTATCTCTTGGCGCCTTAACCGCTGAGCGGAGGTGGATGAAACTTTGCACATGAGTAGTCTAAGTCCTGGGATAGGACATAGCTCTTTTATCTTGCGATATTTTTGGTTTACGCGGGTAAAGCCGTTGCTAGAAGCTAGTATCTATATAAGTGTTACAGCCGGTACTATATCCTTACTAATATTATAAAAGCGAAAGTGTGTGGCAGCACCGATTTTGATGAATTTTGGTGAAAAGATAGTTGGGACCCTGAAGACGGACATAGGCTATTATATAATTTAAAAAGAGTGAGAAAAGGGGGAGAAAGAGGGAACAAAAGGGGAGAGGAATTGAAGTATACGCGGGCGAAGTCGCGGGCAAAAGCTAGTTAGTAAAAAAAACAATGACTGATCGAATTATCAAAGAGGGCTCACTGGTAGACCTGACCTGTGTTACGTTGTGACCTAGTTATGCTGAACTGCAAGCCCAGCAAAGTTACTACCGTTTCGTATCTCTTTATACAATTGGTAACGCCTCCGATTTCTTTGTTCTGACCACGTGACTTTACGTTGAAATGATGTTCTTCCCATACATTTGAAGTTTTTTGCTAATGATTGCAGCGTTAATGATTGCCGATTATAAATTATCAACTTGGCTAAGTCTTTTGGACCTATTTGGCGCAGTCGTGAAACACACAATGATGTTATATTTAAGTTTCTATAGAGTTGTTTTTATTTTATTTTATTTATTCGGGAAAAATAACAATTATACATTAAAACCTTATACTAAGTTATAAATATGCAGAATTTATAAATGTGAAACCTACGACAGAAACTTGTTACTCTATAGTGTGCATCTATGTGCAAAATAAACGTGTTTTTCTTCCTTTCTTTACCTGAATAAGGATTAGGGCTTAGAATATTATTTTTCCATCAGGATATTCGGCATATCCGGTAGGTATTACGATCCCAAAGGGGCACGTGTTGACTTTAGCGCGGGCTAACGCTAGCAAAATCTATTAATAAAATAGATACAAGTTCCGGGATTGGTCAGTATCCCGGAACTAATATCTATTTTATTAATAGATTTTACTTAGCTTCATAGTCGCAAGCGGGAATACCATACGTAGACTCTGGATTTGGTTTCTCGGGACGCGCAAATAGTGCTATTCGGTTTTTCTACCAGGAATTACTTAATAGTAGCTCAAAGTTAAAAAAAATGTGGTGTGGGTACAGTCCAGGCCTCGGAGAATACCTAATCTCTAACAGGTCGTGTGAGATTGGCGATCCATCGAACTATGAGATTATAGGAACAGAGAGTGCACTTTTTTGTGCGTACACGGTTCTACTCATGATATTTCCCGCGTACTAACTTAGCTAATCTCCGTTGAGATTGACCACCGTGATCGAAATTCGGGCATAGTTATTATATTTAATGTATATTTTGAGTCCGATACGTTAGCCAGAACAAGTCAGCGACGCCATCCACATCGCCGAAGGTAGGACAACATTTCGAAGTATAGTCTACAAGAAAGTTATTCGTCGAGGTCACGGCCCTCAGCATTGAGGATAAATGACGCCACGAGGAGGAGGAGTGTATAATTTAATATTTAAGAAGGTACAAAATCGTCCATCAAGCTAATACTATAAAGTAAAGTAGTATAATAAAGGTGAAAGATTGTAAGCGTGTCATATTTATATGTTTGTGATTCCTTGACGCTCGAACGCTTGAACAATATGATATGCGCCACCGGTACATGATGGACATTCCACCCTACAAAGCGTTTTAGGAACACATTTATTATGCGTACAGCTAAGGAGTGGAATTCCCTACCGGAGCCTGTGTTTCCTGATAGCTATACCTAGGGGTCTTTAAGTCAAGAGTGAATAGATTGCTTTTAGGCAAGCGTATTCCATCATCGGCTACATCATCGCTTACCATCAGATGAGATAGTGGTCAAACGTGAGTCTATCCATTATTAAAAAAAAAATAGAATTCGAGACCATGTCCTGGAATAACATATAAGATGCTTTTTATCCCGAGAGTATGTTCTCTTGGGATAATTTACAAATTTTTCAGAGGTGAAGCCACAGGCAAAAGCTAATACTCTCATAAGATATTTCTGTCACAGTTTCAGAAGATCCATGTTCAGTGGATTTTGCTTCGCCCGAAATAAATCTGAAGTTTCCATCTCATGAAATATTGGTTTGTTTAATAAGATACGACAGTCTTCAAGATCGTCTCCAATACATAAACGCACGTATTCCACAAGTGTCTGACCCCCATACTAAAAGGGACATACTCTGATAACTTTTTAATAAACATGAATATTGTTCCGTCCCCATAAATCTTGTAACCGACTGTATCGCAAGACAATTTAGTTTATCTCATTTTTTATTGAATATAAAATGGCTGAGTGCGTACCTTCTCTTATCCGATCTGGTTATTTATGGCAGAAGTTTGTTTTTGACCGCCCCACGTACTTTATAGGGCGAACCTTTCTATCCCGAATTGCCGATTGCTATTTGATATATACTTTATGCTGTAACTTTTGGATCTCATATTTCTTACTTTTTTTTTTCCTATGTTTTACATGATTGCATTTTGTTTTACAATGGTTTCGGGCCAATTGTTCCGACAAGATGAATTTGGGTCACGCGACATGTTTGTTTTTTTTTTTTAGAGTTACTCTTTGTTGTGACAATTCTTTTGTTTACTTTGTAGACGTAGATACTCGAAACAGCCCTACAGCAATTAACACGGCAGTAATGATAATTATAAAAAAGAACATTAACATGTAACACATTCCTAAAATAAACGGCAAATACACAATCTCTGCTTTAAAACATTACAAAGGTGAGAAGATATTCAGTACGTTGCAAAACAGCTTCGAATCCCTATTCACTCGATGTAGATACAAGGCAATATAAAGGGCAATTCTCATTCGCACCCAATATGACAAAAACCACCAATACAAAAGGGGCGCTCTAAAAAAAAGGAATAACGCGAGAGATTACAGCCGTGTTCATTCTAAACCATATCCAGTGATAATGACGGCCTAAGGTCCGGTATGAGTCGTACGACCGTACGCACCGCTCGGAATGGGTGCCAATGCTTTGGAAGGACCCTCTTTCGGCCAAACGACAATGCTGAATCTTTTATTAGTTTCGTGAATGGACGGCCAGTTGACATAACGGTCGTCGACATCTGTTGTGATATTACGCCATCTTTTCCAGGGCGTAGTTCCATCGATCCCGGCCGGGAGCCGAATCGACTATTTTTGTGCACGTGGAATATCTGAGAGACCAGAATTGAATTCGGCTGAATACGTGTAGGCACCGTGTAGGACAGAAAATTGCTGGAATCGGCAGATACGGCCGTATACGTACACTGCGTCATCAGTATGTTAGAGATGGTTTGTTGGGATAACTTTTTACGCGATAGTTTTTCGCTGTTGCATAAAACGTGGTAGTTGTTTTATTAGTTTTCTCGCATTGATATGCCAAAACTAAGTTTTTTTTTGTTAGTTTTATTTCAGGAAATGTTTCACAGGTATGCATTAAAAATGGAGTTACAAGTTTTAAAAGCTGTTGAGTGAGACAGTTTTATTACTGTTCACTTTCTATGATCTAGCTGCTGCTAGCGATTTTGGCCGCGTGATAATAGGAAAACATACTTCCCGATGTAAATAACAACAACAACAATAAAAAAAAATATTCTATATGTTTCATCAAAATCCGTTCAGCTGTTCGAGCATGAATAATGTGATATTTTTTATTCTTGTAAAATTATCATACTTTTATGGAAGTTATGACATTTTTACTTTTGTCATTTGTAATCACTATATTTAGTGACATTATATTTTTACTTTTAACATTTGCAACGTTATGTTTACAATAAATTGCACAAAGGCGTCGTAGGACGTAGCTGATTTGCACGTGATAATGTTCTTCTATTCTTCTTGTTCTTCTTTTGTTATCTTTGTTTTATTGTGCAACAGTGATGGCCGAGTGATAACGGCCCCGAGTTACAAGTTGTAGGTCGCGGGTTCAAACCCAGCCAGGCGTATTACTTTGTGTAATTTATTTCATCACCACTGCTCTCTAAGCGGTGAAGGAAAACATCGTGAGGAAACCGGCACGTCCTAGAACTAAAAATTTGAAGACATGTGACATTCATCAACCCACACTGGGCTCGCGTGGTGGATTAGGGCCCATTCAATCTCCTAGAGAGAAGGCCTGAGTCCTAGCAGTGAGAACATTAGAAGACTGATCATGCTATGTTATGCTATTGTGTTTATTGGTATTAATTTCGATATAATGTGAAAACCTACACTAAAATAATAAAGAAGTAAAGTTTGTTTTTTTATTTGTAAGGGGTACTGGAAGTACTGGTCCGATTGCTAAAATTTTTTCACCCATAGAAAGCTGCTTTAATCCTGAGTGACAAAGGCTATATTATATGTACGCAAAGCTGCGGGCAAAAGCTAGTCAATTAAAGTAACAAACACACTCAGTGTGACGATATAGTGTAATGTGTAGTGTATCAGCTAAGCAGCTTATACAGGATGGTCTAGATATCATAACTTTGTGAATTAAACCAGTGTCTCTGGAGTGTGCCCAGCCAACGTTTCCTATCCGGACCCTCTGAGTTAGTCCCCCAGGGACTAATTAGAATAAAAGAGTGTTAAACTCGCTCTAACTGATGGCCGCTTTTGGACATTGCTTTGGCTACACTCAATTCTCTGGGGTACCTTCTGAAGTAGGTACTCCGGTGACGATGTGAATATTTTATTATTTACAGCGTAATTTATTGCACGGATTTGTGTAGACAGTTATCGTTGTACATATAAAATATGGCTTAGTGAGATTTTTGCATTTTCAGGGCAACTAAATGACACTGACAGGTTTTAGTTAGTTATATTCTGTACCTGCCCCCTAGCTAAGTTACAACCGTTTCGCTTGCGTCGAACACTTAGAGTTGACCTTGCCATCAATTCTTTTGTTCTGACCGCGTGACTGAGCTTTGAGGCGACGTCGTTCCCGTACATTTGCAGCTTTCTACTAGCGTTAACTATCGCAGATTAGCAACTTGGCTAGGAGTACTGAAAGCTTTTTGAAATAATGTATTTACATATTATGTGTGTATCTAAGTATGTGTTTAGTATTGTATTTGTTTCTATTCCGCTTGTCTATTTATTTAGTTACACCTGCCATGTTGTCTCTGCACCACCCTAAGGTCGACTGGCTGATGATGCCTAAGGCTTTAAGTCCGCCTTTATACAGTTTTACGTGCATAAAGCTTTATTAAATAAATAAATATTATGATCACTATAAATTCCATTATTCTTATTATTTTTTTGTCCCAATTCAAATCTTTGACAATATTTACATGCCTGATTTAAGGTAGATTGTACCATAATCACCACTTTTTGTTTTATGTTGGTGCGCTGTAAGCAAAGAAACGATTATTATTATTACCTATATTTATTGTCAATACATTTTTAAATATAACAAAATTTTGAAAAATAAAAAAAAATATTTTTTCATTATTTACTCATATTTTTAATGTTTTTTACTGACTTATTAAGACCTGTTTAGAATAAATATATTATTTAGAAGTCGCGTCATGATTTCTCACTGTAAAAAAGCGCATTATAAATAGATGTATTTCTTTTCTACCACTTTTTTAAACTAAAAACAGAGCAAAAGCAATTCAATCTGTTCTTCACTTCTTTGCAATGTGTAATGACTCGTTTGACTTTAATTCAAAAGTTTTTACAACTCTCCCTTGGTCGACCTTTTCGCGGTAAATTGGTAGGGTCTGTTTTATTTAAACGCGCGGGTCATTTATTCAATGTTAAAGCATGAAAGGCGGCTACACGTAATGGCTGGCGCCTGGTTTCTCTGAAGAAAACCTGACTTCCGAAGCAAGTATTTATTAGTAGTAGATTATGGTTTATTTTTTTTTCAACGTAAGGTATTATGGTTTGTGCTGCGAGAGTGTTTGGTAGAGTTTACCATGGTGCTCTAAGGCAATGGGTAACTGAAGTATACTAGTGAATTTTAGTCAGTAAAGGTTTAACGCGTCCCTCGCTCTACCCTAGAGCGGGAGTAGTCATTTGATTATTTTAGCCACCTCAAAAAAAGCGACGATGTGGTTGACGATACGGCGCACTTGCCTAGAAGAAACCTATTCACGGTTGACTTAAAGATTCCCAGTTTGTAACTATCAGGAAATACAGACTCTGGCAGGGAATTCCACTTTTTAGCTGTACGCTTAATTAATCAGTTTCCAAACCGCTTTGTACCTATAGGCAGGATTTCCACCAAGTAAGGTGTCACATCATCAGATGGAACTGGCTCTTATCTTTAATAGATGTAAGGTAGGAAATTATTGCGTTGACAGAGCAACAGGATTATTTGAAAGAGCTACCGCGACCCTGAAACGCATAGGTTATGGAATTTTATGCTTTTGTATTTATTTATTTTTAATTTTATGTTAATGTAAATTTGAATGTTCTTTCTATATGGGTCTTAATAATGGTGCCTACCTGAAATAAATGTTTTTTTTTTTAATTTAGAGGGCATCTGAAGGATCACAGGTCGGTTTTAGTCAGTAAAACATTTTCTCTCACTCCTGAGTGACAGAAATTATTTGGAGATTTCCCGCTTCAAGGAAATAGGTAGCTAATTGTTGGCTCATGTATTTGTTAGTATCTATCTCTAAGAAGAGATCGACTTTAAAGTTAAAACTTAATCCAGCAACCACGCTCGCTTAAACTATCGTCTCAATGAAAACTTCATTAGGACGTTAGAAAAGTTTCCCGACAAAAGTAAAGAAAAATCAACCTTATCTCGAGCGGAAACCTTTAGGCGTTTCCGGATTCCAATAAAATATTTAACATCGGGTAAACTGTTCGACACCATATCTCCAACAGGAGTCCGGAACATTTTATTTTCTGCTGAAGAGAAATTCGACAGTCGTAAAATAAGCCGCTAAGCAAATCTGTCATGGCGTCATTAAACGGCTGGCCACGAGGATTATTTTTATTTCTTGCCCAAGATTTATTTTCCTTAGATTAGCATTCCTCTTATTTATGCTAATGTAATTTTAATGGCGCCGCCTTTTTCGGCTAATTTCATTTTACGAAAAACTCCCAGGATTTGTTTTAAACCTTGGCTTATTAAGATGGTTTTGGTGACGATGCTACTTTAATAAAATTTGAATTATCGGTTTAATTAAGCTTGAGACAACTAATTTTCCTTATCTTTCTGTATTATTTCGTTTGGGGTGAACGGGTCATTAAGTCCAGAAATCCTTATTGTAATGGCTTCGCATAATTATGTAGCTCTATCTTTTAATTGAATTTAGAGTTTCATTAATTTACCTTACTTTGTGGTTAATCGATTATTTGAAAAGCAGAAATTCGTAATAAGTCAACAAAGCTGACGGCATCGGGGGTGTCACGAACGTTTGTATCGGGAAATTCGGATTGAAATAAATTCCGTGTAGCGGGCTGACACGAACAAACTGTGGCGTGCCGCCCGGGCCGAGTAATTGTCTTCATCTTCTACCACGACTCCACGAGCATTTGTTTACAACTCGAACGTTAAGTGACGGAGCCAAATGACGGGAACGCACGGCACGTTACTTACTTACTGCGAACCGTCTGACGTTTGTATATACGACGATAGGTACTTATTCGGAAGTATACCGACGACGATGATGTTCCTACTCACGAATATAATTATACTAACGACGCCGGCAGCGACGGTTATAGTAGGTTAGAATAGAACAAACCTTATTGTAGACCAAAAAGTAACATAGCTCAAACATAAACTATTTTATTTTTATTCCCAACAATATCCTTAAAGCCTAGTCCAAATCGATATTGAGGTCTCCTATTACTAAACTAGGTTCCGTAACACTATCTTAGTGAATTCACTCAGAGTACAAAAAATATATCCATATCGTCCGCTATGAGGTTGAGCGTGTTTGAATGTATGTATGTACTTAAATGCATGGGTACAATGGCGGTGTTGTCGCTGAAAGCGATATCTTCCAGACAACCTTATATTTAGGTATGTGTCGTGATTTTTAAAATCCAAAGTCGATGTCATCAAAAACTTTTAGACTTGAGAGATTTGTTTTAATACTGAAATTTTAAAGCTACAGTATCATTTTGAATATTAATTTCTACATCAATAAAATAGTCACGTAATCACTCAATATCAAAGATAACCAAACTACCAAACTTTTAAAAGGTAAAGTTTGGTTGTCAAAGAATTTCATTCATCATATTTATTTTAGACGCATACACTCATGGCGTTCGCACGGCACGATTTTGCATGACAAATATAATTCTTTACTTCGTTTCCGGCGTCGTTGAACCATACCGTTCACTTACTGTCTTTTACGTGGTATGTATTGTGGTGGTTGTCTACACATATGTGTATTTAGTAATTACTTTATTTTTGTCCACGAATTGTTAACTTCAAGTGTAACTTCATTTTGTGTTCAAGCAGTCCATTCGAAATCGCATAATATGATAAGTGGTGGTATCGTCGTGTACTTACATAAGATATAACATATTTAGAAGTATGTGGAACAGAGAGTAAAATTCCGCATACCTCCGTTGAAAAGAGAGGATCCTCCGACCAGACAGGTGTTGTCTGGCCTGGTGGGCAACTGCCCAGTAGATAATTTCGGGTTGTTCTATATGTTCAAATCGTGCGGAGAACTTTAATTTATTGAGCGTTGCAGGATTAGTTCTTATGTGACGCAATAGATGTCGCTACGCATATTTAAAAAAAATGCTATGTAGGGATGCAGGAAAGCTTAAGGTTGTAAAATATTTGAAAGAGTCAACGCGATCCTGGAGAGCAAATAGCAAATTGAAGGAACATGACTAAGTTTTAGTAAATAGAAGTCTGATACATATAGCAAGCTCTCTGTACTTGTTGATACTACAACGACATATAAATGAGCTCAATCCGCTTATTTGGTTTGTGATACAAATTTAAAATGAATGCATTTATTTGTTTTATTTGTAGTATATTTCAAAAAAGTGAAAGTCGGACTTGCGCACTAAGGGTTTAATACCGTTCGTAACAAAAAACGAGAAAAAACATTACATTTACTGTTTGGGAACACCCTTAAATATTTTTATTTTTTGTTATAGCGGCAACAGAAATAAATCCTTTGTAAATACTTCAACTATCTAACTATTACGATTCATAAGATATGCCTAATGACAGATGGACAGACACAGATGGACGGACAGTGGAGTCTTAGAAATAAGGTCCCGTTTTACGTTTTGACTACTGAACCTTAAAAGTTAAAATCATTGAAACCAAAATTACTTTATTTTATCATACTTACCACCGAAACGACTTCCAACAAGTAGATACCGAAAACCCGTGGCACAAAATATATAGGTACAGAAGTCAAAGCGCGCTCGAGCAACGCACACATAGACATCGCTCACGGACACGATATCTCGAAGCGCCTCGGCCCATTAGTCGAACAGTTCCGGCTCAAACGCTTATTAGTGTGCGTCCACTGAGCGTAGGTATAAAAAGTGAAGTACATACACGAGATTGTCTTCTGTACTTATCTATTGTGTGCGCGTGGTACGTCGTAATTGTATTTATTTACTCCTAACATTGTTTACAAAGAATCGCTACGTATAAACTCGTGTATCTACATGAGTATCTACTCGTGGGTTATTAGACGGCTGTCATTTGCCATGTCGACTGTCTCTAAAAGCCTCGTTTTGTTACACTGGAATACTTGATTTGAGTGGGTAGAGTGTTTCTTTTATCAGAAGACCATTATCGCTCGCTTTATTATTATCTAATCGTGTTTTTGTATCTTCTTAACACTACATATAACATCTCTTCAGTATTCTTCAAAGTATGACGCTGAGTCTACAGTACACCCACATTTCGGCAGTTGTGGCCCATTGTAATGGGTCAGCCTATTGTCATCTATCGGTCACTAACCTATACTGCTGGCAGCTACTAAGTAATTGCAGGTAGAAATAATAGTTTGCCCGATTTAGAAATTAAACCATTTTATTCTACCATGTATTACTTACTAGCTTTAACCCGCGGCTTCGCCCGCGTTTGTTAATATACTTTAATTTAATTATAACATTTGAATTTTTTATACAAAACTTGTCTATGTCCGTCTCTAGGGTCCCAACTATCTCTGCTGTACTAAAATCCATCAAAATCGATTTTGCCATTTAGGCGTGGAGACTTAACAAACAAACTCACTTTCGCTCTTATAATATTAGTAAGGATTATTTTAGTGGTAGTGTATATGTTTTATTTTTTTCCTTAGTTTTTGTACAACGCATTAGTTAAGGCTGTAATGTTGAACAAGTAAATTGCAAATAAATTAATGAATTACATAGGGTTAGTTATAATAATGTACCTGCAGTTAACCTATATTTATACAGTTAACTTATATTATAGTAACTTTTTTTTTTTGACTGACCGACGTTTTGACAATTCAAAAGTGCCTGTAAATGGTCTATTTCAAATAAACGTTTTTGATTTAGCAACTACCAACGATTAAAGAGTTTTTGGTTTACCCGCTATTGTCTTTTTATGCCTATAAAACCATTCAGTTCGTATATGTATATATGGGTATGTAGTGTAGGTACTATAAAATAACGTTTAGTAACAGTGTATGCATTTCATTTTTTCGTTCAAAACTCTGTATAGTTTCGGATCGAGCTTTTGCCGCCTAAATTCGTTTAGCTAACAAAATGTTCGAAACTGGCTTATTCGTGAGAGCAATGTTTGTTGTTTTCACTGTATTTCAGAATGGAAATAGGATAATGCCTGCATGTGTGACTGTTCAGCTAATAGTTTACTAATATATAAGGAAGCATGAACAAATTAGTGTTTAACTTGTCCGTTATAGTTCTGGATACAAATCTGAATGTGTTGTTCTGTATTTTTTAGGAATTTGGTTGCACCACAATGACTAAATGGATTTTGACGGAATTTAGCACGTGGCTTGGATAAAGCTATAAGCCTTATAATCTTCCCACTGCTGGGACTAAGGCTTTTTATTCGAAGTGGGAAAATGGTCCGTAATCTGCCACAAGGACTAAAGCCATACCGGTTTCTTCACGATTTTATAAGAAGTGGTGATGAAATTAATTACAAAAAGTAATTAAAACGCCTGCCTGGGTTTGAAAATCGGCTAATACCATTAAACCACCACTGATTTTTACTAATTTTATTGGTAGCTGTTTTTGTTTAATATAATAAGTTGAATTGATTTCTTAATAGCTTAGCGACATTATACTATGCATTTTATTACAGAGATATCATAGAAAAATGTTGTTAAAATGCAAACCAAATTCTCATAGATCGTTTACCCCCGACACCTTGATTGCAAGCCATGGTCCCCCACCCCTCTTGTTATAACCTCCCCCCTCTTCATCCCCCCTATAATTTCCCTAACGGGTGCTTAGTGTTTTATTCCAATCAAAATGATTATATTCGATTTAGGGTGATGGGATTTTTATACTGATTTCTTTAGCCATCCGTTGAGCATGGGTATATTTAGACTCTTAAATAGAAATAGAGGTAAAGCTTTCAGATATGTTATTTTGATATCTCTATGATTGGGAAGTGGTCCCCATCATAGTTTTATGATGTTCATAATTATAATGTTGTTAGATATTTTTATTTATTTGGTTTTTTATTTTTAATCGACTATTTTATATGTTTCTGTATATGTGCAACGTGAAAATGCGATGCTACGAAAAAAAAGTGGTTCAAAAAAATTGTTACTTTATAAGTTTTAGGAAATAAGGATTTTTTTTTAAATTTTTTCTTTGTTTTTTACTGTTAAAAAACCTAATTTTTTCACTTTACGTAAATGTGTAAATATATTTATTTTATCTATTTATATTTAATTTTTAACCCGTGTTTACTTAGCAATCTTTGTTTTTTTTATGCATCTACCGTGTTGTCTCTTCAGACTGGTAAATAATGCCTAATACATTAAGTCGGCCTTTGTACTTTGCATGAAGTTTTAATAAACAAATATATAAAAGTAGTTATTAAGGCAGCAGATTACGTTGACCTCACTATACGGAGAGTCAATTAAGAATTTCTTATCAAACTTATAATAATGTTGACCTTTCAGATACGTAAGTAATGAAATTGATAATCTAGAATGTTGTGTCTGCTTTATAAAATATGATTATGATTTTTTTTCCCATATTAAATTTTGTCTGTTAATTTGAGACAAAAGCATCGGCTTTGCTAGCATTACTGCTTCGCAGAACGAGGCGACAGTCTGCTAATTCTCCTCAGTCTTGACCATGACCTGTACCAAGAACGTGAAAATTTAATTTCGTAAATGCGTAAATTAATACTTCTAATATCGCTTTTAGCGACAAGACCGTCCATTGTGACACCCTATTAATTTTAAGTTTCTTATTTATTTTTTTATTTTTGGTGTACAATAAAGAATTTGTCTATCTATCTATCTTTAATACAATTTAAAAAAAAAGGTACTTACACCGGTACGATAGCACCGATGTACTGGATCGACCCTCCACGGGATTAAAACGATCAAAATTTAGTGGTGTATAGACTAGATTCTAACAACAGTTATTTTTTAGTTATTAATGGCTTATCTTTGACCACTAAAAAATTTAAACAAGTGGCTTATCCGGAAATCATAACTTTAAATTTAAGTAATAAACAAGCATAATGAATAATAACTTCAATAACATTTATCATTAAAACATTAATTAATTTTATAGATAGCGTTCACACAATAATGTGTAATTCACGTTAGTAGGATCCCATTATCTCTAACAATAATTAATATCAAATACCTAGATGTGTTCTATTTCAACGTTAGCGTGAACAATTTACCCTCTAAATAATAATTATCTACTGAAAATTAGATACTGTTTCAATAATATTATAATAATTATGAATAACACTCAGGTTTCTAACTGAAATTGACTACATGTTTAATGGGAAGTCAATTGTTTAATACGATTCAAATAGGGGTTTATTCATGAACTATACAACGAGTATCGGGTTGTTCAGTAACTGGGTTGTGGATCGCGGGCTTGCGGATGGCGAGCTACTGTTCACTGTTCAGCACTGTTCCCGCGCGCCTCAAGGAGTTTTCAGCAACAGCAGCCGGGTCGAAGCCTACTGGGGCCAGGGTAATCCGAAAGGGGACTCGAGCCTAGAAGGCTAGAGGGTGGGTTTTTTAGTCAGTAAGAGTCTGACACTATCTCCCACTCCGTCCAAGAGCGGGGGTTGTCATTGGATGACTTTTACCCACCATAAAAAAAACTGGGTTGTGGATGTCTGATAGGCAGTTGCTCCATATACATCACGGGTATTCAGGCTTTCAGGATTAGACTGGAAGTTGACATGACAGAAAGATTACTAGTATGTGGAATGAAAGTACGTAAGGTCAAACTGCGAGAACTGGCATGAAAGGGTAGTCTCACAATAGGCTCCAATTATGTTGGGGGTAGCTAGTAATAAAATAAATCTTACAACCCTCACCAGGCCATCAGTCTATCTCGAAAAGCCTTTCTATGCTACATCTTTCAGTTCACAGTCGCCACTCCAGAACCTTACAGCCCCATAGACCACCTGTTCTGCGAGCAATATGCCCAGCCCACTTGCCGATTCTTCTACGAATATCTTTATTCCTAATTCGATCAAGCACGAAAACTCCGTAACTATATTTGTCGCATTGCAATATTTAATTATTTATTTTGTTTCCGAGTAAGAAACAAAGTTAAAAGATTAACTAACTCTTTGAACTTTCAAACACATTTAACATTTTAAGGTACCTACGCTTTGATCCGATTCAATCGTTCCTAACTTTACGTACAGTCACCAACATAAATATATGACAACAGAAGAGGCTAGAAAGAACGGGGTGGGTTTTTAGTCAGTAAGAGTCTGACACTATCTCCCGCTCCACCCAAGAGCGGGGGTTGTCATAAGATGATTTTTGCCCATCGAAAAAAAAAGGTTCTGGCTGGAAAACTTCGTAAGGAAATGTTCTAGAACCAAAAATTCGAAGACATGTGACATTCACCAACCACTTCTAGAGAGGAAGCCTGTATATCAAATGTATATCAAGCAGCATAAGCTTTAGATGTCTTGATCTTGAAGGCACCTAAATTTTATGCTGCTGCCTGTACCTATATATACTTAAACATATACCCACTTGTGTAATAAACTTTGATATAAGTACTGAGAAACAATAATACCTAACGTTCTCAAAATGGCGGCGTGCGAATGGCGGGAAAAGTCATTACGTATTGAAAGCGATTTGTACAAGTTCAGTTCAGGTTTTATTCAGTTAAGAAGTTGGGAGTATGGGTTAAGAAATATGGTTTTAATAGAATTTAATTGTGAAAAAGTTAGAAGCTTTAGGAGTAAAAGAAATAGTTCCATTTAGGTACAGGAGCTCTGGTATTTTATTTGATCGCGTTTTCGTTGAATTCTGAGTTGCGTTTGGTATTAATCATTTATCAAAATTAAAGCTAGAACTACAGACCAAGGCGCACTTGGCCCACGCTTGATTTGTACATAGATCGACGTCACGTGGCGTCGCGTTGCGTGGATCTAGTGTAGCTCTCAAGTCAAGCACAAGTTTATATCAATTAAAAAAAAAAATATCTTTCAAAATTTATATGTCATCTTCATCATCATCATTCTAGCCGAAAGACGTCCACTATTGAACATAGGCCTCCTCCAAGCGTCACCACAGCGACAGTTAATGTGCGTCTCACATCCATCGAATTCCCGCGACCCTGACCAGGCGTCATTAGTCCTCCTTGTGCTTGTGCACGCTGAGCCTCCCGGTACGCGGTTGCCACAAATAAATCCGGTAAATTCAAACGAGCGAAGCCGTAAATAAAAGCTAGTACTATATTGCCTAGTTACACGTGTCTCTTCTGTAAAATATTCCTAATCAAGTTATGACCTGAATAACAAACTAGACTCCCACGTGTCTTACCAATAATTGTTACTATAAGTGTTATAGAAGGTCGAGTTCAATACTTAACTCTGTTTTCTATTTTTGGAGTTAAATCAGTTCAAATTTGACTTCAAAATTTTTGTCTGTAGTATCCTCAATTAATCCCTAAATATTTGAAACAGTAGTTTCTTTAACAAGCTCTTTATCATCAGCTAGCTCGTTCTCACTAGAGTTGCTAACCGTATAATTATATATTAATTATAGTATTGAACTGTATTTCAGGTCTACCGTGTTGAAGAAATATACTGGGTTATTTGTAAAACAGTGGCAACCTATCAGGCCTATGTTACTAACAATTACATCATAAACAACAACTTTTGTTTCATGCATTTTTAAGCAAGCGATAGTACAATAGGGAGGGAGCGGAGATCGGGCGGCGGGGGGGCCTTGATGCGCTTGCGTCGCGTCATACTAACGTAGGTAGATATAGCCAAATACAGAGTTGAAATGTATTAGATAGAAAAATGAAATCTTGAAAGTTTTTTTTTTTTGTAAATGAATTATGTTTTGTAAAAAGTTGTAGAACAAAAGTTGTTGTTTATGATTTTAGAAATACAGTCCTGCAAGGTTGTTATTGTTTTAGAAGTAATTCGGTATAGTGTGCAAAATTATTATAATTTCAGCACCGTATTACCATATAGACTCTTGTCTATATAGTAGACAAGAGCCCAAAATAAAAATTTTGACCAGTACCAATAGCCAAGTTGCAATCGTTGACGATAGTAAAATACTTTAAATTCACGGGAATGACGTCATCTCAGCGCTCAGTCACGTGGTCAGGATAAAAGAATCGGGGGCGTGGCCAAATTGAGGCGTTCGACGCAAGAGAAACGGTTGTAAGCCTCCCGGCACACGTGCCTAAAAAAAACGCCACTTCAAGCTTCTTTTTGAGACGGCCTTTTTTGACGCCTATGTGCGGGGACAGTAACTCGACTAGGGGGGTTGGTTAGTAACCAAGCGTGAAATAAATATAAATGCTACATCTTCTTTGAAAAAAGTACCCAATCCGTTTTCCCTGAGCTACAAAGAGTAAGTAGAACAAATTCCTACCTAATACTTCTCTAATAATAACGAAGACTGATGAATAAAGCCACGGATGATGCAACAACATAAGATCTTATGGGGGATAAGCCAGCTATTTTACCTACACGGAAAATTTTATAGGAACAATGATTAAGCCAATAATAGGTAAAACTCGTCTACCAGTCATGGTAAAATGGGATGAATCGGCTTTCTGGCTCAAGAAAGTGTTGATTTTAGGAAAATATATTTACGAAGAAAAATAGGAGAGTGAAATAGGTTTATTTTTAATAAGCAGGTAGGTTTTTAAAGGAACATATTCCCTAGATATCGCTTTTAGCGATATGAACGCCCATTGTGACACCCTATTAATTTTAAGCTTCTACTGAAACTGTATTTATGGTGTACAATAAAGATTGTATCTCTCTATCTATCTATTTAAAAACCTATGTAGATTTTCGGGGCATGGTCTACACGTGTACCTAATTCTATCTATATTCATTCAGCCGTTTCAGTGTGAAGAAGTAATAAGCACACATACAGACTAACGAACTTTTGCTTTTATACTATTATCTGCGTTGTTCTAACAATCTTCTACTGCTTTCAAATACTTCGGATTTTGTTCATTCTGCTTCACATATACTGTCCATACTTCTGTGGAATTCGTTTCCTCTTGATATCAAGACGGACGCTTTAGAGTGTTTTTAATATCGTGCGGAGTGCGGATATCATCACGCATGCGGGTTTGCTCCCCATGCAGAAAATTACAAAAAAAACCGCGTCCCGCGTGCGTACTCCCCGCCTAACAATAAATACTTGTATGGTCATTTGCGGGGGTAAGGCGTGCAGGACAATTCCGCATGCGTGATCAATCACAAAATTATAAGGCAGTTATGGGACCTGGTTGACGGTCATCGGGCCAACCGGGTGACTGAGGGGTGGTTTTGCTTCCACATCCAGCTGTGCTCCTAATGCCAACCTTAACCTGCCGTAACCGGCTCAGTACTTAGTGTTGGTGATGTCCACCTTGTGACGTTTTTTAAATAATTTTGAGAAAAAAATATAACATGGTGTGAAATCGATTGAGTTACTGATTCTGATCAATCTTTATTCAGTTTCCGCATAGGTATATACTAAAAAGAATGTTATACCAATATGTAGGTTTATATTATATTAAATATATTTATATTTTATGTATTATACTTTTTAATAAATAAATATTTGTATGATACTCGTAGCAAGAATTGAAGTTTTGGAGGTTATACTCGTAGACCCGATATAATAGACATGAAATGATTGATATATAATTATCTATTTGTACCTTATTATTATATCTAACCCATGCTGTCCCACTGATGGGCAAAGGCCTCCTATTCGTGCCTACAATTTGTTATTTCATTGCTAGTAAATAATTATATATTTTATACGGTGTCTGGTAAATTTGGGTAATAATAGAATAATAGTTCCGTGCCATAATAAGCGATGATTAAAAACTAAAAGATGTGACTTACCCACAAGTTCTTATTACTAAGATATTTTTAATATCTTTCTATCCACGCACACGGGCCTTAAAAAAACGCTACCACTAAAAAACGCTTGAAGCGACCACAAAAAAACGCTAGAAGCGGCTGCAATAAAACCGCGCGACACTTCTTGTGTCCGGTGAAGCTTGAAGGCACTACAAGCATTTTTTTTGTGTTGTCACCGCCGCACACGAGCCACAAAAAAAGGCCGCCTCAAAATTAAGCTTGAAGCGGCATTTTTTTGAAGCCCGTGTGCGGAGACAGTTTGTTGTCATGTTATTATAACGTAATTAAATAAATCCCTGAAGTAATGTAGTATCTTGGAGGTATGCAGAATAGAGTGTAAAAAAAAGAAGAAAAGGAAGGATTGTCCAACCAGGTGGGTGTTATGTCCGGTTCGGGGAACTGCCCTATAGATAATTTCAGGCCGTATATATGTTCAAATCGCGCGGAGAACTTACTCTAGTTGCGCGATTTTTTTATTTCACTACAGTATACGGGTATTTCTCTCCTAGAGAAGAGGCCTGAGTCCCAGCAGTTGGAACACCAAAAAAGGTCGATGATGATGCTGACGGGTATTTACGTTAGAAAATATCAAACGAGCATTCACACTCTCGGTGTAGTGGGACAGAGTGTTGACTTTTCCTGACTAATATCCTCCTGTATTCCTTCAGTTGCCTTTCGCGGTCTGGGGCCGCGATAACTCTTTCGATTAATCCCACATTCATGGCAAGCATCGGCCCTAACGGGCCCTGTCAACGTTTATCCGCAATGTTTTTTTTTTGTGTCGGCCATTATAATTTGACTACCTACATTAAAAAATAATGCAACCTGACCTCTTTCAAATCTGTCGAGAAAATGAAAAACAAATTTAAGAATAATTAATTAAAATTCGGAATTCAAACCAAAAAAGGAAAACTGCTTTTTAATTTGAATTCTGAATTTAAATATTGTATTTTAAACTGAATTTAGGTAATAAATAATTGAAGTAAGTACATAATTATATTATTATACTTATTGGCAATATTTAAATTCAGAATTTAAGACAATTATTACTTTTTGATTTAACAATCTATAAGTCATATGTGATAAAGATCGCAACTAATACCCTCTTTTGCATTCATTGCTCTGGATTTACTGTATGTTTATTTAATGGATTATTTCTGAATGTTATAAATTAATTAATGTACGACAAAATTTAAACACAATGCAAATTGTTAGATGAATAAATAAATGAAATGAAAATAATGCTTTTATAAGTAGCACTAAGAATGTAATTGATTTCTTAAAAATCAACCTGTTAAAGTTGAGTTGGTAAGTTGATGAGTAACTTTAGTTGGAGGCGATGTACTCAAATTATATCGAATAAGAAATTCAAATTTAGCATAATATTTGATTAAGCATAACAATAAATACATAATATAATGATTTATGGTTAGGAGGTTCTCTTCTCTGGAGCCTTGACCACCGGTAGCTTCATCATCATCATCATCATCAGCCTTTTTAATGTTCCCACTGCTGAGACTCAGGCCTCCTCTCTAGGAGAGGGAATGGGTCGAAGACACGTGATATTCACTAACCCGCACTGGCGGGTTAGTGAATATCACGTGTCTTCGAATTTTTGGTTCTAGGACATGCCGGTTTCCTCACGAGGTTTTCCTTCACCGTTTTGAGAGCAGTGGTGATAAAATAAATTACACAAAAGTAATGTGCCTGGCTGGGTTCGAACCCGCGACCTACAGCTAAGTCAGGGCTATTACCACTCGGCCACCACTGCTACAACGGTAGCTTAAAATATCGGGAACAGGGCTGTTCCCTATATCGGTTGAATATTCTATTATATAGGTATATACCTATATTTTTTACGAAACATTTAAAAATGTATTCATTACGTTATAATAATAACTAATAAAGATACAATGATTTTATTAAGCATAATGATAATATCATCATTTTTACTTAAAGATCAATCAAAGACCGACGTTTTGACAATTCAATAGTGCCTGTAAATGGTCTATTTCAAATAAACGTTTTTGATTTAGCAACTACCAACGATTAAAGAGTTTTTGGTTTACCCGCTATTGTCTTTTTATGCCTATAAAACCATTCAGTTCGTATATGTATATATGGGTATGTAGTGTAGGTACTATAAAATAACGTTTAGTAACAGTGTATGCATTTCATTTTTTCGTTCAAAACTCTGTATAGTTTCGGATCGAGCTTTTGCCGCCTAAATTCGTTTAGCTAACAAAATGTTCGAAACTGGCTTATTCGTGAGAGCAATGTTTGTTGTTTTCACTGTATTTCAGAATGGAAATAGGATAATGCCTGCATGTGTGACTGTTCAGCTAATAGTTTACTAATATATAAGGAAGCATGAACAAATTAGTGTTTAACTTGTCCGTTATAGTTCTGGATACAAATCTGAATGTGTTGTTCTGTATTTTTTAGGAATTTGGTTGCACCACAATGACTAAATGGATTTTGACGGAATTTAGCACGTGGCTTGGATAAAGCTATAAGCCTTATAATCTTCCCACTGCTGGGACTAAGGCTTTTTATTCGAAGTGGGAAAATGGTCCGTAATCTGCCACAAGGACTAAAGCCATACCGGTTTCTTCACGATTTTATAAGAAGTGGTGATGAAATTAATTACAAAAAGTAATTAAAACGCCTGCCTGGGTTTGAAAATCGGCTAATACCATTAAACCACCACTGATTTTTACTAATTTTATTGGTAGCTGTTTTTGTTTAATATAATAAGTTGAATTGATTTCTTAATAGCTTAGCGACATTATACTATGCATTTTATTACAGAGATATCATAGAAAAATGTTGTTAAAATGCAAACCAAATTCTCATAGATCGTTTACCCCCGACACCTTGATTGCAAGCCATGGTCCCCCACCCCTCTTGTTATAACCTCCCCCCTCTTCATCCCCCCTATAATTTCCCTAACGGGTGCTTAGTGTTTTATTCCAATCAAAATGATTATATTCGATTTAGGGTGATGGGATTTTTATACTGATTTCTTTAGCCATCCGTTGAGCATGGGTATATTTAGACTCTTAAATAGAAATAGAGGTAAAGCTTTCAGATATGTTATTTTGATATCTCTATGATTGGGAAGTGGTCCCCATCATAGTTTTATGATGTTCATAATTATAATGTTGTTAGATATTTTTATTTATTTGGTTTTTTATTTTTAATCGACTATTTTATATGTTTCTGTATATGTGCAACGTGAAAATGCGATGCTACGAAAAAAAAGTGGTTCAAAAAAATTGTTACTTTATAAGTTTTAGGAAATAAGGATTTTTTTTTAAATTTTTTCTTTGTTTTTTACTGTTAAAAAACCTAATTTTTTCACTTTACGTAAATGTGTAAATATATTTATTTTATCTATTTATATTTAATTTTTAACCCGTGTTTACTTAGCAATCTTTGTTTTTTTTATGCATCTACCGTGTTGTCTCTTCAGACTGGTAAATAATGCCTAATACATTAAGTCGGCCTTTGTACTTTGCATGAAGTTTTAATAAACAAATATATAAAAGTAGTTATTAAGGCAGCAGATTACGTTGACCTCACTATACGGAGAGTCAATTAAGAATTTCTTATCAAACTTATAATAATGTTGACCTTTCAGATACGTAAGTAATGAAATTGATAATCTAGAATGTTGTGTCTGCTTTATAAAATATGATTATGATTTTTTTTCCCATATTAAATTTTGTCTGTTAATTTGAGACAAAAGCATCGGCTTTGCTAGCATTACTGCTTCGCAGAACGAGGCGACAGTCTGCTAATTCTCCTCAGTCTTGACCATGACCTGTACCAAGAACGTGAAAATTTAATTTCGTAAATGCGTAAATTAATACTTCTAATATCGCTTTTAGCGACAAGACCGTCCATTGTGACACCCTATTAATTTTAAGTTTCTTATTTATTTTTTTATTTTTGGTGTACAATAAAGAATTTGTCTATCTATCTATCTTTAATACAATTTAAAAAAAAAGGTACTTACACCGGTACGATAGCACCGATGTACTGGATCGACCCTCCACGGGATTAAAACGATCAAAATTTAGTGGTGTATAGACTAGATTCTAACAACAGTTATTTTTTAGTTATTAATGGCTTATCTTTGACCACTAAAAAATTTAAACAAGTGGCTTATCCGGAAATCATAACTTTAAATTTAAGTAATAAACAAGCATAATGAATAATAACTTCAATAACATTTATCATTAAAACATTAATTAATTTTATAGATAGCGTTCACACAATAATGTGTAATTCACGTTAGTAGGCTCCCATTATCTCTAACAATAATTAATATCAAATACCTAGATGTGTTCTATTTCAACGTTAGCGTGAACAATTTACCCTCTAAATAATAATTATCTACTGAAAATTAGATACTGTTTCAATAATATTATAATAATTATGAATAACACTCAGGTTTCTAACTGAAATTGACTACATGTTTAATGGGAAGTCAATTGTTTAATACGATTCAAATAGGGGTTTATTCATGAACTATACAACGAGTATCGGGTTGTTCAGTAACTGGGTTGTGGATCGCGGGCTTGCGGATGGCGAGCTACTGTTCACTGTTCAGCACTGTTCCCGCGCGCCTCAAGGAGTTTTCAGCAACAGCAGCCGGGTCGAAGCCTACTGGGGCCAGGGTAATCCGAAAGGGGACTCGAGCCTAGAAGGCTAGAGGGTGGGTTTTTTAGTCAGTAAGAGTCTGACACTATCTCCCACTCCGTCCAAGAGCGGGGGTTGTCATTGGATGACTTTTACCCACCATAAAAAAAACTGGGTTGTGGATGTCTGATAGGCAGTTGCTCCATATACATCACGGGTATTCAGGCTTTCAGGATTAGACTGGAAGTTGACATGACAGAAAGATTACTAGTATGTGGAATGAAAGTACGTAAGGTCAAACTGCGAGAACTGGCATGAAAGGGTAGTCTCACAATAGGCTCCAATTATGTTGGGGGTAGCTAGTAATAAAATAAATCTTACAACCCTCACCAGGCCATCAGTCTATCTCGAAAAGCCTTTCTATGCTACATCTTTCAGTTCACAGTCGCCACTCCAGAACCTTACAGCCCCATAGACCACCTGTTCTGCGAGCAATATGCCCAGCCCACTTGCCGATTCTTCTACGAATATCTTTATTCCTAATTCGATCAAGCACGAAAACTCCGTAACTATATTTGTCGCATTGCAATATTTAATTATTTATTTTGTTTCCGAGTAAGAAACAAAGTTAAAAGATTAACTAACTCTTTGAACTTTCAAACACATTTAACATTTTAAGGTACCTACGCTTTGATCCGATTCAATCGTTCCTAACTTTACGTACAGTCACCAACATAAATATATGACAACAGAAGAGGCTAGAAAGAACGGGGTGGGTTTTTAGTCAGTAAGAGTCTGACACTATCTCCCGCTCCACCCAAGAGCGGGGGTTGTCATAAGATGATTTTTGCCCATCGAAAAAAAAAGGTTCTGGCTGGAAAACTTCGTAAGGAAATGTTCTAGAACCAAAAATTCGAAGACATGTGACATTCACCAACCACTTCTAGAGAGGAAGCCTGTATATCAAATGTATATCAAGCAGCATAAGCTTTAGATGTCTTGATCTTGAAGGCACCTAAATTTTATGCTGCTGCCTGTACCTATATATACTTAAACATATACCCACTTGTGTAATAAACTTTGATATAAGTACTGAGAAACAATAATACCTAACGTTCTCAAAATGGCGGCGTGCGAATGGCGGGAAAAGTCATTACGTATTGAAAGCGATTTGTACAAGTTCAGTTCAGGTTTTATTCAGTTAAGAAGTTGGGAGTATGGGTTAAGAAATATGGTTTTAATAGAATTTAATTGTGAAAAAGTTAGAAGCTTTAGGAGTAAAAGAAATAGTTCCATTTAGGTACAGGAGCTCTGGTATTTTATTTGATCGCGTTTTCGTTGAATTCTGAGTTGCGTTTGGTATTAATCATTTATCAAAATTAAAGCTAGAACTACAGACCAAGGCGCACTTGGCCCACGCTTGATTTGTACATAGATCGACGTCACGTGGCGTCGCGTTGCGTGGATCTAGTGTAGCTCTCAAGTCAAGCACAAGTTTATATCAATTAAAAAAAAAAATATCTTTCAAAATTTATATGTCATCTTCATCATCATCATTCTAGCCGAAAGACGTCCACTATTGAACATAGGCCTCCTCCAAGCGTCACCACAGCGACAGTTAATGTGCGTCTCACATCCATCGAATTCCCGCGACCCTGACCAGGCGTCATTAGTCCTCCTTGTGCTTGTGCACGCTGAGCCTCCCGGTACGCGGTTGCCACAAATAAATCCGGTAAATTCAAACGAGCGAAGCCGTAAATAAAAGCTAGTACTATATTGCCTAGTTACACGTGTCTCTTCTGTAAAATATTCCTAATCAAGTTATGACCTGAATAACAAACTAGACTCCCACGTGTCTTACCAATAATTGTTACTATAAGTGTTATAGAAGGTCGAGTTCAATACTTAACTCTGTTTTCTATTTTTGGAGTTAAATCAGTTCAAATTTGACTTCAAAATTTTTGTCTGTAGTATCCTCAATTAATCCCTAAATATTTGAAACAGTAGTTTCTTTAACAAGCTCTTTATCATCAGCTAGCTCGTTCTCACTAGAGTTGCTAACCGTATAATTATATATTAATTATAGTATTGAACTGTATTTCAGGTCTACCGTGTTGAAGAAATATACTGGGTTATTTGTAAAACAGTGGCAACCTATCAGGCCTATGTTACTAACAATTACATCATAAACAACAACTTTTGTTTCATGCATTTTTAAGCAAGCGATAGTACAATAGGGAGGGAGCGGAGATCGGGCGGCGGGGGGGCCTTGATGCGCTTGCGTCGCGTCATACTAACGTAGGTAGATATAGCCAAATACAGAGTTGAAATGTATTAGATAGAAAAATGAAATCTTGAAAGTTTTTTTTTTTTGTAAATGAATTATGTTTTGTAAAAAGTTGTAGAACAAAAGTTGTTGTTTATGATTTTAGAAATACAGTCCTGCAAGGTTGTTATTGTTTTAGAAGTAATTCGGTATAGTGTGCAAAATTATTATAATTTCAGCACCGTATTACCATATAGACTCTTGTCTATATAGTAGACAAGAGCCCAAAATAAAAATTTTGACCAGTACCAATAGCCAAGTTGCAATCGTTGACGATAGTAAAATACTTTAAATTCACGGGAATGACGTCATCTCAGCGCTCAGTCACGTGGTCAGGATAAAAGAATCGGGGGCGTGGCCAAATTGAGGCGTTCGACGCAAGAGAAACGGTTGTAAGCCTCCCGGCACACGTGCCTAAAAAAAACGCCACTTCAAGCTTCTTTTTGAGACGGCCTTTTTTGACGCCTATGTGCGGGGACAGTAACTCGACTAGGGGGGTTGGTTAGTAACCAAGCGTGAAATAAATATAAATGCTACATCTTCTTTGAAAAAAGTACCCAATCCGTTTTCCCTGAGCTACAAAGAGTAAGTAGAACAAATTCCTACCTAATACTTCTCTAATAATAACGAAGACTGATGAATAAAGCCACGGATGATGCAACAACATAAGATCTTATGGGGGATAAGCCAGCTATTTTACCTACACGGAAAATTTTATAGGAACAATGATTAAGCCAATAATAGGTAAAACTCGTCTACCAGTCATGGTAAAATGGGATGAATCGGCTTTCTGGCTCAAGAAAGTGTTGATTTTAGGAAAATATATTTACGAAGAAAAATAGGAGAGTGAAATAGGTTTATTTTTAATAAGCAGGTAGGTTTTTAAAGGAACATATTCCCTAGATATCGCTTTTAGCGATATGAACGCCCATTGTGACACCCTATTAATTTTAAGCTTCTACTGAAACTGTATTTATGGTGTACAATAAAGATTGTATCTCTCTATCTATCTATTTAAAAACCTATGTAGATTTTCGGGGCATGGTCTACACGTGTACCTAATTCTATCTATATTCATTCAGCCGTTTCAGTGTGAAGAAGTAATAAGCACACATACAGACTAACGAACTTTTGCTTTTATACTATTATCTGCGTTGTTCTAACAATCTTCTACTGCTTTCAAATACTTCGGATTTTGTTCATTCTGCTTCACATATACTGTCCATACTTCTGTGGAATTCGTTTCCTCTTGATATCAAGACGGACGCTTTAGAGTGTTTTTAATATCGTGCGGAGTGCGGATATCATCACGCATGCGGGTTTGCTCCCCATGCAGAAAATTACAAAAAAAACCGCGTCCCGCGTGCGTACTCCCCGCCTAACAATAAATACTTGTATGGTCATTTGCGGGGGTAAGGCGTGCAGGACAATTCCGCATGCGTGATCAATCACAAAATTATAAGGCAGTTATGGGACCTGGTTGACGGTCATCGGGCCAACCGGGTGACTGAGGGGTGGTTTTGCTTCCACATCCAGCTGTGCTCCTAATGCCAACCTTAACCTGCCGTAACCGGCTCAGTACTTAGTGTTGGTGATGTCCACCTTGTGACGTTTTTTAAATAATTTTGAGAAAAAAATATAACATGGTGTGAAATCGATTGAGTTACTGATTCTGATCAATCTTTATTCAGTTTCCGCATAGGTATATACTAAAAAGAATGTTATACCAATATGTAGGTTTATATTATATTAAATATATTTATATTTTATGTATTATACTTTTTAATAAATAAATATTTGTATGATACTCGTAGCAAGAATTGAAGTTTTGGAGGTTATACTCGTAGACCCGATATAATAGACATGAAATGATTGATATATAATTATCTATTTGTACCTTATTATTATATCTAACCCATGCTGTCCCACTGATGGGCAAAGGCCTCCTATTCGTGCCTACAATTTGTTATTTCATTGCTAGCTCTTTAAATGCTTTAAGTTCCACAGTGGGACTTAAGAAAAAAGGCTCCAAATGTCTTAAGTCCCACAGTGGAACTTAAGGGCTTGGTCAGGATTGGTCGCTAAATATCTGTGGTTGTGTTGCAAGTAGCAATATGTTCTGTATTTATATGAAAGAAATGGTTCATTCACTCTTTATTTTAATATATTTCAACAGCAGCAACATTATTTTGAACGAATTAAAAAATAAATAACTTCATCTGACATTTCACGTCTGACGATTGGCGCGAGTGCGAATTTTGTGTGTGTGTGTGTCTCGAAACAAACGATGAATACTGGCAGAAAACGGTAAGTTTTCTTGTAAAAATCTATATAGAATTACTGAGAAATAAGTGTAGATTCCTTATTGAGTATTTGTTTTTCAAAAAGTAATGATTATACAGGCGAAAAAAGTAACGAAAGTTTAGACTTAACATTTTTTTCCATAATGGCCGTTGTGTTATGGCATGTTTTTGCTACAAATATTCTCGTAAATAGTTTGAAATACAATATAAGTAGTTAGCATATTTACCTATGAACAAAATAAAAGTAATATATACTAATATTATCACGTATTGAATCATAACTGTGTGTCAAAGAGAAAAAGTCGTTAAAATTGGCGCCAACTGCGACGCGCAATGGCAGTTGGCGGCACAAAGTACTGTCTGCAAAAAAGATTATTATTTTCAAATGTTGGTTGGATTTTTATTATTATGTAAACATCTATCGTTTATATTATTTTCATAATATCGATTTACTTATATCTGAATGTAATATGTATTACGTGGAGTTTATGTTCCCAATTTTTTTTTGTTATTATTATTTCCTTTATTCACTAAATATTTAAATAAAAAACATTTAAAAATATAAAAAATATTATTATTATTTTTGTTTACTTATGTGAAGTTTCATATTGTTTTTAGGATGGCGAAATACGCCGCTACGGAGCGGTCCAGGAGTGTGACCCCCGTAGCGGGTATAGAACGCGGGCCAAACCGGCAGAGCGCGGCTCGGCGGGCCCTATTACTGGAAAGTCTTAGGGCCACCCCGGTACGCGACCTGGATTCCCCAACGCCACGGTAAGTTTCTTTTTCATAGCGTTACCTACTATATTTATTTAGTTACAGTGGAGTAATTTGTATTTCTTACTTTAGCCTCCACGCGCTCACCGTTCAGGCGACACCTGGAGGGTCGCTCAATGTGCGCGACTCCGTGCTGCTCGAGCAGACCCCAGGTGGTCACCTGCGCATCGGAGAAGCTAGACAAGCCAGGCAACCCAGCCTGGACTTGTCTCTCTGGTAAGTTACCTCTCCTTCCTAGAATATCTCCATGGTACGTGGGTGGCAACGAATATGGTAATATGGTTATATTTTTACGATATTGTATTTATTCATAGTTCCGATGTGGTTGAGCGTGTGGAGGCATTAGACATGTCAGAGGATGAAGCATCGGAGCTGCTGCAGTCTCATCCCTGGCATGTCAAGAGGTGGATGCGGGACCTGCCGGGGGCCAGCGAGCCGGAGAGGGCTGGTGAGCGGCCGGGAGTCAGCGACACGCCGGGGGCTAGCGACACGCCGAACAGCAACACGGTTTTTCTTGCTCCTCTCGCGCCTAGCGCCAGATCTGAGGTGACTGTCGCTGCCGAAGTTGACGTTCGTCCATCGACTTCGACGGTGACAGCACTTTCACAGACGGTGCCTAGGCGTGATGGCAGTGAATTGGACAGCGACTTCGATGACGAATTCGATGTCCCGGTCATGCCAGTTGTCGGGAGGGATCTTCCTGACACCGAGGAGTTAGACGAACCGTTACAAGATTTTGTAAACGAGATCGATACGGGGATGGATGACGCTGCCGATTCTCTTTTGGGTACCTCGGCTATTTTCACGTGGTCACCGGACTTTGATTCGTTTAGGGGTGTTCGTGGGGAGTTCTCAGGTCCTACCCCTGGGCCAATCAAAGACTACGAGACGCCTTATGATGCCTTCACCGACATATGGGATGAGGATATCATAAGGTTGATCGCCACGGAAACTAACCGATATGCCCATCAGACAATCGAGTGCATGCGTAACGCAGGGACTTTGAAACCATCATCTCGCCTTCATTCGTGGACTGACACTAATGCAGACGAAATAATGGTTTTTTTCGCGATGTTGATGTATATGGCTATCGACCCGCGTACGTCGATAACTGAATATTGGACATCAGACGAAGTTCTCCAATTACCGGGGTTCAGAAATCTTATGTCCTTTAATCGGTATACTCTGTTAAATAAGTGTCTTCACTTTGTAGACAATGTCGCTGTCCAGAGTCAGCAGTTGTCTCAATCTGGAGTATCTTCTTCAGCAGGGGTGTCACGTAGGCTGGGTAAGTTGGCACCTATTATTGAACATCTCGGAAAAAAGTTCAAAGCCTTGTACAACCTAGGACCTGACATCAGCATCGACGAGTCTTTGACCTTATTCAAGGGCCGCTTGTCCTGGGCCCAAACAATAAGGTCAAAGGCTGCGCGATTTGGAATCAAGTCATATGAGCTATGTGAGTCCCGCACTGGCTATATGGCTAGGTTCCAAATCTACACGGGCAAGGATGACAGTTCCAACGGTGATCTATCACTTGGCGTCGATTTGGGGGGGAAGAGCACGAAAGTGGTTCTTGAACTATTGCAAGGTCTTGAACATCGGGGGCATTGTGTGGTGATGGATAATTATTATAATTGTCCATCATTAGCACGATACCTCAAGAGTTTGGGCTTTGATTGTTTAGGAACCCTTCGTGTGAACCGTCGAAACGTCCCTAGTGACTTAAAGGTATCGAAGAAAGTGAAGAAAGGGGATATGATATCTCGCCATTCTGGAGACGTATCCATCATTGCATGGATGGACTCCAAGATGGTGAATATAATATCCACCTATCACAGACCCGATACCTATAATGGAACTAGGGCTGGTAAACCGACTGTGAAACCGGTATGTATAAAAGATTACAACAAGTCCATGGGGGGTGTTGATCTCAAAGATCAAAAACTCTCCATGTACCTGTTGGAGCGAAAGAGAGGCGTGAAATGGTACATGAAAATGTTTAAAAGGCTACTGAATGTGAGTATACATAATGCGCTTGTGATGTACCAAAGTTCTCTGAAACGTACTGATAGATTGCCTGTGACGCATCGTGAGTTCCGCTATGCGCTTGCTCAATCTCTATTTAAACGGCATCGCCCCTGTTCAATAGAGATCAGTCTGGCACCAGTGGAAAACATGAGGCTGAGGCGAAATATCATGCACGAGCCAGAGCACTTGATGGGACGTGAGAATAAAAAGAGATGTGTGATTTGTCAACGGCAGAAGAAATCCAAAACCGTTCACTCAAGGTGCATCACGTGTGACGCATATCTTTGTTTTGGGGACTGTTGGAGAATTTGGCATTCTGCAACAGAGCTCCCAGGCGTAGATATACGTGGGCGAAAACGGATGCGCAACGAGTAAACGTTTTTGGGGTGTGGATGTGGATTACGACTGTGTTTGAATGTGATGGTGATCCGGAGCTCTCGCATGAGGGTCACGTTTTGACGGGACGCCTAACCGTTTATGTATCTCGTTTGCTACTTCTTTCGTTGCTGTTATCGGGGGCGTTACGGCTATCGGGGACGAAACGGTAGCGTGGTAGCGCCTTTTGGCGTCTGCATTGATATCTGATCGATATCAGTCTGGGTTTGTGCATTTGTGAATGATATGTTACGGGACACATATCAGACTGGGTTTGTGCATTGGGAATGATATCTTACGGGGCAGATATCAGTCTGGGTTTGTGCATTGTGGATAATATCTTACGGGACAAATCTGATTTTGTAAATAAAACCCACGATAGGTACGGCACAAACCTTTTTTTAAACATTTGTAAATTTTGCTAAAGTTTAGCTAAAATCAGGACAAACCCTTCAGTATACTAGCTGTTACAATAAAGTGTACCTATCTTATTTTTTCACAACATAATTATGTTCTTATATGTACGAAAACATTTGTAAATTTTGCTAAAGTCCGGCTAAAATCAGGACAAACCTTTCTGTATACTAACTGTTACAATAAAGTGTACCTTTCTTATTTTTTCACATTATAATGTTCATAAATATACGAAAAACATTTGTAAATTTTGTTGAGGTCTGGGTAAAATCAGGACGAACCTTTCAGTATACTAGCTGTTACAATAAAGTGTACCTATCTTTTTTTTCACAACGTAATTATGTTCTTATATGTACGAAAACATTTGTAAATTTTGCTAAAGTCTGGGTTAAATCTAGACAAACTTTTCATTATACTAGCTGTTACAATAAAGTGTACCTATCTTATGTTTTTTTTGTGTACAAAATGTTTTTATTGTTTTATTATTAAATAATTATATACATTCCTTGAAAATAAAATGCATTTTATTTCAAACCTCTCGAAGCCCTTTCTTAGATATCATTAAGAAAGGAAGATTGCTGTTAACTAAGTAAACAAGTGAACAAATAATAATTATTAATTTATTTTCAAACATAAATAGCAACAATCATTAGGTACTTTGAGATAATAAAGGGTGTTACACCCTGTATATACAACGATGTAGTTCCGTTTTAATAGCAGCTTTTATCATTGCTTCTTGCCAAATCGCATGATCCTAGGTCAAGGTTTGATTCCCTTTGCAAATGTATGAGAAATGTGACATAAACGTCTTTTTAACGTTTTTTTGCACCCTTTTGCTCCTTTTGTTGCTATTTAGGCTCTACGACTACGTAGGCTCTGGCGTAGCACGGTCTACCTACGAAACGTACGTAAATTAATATTTTTATTTTTTTTAGGTATGTTCTTTCTCAAAAATGCATTTCTTTGAGATTTGGTCTGCCATAACTGGAACAGTTACTCAGAAACATCAACACGTGTTGGGAACTGTTCTAGTTTAAATCCTAATAAGATTAAGTTCTAATAAGCATAAAAACAAAATTTCCTTGAAAATAATAGTAAAAATAACATTGAATTATTTTCTACTCAGAAACATCAACACGTGTTGGGAACTGTTCTAGCTTAAATTCTAATAAGATTAAGTTGTAATAATCATAATAACAAAATTTCCTTGAAAATAATAGTAAAAATAACATTGAATTATTTTCTACTCAGAAACATCAACACGTGTTGGGAACTATTCTAGCTTAAATTCTAATAAGATTAAGTTCTAATAAGCATAAAAACAAAATTTCCTTGAAAATAATAGTAAAAATAACATTGAATTATTTTCTACTCAGAAACATCAACACGTGTTGGGAACTGTTCTAGCTTAAATTCTAATAAGATTAAGTTGTAATAATCATAATAACAAAATTTCCTTGAAAATAATAGTAAAAATAACATTGAATTATTTTCTACTCAGAAACATCAACACGTGTTGGGAACTATTCTAGCTTAAATTCTAATAAGATTAAGTTCTAATAAGCATAAAAACAAAATTTCCTTGAAAATAATAGTAAAAATAACATTGAATTATTTTCTACTCAGAAACATCAACACGTGTTGGGAACTGTTCTAGCTTAAATTCTAATAAGATTAAGTTCTAATAATCATAATAACAAAATTTCCTTGAAAATAATAATAAAATAATAACATTGAATTATTTTCGTTAGAGTTTTTTTGCAAACACTACCGGTCAAGCAAAATGGCCGACGGCGAAGGTCGACGTTCGCAGATTTTTTGTCGGTTTGCAAAATAATTTGTTGTGTCATGCAAATAGTGTATGTAGTAGTGATATTTAGTATGTTATGAATGTGTAAACATATGTGCCATCGTATTCTAGTGTAGTTTTGGTGAATATATTTGTGGATTCGGCGTATTGTGATAAAGTGTGAAGGTTATGTGAATGAAAATTATCAAAATGAAAACATATCACGTCACTGCAATGTCAGGTCAGTTTTATTTCATTACGTAGCAGTTTTAGTAGATAGGAAAACTAATGAGGATTCTGGGAAGGTATCATTTATATTTTGTTATTATCGATTTAACGGTATAATCTTCGTTTTTCTGAAGGCCTACCTAACGTTATGACCTTGCTCGCAAAATCGGCGTCAGTGACGTAAAGTGCGTGTTCGGCAGTTTGGCGAGCGAAAGGCTAGTAAATAATTATATATTTTATACGGTGTCTGGTAAATTTGGGTAATAATAGAATAATAGTTCCGTGCCATAATAAGCGATGATTAAAAACTAAAAGATGTGACTTACCCACAAGTTCTTATTACTAAGATATTTTTAATATCTTTCTATCCACGCACACGGGCCTTAAAAAAACGCTACCACTAAAAAACGCTTGAAGCGACCACAAAAAAACGCTAGAAGCGGCTGCAATAAAACCGCGCGACACTTCTTGTGTCCGGTGAAGCTTGAAGGCACTACAAGCATTTTTTTTGTGTTGTCACCGCCGCACACGAGCCACAAAAAAAGGCCGCCTCAAAATTAAGCTTGAAGCGGCATTTTTTTGAAGCCCGTGTGCGGAGACAGTTTGTTGTCATGTTATTATAACGTAATTAAATAAATCCCTGAAGTAATGTAGTATCTTGGAGGTATGCAGAATAGAGTGTAAAAAAAAGAAGAAAAGGAAGGATTGTCCAACCAGGTGGGTGTTATGTCCGGTTCGGGGAACTGCCCTATAGATAATTTCAGGCCGTATATATGTTCAAATCGCGCGGAGAACTTACTCTAGTTGCGCGATTTTTTTATTTCACTACAGTATACGGGTATTTCTCTCCTAGAGAAGAGGCCTGAGTCCCAGCAGTTGGAACACCAAAAAAGGTCGATGATGATGCTGACGGGTATTTACGTTAGAAAATATCAAACGAGCATTCACACTCTCGGTGTAGTGGGACAGAGTGTTGACTTTTCCTGACTAATATCCTCCTGTATTCCTTCAGTTGCCTTTCGCGGTCTGGGGCCGCGATAACTCTTTCGATTAATCCCACATTCATGGCAAGCATCGGCCCTAACGGGCCCTGTCAACGTTTATCCGCAATGTTTTTTTTTTGTGTCGGCCATTATAATTTGACTACCTACATTAAAAAATAATGCAACCTGACCTCTTTCAAATCTGTCGAGAAAATGAAAAACAAATTTAAGAATAATTAATTAAAATTCGGAATTCAAACCAAAAAAGGAAAACTGCTTTTTAATTTGAATTCTGAATTTAAATATTGTATTTTAAACTGAATTTAGGTAATAAATAATTGAAGTAAGTACATAATTATATTATTATACTTATTGGCAATATTTAAATTCAGAATTTAAGACAATTATTACTTTTTGATTTAACAATCTATAAGTCATATGTGATAAAGATCGCAACTAATACCCTCTTTTGCATTCATTGCTCTGGATTTACTGTATGTTTATTTAATGGATTATTTCTGAATGTTATAAATTAATTAATGTACGACAAAATTTAAACACAATGCAAATTGTTAGATGAATAAATAAATGAAATGAAAATAATGCTTTTATAAGTAGCACTAAGAATGTAATTGATTTCTTAAAAATCAACCTGTTAAAGTTGAGTTGGTAAGTTGATGAGTAACTTTAGTTGGAGGCGATGTACTCAAATTATATCGAATAAGAAATTCAAATTTAGCATAATATTTGATTAAGCATAACAATAAATACATAATATAATGATTTATGGTTAGGAGGTTCTCTTCTCTGGAGCCTTGACCACCGGTAGCTTCATCATCATCATCATCATCAGCCTTTTTAATGTTCCCACTGCTGAGACTCAGGCCTCCTCTCTAGGAGAGGGAATGGGTCGAAGACACGTGATATTCACTAACCCGCACTGGCGGGTTAGTGAATATCACGTGTCTTCGAATTTTTGGTTCTAGGACATGCCGGTTTCCTCACGAGGTTTTCCTTCACCGTTTTGAGAGCAGTGGTGATAAAATAAATTACACAAAAGTAATGTGCCTGGCTGGGTTCGAACCCGCGACCTACAGCTAAGTCAGGGCTATTACCACTCGGCCACCACTGCTACAACGGTAGCTTAAAATATCGGGAACAGGGCTGTTCCCTATATCGGTTGAATATTCTATTATATAGGTATATACCTATATTTTTTACGAAACATTTAAAAATGTATTCATTACGTTATAATAATAACTAATAAAGATACAATGATTTTATTAAGCATAATGATAATATCATCATTTTTACTTAAAGATCATTATTAACCAAGTATTTTTTGAAGCCGATCGTCCCTTCAGTAATGTAAACTTAAGTAATAATCTGTAGGTTACAAATAGCGGCTGTCATAGGTTGTTTTTTATAAATAGTAGTTGCTGTTCACTTTACAATAAATCACAACTATGTGTCCATTAAAACTAACTTCTAATGGACTCCGATAGTGCGATATCGGTCAAAATTATTGTTTCCACAATCAATTAAACATAAAATTGATCTTTTTAATTAATGTATAGCTTTAATGTTGTCTACTAGCTATAAATTTTTAAAGTAGAACTATACTGCTCACACGTGTGGCACACTCGCCGATCTGGACGCGTCGGTCTCCATATATTTTATATGGAAACTAGACTTGTAGAGTTACACTTGATACACGCCACGTGACGCCGCGTGACGTGGTTCTACGTAAAAATCAGGCGTGCTACACGTGTGCGTCGATCAAATGTAGTCCTAGCTTTATTCTACAAACTAACTTGATTATAAAAACTAAAACATATAATATCATCTAAAATATATCTATCTATTGACAGTAGCGGTTTCGCCCGTTTTTTTTTTCAGTGGGTAAATCATCTAATGAAATCCCCCGCTCTTGGGCGGAGCGGAAGATAGTGTCAGAATTTTACTGACTAAAATCACACCCCGTTCCTTTGTGCCTTCATACCGGGGCTGAGCTGGCTTTCAAAACTAACCCTGGCCCCAGTAGGCTTCGACCCAGCTGGGAAATTGAATACATATATATACTTGTAAGTTTATTTTTAACCATAATGGAAGATATCGACTAATAGAAGATTGTAATTACCTCAAGATCGTGTAACTATTTTAAACTGTCAATAGTCAATAACAATAATTTGATATAGGCATAATTATAGCAACAAAAAATCCTGAAAGACACAAATAGCTCATTATGCTACAATTATCTTTATAAAAATATATATATTTTTTTGTAAATAGTAGTACATTACGAGTATGATAATTATAAGTGTGAAATGTTAGTGATTATCGTCGAGGCGGTATTTATACCCGAGCCATGGCGAGGGTCTTAAGAAAGCTGAGAACGGTAATCATTAATTACTCACGTGTATCATACGACATTTTTCAATATACTTGTGAAGAAATTAACTGTAAAACTTGTAAACTTTTGTAGCGGTAAAAATCTGTTTTCAACTAGTGCTTGACTCCAATTCCACCTAATAGTAAGCAGTAATGCAATCGTAGATGGAGAGGCGCAAAGTCTATGTACTCTAGCCTTGAAAACATCTAAATTATAAAGTCAAAATCAAATCGTTTATTACAAACCAATTGTAAAATGATGACAATAACATATTATTTTTTTGTCTTAGCAGCCTTTTTCAAGCATTGCATTTATTTATCATCCACCTCACCCATTGATATACAAAAAAAACCATTCTAATTCAATGGCCTCACCTTTTTTTACGATGGGCAAAAATCATCCAATGACAACCCCCGCTCTTGGGTGGAGCGGGAGATAGTGTCAGACTCTTACTGACTATAAACCCACCCCGTTCCTTCTAGCCTCTTCATACCGGGGCTCGAGCTTCTTTTCTGATAACCCTGGCCCCAGTACAATGGCCTCACCTTATCATCCCACTTTAACATGCATAAAAAATCAGGACCTCAGCAGACAAATTATTCCAGTCCTTCGATGTAAGTAGTACAAACGACGAAGCGAAACGTATATATATATATATATTGAGGCCAAATCTTAGAATTAATCTCCTCCTAATATGACCAAACAAAACAGGCCATCTTTACCAATATTATAAAAAAGCAAAGTTTGTTTTTTTGTTTGCAGGAGGTAATCTCTAAAAATACTGGTCCGATTGCGAAATATTTTTCTTCGATAGTAAGCTGCTTTATGCCTGAGTAACATAGGCTATATTTTATGTATATAGGCGAAACCAAAGACAAAAGCTAGCTATAGATAAATTACACCCACAAGTCAATGAAGAGAACTCAATTAATTGAAAAATACACGCCCAAATACTTTCAGTCAACATCAATAAAGATTAGAGCGACCAAATAAATACGAGTTTTTTTCTTTTTGTCTCAATTTTCTCGAAACACAAAGCTGCTTAACAAATAATAGGTGTCTTGCCCATTCAACCGACTAAACAGTTTTGGAGATTACCTCAAATAGAATTTTCTGTCTTCACAGTCAGTAAATACAGACGGTAATAGTATCTTGTTCATCCAATATCGTCGACTCAAGAAAACTTATTAGTTATTGTCTCTTGACTAAGCCTTATCTTCCGGCTATCACGAACAGTATAAAAATAGAGAAAAATGGTTCTTTGAACGTTGGAAATTTTCGCATTTTTATTGAAATATTTTAACGATAGGATGACGACGCTATAATGGCATTGAGGAGCTGGATATCAGAAGCTATGGACGTATCTTTGGAGTTTAGTGTTTCTAGATTAACGACCTATATATGTCGTGGTCAGATCATAGAAGTTGGCGACTTTGTGATATGGCCAAATAAAACTGGCCAGAATGTTTTAAACATTTAAGTTTAATGATATTTCTATTCTCGTTTAAAATGGTCTAACGAAAGTAGGCCAATGTATATAATATAGGTATGTATGTATTTAGAAATATATAAGTATAGTTAAAGGTTGTACTAGTACCCATAGCTCTAGCTCTGTTTATTTTGGGACTAGTTAGCGTTGTGTGAAAGTTATGGAACATTATTATAATAAATTACTTGTTATGATTAAGCTAGGTAGATAACAATTATTGATTTTAATTGAAATTAAGGCTTTGCGATCACATTGGGTGAAGGAAAGAGTTACGAAGGCCCTGGAATGCAAAAAGGAAATGAAGGAACACATGTCGGTTTTAGTCGGTAAAAGTCTTCCACTCTTGCTCCACCCAGACTAGGAGAAATTATGGTTTCCCACCCAAAAGAAAAAGTCACGCATTTACGATATTTATCTTACCTAACTATTTCAATTACTCTTTGGTTGATCTTTACATTACTGTGAGACGGTCTCACAGTATCAAATTTTAATTTTAGCTGATATAGACACACATTCAGAACCATTTGCAGAAAAAACATAGGTTTAAACAATAATTGTACGATCAATTTTGAAAAATATACATCAAACGAATAATTTGGCTGATGAATACCGTGATACGCCCACGTGATAGACTGTATAAGTAATACCTAAACATAACAAATGAAAACTTCGTATAGGATAACGGATTAACTAGAAAATTTTATGTTCCGTGGTTCCTGGTTCATTACTAAGAACACTAAGCTTCCTTACTGTTAATTTTGAGGCTAATTAAGTATCTACTTATACTGGTTTCGCGGAATAAGTCTATTTTAGTAACATTTTGTGCAATCTTACTTTCAGGAACCTAATTATGTAAACTAGAACGAAATAGGTTACCTAAAAATGTAAGTTCAACTAAATTCCTGAGAAAGTTTTACTCAAATTTTTTACTGTTTTAATCTAAGTTCACTACATCAAAATAATAGTCTTATTTAGCTTAGAATAAATTGACCTGTTAACTTGTATAATTTTCTTTTTTCAGATGTCAAATTGATTTACCTAAATAAAATTTTTACACTTTTAAAATAAATTATTACATACCAATTTTTATGAGTTTTCCATTCCTTGTGAACTTGTCGATATTTTAAAAATTATAAGCCTAAAATTTTCTTTTAATTTGTTTTTATTTTTCGTTAAAAAATAAAGGAAGTATAAATTTGATTTCCTCTTTCGATTCAATATACTTTAGAATCACTGTTAATGAAAAAAACTAATTAATAAGATAATTGTAGACTTCGTTCAACAGGTGAAGAATATTTACGTCACAGAGCACAGATTAAATAGTCGATTATTTTATTGAGTGTCAAAACGCGCGCGCTACGGTCGGGCTAGCGAGCCCACAGCCATTCGCGACGAACTGCGAACGAGCACTGATTCGGCATTGGACGATGTTTTCCAAAGGTGAGGATATCGCGCACCCTCGGCCACTTTCGGCTGCCTTCGGGGAACTCATCTCGATTCGATTGTGTTGAAAGAAACATATTTCGAATTAACACCATTTGAATTAAGAAAAAGTTTGAAAGCGCGTTTGGAATTCCGAACCAGCCAGCATGCATTTTTGATTGGCGTCTGTTTCTTTGTGAAAATGTTTGAAAGAAAATACAAACAATACGTACGTGGCGTGCCCTTTTTTTTAATGGTGAAGTCGGTTTCAAAACAATTAGAATAATATTATGTTGAAATACTATTCTATGTTAATTTTAATCTTATTTTTGTTTATACTTAACGACAATGTAGTATTTTGATATAAAGTTTTAATATCGAAAGAAGCTTTCAAAACTTTGAAATCTTGATAGGATTAAGTTATGAATTATTTATCTACAATAATATTAGAATTATATTCTTAGTAAGTTGTCAAGAAACCTTAAGTTAATGAACCTTTGGTGTGCCATTTTATGTCTGATTTATTGCAAAAACGTGGGCGGAAATGCACTCAGCTGAAAGCAGGCTTTTCAGCAGTGAACTGTGTTGTGTAGACTTTGACGCTTTGATACCTGATTTTCAGACCAAAATACATCTACACGAGTTGATTTACCTTTGTGGAGAAATGTTCGTGCATATTGTACGTGGGTGTCTGAATTGAGTATTTTGAATTTGGAATGTACAATATTTAAGTATCTACTTAAATGACAAATTGTGACAAATTTTCAATCTAAAATAGAATTCGAAAAATAGAAAATTTTAAATGTTATTAAAGTTTTGTGCCGTAAACACGGTTCGTTAAAAAAAAGAAAACCGATTTTTTGCCGCAATTTTTTTTTTAAACATTGAATTGCAATATCGCTTGATATTTTAAGCTCGATTTTCTCAATAGCCATTGAATCTAAAGTGGATCATATGTAAGTAGATCGTGCTACGAATATAAAGGTCGATAATATCAATTAACAACTGTTCGGCGTAAATAAATTTTTATTGAAGTTATTTTATATTTAGAAAATTGAATATTAATAAGAACACCTACAAATGGTTTACACTCATAGTGGTTGATTAAAAATACTGTTAGCAATTCAATATTTGTACATAAATTAATACGTTTTCATTATTATGTTAACCTAAGGTATGAATTTCATTATTTAAGAGGCGAATAAATTAATTGAAAAGTGATTAATTATTATTCAAATACATTTCATAGATAGAGTTTGGTTTAATAAACACCTTTTTTATAAAGTTTCCAATAAATTGTTATAAAAAGAGAATTTTGTATTTATTACACTCATTACATAATTTTTTACATACATACATAATCAGCCTTTTGAATGTTCCCACTGCTGGGACTCAGGCTTCCTCTCTAGGAGAAGGACTGGGCTGTGATCCACCACGCGGGCCCAGTGCGGGTTGGTGGATGTCACATGTCTTCGAATTTTAGTTCTAGAACATGCCGGTTTCCTCACGATGTTTTCCTTCACCGTTTTGAGAGCAGTGGTGATGAAATAAACTACACAAAGTAATGCGCCTGGTTTGAACCCGCTACCTACAACTCGTAAGTCGGGGCCGTGGCAGTGGTGGCCGAGTGGTATTATTTTGTACTGAATTGCTCAATTATTGACCTCAACTGTACGTGCAACTGCTGTATACAATTTTATTACCGTACTTGCTGATTGATATTCACTATAATTTATTCCTGAGGAAAAAGCACCTCATCATTCTCACTATTTCAGCCGGAAGATGTCCGCTGCTGGACATAGGCTTCCCCCAAGTCACCATAACTTCCGATCCTGTACGTCTCGCTTCCATCGCATTACCACAACTCTCACTAGGTCGTCGGTCCACCTTGTGGGAGGCCTTCCAACGCTGCGTTTTCCAGTGCACGGTGGCCACTCTAGAACCTTTTCTAGAACAAAGTAAACTATTTTTCAGCTACTTTTTTAAATATTAGATATATAAGCTATAGTAAGGCCGAAGATGGAGCACGCTTGCCTAGAAGTAACCTATTCACTCTTAACTTAAAGACTCCTAGGTTGTAACTATCAGGATACACAAACTCTGGCAGGTAATTCCACAAATAATTCCATTACTTAGCTGTACGCACAAAAAATGTTGTTCCAAAACTCTTTGTACGTGGTTTAACTATTATAATAATATCCTAAAGAAAAACTGTAGGCATCCCCATAACTGACGGCGAGCCATAGGTAGCTCGCTGTCCGACAGTCCGGTAACTGTTCGGACCGAACCAAACGACGGCGCGCACTGTTCCCGCGCGCCTCAAGGAGTTGTCAGCAACCATTCAGCAATAGTAGGGGCCCAGCTGGTTCAAAGCCTACTGGGGCCAGGCTAATCCGAAAGGGAGCTAGAGCCCCGGTATGAAGGCTAGAAGAAACAGGGTAGGTTTTTAGTCAGTAAGAGTCTGACACTATCTTCTGCTCCGCCCAAGAGCGGGGGTTGTCATTGGATGATATTTGCCAACAACAAAAAAAAAACCCCATAACTTAATTCGGTACCAACTTTAACCCTTCAGATACCGTCAATTAGAGACACAATAGTAAGACAATAGATGCGCGGCCACCGGTGGTCGCTTGGGGATTCATGAATTAAAAGGCTCTCCATGCGCCTCTTAACTCACACACGACAATTTTGAAAGACCTGTTACGAGCCGATGTCTTCGCGAGGAGCGCGGAACTTCAGCCATTTATAATTATCACGTCATGACTATTGCGGAAGTGCGCTAATATTTCAGAACAACGATGTAACAATTCTACCTCTAGGTGTCACGCCTCATTTCATATTCCATCAGAAAATGAATCGGCCTACAATCCGTTTGGAATAAGAGAACCGTTGCTAAATACTTAAATTAGCAATTTGTCATTGAAATGTATTACGAGTATATCCGAAATTCCCTTCCGGATTAACAACAGTGTCTTCTATTGGCGAATTTATTTATTTATTTTGAAATTGACACACCAACGACTCATTCGCTGAATAACAATTCAGATAAAAGAACCTGTTCTTTGCAAATTATGATGAACTAGCTTTCCGCCCGTGGCTTCGCCCGCGTGGACTACAGTTTATATCGCGCGGGCAGAGACTCGTGCTCAGCAGTGGAATTATAGGTAGCCTATGTGTTATTCCAGTGTCTCTTCTACCTACCTACCAAATTTGATCTAAATCCGTTCAGTAGTTTTTGCAGTTTAGTAGGGATTATGGTGAATTTGTCACTTACAGGCGTGCACAGTACTTATACAATAAAATAGCGAATCGGTGAAGTGGTCATTATTGTGCTCAGTAAAGCGAGATCTTCACTAGACGGACGTACACGTGGACCACGCCTGATTTGTAAACGGCGCTTTACGTGGCGTCGCGTGTCGTAGATACTAGATCCACGCCCACGTAGCTCTGCAAGTCCAGTTGCCATATAAAATATACTGGGTTATTTGTAAAACACTAACAACCTTGCAAGACTGTATTACTACCATCATAAACAACAACTTTTGTTCTATGACTTTTTACAAAACATAATACATTTACCAAAAACAATCCTTCAATATTTCCTTGTTCTATTCGGCGGGGGTGCTTGACGCGATGCTAGCGCGTTAAGCATCCACGCCGACTAACCCCTTTTCCTATTATTACTATATTAATTAAAATTATTTTTATTTTTGTATAAAAATCTGATGAACTAAAATATGGTAAATTTTTAAAAGTCATAGAACAAAAGTTGTTGCTTATGATGTTAGTAAAATGGTCCTGAGAGGTTGCCAGTGTTTTACAAATAACCCTGTATAGAGACCGACGCGTCCAGATAGGCGTACGTGGTCCACGTGTGCGCAATGTAGTTCTACCTTAATGTATAGCCGCTTAATTGGAAATTGAAATGTTCGGTTATTACTGTGATGCGGGTCACAATATTGTTTGATACCAATTTCAATACAGCGGCTACGTCGCCGTGTAATTAAATTTGTTTGTTTGCGCGTACGCGCCGTGCGGCCGGCTTACGGCGGGTTTGTGATTTTTGCACACCCCCTGTATACAGAAAATATTACAGGACGAAGTTTGATGAAATTTTAATCAAAATATGTTCAAGCTCGCTTGGCAACATCGAAAAAACCTTTTTGACTTATGTATATTTTGGGATTGCCTGTTTAATTTTATGTAAACACGTTCGTTAGAGAAAATACGACTAACCAAATTAAACATAATATTATTTTCTCCATTTCCTTTTTGTTGGATTTTATTTTTCACATACCTGTGGCGTTCTGTTTAGTTTAGCAATGTGCGCGTGACGTGAGAGTAAAAGGGTGTGTAAATATTCAATTCCAGTATTTAATCACTTTAATCCTATTTAATCCTTTCCTTTTGAAGTGTAGTTTGCGTAAGAACCTTCGTAAAATCGTGGATAGGTCTGTTAAACATCAAATTCTGAACTGGTCGTGACAAATATCTATATATAGAAAAGAAGAAACTGATTGATTGAAATTTTGCTCAGAGTACCGAAATTTTGCCATACGTAGGTACGCGAGCACTAAGAGAGAATTTTCCAAAATTCACCCCTTATGGGGATGAAACCGGGATCCGAAGTTTGTTTGAAGGAACCTACTTTCGTGCAAGCGAAGCCACTGGCAAAAGCTAGTTTTGTAATACAGCGTTTGGTTGTTGCGTTTGATTCCCATACGAAACCGTATGGAGTACGAATACTTATTCCGAGTCTGGGACTCTTATGTATAATGTATGTTTTTATCTTATTTTTTATTTTTACTGTTGATAGGTTCGCGTTGGACCGCCATCTCACCTGATGGAAAGCGACAATGCGGTCGATGATGGAACGCGCTTAACCAAAAGATACCTATTCACGGATTCCCGGGTTGTAGCTATCAGGAAACAGACTCCGGCAAGGAATTCCACTTCATAGCTGCACGCACAATGAATGTGTTCCCAAAACACCTAGCGTAAGATTAAGTTTTTAAAGAATATAAAAAAAGATGATGAGATCAAGTATAGAAATTCGCAACATGACCCGCGTGGCCTAGTAATTAGGAGGATCTACATATTAAAGCGTTTCTCTTTCTAGACTAATTAATATACGTTGACAACGATTATACCAAAACCTAATCACACTTTCTGATCTCCTGAAATTCAAACTTTAATAATCCTTTCAACTGCTTTCGTACAAAGCTGAAATGTTTCGTAATTTATGATAGGGCTAATGAATTATCTAGGACATATAATAAAAGGCGAAATATCAGCTTTGCGTCGGCATTCAGCGATAAGGCACGAACCTCAGCGAGCCAGTAGAGCCAACCTTCAAACATTGTATAATAACGTAGTCTGCCCGAACTAGATGTAGAGGACATTTAGGCAAACAAATTAGAAGCTATTATGAATTAAATGTTGTTGTATAAAGTAGGTAGGGTTGCCAGGTACAAGGTACGTCTAGTAAGATTGATGGTTAATTTTTAGTAAATTGAAAGGTAAATCATATTTCTGTGAGTTTTTTTGCGAATTGTTATAAATAGGTATTGTTTGTCTTGGTATGGTCATGTAAAGAAGCGGGATTAAATGCATGTTACTAAAAGAGTTATGAGTATACACGTGGATGGTTGGAGAGGGAGAGGGAGGCCAAAGAAAAGATTGTGCGAAGAGTGATGTGAAAGAAAAGGAAGTTAGTTATAGCGAATCAGATGCGGTCGTCTCCTTCTGCAAAACAGTAATGTTAACGAAGGAGACGATCGAAAGAGTAAGGGAACGTACATTCTGCAGCCTCAGCCGCTGCGATCAAAGATGCTCCAGAAGTCTTTAGTCGCAGAGTGAGCCCCGTCACGTAGGTGCAGGCTTGTGAACGATGGGCAACGGGTAGCTCACCGTTCCCCTGTCCAATAAGGACCGAACCCAAGTCGTCAATGGAGCATTATTAATCACGCGCGCCTCAATGAGATGTCCACTTACATTGTAAAATATTTTCTGAAACTTAAAAAAAAAAGACAGTATCCCATCGGTATTGTGAACAGGGTTCCAGCTACTGGCGACCAGAGCTCTAGAGAAAGGACCCTTCAAACTATATGAGCCGAGTCCAGAAGTTTTCTGACTTTGAATCAACCGCATAATGAAAGCCTCATGAGGTGTTAGTTGAGGCTCATGGCTGTTAAGCCACTGGATGACAGAACTATGAATAACAGACCACCGATTCCACCTTCCACATGTCGATGCCCTCACAGTCTAAGTCCAGACACTTGATTATTAAATTTATCAATTTATTAGTTCTACAGTTGTCTTTAGAAAATAATTAAATCCAGTTGATAAATGAGAGCAACCTCTAGAAAAACGATTGTTACATTACGTTTTTGAACTTTGGAAATGAAAGTAAGGTCAACTTGTGAATCTAGATTGATAGGTACTTTTATCGATTCTGCGAGGATCCACAAACAAATGCCTCGTCGTAAATGTCAGCTTCCTAAACACAAACACAGTTCAAATCTTCGGGTACTTAGAACCCAAAATTAACAAAAGCGTTCTCCAAATCAAAATCACAAAACTGAATAACCAATTTTAACCTCCATACAACAAGAACATCCAATTAAAACCCCGCAATACCTTCCTATCCCCCTTTCGGCCACTTCAATCCGCCTTGAGTTCCTCAAATAGATGAACCGAATTATAGTTAACGGCTATAATGAACATTGGCCAAGTTAAGGCGTTGTCTACGCATGTGTATTACTCCCCGCGTGGCAGCGGTGTTGCCACAGTGAGAAATGGTCCCCCTACGCCACACTGACAGGGCCCCCGATTTTTCTCGAGGGATAGGCTCGCGTATATCTTGGGAGTGAGATAACGTCGGGGGATGCTGAGACAGCTGTTTGGTATACAGATAACAGTGGTATGCACGTACTTGTAATTGCGTTGTCTATTGTATTGGGAAGAGAAGTTCAATGGCTCTAAATGAATACTTGCAAATTGGCTACTAAATATAAGTCAGCTCATAAGTTATTAAAAGGACATTAATAAAGTTATATCAAACCACTAATATTCTTTAATTTTCCCATTACAAAAATAAAGATTTAGAACTTTTTTTGAATGAAGCGCGATAAATTATAAACCTTATTATTCACATCAAATTACAAATATTGAAACTATTTTAAGTCAAAGCAAACCTAAATAAAATTGATCAATAGATAAAGCACAAATATTTGTATTTATATAAGGTATGTTATTGAGGATTTTCCAAATAAACCACAAATTGTTTCTCTGAAAATCAAAGATTTGTTTATTTAATACGTCTTTACTATATTACAACGTTTAACTATGACCATTACACCTATAACTTACCTGAAAATCAAAGAAACGACATTTAAAGTTTATTAGTATCGCCTCCTCAATTATATCACTTTATTTTATCCTTTTACAATAGAATTTTTAACAATAAAATATGCAAAATAATCTAAACATCATCTGTCATTCAATCACACGTCACCCCGTTCCACAGAACATAAATTCCATTGACCACTTCAACGCGCGTTATGAAATGTCATTTCATTACATCTCCCCCCCTAAGAGCAGAAATTGTAAATAATAATTAAAGCACAGGGCAGTGCGTGCAGGCCATTTTCTAGCAATAGGCTATAATCTACACAATGCACCTACAAGTTATCTTTATATTCGTTTTCTTCTACTTCATCTACTGCTGTGACAGGTTGTAATTTTGTTATATGGAATAAAGTTGATTCTGTTTTTCTGTTGCCAGTGTCAATCTTATAAATAGAGTTTGATATTTTTTCTATTATCTTGAATGGGCCTATTTTTAATTCGTCTAATTTTTTTCTATTCAGTCTATTTCCATTTTCGACATATACACTGTCTCCTATCTCGAACTCTTGCATCTTCCTATTTCTATCAAATATTTTCTTGTTGTACTTATGGGATTTTATTGTATTCTCTAATGCTAATTTTCTATCAGCCAGCCACTTGTCTTCCTTTTCTATTGTCTTAATTTCATTTGGTAAAATACTGACATTTGTACCATCCAGTAAATATTTTGGTGCAAATCCTGTAACAGAGTGATCTGTTTCATTATATTTCTGAATACTTTCTCTTGCTATTGTTGTCCATGTTTTCTTGTTGTTTTTCTCATTTATTTTACATCTAATTTTATTTACTATTGTTTGGTTCAATCGTTCGTTCAAGCCGTTCGAAAATGGTGTATTTACAGCTGTAAAAATTAGTTTAATATTATTCTCCTGTAAATATTGTTTAAATTCTTTTGAATTGATGCCAGGATATTGGTCTGTTAGAATTATTCCTATCTCATCTGTCTCTAGTACTTTCTTAGTTAGTTTTATAAAGTCACTCGCATTCTGTGTTTTGGAAGTCGCAATAAACGCATATCTTGTGTAGTGGTCTACTAAAAGGTGTAAGTATTTTTTTGTTGACCTAGATCCTCCAAAGCCACCTATAGTATCCATTGACATTATCTCAAATGGTTTTGTTGCTGGTCCTAGTTGTGACATTAATCCAAATTTCCCTTGACATCTTGATTTATTTTTTATGCATGTTTCGCATGTTTTACAAATATTTATGATATTTTTTGTTAGGTTTTTTGCTGTATATATTGGACTTATTTTTTTCTATAATTGTCTGATTCCAACATGGCATAAATCTTCATGCACCTTTTTTATAAATTTTTTACTAAACTCTTCTGAAAGTATAATCTTTTCCTGTTTCTTTATTTTTTTTATAATAGATATTATTTTTGTGTAGTAAATTTTGTTTCTTTTCTTTTATTATTTCATTTTTTTCTTGGTCTTCAACTATATCTTTTATTTGTATTAAATTAACTATTTTCAATAGTTCCTCTTGGTTATCTTCTGATTCTAATACAGGGTTTCTGCTCAAACAGTCTGCTTCTACATTTTCTTTACCAGGTATATATTTTACAGTAAAGTCATATTGAGATAGGTAATATGTGAGGTCACCCAATTCTTCATCTGTTCTGCATTTAATATTCATGTTCTCTAGAGGTTTGTGGTCTGAGTAAATAGTGATTTTTTTTCCAATTAGCCAGTGTTGCCAATATTTAACTGCTTCTTTCATAGCAAAACATTCCAAATATATAGCCTTTTTTCGTTTTTGAGTTTCATTTAGCTTTTTTGAAAAATATGCCACCGGTTTGTCTTTACCGTCTAGTTGTGTTTGTTTTAATATTGCCCCGATACCTTCTAAAGATGCATCTGTAAAGATTTTTATTGGTAAGTCTTTGTCGAATATTTCCAACACTGGTTGGGAACATAAATATTTTTTTATTTGATTAAATGATTCTTCACACTTCTCTGACCACACAAACTTTTCATTTTTTCTTAATAAATTATGTAATGGGTCTAAAATAATTGCGCTTCTTGGTATGTATTCATGGTAAAAGTTGATTTTTCCCAAAAATTGTCTAATGTTTTTTTGTGTCTTAGGAGTTGGAAAATGTCTTATCGAGATCAAATTGTCTTTAAGTGGTCTTACTGAATTGTTCTGAATTACATGGCCGAGGTACTTTACTGAGTCTGAAGCAAAGGTACATTTTTGAAGCTTCAATCTAAAGCCTTCTTGTATTATTGCCTCTAATACATTTCTTATGTGTCTTATATGTTCTTCAAAGGTGGTCGAATATATCAAAATATCATCGATATAGTTAACGGAGTATCCTGTGAGCTTGTGCTTTCTTAGGATATTGCTTAAAATTCTCTGGAAAATTGCTGGTGATGTTTTCAAGCCAAATGGAAGGCAGGTCCACTGGTAATGGCCATCTTGTGTGACGAATCCTGTTTTATTTCTATCTTCCACCCGTAGCGGTATTGCCCAAAATGCTGAGTTTATATCCAATGTAGTAAAATACTTACAGTTTCTAGTTTTGATAATCAAATCATCTATTAATGGGAAAGGTTGAGCTTGTGGAACAACAATTTTGTTTAGTTCCCTGAAATCTACACATAAGCGGGACTTTTTATTTTCTCCTTTTTTAAATGCCAATGTCACTGGAGCAGCGAAAGGACTGTAGGATTCTTCTATTAAGTTATTCTTTAGTAGCTTAGATATTTGCTCTTCAATTTCTAATTTATCCTCTATTGTACATCTGTATGGTCTTTTACTACAGTATCTATTTACTTGTAAATCTATGTGGGCTTCATAATCTCTAACTGATCCTATATCATACTTGTCTTTAGCAAAAATTGTTTTATATTGCTTTATAATTTTCTCTATCTCAATTTTTTTTTATTATCTAAATGGTCTGTGATACTTACGAATTCTTCTGTTTGTATGTGTTCATTAAAATTTATTGCAAATGTTTTTTTATTCTTTTCTTCATATCTGTTATCTTTAGACATTTCATCTATTTTATTTGTTGTTTTCTTTTGTTCTATCTGCAAGTCCTCATTTTGGGTTAGTTTGAATTTCTTTATCATATCTAATCCGATTATGAAATCTTCGAAATCTTCATTATCCACTATATATACATACTTCCATCTCTTCTTCTAAATCGAATATTTTTATTTTTATTGTAATACAGCCATCTGTTTTTTTCACACCATTAACCGTTTTCATATATGCTACATTCACATTGTCCTTTTTTTCTTTCACTTGAATCAGCTTTGAATTTATTAAAGAAATCTGTGAACCTGAATCATAAATGCCGCTCACTTCTAGTTTATTTTCTAATAAGAGCTTGATTTTGATTAATGGTGTACTTACTCGTTTTTTTTTCTCATTATTTATATCTACTTCAATAATGGAGTTGTTGTTTACATTTTTGGGTTTAAAAACCTTTTCAGATTCATTCTTATTTTTCTTGAACCAGCATGTCTCCTCCGGATGATATCGAATTCCTTTTTCCAAAGATTCACAAGTCTTACATGGCTTCTTCTCCTTATATTTATTTTTATTAAGGGATGTACTACTCTTTATTGTGGTTGAGTTTTTCTTGTACATCATACCTTCATATTTTCTTATCTCATTGAACAAATCAGTAGTATCATTGAGTTCATCCCTGTTTAACTTATTTAAGATAAAACCTGGTAAACCCGTTGCAATAAGATCTATCATTGTTTTGGAGTCTATCGATTTGTTTATATCTAGTATAAGCCTCTCTTTTTTTATAGCATAATCAATTAGTAGTCCTTCTTTATACCTGAATGCTAGAGCATATGTGACTATGTCCCATCCTCTGTTTTTAAAGGTTTCTTGAAATTTGTGTTTCCATTCTTTCCATTCAGCCTTTATTGTAAGTTTTATGGCCATCGAGCTATACCAATCCAAACAAGATTTTTCTAAAAATAACCTCAATATATCTATTTTTGTTTCATCTTCTGATATATTAAAGCGCTCACACTCTTTTTCAAAATTCTCAATCCACTGCATTGCGTTAGGGTTCTTGCTTGTGAATTTTTCAATAATAAATTTCTCTGAAATATGTTTTAGGTTATGTTGTTTTTCTTTCTTTGTAGTTGTTTCTATTAATTTTTCCAAGATATTTTGCAAAAGAGTGTGTGTGTGTGTGTGTGTGTGTGTGATGTGTGTGTGTGTGTGTGTGTGAGTGTGTGTGTGTGTGTGTGTGAGTGTGTGTGTGTGTGTGTGAGTGTGTGTGTGTGTGTGTGTGTGTGTGTGTACATTTATATGGGCTGTAAGCATGAAAAACATCTTATTTAAACGTGCTGTATGTTTAAAAAGCATGATTATTGTATTGTGCGGTATTTGCAAAAAACATGATTGTGAATGGATGAAGAGGGAGAGTAAGGCCAAAGAACAGACGGATGGATTGTGTGAGAAGTGTTATGAAAGAAAAGGGAGATAGTGATAGCGTGACGAGTGACAGGACAGAACGGAAGAAAAAAACGTGTTGCGCCGACCCCAAATACAACGGGACAAGGGTAGGCAGATGATGATAATATTTGTATGTGTTATAATGCATGAAAAGCATGATATTTGTATGTGGTATATGTGTGTGAAAAGCATGATATTTGTATGTGCTATATGTGTGTGAAAAGCATGATATTTGTATGTGTTATATGTGTGTGAAAAGCATGATATTTGTATGTGTTATATGTGTGTGAAAAGCATGATATTTGTATGTGTTATATGTGTGTGAAAAGCATGATATTTGTATGTGTTATATGTGTGTGAAAAGCATGATATTTGTATGTGTTATATGTGTGTGAAAAGCATGATATTTGTATGTGTTATATGTGTGTGAAAAGCATGATATTTGTATGTGTTATATGTGTGTGAAAAGCATGATATTTGTATGTGTTATATTTATGTGTGTGAAAAGTATGATATTTGTATGTGTTATATGTGTTTGAAAAGCATGATATTTGTATGTGTATGAGTGTGAAAAGCATGATTTTTCTGAGCCCAGCACAGTGATTTTAAAAGTCATGCCTTTTTACAAATGGTGTCTGAATTATTCAGTGTCCCCAAGCCACCGCACAAAAGATGAAACAAACAAAGCATCAATTTATTTAGTTTACCCACTGCGTGATAGCTAGAATAATAAAAAGTCTTGCCTTATTCAATTTTTTTTTTAAAAGACGTCGTAAAATTCTTTTATTTTAGTTGAGTGATGTTCACTTTATTGGCTTAGACGACAAAGTATGAAAAATAAAATATAAAATTCAACTTGACAAATAATATCTCAGATGGTTTAGATTTACTGTTTTGAATTTATTTCTCGAATTTTAAGATTGTAGACACGATATTTACTTAAGAGTCTAGATAAGTTTGTTTATTTTTTTCTGAAATTACATTAAGTATAATAAAATTGTTCTGTCGTGCGAGATTAATAGAACTAGTTTATTATAACGATTACAAAAAAAAAACTGCTAAAAACGTTTTTTTTTATAAAAATCTATTCTTTTACTAGAAAGAGGTAAAGGTTGTTTTTTTTTTTGCAGGAGGTAATCTCTGAAAGTACTGGTCCGATTGCATCAATTTTAAACCGATAGAAAGCTGCTTTATTCCTGAGTGATATAGGCTATATTTTATGTACCTACTCGGGCAACGCCGCGGACAAAAGCTAGTATTAAATCATCTGAACAATAATCAAAGTTTAAGGGGTTTTGTAAGTATAAATATTTTGCTCACTTTCCATCAATCAATAGATTTATTTTTCGTTTCAAAGCGATGTCTCACACTAAGAATAACTTGTATATCGTTGGTACATTCACAAATATGTAAACTCGCATACCCAGACTCTGAACAACTATATGTACACCATAAAATAATTTTTCCGCGCGAGAAAGATCCCACGCCATACAGGTGAGCAGCAAATTGTTCAACTACTGCGCCAACCGAGACCTAAATCGAAAGTAAATGTTCTGCCCCCCTAGCCAAGTTACGCTTGCGTCGAACGCTTCGAGTTGACCTTGCCGCCAATACTTTTGTTCTGACCACGTGACTGAGCGTTGAGAGCGCGTAATTTCCGTACATTTAAAGCTTTCTACTAGCGTTAACTATTGCAGATTAGCAACTTGGCTAGGGGTACTGTACCTAAAGATGTACGAAATTCTTGTTTCATATTCATTAAAAGTATGTTTATTTGTAGTTCACTCTTGACCATTCCACACACCACCAAAGGGAATTGAATGCATTTCTGCTATTTTTGCAAGTCTGGACATTGGACGAATATTAAACACTGCAATCCAAAAGAGGCGTCCGCAAGAATTAATTGCCGAACGAATTATCTTTTGAATCAAATGTTAGATTAACTTTTTGTACACGTGACAGTCTGTTATCGGCTTTTTTTGGTCGGATTCGAGTTCAAAAACTTGGCGAGCCTTATCAAGTAATGGACATCTGTAAGTTAATTATCTTTGGTCGAAACTTGCTAATTCGAAAACGCATTAAAGCGTAATTTTCAATGTATTACGTGAATTGTTCGCTCGAAAAGCTATATTTGCGTGAGAGTTAGTGAGACATCAATTTACCAAGTTCTACGTGAATTGCCTCTTTTTGTTTTAGTATTGGGTTTTGATTTAAGAATCACGTGTGAGAGCTATTACTGTTCATAAATAACTTAAGAGCTAGACTTTTTGTTTGTGCGTTGAGCCGAGTTACAAAAAAAAAAAATATATATGCAACCGATTTTATAACGTTGTATTTTTTTTTTTGTAAAATGTTTTATTTTTAGTTTTTAGTTGTAGTATCTCTAAGGGTGTATTTATTATCGTGTGGATTTTATCACGCATGCGGGTTAGATCCGCACGCGTAACTCCCGCAAATGTCCATTTCATACTTAGAGGTATTGTATGCGCGGAATACGCACACGGGACGCGTGTTTTGCATTTTGAATTTTTTTGCATGCGGGTAGATCCGCACGATATAAAAAATAGCCTTAGCTAAAATAGTGTGCACGTTCTGTAATATTTTATTTATATCTATAGTCTATAGAATGTAACAATTTCAAGTATATATTTAAAGATTTGGCTTGATTTCTTCAGGATGCCATTATGAGATCCTGATCTGATGACCAGGAGACTAGGTACCTGTGATAATTTCTTTACAAAAAAAATCAAAATAATAAGCAATCGGGAAGCAGAAACACAAAAAGAAATCTGACGAATTAAGAACCTTGTGGTTTTTTGAAGTTAGGTTTTTTCAAGAGTGAATAAGTTACTTCTAGGCATGCGTGCTCCATCGTCGACCACATCATCGCTTACCATCAGGTGAGATGGTGGTCAAACATAAGCCTATCAATAATAATAAAAAAAAGTTGTAAAGAAAACAGAAGCGTTATATTTTTTAGTGTAGTTAAATCTACAGTACAAAGTCAGTGAAAAACTCGCCATTGTGTTCTAAAATAAAAAATTAAGCAAACCAATCCTTATAACGCGGCCTGTTGGAACAAAGCCGGTCCATGAAATGTGCACCAAACCCCTCGTTTACAACAAACATTCTTGAATTTAAATTGGTCACTAGGCCGAAGCTCTCAACCTATTTTTCCACGGTTCTGAACGATTTATTTAGGGATTAAACTTCACCAAATTCAATCATACAAACAGCACAGCCAACTATTTTTTGCTGAGGAAAAATGAATTTCTTCACATACTACTGATATTTTTTTTTCAATTCAGTGGTTTTTTAGTTTATTGAATATCAATCCAGTTGTTTGTAGTTTTATTCAATATTTTAAGTGGCAGTAAGCAGGTTATATAGCTCGTAGGGTCTCCCATAAGGTGTACTGATGACCTGGTGAGGGTCGCAGGAATCCGATGGATGCGAGGCCCACAGGACTGACTTGGGAGAGACCTATATGTTAGATACAATTGACGTTGTTCGGTTAAAATTATGATTATGTTGAAACTAAAATACAAAAACAAATCTTTCCTTTTTATTTAATATAGATTTTTTTCTTTAATAATATTTTTTTATGATTAAATTTCTTTGTTAATTACAAAATTAAATAGGTATCTAATACAATAGCAATATAATTCACGACTTATTTTTGACAAGTAACAAATTTATGTCTAAATATTTTAGATATTTTGCCAACGGATTGCAATCTCAAATATTATTTCATAGAATTGAAAACGACTAGGTAATTATGATACAATTTGGGGAGGCATTTACGAAATCTTGTCATACAATTTATTATTGTTAACAGATTTCGGTCCTTCGGATTTAACCCTTAATAAGCAGCGAGGTTTTATCGCGACGACGAATTCTAAGCTGAACACAAATATTTGGAAAAACATATTTCGTGAGAACGATAAATTATTATCGTGTGCCGTGTCAAGCGAAGTCAGCGAAGATGCTTAGCAAAGTTTAACTTACACTGCCAATTTGTTATTTAGCCAATTAGCGAAAGTTTCTCCGCTCTTGCTCCAAATATACTAAATTTATTTACCGTACAGGAAATGGGAGGGACTTCTCATTTTGAATTTTTAATTCTGTCCAGTGATAATTAAAGAACAAGGCAGGTGAAGATGAGACGATCGAAATTGCTAAGGAGTTTGTCCCTCAGTTTGGAGGCAATTTGATCAGGGATCAGGAAGTTTACGTAAAATGAGTTGTCTATAGCGAACATTGTTCCTGTCTTCAACTAATCAACGGAGCTCGCTACAAATTAGAGTTTTGAACAGGTTGTTTTTGAGTCGACTTCTCGCGTCCTTTTCTTATAATTGAAATTCGACATTTAAAACAACAGTTTCTAATTACAAAACACCTATACAAAATCAAACTAAGTGCAGTGATATTCGTCAGAAACATCCATCTTCCTTAACGGAGTGTCACAGTGCAGGCGAGGCCGAGTCGTGCCGTATCGCTACCAAATCTGACCCGGTTCGAGTGCCTACCACATCCAGACTGGACGAGTGACTAAGGGCCCGCCACGATTGTGCGGAATCAACTACAATGGGGCGTGTTAACGGCTGTTCTGATGTGCCAATATGTGCTGGCAGACGCCGATGTCTATAAGAAATCTGTACCCGCAGTTATTGTAGGGTTAAGTGTGCGGTGGGCGGATCATACAGCGCTCATCGACAAATATTTATTTACATTTTCTGTATTTCGGATTCGATTTTAGTATGTCGGTATGTAAATTACGAAATAACAAGCGAACCTTCGTCGAAGGTTTAGACCAAAATATGTTCAGTATACTCCCATAAATCGGACGCATGTCCCAGCATTAATACAAACCGGTTGACTTTCCAACAAATGCTTCAGATTTGTCGAAATAACTCTACAACTTTAGATAAAGGGAGGCTGTAGTTGCTATCAGCCCTGTGAGCTCGTAATTTAATTAGAATTTCTGAAATGGAATCTCACGAATGACTTTTGTTTCTGATGTATATACTCGTTATGTAAGCAAGCAACAAAATGTTTGAATTTGGCTGCTTTGTGGGAAGTTCTAGAACAATTTATTGAACGGTTTGCTCCCTTTGCTCCACATATGCGCTGACCCTGTACTTTATTATTTGTTCGACTATTGAGGGGAATTAAATAAACGTCAGCGAAATGCTTCAACTTTTAATTACTTCTCCGTCTACGTCGGTTCGGTTTGCTGGGGCTTAATTTTAAAATTTTTGATTAAATCTCGTACCTACCCGTTTTAAATTTCGTTTATGTCACTTCGGGCACCGGACGACTTTAAATGTGGATGTCGCATCGACTTCAAACAAAGTTGTCTGTAATTTGTTCGTAATTTAATTAGTTAATAATGGTTCGAGGGTATGTTACTATGTTGTTATTTGTGCCTTATTTGAAGGTACTTGAATTCTTTTTTCAAATCACTTGAACTTGCAACTGTATTACAGCGTGCTACAGACGGCTGGAGGAATGTTCGAAAGAAATACCACAGCTCTGAAACGCAAAGAGCAGAAGCAACAAATGTGTGTTTCAGTTAGTAGAAGCCTGATATGACCTCTCGTTCCGTCCAAGCTGGAAAAGCTATTTGTTGACTTTCTCTCTTAAAAAAGGCGTGGCACATTGTTATTAATTTATTATAATTACCTACATAAACGTGTGCATACCTATAAGTAACTTTTTTACACAGGATGCCCTCGTAAATGTATTACAATAAATTTCTGATAAATATATCGTTGATGTGCCTCTACAAATAAATAAATAAAATAAATGTGTCATCATCATCATCATCATTTCAGCCAATATACGGCCACTGTCAGACATAGGCCTCCCCCAAGTGTTGCCACAATGAACATTCCTGTACGTCTCGCATCCATCGGTTTCCCGCAATCTTCACTGGTGATAATCTGCAATTGTTAACGCTAGTGGAATACTGCAAACGTACGGGAATGACGTCATTTCAATGCTTAGTCACGTGGTCAGAACAAAAGAATCGGGGGCGTGGCCAACTCGAGACGACGCAAGCAAAACGGTTGTAACTTGGCTAAGGGGGATGGTTATTAGTCCACCTTGTAGGAGGCACTTAGAGTCAATTAACGCAAACTTTAAAATAAGACGGAGGTCTTCATGAAATTTAACCACCTATTGTCTATAAAATTACTAAACCTACAAAATATCTGAAACATGCAACTCCCAATTATGAAGATCGTATTTTGTTGGTTCTAAACGAATAACTTGCTCCAGACGATCACGTAAAGCGAAGTCGTAAAAATAGTGAATAGTCCAGGAGTCTGCGCGTGCTTCAGTGAATTCATACTTTACGTGATTCTGAGCTAAGAGCTCACTGCTAAAGAAAAATTACTCGCTGCGGCCAGTACACACTGTCGGGCATTTGTATCGTGGATGCTAGCTAGGCTTGGGCATGCAACTTTACTTGTTACATGTGGTGGAGCGTCATTTGTACGCTAGTCTTGCATGGAAAAATTGTTTTGTTGAGATTTTCTTAAGAGTTTTTCTTGCTCATTAGTGTGTGCAAACTGGACTCGGAAAAAAGCATGTAGTGTAAGATAGGTGGAGTTTTATGTAATAAAAAACACAGATTATCGTCTTATGTTAATTTTAATGAATTAAAGGCGAAAATTTGTATTTGTGTATATTTATTTACATATGTATGTTTGTTATTTTTGATGCTCAAACGGATTTGGATGATCTTTGGCATACAGCAAAAAGCTGATTGCTAAGCATTTTTGCGTGTGCGACGTGTGAAAAATGTAAGTGAGCTTTGATACAAGTGTTATTATAATGCACTATTGTTTGTCGAAAAGTCTTAAATGTATGAAATTAACAATTGGTATGAAATCGTTGGCTTTACTCTTATACAAATACCAACTTCGTCTTCGCTCGCTTGAAAACCATACAAAATTTTTGTACCCTCGTTTCATGTCCACAAAATTTTGGAAAATGCTATCTTATTGTTCGCCTACGTCATAAAAGTACATTGTGCTGAATTTTGCACTACTAGTCCCGGTACTTTTGGCTGTGCGTTGATATGTCAGTTTCTCCGTTTATAAATATATATAGATTACTAGCTTTTGCCCGCACGGCTTCGCTCCCGCCCTTCCCTACTCTACCCTACCAAACTTCACATAAACCATCTACTAAATAGTCCAAACAAAGTCTAAAAATTTCGTTTAGATAGGTGAGCCCGTTCTTGAGTTATAAAATAACAACGAAAAGTGGCATTGATTTTTATACATATAGACTAGCTTTTACCCGCGCGGCTTCGCTCCCGCTCTTCCCTACTCCACCCTACTATACCCTACTCTACCCTACTCTACCCTACTCTACCCTACTCTACCCTACTCTACCCTACTCTACCTTACTCTACCCTACTCTACCCTACTCTACCCTACTCTACCCTACTCTACCCTACTCTACCCTACTCTACCCTACTCTACCCTACTCTACCCTACCAAACTTCACATAAACCATCTACTAAATAGTCCGAACAAAGCCTAAAAAATTGGTTTGGATAGGTGAGCCCGTTCTTGAGTTATAAAATAACAACGAAAAGTGGCATTGATTTTTATATATATATAGATAAAGAGGAAAGAGTCTAGAAAAACTGCTGTACCGTTTTCAAAAATTCTTTCATCAAAATGCTACTTTGTCAGTGACATAGAGACGTGGGAAACGCTGTGTTGTTAATATTTGACAAGCCTGTTGGTCTAGTGGTTAGTGACCCTGACTGCTATGCCCGAGGTCGTGGGTTCGATTCCCACCCAGGACACATGTTTCTGTAATGAGCATGATCATTTTGTTCTTTGTCGGGGTGTAATTTTTCTATAATATGTATGTATTTAGAAATATATAACTAAACTAATGTGTATGTTTATCAGTTGTAGTACCCATAACACAAGCTCTGCTTAGCTGAGGACTAGACGGCGTTGTGTGATAGTTGTGTGGAATATTGTGTGGAATAATATAATGTCTGGATATTTAGATTCAATATTAGATAAAAGGGCCCGTTCTATGTACTAATGGTGATCAGCATATAGAACGGTTGGTGGTTGGAGTGATGTAAAAATCATACACTCCCCGAATTTATCAAAATGTTGCACACCCACCTTGTGCGAACAAAAAACTAGTCAAAAGTGTTATTAGGCTCTATTACTATTATTTAAACCTCAGCTATTAGTGATTTATTACTGTAAACATTTCATTTATTCACAGGTTTATTTTTATTTTCATATCATAATCATTATTTCAGCCGAAAGATGTCCACTGTTAGATAAGTGTCGCCATAACGACTAGTCATGCGCGTCTCGCATCTATCGGGTATATGGTATTATATTTTAAAATAAGTCATAAAACCAAAGTTGTTGTTTATGATGATAGTAATACAGTCCTGTAAGGTTGTCACTGTTTTACTAATAGCGCTATATAATGTGGTTGGAGAGCATTGTATGTGTTTTGTTGCATTGTGTGTCTGTTGTGGAGTACCACAGATTCATTGATAACTTTCTATTACTATCCACTTGTTAGAATTATTATTCTATTTATTTATTTTTTAAACATATCTTATTACGCTTTTGAATATTTCCTTGAAAAAATACATATAAAAAGATAAATAATATTGTTGTGTATTGTTGTTGAAGATGTTATTCCTGTTTTTTTGTTTATTTAGTGTACAATAAAGAATCCTTACTAATATAATAAAAGCGAAAGTGAGTTTGTTTGTTACGTCTTCACGCCTAAATGGCAAAACTGATTTTGATGAAACTTGGCACACGGATAGACCATGTCCTGGAATAGGACATTGGATATTTTTTATCCCGGAAGTATGATTCCTTGGGATAATTTTCTGCTATCACGCGGACGAAGCCGCTGGGAGCAGCTAGTATTATAATAAACAATGTTAACCGGTTAATAGAACTGACCTTTTATATCTATTAATATTGTAATATGAAAACACTGTAAAATCAATCATTAAAAAAAGCTATCTAGTTTCTTGCCAGTTCTTCTCCATAGCAAACAACCAATAGGAACCGAGCTCTAGCTTCTGACAATGTATAAAGTGCTCGTGTGGATTCTGCAACCGTTCTCCGAAAGTCGTTTCTCCTTTGGACTGTTCATCGACAGGACGTTTCGTTTTTGAGAGATTCGTCGATAGAACGTTTCACCTATGGATGTTTCGCCGACAGAATGGTTCGCATTTGTTAGTTTCGACGACAGGACTTTTCAACTATGGAATATTCGCCGTCAGATCGTTTTGTCTACGATTGTTTCGACATGGCTTTTTCACTATTAAACTACAAAGCCACCAAATAGCTACTAGCTTGCTACAAAGAAATGAAGAAAGAAAATGTTTTAATGGAAGACCGCCTTTACTTTTAATGAATGGTATTTATCTATTACCTATCCATTTTCGTTTATTTTGTTATTGCAAACATTGGGGAAATAATAAAACAAAAGATTAATGAAACGTATTCACGGCTCCATCAGCTTTCACAAACCCTACCTTACCCTACCTTTGGCTTTGGTTCTAAATAAATACGTTTTTTAGCGTCGTCGTTAGCTTTTTGGTGGCTTTGTAGTTCAATAGTGAAAAAGCCATGTCGAAACAATCGTAGACAAAACGATCTGACGGCGAATATTCCATATTTGAAAAGTCCTGTCGTCGAAACTAACAAATGCGAACCATTCTGTCGGCGAAACATCCATAGGTGAAACGTTCTATCGACGAATCTCTCAAAAACGAAACGTCCTGTCGGTGAACAGTCCAAAAGAGAAACGACTGTCGGAGAACGGTTGCAGAATCGCTCGTGTGAATTAAAAATATTTTAATTTGATTTTCAGATCTTTAACGAAGACCTGTGACCTATATAGGTATTTAACGAATGCCTACATCCAATGCTCACCTTGTTCAAATACAAACACGTACACTACAAAGCCTAAAACATAGCTCAAAGTGCTATCCATTCCTTGAAGTGACCACAACACAAGTCAGGCCATTCCTCAGTGACACTTTGAACTGAGACACAATCGTGGCTTTTGTATGTGTATGTGATGTGACCTGTGCCTATTCTGTGTGTACAGTGTGTCCACTCCTTTATGTTATCCCAAGACAATGCACAATTACATTGTCTGAAGTTAACTCAATTAAAAAGTAGGGGTGTCAGTGCAAGTTGTGCTATTATAATTTGTCTGTGTTAGGTTGTAATGTACTTGAAGTTTTTTTTTTAGTTTTATTAGCAAATTTGTCTAGTCATGATATTTCCACTGCCTTGAACTCTAGGAGGAGGCCGACCGCAGGTAACGGCGGTTTCGCCGCCGCCAGGGTTTCGATCCCGATTTCCGGCCACCGTAGGCGCGGGCTTGCGGACGGTGTGTCGCTGGGTGGGTAGCTCGCTGTCCGATCGTCCGGTGACTATCACTACACTAAGAGTCCTCTCAAAGAGTGGGCCGTCATCATGACGCATGCCCAGTGCGGGTTAGTAGATGTCACATGTCTTCGATATTTTTTTGCTCTAGGACATTCTGATTTCCTCACGATTGTTTTTCCATTTTGAAAGCAGTGTTGATGGAATCATCCTCATCATTTCAGCCGATAGACATCCACTGTTGGACATAGGCCTCCTCCTAATGTCGCCACAAATAACGGTCCTATGCAGCTCGCAATCCATCGGATTCCCGCTACCTTTACCAGGTCATCGATCCACCTCGCCTTTCAACGCTGATGAAATAAATTACACAAATCGTGCTTGGTTGGGTTTAAACCTACGACCTTTAACTTGTAAACCAGAGTCGTTGCTAATTGACCACAATTGTTCCACATTGTTATAATATTGCAAGGTATTGATACTAGTTTAGCAAATTAATTTATATACAATACTAGCTTTTGCCCGCGCGGCTTCGCTCTACTTACGCTCTACCCTACTCTACCCTTTTTTTTTTTTTTTTTTTTTTTTTTTTTTTTTTTTTTTTTTTTTTTTTTTTTACGCTGGGAAAAATGCGTTACGCATACCCTCCCTCGGGGGAGGGAGGGGTATGTGGGACTCCCCGGGCAGAGCCGGTATACCCACTAAACGACCCAGCGGCGCTCCCGCATCGTCTGTGAGTGGCGAAGGACTGGGCAGCTGGCAGAGCCTTTACGTCCAGTCCTCCGCCGACGATCGCCCGCCTTGACGGCGGGCCCAACACGCCCCTCTCAGCAAGGAGGGGCCCGGGAATGCCGCGAGCGCTCGGCCATTCCCGCCCGACGGTGGTGGAGATCTGTGCAATGCGGGCGAAGGCGCCCCCGCGCCTGTCGCCCGCTAATCACCACCTGGGGGTGGGAGAAGGCGATCGAACATTCGCCTTCTCCTTCCCCTTCTTCGTCTGCGGAGCGGTGCGGCGAGAGGGTCGTCCTCCCGCGCACGCTCCGCCGCCTCCTTTTGCGACATAACATCCTCGCAAAAGGAGGCGACCGCAGTCCAGGCCTCCTCACTCCCCAGCATACATTCGACCACGCCGGGGAGTGAGAGGTCCTGCCCAATAACCGCAGTTAGACTGCGGCGCTGCTCACCCCAGGCCGGGCACGCCTCGAGGGTGTGTTGGGCCGTGTCCTCCGCAGCGCCGCAGTCATGGCACGCCGCGGTCTCCTCCCGCCCGATCCGGTGCAGGTGCGTTCCGAAACAGCCATGTCCGGACAACACCTGCACCAGACGGAACGAGAGGAAACCGTGCGACCGCTCGAGCCAGTCTCGCAAGACTGGGCCGAGCGCGTCCAGAGTCCGCCGGCCAAAGGCGGCGGAGGCGAGGTCTTCCGTCCAGTGTTGGACTATCGCGTCCCTCGCCTCCCGCCGCACGGCCTCCCGCTCTTGGTCGACGGGGCGCTCACCAAGCGCTTTGCGCCGCGCCGTCCATTCGTACACTCTGGCGAGCACCCACGCCTCCAACTCCCAAGGAGGGGTGCCGGCCAGAGCGCACGCCGCCGCAAAGCCCACCGACCGGTAGGCCCTCGCCACCCGCAGTGCAATGGCCCTTTGTGGCCTGCGGATGGCGGTCGCATTCTCCCTCCTATGGAGGGAGTCCGCCCAGATTGGGGCCCCATAGAGGGCCATGCTCCTGAGAATGCCGGCGTATAATTGCCGGCATCGCGCCTTGGGTCCCCCGAGGTTCGGGAGGAGCCATGAGAGGGCGTCCGCAGCTTTCAGCAGGCGCGTCGACAGCCCGCTGAAGTGCGGACCGAAGCGCCACCTGCTGTCAAGCATCAGGCCCAGATATTTCATCTGGGCCTTCACCTCTATCCGGACGCCCTCCACGACAATGTGGGCGTCAGGAGGGTAGCGCTGCCGAGGCCCGTGGAAGAACACGGCCTCGGTCTTGTGCAGCGCTACCTTCAACCCTAGACGGCGGATCCTCCCTGCCACTAAGGATCCGCCAGCCGAGGCCAGACAGGCCGCCTCCCTGAAATCCCTCCCCCGAGCAATGAGGAGAGTGTCATCCGCGTAGCAGATGACACTCGTGCCCTGGAGGAGGATCCCCCGCAGGAGCCAATCGAAGCCGATGTTCCACAGGGGAGGCCCCAGTACCGACCCCTGCGGAACACCGGACTCTGCGCTGTATCTCCTGACCGAGCCCGACCTGTCCGCAAGGAGGATCTCGCGGTCCTCCAGGTAGCTGGCCAGGAGATCTCGCAAGTACTGGGGCACTCCGTGATACCGGAGTGCCTCCAGTATAGCCGAATGGGGGATGGAGTTGAAGGCGTTGGCTATGTCGAATGACACCGCCAACACTCCGTCCCCCGCCTCCGTCGCCTCCTTCACCTGGCCCTTGAGAAGGGTCAGCGCGTCGATGGTGGACCGGCCCTGTCGGAAACCGAACTGGGCGTCCGACAGGTCCGGCCCCACTCCCTGCAGATGGCTGTTAAGCCTGGCTGCGATGATCCCCTCGAACATCTTACCGGCCTCCTCGAGCAGAACGAGGGGCCGGTAAGCCGAGGGGGAGTCCGCCGGGCGTCCCTCTTTGCGGAGGAGGCAAAGCTTGCCCTCCTTCCAAGGTTTCGGGAACCTCCCAGCCGTAAAACACGCGCTGAAGAGGTCCCGAAACCTCTCCTCCATTTGCGTGGCGGCGATGGCCACCACGCGTGCGGGAACGCCGTCTGGCCCTGGGGCCGTCTTCTTCCCGCTGAGGTGGAGTACCCCCGCGTAAAGCTCGCCAGCCGTCACCGGGGGAACCTCCTCCTCCGGTGAAGCGGCCCCCTCTGGAGGGTCCATCGTTGGCGGGGTGAAGTTGGTCCTGCGTGGAAACAGGGACCGGACCACCCCATCCAACAGCGCCGGCTCGAGGGTCTCCGTTAGTGGGGGACCATGTGGGCGCAGTTTGCTGCGCGCCGCCTTGTATGGTCTCCCATACGGATCCCTGTCGAGACCCTCCAGCATTTCGGCCCTCGCCGCGTCCTTGGCAGCGCCTATTGCCGACTTGAGGACCTTCCTCGCCTCCCGGAAAGAGGCGTAGAGGCGGTCCTCCTCGACCTGGTTACGGGCGCTGCGTCGACGGCTCCGCATGTAGGCCCGCCTGGCCGCCACACTAGCGGCGCGGAGCCCCGCCAATTCCTCCGACCACCAATAGACGGCGCGTCGGGGAGGCGGGCGGCGAGACCGAGGCATGCTGGCGTTGCACACCTCGGTCAGGGACTCCCGCAGCTGGGCTGCTGCAGCGTCCACGTCTTGTACCTCAACAGGGGGCGAGAGCCAGTCCTGAAGGAAGGCTGCCTCCTGGGCTGCCTCTCGGTCCAGGCGGGTCAGAGCCCACCGCGGGAAGGGAGATTGGCCAGAGCGGACAGTCTCCCGCGGGCCCCGAGTGGATATGTCGAACCGCACATAGCGGTGGTCCGATAAGGTCTCCACCATCTCCACCCGCCAGTTTACGATGCGTGCGGCCAGCACGGGGGTGGCGAACGAGACGTCCACCACCGATCCTCCCCGTTGCCGCACGCACGTGTGGACCGCCCCCCTGTTGAGGAGGGACACACCGCACGAAGTCGCCCAAAACTCGACGGCACGTCCCCGGACGTTGCACGTGGCGGCTTGGTTGCCCCAAGCCGCCGACTTGGCATTCAGGTCGCCCAACACGACGACCTGGCGCGGCGCCGCCCTCCCGACGACTGCGGTGAGGACTCCGAGAAAGTTCTCGAAATCCTCGAGAGGGCGGTTAGGGGAGAAATAAACCCCCACAACAGCCATATCTCCCCACGCGGCGGCCACGTATCCCGGTCCCCTCTCTAAAAGCGAGAGGGGAGGGGAGTCCGAGGAAGACCGCGTCACCAACGCCACCAAGTCGTCCCGGTCGCCCAGCCAATTGCCAGGGACCGAGTAAGGCTCGGCAACCACCGCCACGTCCACCAACCACTCAGCCATGATCTGCATCAGCAGATCCTGGGCAGCCCTGCAGTGGTTGGTGTTCGCCTGAAGGATGCGATGTTCGACTGTAGCCATCAATCGGACATCGCACCCCCCTCCGCAGCCGCAGACGTCGACGTTCCCGCCTCAAGAACGGGAACGGCGGTAGTAGCGGCAGGCCGGATCGTGGCCTGCGCTTTTCCCTTCTTAGGGGGAGGATTGCAATTCCTCCCCTTCATGACGTGACCCGCCGGGCGGCCACTGGCAGCGCAAACTGCGCAGTGCGGCGTGGCGGCCTGGCAGGTGATGGCTTTGTGGCCCTCCTTGCCACAGCGGTAACAACTGTCCGTCCTGTCTACCGTGGACGGACAGAGAGCCCGGGTGTGCCCAATGCCGAAGCACCTGTAGCACCGCAAGGGCTGCGCCACAAGTGCCCGGACTGCACCCGAGCTGAAACCGACGGCAAGCCGTCCTTTGTCAAGGACGGCTTTGGCAGCGGCGACTGGGCACTCAATACGCATGGTGCCCATGCCGCCGCGACCGGGCCTAATGTCCCGGCCTTGCACCGCTGTGGCTTCGCAGCCCCCAATGGCTGCGACCGCCGCCACCACCTCCTCCTTGGAGACTGAGTCGTCCAGGCCATTAACTTCCAAGGCTGCCAGCTTGACAGGTCTGGCAACCTTGGCCACGTCCGCAATTGCCTCCTGCAGTTTTGCCGCAAAGAGATCAGCGTGGGCACCGCCGTCGGCCCCCGGGAACTCGAAGATTCGACCACCGGTCTGGGTCTTACGGCAAGTGACTTTGCCGATCCCCATTTGGGTGGGATCGGCGTTGGCTCGCGCCCGTAACAAGACGGACGCGTAGGTCTCCCCCTGTTCCGCAGCCTCCGCGGTGAGCGTCACCACGACGGCCGCGGACTTAGGAGGAGCCAACTTCCTCCTCGTGCCGGCGGGGGCCCCTTTGGCCGCTGGAGCTGGAGCAGCGGCAGCGGGCTTGGGGGCCGACTTTTTCCCCCCTTTCCCCTTCCCCTTCCCCTTTCCCTTACCAGTCGCCCGCTGCGACTGGCTGGGAGGGGCGGTGGCGGGGACGGCAGGGACTGTTGCCACTGCCTTTTTGGCCTTGCCCTTCCCCCTCCCAACCACCTCCGTCCACTGGTTGGATGGGGTGGTGGAAGGGAGGAGGGCGTCCTCGGCGGAGGATGGCCCCGGCTCACTGCGCCTCTTGTCCGCGGCAAGCGGCGGTCGCAGGCGCTTTTCTGGCAATAGCCGGTCCTCAATGCCTGCGATGCATGCTCGCGTGAAGGCCCTCTCCTCCATCACAACCTTGCGGAGGATGTCCTCAAGGTTGGAGGGTGTGCCTTCTGCCACCGGTCTTGGCTCGGTCTGGCTTGGCCGGGCCGTGGCTTCAGCCAGCTTCTGGTGAAGCTGGCTGACCTCCTGCTGCAGGCGATCCACTTTCGCCTGCAGTTGTCGCGTCTCATCCGAAGCCTTGCGCTCCACCAGCTCCGCGACGATGCTGCGCAAGCTCGCAGCCCTGCATTTAAGGGACTTTTGGAAAGTGCCCTTGAGGTTGGAGGACTTGGAAGCGACCTCTGCTATCTCCTCCGCGTCCTCCTCCGCCATCCGCTCCAGCTCGACCAAGGAGTGGTCGGCGTACAGGACGCGGGACGCTCCGTACCCGGCCTTGGCCCGGGCGACGCGCGCCCGTTGCTCCTTGGCCACAACCCGCTCCTCCAAGTCCTCCTGGACTTGCGCCCGCCGAGCCAGGTTCAGCTGGCGTTCGGCGTCTGCAAGACCCACATTGTGGGTGTCCGCCGCCGTCGTCGCCTTCTTGGCCTTCGACTTTTTCTTTTGGACTGTCGAACCCGAAGAGCCCTCAGACCCGTCCTTCAGGAAGGCCCGCTTCCGCGATCTAGAGTCGCCCTCCTCGGCTGCAATCGCGTCCGACAACCGCTCGATGGACTCGATGTCGGAGTCCGACATCTCGTCCGCCCTGCTGTAGAAGCTAGCCGCAGACGGCGCGCGGCTAGCCTCTGACGCCGAAGCGTCCTGTTGGCCCTGAGAAGGGCCTTTTGGTTGGCCCTGAGAAGGGCCTTTTGGTTGGCCCTGAGAAGGGCCTTTTTTAAGGTACCGCCCGGAGGCGTCCCGCGCTGGCTGTTTAGGCATAGCCCGCAAATTTTCGTAGCTCTCCAAACAATAAAATTAAAACCGCATAAAATAAAATAGTGATAGCTACGAAGCACAGTGCACTTTGGCCGAGCCCAGCCTGCCACTCCGTTACGGTGGTCAGGACTGGGTCGTTTCCAGGGGACACGACGTGGACGTAAGCACTGTGGGGTGGTCCCCCACCCTACTCTACCCTACTCTACCCTACTTTACCCTACTTTACCCTACTCTACCCTACTCTACCCTACTCTACCCTACTCTACCCTACTCTACCCTACTCTACCCTACTCTACCCTACTCTACCCTACTCTACCCTACTCTACCCTACTCTACCCTACTCTACCCTACTCTACCCTACTCTACCCTACTCTACCCTACTCTACCCTACTCTACCCTACTCTACCCTACTCTACCCTACTCTATCCTACTCTACCCTACTCTACCCTACTCTACCCTACTCTACCCTACTCTACCCTACTCTACCCTACTCTACCCTACTTTACCCTACTCTACCCTACTCTACCCTACTCTACCCTACTCTACCCTACTCTACCCTACTCTACCCTACTCTACCCTACTCTACCCTACTCTACCCTACTCTACCCTACTCTACCCTACTCTACCCTACTCTACCCTACTCTACCCTACTCTACCCTACTCTACCCTACTCTACCCTACTCTACCCTACTCTACCCTACTCTACCCTACTCTACCCTATTCTACCCTACTCTACCCTACTACTCTACCCTACTCTACCCTACCCTACCCTACTCTACCCTACTCTACCCTACTCTACCCTACACTACCCTATTTTTTTTTCCATAAGAACCTTCTCCTCACAATAACAATCACAACAAAAAAAAAATCAGCCAAATCGGTCAAGCCGTTTTCATGCCAAGTCGTGACAACGGAAAACGGGGGTCATTTTTATATATATAGATTTGTATTACATCATAACAGGAATGAAAGTAATCCATTTTCATCCATTATTTTATTTATTTGGGGAGGGACATTTGACACCCAATAAACATACATTGATATCGTCGTAATAATAATTTTAGTGGTTACATTATAACAATTGACTGCATTGTTATTAAAACATATTTGGTAAATATGCGTGCCACCAAGTTAGTATTATTATTTACATAGTAATAATGGCTGTTGGTCTAGTGGTTAGTGACCCTGACTGCTATGCCTTAGGTCGTGTGTTCGATCCCAATCCAGGACAAATGTTTATGTGATGAGCATGACCATTTGTTCTGTATTTGGGTGTTATTTATCTATACTAATACTAATATACTAATACTAATACTAATACTAATACTAATACTAATACTAATACTAATACTAATACTAATACTAATACTAATACTAATACTAATACTAATACTAATACTAATACTAATACTAATATACTAATAATATTATAAAGAGGTAAAATTTGTAAGTTTGTATGTAGGGGGTAATCTCTGGAAGTACTGGTCCGATTGCTAAAATTTTTTCACCGATAGAAAGCTGCTTTATTCCTGAGTGACATAGGCTATATTTTATGTACGCGGGCGAAGCCGCTGGCAAAAGCTAGTCTATAATATGTATGTATTTAGAAATATATAAGTATGTTTATCAGTTGTCTAGTACTCATAACACAAGCTATGCTTAGCTTGGGACTAGACGGCGTGTTGTAATAGTTGTGGAAGATTATAATTATTAGTTGTATGATGAAAATATCAAAAAAATACAAAACATCAGTAAAACTCAAGTTTAATGGACTTGAGTTTTACTGATGTTTTGTATTTTAATCAGCTATTGATTTTTTATTTATTTGATATTTTCAGCATACAACTAATAAGAATAATATTTTTTTATAATAATGCTGGTGTGTACATTCAAACTTAGAACCTTCCACTCGACGTTATGCTAATAATTTCTAAACCAAAAATAAATTTCTACCTAATCACTTGAAACACAAGCATCATATTTTAATTTCCACGAAAACTTTCCTGCCGACATTAAAAAATCTGCTCACAAAAACTCAAGGTATCTAGAGACCATCCAAATATAAGTTTTGTGCGTGAATAGAAATCCCGATTCTCAGAAAGCTAATCACTCAGACTTGCTTTCAATAAAGATCTAAGAATCTATTCTATTTTCATAAAAAAAAAGTTTTAATAATCCCTTCAAAGACAAGAACTAACATTTGATAATACTGAGTAAACAATTCTGGGAAGCTTATAAAATTGACTGGAAAAAACCCAGAATACAATCCGACGTCCGTCGGTTTGTAAAAAGTCTATTTTTTTGTATCTTATTTTTTTTTATTATTGATAGGCTCGCGTTTGACCACCTTCTCACCTGATGGTAAGCGATGTTGTGGTCGACGATGGAGCACGCTTGCCTAGAACTAACCTATTCACCCTTTTTTAATTTCATCTTTGAAAATCGATAGTGTTTCAAGTATCTGTTCGACCATCCACGGGATTAAAACGATCTAAATTTAACGGAGTATATTCCACAACTATAACACAACGCTGTCTAGTCTCAAGCTGAGCAGAGCTTGTGTTATGAGTACTAGACAACTGATAAACATACTTATATATTTCTAAATACATACATATTATAGATAAATTACACCCAGATACAGAACAAATGATTATGTTCACTACACAAACATTTGTCCTGCGTGGGATTCAAACCCACGACCTCCGGCATGGCGACCAACAGGCCAGTCAAATAAAAAGCCTATTAATAATAATATTCCACAACTATCACACAACGCTGTCTAGTCCCAAGCAAAGCAGAGCTTGTGTTATGAGTACTAGACAACTGATAAACATACTTTATATATTTCTTCTCTATTCTACATACATATTATAGATAAATTATCTATATACACAGAACAATTGATTACGCTCATCACACAAACATTTGTCCTGGGTGGGAATTGAACCCACGACCTCCGGCATAGCATTCGGGTCACTAACTACTAGACCATCATCATCTTCCTGCCCTTATCCCGTATTACTTGGGGTCGGCGCAACACATTTTTTCTTCCATTCTGTCCTTTCACCCGTCAAACTATCACTAACTCCCTTTTCTTTCATATCACTCCTCACACAATCTATCTATTCTTCTGCTTTCCTCCTTCCTCTCCCTCTCCGTCCATCTACATGTATACTCAGAACTCTTTTAGTAATATGCGCTTCATCCCTCCTTTTCACATGACTATACCAAGACAACCGATTACCTTTCAACTTTTCAGTCATTGGCGCTACTTTCAAACTTCCTCTGACCACTAGACCAACAGTCAGTAATTCTGGAAAGCTTATAAAATTGACTGGAAAAACCCAGAACACAATCCGACGTCGGGTTGTAAAATGCCTATTGTCATAATACGTCTAAAACATCTGAAGCTGAATAAAACCGACCGCTCAGTTGCCACTTTTCTGAAACACTTTCACCATAAGAAATCTAATTTAACTTTGTCGCCGAACAAAATGTTCCAATAGAAATAATTTCGTCAAGGACCTCCAACAGCTGTACAATTCAATCAGTGCCGAGTCTTCTGTTTTTTTATCTCTCAAGTATTTTTCTTTTGAGTCCTAAAGTTAGTTAATGTGGGGGCTCTTCACACTTGTAAGAAAATACTGGTGGAGTTATTGACGGAAACGGAAGTTATTTACATGAATGGTAGGTGGGTTTTTGTTTTTTGCAAAGTTGATCAGTTGCTCGCCGTTTTGCCTGCTTCAACAAACTCTTGATTGCAGATAATCTATACATATATATAAAAATGACCCCCGTTTTCCGTTGTCACGACTTGGCCTGAAAACGGCTTGACCGATTTGGCTGTTTTTTTTTTTTGTTGTGATTGTTATTGTGAGGAGAAGGTTCTTATAGAAAAAAAATAGGGTAGAGTAGGGTAGAGTAGGGTAGAGTAGGGTAGAGTAGGGTAGAGTAGGGTAGAGTAGGGTAGAGTAGGGTAGAGTAGGGTAGAGTAGGGTAGAGTAGGGTAGAGTAGGGTAGAGTAGGGTAGAGTAGGGTAGAGTAGGGTAGAGTAGGGTAGAGTAGGGTAGAGTAGGGTAGAGTAGGGTAGAGTAGGGTAGAGTAGGGTAGAGTAGGGTAGAGTAGGGTAGAGTAGGGTAGAGTAGGGTAGAGTAGGGTAGAGTAGGGTAGAGTAGGGTAGAGTAGGGTAGAGTAGGGTAGAGTAGGGTAGAGTAGGGTAGAGTAGGGTAGAGTAGGGTAGAGTAGGGTAGAGTAGGGTAGAGTAGGGTAGAGTAGGGTAGAGTTGGGTATAGTAGGGTGGAGTAGGGAAGGGCGGGAGCGAAGCCGCGCGGGCAAAGCTAGTATTAAATAAAAATTGTTTCTTTACTCGTATAAGTCTATATTATTAGGTAAATAGATAAGAGTTAGTTTATATGAAGAAACCATAAAGGGAATGTCAATGATTTCATTGATATACTTGGTTAATTTAATATCACAAATCTTTTCTCGTAAACAAAAAACTGGGCAAGTGTAAATCGGACTCGCGCCCAGAGGTTTCCGTACAAACTAACCTATTAATTATTAATTAACATTCTAAGGTTTTTCTCAAACATCAAAACGCGCCTTTTTATTTTTTAACGAGTTTAGTTTGTAAATATTTATTGATTTAAAAAAGTTTCCTGGGAGTTTCTTGCGCGTTATTCTTCATAGAAATCTACACTTATGAACGTGCAAATAGCTTCGACTTTTTTGTTACTTTAACAATTCAAAAGTGCTTGAGAATCGTTTAATGGTTAGTGGATTCTCTTGAATATTAAGCTATTTGCTGACTCAACTCTATGAACAATGATCACTGAGTCCACATCGCGAGTCAAGTCTAGATTTTTAATGTTTTTATAGAACGGTAATACAACACACTCACACATATTCAGGTAACATTAAGGTGTATATGTATAGTCCCTTGAACATCTCGGCGGAGTTAAATGCACACATACTCATATCACACACACATACTCACATACTCGGATGCTTGACGCACAGGACTGGTCGTTGTGGCGACGCTTAGGGGAGGCCTATGTCCAGCAGTGGACGTCTTTCAGCTGATATGATGATGATGATAATGATACTCATACTGCCACCAGCGCCCGCAAAGGTACCTTTAAAACCATTTTCTTTGCGAAATATTCAATGCATTACATACTACTCCGTCAAGAATGTACCGGGAAAAGATCAATAATACACAAAATGTCTGTTATTCATCCAAATTTATTTTATCACCTTCAAAGTTAGAGCTAAGAAACAGTTTTGACCAATTAAACAAAGAAAGTGAAGAAAAAAGTGTTGATTTACAATATAAATAAATAATATATAGTATAACAAAAGCGAGCAAAGTTGTAAAACCAAATAAAAATAAAACTAGAAAACTATCAGCGGAAACGAAAAAATTAATAGAGGAAAGACAGGCTTTAAATAAAATAAAAAGAGATTTACAATATAGAATAAAAGACAAAGAAGTTAAGCGCAGTATCAGAAAAGATATAAGAGATTATAATAAAAAATTAATACATAATGCTATTGAAAAGAACCGATCTCTAAAAATAGCAAAGCAAGGCATTAATAACAATAAATCGTGGATTACATGTCTTAAAGATAGCAGTGGCGTAAAACAAATCAATAGAGACAAAATTTTAGAGATTTGCACTACTTTTTATAAGACCCTTTACTCCGATACACTTCACACACAACCAACATTTTCCTACTCATGTTCCGAAAACATACCCCCCATTTCTGAAGTGGAAGTTCGTGATGCACTCAGCAAATTAAAATACAACCGATCCTGTGGTGAAGATGGCGTGAGTTCCGAAGCTCTGAAATTGGGTGAACCTTCATTACTTTTCTACCTAACAAGATTATTCAACGACATTCTTCATACCGGTAGCTTCCCAACCAATTTTTGTCATGCCAATATTATACTTCTCCACAAGAAAGGTGATAAGTCCGATGTTAATAATTATAGACCAATTAGCCTAATTTCTCACATTTATAAAACATTTATTAAAGTTATTGAAAAACGCATAGCTACACAATTAGATAAAAAGCAACCCCCAGAACAAGCAGGCTTCCGTAGAGGGCTATCTACTACTGACCATTTACACACCATCAACCAAATAGTCGAAAAATATCAAGAATATAAAATTCCTCTATATGTTGCTTTTGTAGATTATTGTAAAGCTTTTGACAGCATCACACACTCTGCAATATTCGATTCCCTTACAAAGCAACAAATAGAATCCACGTACATTCAGCTTCTGCAAAATATATACACCCACAGCACAGCTGCCATCAAGTTGGAGAGAGTAGGTCCTATGTTTGAAATTCTTAAGGGAGTCAAACAGGGCGACCCGCTGTCCCCAAAATTGTTCACCAGTACCCTGGAAGAAGTCTTTCAGTCGTTGGCAGTCAAATGGAAAGAGAAGGGCATTGTCATCGGTGAAGCGAGGTTAACTAACTTACGCTTCGCTGATGATATTGTCCTTTTCTCTCCCACAGCCACAGGTCTAGAACAAATGCTGCAAGATCTGAGCGATGCAAGCCTTGAGGTTGGATTGAAGATGAACATGTCGAAGACCAAAGTTATGACCAACAGCTCTAAAAGGAACATACTCGTAGGTGGGGAGAATATACAATACGTCCAAGAATACCTCTACTTGGGCCAAGTAGTCTCTTTCCAGGCAAGGCAAGACAAAGAAATAACACGCCGAACAGAAAATGCCTGGAAGAGCTACTGGTCCATGAAGGAAATATTTAAGGGCACTTTGCCCTTGTCACTGAAGCGTAAGCTGATGGACATGTGTATTCTCCCCATTCTGACCTATGGTGCGCAGACTTGGTCTTTGACTAACATCCAAAAGTCCAAACTCAAGGTTTGCCAGCGTGCAATGGAGCGCAGCATTTTATGTGTTAAATTAACAGATCACGTTCGAAACACAACACTGCGCTCCAAAACGCAAATCGTTGATGTGGCTCAAAAGGCTGCCCAACTTAAATGGGACTGGGCAGGACATGTCTGCCGCATGTCCAACGAGTTGTGGGCGCGTAAAACGCAGGATTGGTGCCCGGACACAGCAACGCGGGGCCGAGGCAGACCACGAAGGAGATGGCGGGACGACCTGGATGGCTTCCTTAAGAATTGGAATGAGAAGGCGAGAAACCGTGATCGTTGGAAGGAGTGGAGGGAGGCCTTTGCCCAGCAGTGGGACAACATAGGCTAATTATAATAATTATAATAACCTTCAAAGTATGCTCCTTTAGAAACGATACACTTGCGCCAACGAATAATCCATTCATCAAAACATTTTTTAAACGCTGCTTCCTGAATTGAGTTCAGTTCTCGCCGCGAATTCTCCTTTATGTCTTCTATCGATTGAAAACGGGTGCCACGAAGTGGTAATTTGAGTTTAGGAAAAAGAAAAAAGTCAGCAGGAGCCATATCTGGTGAATATGGTGGTTGCTGGATGGTATTTGTTGAGTGTTTGGTCAAAAATTCGTTCACAATGATAGCCTTGTGCGAAGGCGCATTGTCGTGGTGCAAAATCCAAGAATTTTCTTTCCACAAATCTGGCCTTTTTCGTCGAATTTGCTCTCTTAAACGCCGCATAACGCTCAAATAATATTCTTTATTTACCGTTAGACCTTCCGGTAAGAATTCAGAGTGCACAACACCGCGATAGTCAAAGAAAACAGTCAACATGACTTTGACTTTTGATCGACTTTGGCGTGGTTTTTTCGGTTTCGGATCAGTTGGAAGGCGCCACTCCGAAGCTTGTTGACTAGTTTGCATGTCAAACTCGTAAACCCACGTCTCGTCACCAGTAACAATGCGTTTCATGAATGTTGGGTCCGAACTGACTCGTTCTAGCATGTCCTCAGCGACTTTCATGCGATTGAGTTTTTGGAGAAAATTCAGATCTTTTGGGACTAGCCGAGCAGCAACATGTTTCATACCCAAATGATTAGTTAAAATGGTACGGATCGACTCGTGAGATACAGAAAGTTTGGCGGCTATCTCTCTCAGAGTTGAATGGGGATTTTCAGTCACTATTTCCTTCACTTTTGCGATGTTAACTTCAGTTGCAGACGTTGACGGCCTACCAGAGCGAGGCAAATCTTCCATCACATCTCGACCGCTTTTGAACGCTTTGAACCACTCATAAGCACGAGTTTTTGATAAAGTCGATTCACCGTAAGCCTTCTGTAACATTTTCAGTGACTCCGAACACGAAATTCCATTGGCGATGCAAAATTTAAGACAAATTCTTTGTTCGATATTTTTGTCCATTATGAAATTCGCATTACACACTATATATGATACTACTAAAACCAGCACTGTATTTAATATAAATAACAGATGCAACTCAAACTCCGCGCCAAAATGGAAAACAGTTGTGCCAATCTAACAACTACAAAAAAAAAAACAAAATTTGAATTTGGAACCATAAACAAATCATCCATTCCCGATACTTTTTTGACTGTATGTACATTTTAATGAACAACCAGTAATTTTTTTGTGTAAATTATTTATAAAGATCAAAGCCGTTTGAAAGGAGTAAGGAAAACCAGCGACAAAATATCTCCTGCTTTTCGGGAGCTAGGGCCTTAAGTACGTATCTCGACTCGATATAAGAATATTTTTGTTTGTTTAACAATACTATCTTAAATATTTGACAAAATATGTACCTAACTGACACCTGCCAGTTTTGTCAACATCCAAAAAACAAATGCTTAATGTACAACTTGACACAACACGGTATACGTTTGTGATTCCTGTTCAAGATTTTCGCCTGTGGCTAAACTGGTCAAACAACATCGCAAGCCATGTCAGGATACTTTTATAATTGGTTTAATTTTATTATTATGAATTTTTTTTTCAGCGATTTCAGTTACAAGAAAGTTCAAAGGTGTGTTTACACTAAAACGAAGTTGAGTGGACTGGAGCGGAGAAGAGCAGTGAAAACTGTCAAGTATTTCCATTGAAACGAAGCGGGGCAGAGTCGACTTGAGCTACCCTCCACTTCGTGCCCTTCGCTCGGCGGCACCCGACTCCGTTCTGTTCAGGTTGAGGTCGCGTGCTCATTTGATTTACATAATTGAAAGTCCGCTGAGCTTTACAATCCCCGCACATGGGCCTCAAAAAAACGACGCCATAAAAAAAAAAAATTAGAAGCCGCCGCAAAAAACAGCTGAAGCGCGCGACAGCTTGTAGCGTTTTTTTGAGACGGCACGGCTGCATACGAGCCACAAAAAAAGGCCGCCTCAAAATGAAGCTTGACGCGGCGTTTTTTAGAAGCCCGTGTACGGGGACAGTTAGGCCTATATTTCACCGGGACACCATGACGGCGCTTCTTGCCAGTGTTCGAGAATCTGTGCGGTAGCTTCTCGTCCAATATACCATAGTGTTTCAAAACCGGTACGTGTTGCCAGTGATGACAATTTCTTAATCATGAAGTTATCTGTGTCTCCACGATGAAAATAATAAGTTTTAACTTTCATACACGACGTACACGACACAACACAAAAGCAGTTTTTTTATAAGAAATGAAAAAAAAACGGAAATAAGTACTACGACTACCATAAAAAATTTTAATCAATGACATGTTATATAGTGACCATGGTAATTTTAATTTAATAATTATGAAATTTGTTTTGTGGGAAGAATACCAATTAAAGATTGTTATAGATTACCTGATTAATTTAATTTATATTTGTGTAATTTTAATTTTATAGCTACTAACATAGTTTTTTAGTAAATATTGTTACTAACCCTTCTATGAGTGTAAACTTGAAATAAAGTTATATTATTATTATTTAGAAGCCATATGTATGAGCACGGCAACCCTAAATCTATTCTATATTACCCAAAAAGAGCGTTCATCAACCTATTGTTCCATTTTCAAAGTTAAAATAAATTGTGTCAGCATTCTTTTCCGGGAATCGTTATCGCGGTCTGCACTGTGTGACACGACTCTAAAGCGCATTTCACTTGCAGGTGTAGTCCCCCCCTACCAACTGGTGTACACCTCCACCAACCGGTGTATTCCGTACATTCTGGGTGTTCCGGGACACGTTCGACAAAATCATATTTTACGTGATTCCATTTTACTGTTACGAAAGACTTGGTAACTTTTATCTTGTAAGACTCGATTTTTTTTAAATGGAATTGATTGAATGCATCGGATTGATGGATATGGAGAACTGTAACTGGTTCTGAAATGGAAATTGTGTAAGCTGAATGGAAATCAGAGAATCAGAGAAATTGAATTAGGAAACAGGGTTTGCATTTTTAAATTCAATTCAAATATTTTATTTCACATTGAGCAATATAGCTTTCAATGAGTCGTTCCACGGAGAAGAACTTTCATGAAGCTCCACGGGTATTAAAAAAAAGATATAACAATATTCTTAAATCATAAATTAAAGGACAGTGTGGACCAGCCAACATATTATATAAAAGTAAAATAGTAAAAAAAAAAACTAGATCTAAATAAAAAAATATTTAAGTATAAGTCTTCGGAGTCTTCAGTGTTCATTTAAAAACAGACTATTGAAATGGCTGAAAGAACATATATTTTCTGACCTTAATGATTTTTTTTTAACCACAAACTTTAAATTTCTGGACTTTTGTGATTACGGATAGGGCTAAGACAAAACTATTATATTATTGTATTGACTTTGTAATTATTGTGACATTGAATACGAATAAATACTAAACATGTGGACTGTAGACCTGACTATAACAACTTTATACCATGTTTAAGGCAAATAAAGACTTATCTTTACTCAATACTGGAAAATGATTGAAAAAAAAAAACAATGCCATGAATAATAGAAAAAAAAAAGATTAAGCAATACTGAATTAGGTCAAATTCACACGTTATGTCTACGAATGAATGAACCATACATATATATATATACCATAACGATATCACGTCTGTACAGTCAAAGCAATAGCAAGCATACAGTAAGCCCATAATGCAATAGTTGGTTTTAGTATAATATCGTATAGTTTATTGATTTTCTAAACTGATAAGGTTGCTTACATTAATCAGATTGAGGTAGATATCACCATGGCTTTTAAATATAATGTTCATGCGTGCAGTCCTATTACTACAGGACTATTGGAAAAATTTACCAAGAACGGTGGGTTTTAGTCAGTAAAAGTCTGACAGGCCCGCCCGCTCCACCTCAGAGCGGAAACATTATTTGATGATTTCCCACCTCACAATCTTCTCATCTAACCCAATTGTAAAGAAAAAACTTACGTTATCTAACGTTTGAAATGACTGATTCTGCTAAATCCCAAATAGCTTCCTCCAGAAATAGATCAGTCCGTTTAGCCATAGTCCTTCTCGTTTTAAAACTAAATATGCACAAGATTAATATTTCGCTCATAATGCAAACTTGCACGCGAAGCTTGCCAACATCAAATGAAATACTCTGTCAGCCACATACGTGTATACGTACCTCCTCAAAAAGCATACACGATCTCGACTTTAATAAAGCCCGACAGATCCCTACTTTGATATCAATCCAAAATAAATTATTAAGCTAGAAAATTGCAGAACTAGCTGTCCCCTGCGGGTTCACCTGCGTCTTTAGTTACTACTTTGTTTCTATATAGCTTTCCTCGATATCTACACTTCTACACTATAGGTATATATTTACACCGCTAAATTTTGATTGTTTTAATCCCGTGGAGGATCGGTCCGGTACACGGAACTCTATCGATTTGTAACGATAAAATTAAAAAATAAAGTAACTTTTTTTAAAGCTCGTAGGTATTAATATACTCATGTACGAAATTAATTTCTTTAAGAAAACGTCAGCTGAGCGAGTCCAATGACCTGTAGGTAGTTAGTGCGCAACATCTTTTGTCTTTTTTTTTACCGCCTCGGCATTGCACGGGGCTAATGCAGATACTTAATATATTGCAGAATGTCTTCTATACAACGTTCACAGCTTTTTCACGAAATCACATTAAAAACCTCTAAAATTATCAGTTTTTCTCTATTTTATTATGCATGTATACCTTCCTCTTGAATCACTATCTATTAAAAAAAAAACATTAAAATCAGACGCGTAGTTTTAAAGATCTAAGCATACATATGGACAGTCAGCGAGAAGCGACTTGGTTTTGTACTATGTAATAATGATAAATAAAGACATGTAAAGCGATATGAAATTTAACTTGATCAGTTCATCTAAGCTCCTCTTTGGCCAGGTAACTTGGCTGTTGCCAAGTGACTTCCCAATAGATGTACAGTTTCTCAGGATATAGTTTAAATTACAGCAAATTTGATTTATTCAAATTAAACTCACGGTTCGTCGACGGCAAATGTTATCAAAGCGTCTCTTTGACTAGGTCAACCGCTCGGCTCCGCCCGAGATTTGATGAGAACTTCCTAAACTGTTCCACTTGGGTGAGTTTTACAGTGACCTTGCTATTTCTATGGCCCTTACTAAGGTTACACTATCACGAAAGGTAATTTCGAAGTGACATCCTCTGTGCGTGAAATAAGTCTAATGACTTGCTCACAACTTTGGCCTTAGCGGCGAGCGGGGCGGAGAGCGGGGCAGTGAGCGTTTGGCGAGTGGGCCGGCAACGGTACCGCGCACGTTTTTGCTAAGATCTGAGTCTCGTGGCATGTTTCAAACATTTTCATACTTCTGATTTTACCGCTTGCCACCCTGTGCTTAGCTACCGCTCACAGCGGGAAAGTCGTGAAAGACACACCTTAGGTAGTTCTAAATGTTGGTACATTTATGGGCTCCGGGATTGTTTGAAAGATTTACCGTGATCTTGGAACTCAAAGGTCAAAAGAACATCATCATCTTCCTGCCCTTGTCCCGTTTTATTTGGGGTCAAAAGATCAAAAGGTCAAAAGAACACTGGTAGTAAAATCAGTAAAATTCTTTTTGAGGTAGAGTCCTCTATCAAAAAGGTCTCCAGATGATGAATGATGTGATGATGGTGCTGCGCATAAAGTGTCAGAATTCCTCACTGACCTATTGTCAGTGGGGAAGTCTCCACACTTGCGTTTTTATTATTGATAGGCTTGCGCTTGTCCACTGTCTCACCTGGTGGAAAGCGAAGATAATGGAGCATGCTTACCTAGACGCAACCTAACCAATCTTGACTGAAAGACACTGTGATTTGTAACTATCAGGAAACACAGACTCTGGCAGGGAACTTTATTCCTAAACTGGCTATCCATCTAGTGCCGGTGGCGTATTGCCATACGTCCGGTGATCCGAAGATGGAAAGGCATTGGCAGAATTAAGTTACTTATGCAATTCCGACGTACACTCTCCGAAATGCAACCGGTAGAAAACGGACAGGCTAGTAACTTGGCGGCTTCTTCCCGGTCTACCCAAAATAGGAGAATTATATAAACTCTGTTTAATAACACAAAGATTTCCCATAATATCACACCTACAAAAAGACATTTAAGTTTAGTAAGTGTTATCAAAAATGATAGCATAAGCCCACCCCTGTTACACGGGCGGTAATGCTATTTCACTAGGTACTAACACCAACTTAGATTAATTACTCCCAAAAGGTATTAAACATGAATAAACATAAAATAACTTTACCTACTTCCACTCGTAATGCTGCTTAAGTTATGTTTCTGAAGTATTTCTAGTCCACACCTATATTATAAGTGGCTGAAAGATAATTTAGTGAGTTTTTACGACTAAATTACTGAATCGATTTCGATCATATTTTGACAATATAATATAATAATAATATTCCACAACTATCACACAACGCCAAGCAAAGCAGAGCTTGTGTTATGATTAGCCTAGACAACTGATAAACATACTTACATATTTCTAAATACATACAAATTATAGATAAATTACACTTGATGATCATGCTCATCACACAAACATTTGTCCTGGGTGGGAATCGAACACGCAATCTCCGGTATAGCAGAGGTCGCGGGCTGAGCTCGGTATACCTATACCTATAATTAATACTCGTCAAGACGAATCATACGAGCCCAAACTCGATGGGGTTGTGTCGTTTAACAACCAAGTTCCTATAGCCACCTTCCGGTTCCATCATCAGATCAGCTCCTTCTCATAATAATTTTGCATTGTCATCTGATTTACACATGCATGCAAAATTTCAGCTCAATTGGTAACCGGAGAGTGGGTCTAATTTAATTTACAAGATTTGATGGCAGACAAACATCGGGACAGGTGAAACTAAATAAAAGCTTGTAATAAAATATACATTCTTTCAGCGATAACGAATAATTTGGTTGATGGAAGTAGCTACAAGTTCTACTATTTGTAATGCGTACCTATATGGTACGCGTCTCCCAGTTATTTAGCACCTCACTTTCAATTCCTTGGCGCCAACCACAATAGAAATCTGCGCTCAGCTCATAACCGTCTACTTCAATATCCCACTCACCGTTCTGACTTTCTTCACTATTCTTTCTTTGTTCAAGCGATTTCTTTGTGGAATGCGCTCCCCCAGGAGATCAGGATGGCAATAAACCGATTATCATTCAAATCTAAAGTTCGCGAGATAATTCATAAGAGGTTGTGCAGCATTATCATGTTGCTTAATTCGTTTAGCTAAATAAAAACTTTTTCGTTCGCGTTAATTTACCTTTTTCTAATATTATTTTTTTTGATTTGAACTTAGAATAGGAAAATTTGGAGGTTTGACAAGGAAAAATTTTATTTGTCATTTGGCGACGAAATTTTCTGAGAAAAAGTGCTTGATGAACACGAATTAAAAAGCAAATGTGATTATAAGTAATGATCTAACTGCGAAATGTTTTGCGAAACTCGGTAGTAAATAAAAAAACCGATTTGTGTTTGTGAATATAAAGAACCGATTATTTATCAATCGGTTCTTCGAGTATTCTCGGAGTATTCTTGGAGCATTCTGGACATAGAGATAGAAATTCACAGAAGTGGACAGTACAGCCCACTGCAATTTATAAGTGCGTGCGCCAACTGGCGCATGACGATACTAGAGAAAACCCCGGTGGACATCGTGACGTCACTCCACGTGAAGTTTTCATGATCCCTATTTTTCCTTATTCTATAGCAGTAGTAGCAAGTAATATTTGAGTAGTTTTTTTTTACGCCATCTGTTTTATATGTATAATCACAGCAATTCGTGTAAAAAGGTTGCGGAATGAACCGATTTCTTTGATAGCTTACGAGTCCGCGTCTGAGGTCCCGTGATTGCAATCCCGTACCTATAGGCACAACTTCCAAATTATAAATTTTTATTTTTTTTTATATATCCATCTCGCCACCTTACTTAAACCCTATTTTTATATATATAGAGTCGCCGAATCTTTTTATTTCCTTTTATAATTTTTTCTATGTTGTTTTTTTTAAAAAATGCAAAATTATACGTGTATAAGTGGTGATTTTTCTTTTTTTTAACGCTACAAAAATGGCTCTCCGGCAAACAGAAGTAAGTGTTTTTACTTAATAACATTTAAAATTTAAACGATTCTACATAAAGATTTTTTTTGCCTTATTGAGAATGGTCACTCCCTCTGGGAGCTAATGATTCTTAAGCTTATTGGTTTCAGGACGTGGATTCTTCCATTCAAGAAGGGTATTATAGGATTTATACCACCAGTACAGATGTTTCAATCTGTTTTTTTCCATGACATATTATTTTTTCATGAAATGTAATGATTTTTAATGAAAAATAATTTTGTGAACTATAAAACACATAACTGCCTTTTATTTTATCCACTTATCGCAGCAAATATAACGATAGGTTTCCTGATTTTTATTCCATATCCTTAGCTAGCGGTAGTTAGAACCCGTAGGGTATATATGGTGACGTGTGAATGTATAGGCTTCGGTTTTCAAGGTAAGCTTAGTATGAACGGTTATTTAGCCGATATTTTTGCTTTCTAGCTTGGCATTTGCTGACTGCTGGTTGCTGGATTATTTTTGTCCAGTTGTTCATGCCGTGCCTATTTTTTCGCTAGGATTTAATCGACTTTAGTCTGTTCTTTCATTCGTTATTAGGTCTATATTAGTTACATCATGTCAGAAGAGGGGTTCCCTATTGGTGAGACACCATGTCGTGATAGTCCCATCATTTCGCGACCACAACCTCCTCCTATTCCGCCAAGAGCTTCTCGCGCTTCCTCACAAAGTGTCGTTCCTTCACCAGTAAGATCTGATGAATGCCTACAATTTACCAGGCAGTTCTCTCTTACTAAGTGGAAGATTAGTTTCGATGGAAAGACCTGCGTTCGGGAATTTTTCACGAGTATAGAAGAATGCAGGGAGGCCGACAATTTGTCTGAGGGATATTTAGTCAAGCGATTCCATGAAGTCTTATCAGGTGTCGCACTTAAATATTTTAGGACAATCCGTCGTCCGGGTCTTTCCTTCTTTAAAATCAAAGAAGCCTTTTTTAATACGTTTGGTACGACAGATTATGAATTTAAGACCAGCCAGGAGATCCGTAACCTTAAACAGAGACCGGAACAATTGATTAGAGAATTTATTATCGAAGTGTCTTATTTAAATGCAAAACTGTATAAGCCTATTGAGGAACCGGAGTTGTTGCAAATAATTACTCACAATATGTTGCCAAAATACACTCCTTGCTTATCCATCCAAAGATTTCATGACATTAATAATTTAATCGAAGCTGTTACTCATTTCGAGTCCTTTTTAAAACCTTCAAAGGTGGTAGCCAGCCTCGATTGTGTTGCCGACCAGTCGACTTCTCAGGCTTTTAACTCATCAAAACCCAGGCCGAACAAAACTTCCCAACAACCAAAAACTAGTAAGTCTCGGATTTGTCCTAGTTGTAGTCAGTCTAAGCTTTGTTTAAAATGTAATAAAGTTGGTCATTCTTACCGCTCTTGTCCAGAGATCTCAGGCATAATTTGTTTTAAGTGTCGTACTCCTGGATTTATTACTAGAGAATGTCCGAAATGTAATCCTAAAAAGTGCATAGATCACTGGCGATACGCTTCTTTCCGTAAAGTGTCCCCAGTGTTTACTTCAGATTCATTTGATAACCGACCGTTTATAGAAGTATTATTATGCGGTAGAGTCGTTAAAGCATTACTTGACTCTGGTGCTCAGATGTCACTTATAAGCGATAATTTTATTCAGCAACTTGGTATTTCTTTGACATCAAAAAAAGCTTGTCCCCGTGTTATATCGGCTAATAATTCACCGATTGATATTCTTGGTTCTGTATATCTTCCAGTTAAATTTAATGGTAAAACTTTTATTCATCAGTTTTTAGTGGCAAGTTCGATGTCATCTTCTGTTATTTTAGGTATCGAATTTTGGAATAAATTCGGTTTGACGTCTATTTTTAGTCAGGCTTTTGATAAAAATATTGATGGTAATATGTTTATCCCTTCTGTTCAGCACTCTCCCCCTCAAGTTTCTTCTGTTAATGAGGTTCGTGTGCATCGTAAAGGTTCGCAACATGTAGTCCCCGATGTTCTATCCAGGATCCATGCTAATCCTGTGTCGTTTGACCAGGGTCCTGAACATACTAATGACCGTTGGTATAAGAAGGTATATATAGGTGCTCGAGACTCGCCACAAATGTTTCCAGCATACGCTATAAATAATGGTATCCTTGTGAGACGCATGCCTGTTTCTAATCCTTTATCTTCTGAACCATGGCGTGTGGTGTTACCAGCTGAAAAGGTTCCAGACGCTATTTGGGAAATTCACAATAGTTTTCCTTCGATACATCCCGGTGTTACTAAAACGTATCTAAAACTTAGGGAGTTGTTCTACTGGCCAAATATGTTCCGTGACGTCACTTCGACGTTAAGTCAATGCGAGGTTTGTAAAGCCTATAAAATTTCGAACACGCAACCTCGCGGTCAGATGTGCTACCCTAAAGAGGTTTCCTTGCCCTTACAGATGATTTCTATCGATATAATTGGTCCATTGCCCTGTGCTTATTATGGTTATAAATATATCCTTTCTATGGTTGATGTATTTTCTAAGTATGTATGGCTAGTTTCTCTGAAAAAGATTGACGCTCTTTCTGTTATAAAAGCGTTAGAGTCTGAGATTTTCTTTAATTTTGGGGTTCCGCGTACTATTCTTTGCGACAACGCTACAGTTTTTCGTAGTAATCAATTCCTTAATTTTCTCAGATCTTTCCATATTCAATCACCTACTTTTACGCCATATTATACACCCCTAGCAAATACGGTTGAGCGATACAACCAAAGTGTTATTACGTGTTTAGGTATTTTGGTTGGTGAGAACCAAAGAAGTTGGGCTAAAATGTTACCTAAAGTTAAGCTTTACCTCAATTCTTGTGTTAATCTAGCTACTGGCTTTACGCCTAACTTTCTTATGTTTGGTAGAGAGGTCCTTATGGATAGCGGTCGTGTATATAGTCAGACTCGAAGCTCTAATTTGGCAGACAGTCGGGCTCGACATGCTTCAAACCTATCTTCTCTCAACGAAGTTTACGCAAAGGTTGCTGATAATCTTTCTTTAGCTTTCCTCCGTAACTCTCGTGCATATAATTCGAATCGATCAGCTATCACTCTGAATGTTGGTGATACTGTATGGAGGAGGAACTTTTCCAAGTCTTCTGGAAATGATTTTTTTTCTGGGAAGCTTGCTCCACGTTTTATTAAGTGCCGCGTGATAAGAGTAATTTCTAGGACTACCTATTTGCTACAGGATTGTGATTCAGTCCACTCCGGACAATATCATATCAAAGATATCTTAAAATAAATTGGATTAAATTCTCTTTATTCCATTTTATCATTAACATTTGCTTTGTAACACCTTTTCCTCTTTGGTTTATGGCATATTTCTTTGCATAAGTTTTTTAATTAAGTTAAAAACTTTTTAAATTATCCGTTAATAATGACATTTATTTATTTTTATGTTATGTCAACCTGCGTTCTTAGGTTGCCTGCGTAATTAGGTTGTTTTATTTCTTTTGTTTAACACAAATGATTTGTCATTTAACAATCAATTTGAATTTTTTCTTTGACTTAATTAACTTAAGTTAACTATTTCAAACTTAGTTGTTTGTTTTTTTTGTCCAATTTTTTTCGTTTCTTTAACTAAGGTTGGACTTTACGTGTTGACGTAAATTTCTTAATGTTGTTAGGTAATAGTTTAGTCTTATGTTAAGTTAGGCTAGCTTTAATTAGATGTATAATCCCCGGATTTTTTTCTTGTTGTTGCTAGGTAATAGTTTAGTCTTATGTTAAGTTAGGCTAGCTTTACTTAGATATATAGTTCCCTTATTGTTCTTCATAGTTGTTAGGATGTGGTAGGTTAGTGTTTGACTCTAATTGGACAGTGTACATTTTGATTTTTGAGTTCGTTATTTTCTTTCATATTCTCCATAGTCGTAATTGAGATGTCGTGAGTTTGCGTGGATAACGTGTAGATGTGGAGGCCTCCGTGTTTATTCAGTATCTATTGCACTTCGATATCGTATGATTCAGAAATGATTCCTGCTGTTGTCTTTGTCTGTTCCAGTTTATCTTTTTTCTCACTCGTACTTTCGCCCTTTTTTTCTTAGAAAGGGGGTATTGCAGCATTATCATGTTGCTTAATTCGTTTAGCTAAATAAAAACTTTTTCGTTCGCGTTAATTTACCTTTTTCTAATATTATTTTTTTTGATTTGAACTTAGAATAGGAAAATTTGGAGGTTTGACAAGGAAAAATTTTATTTGTCATTTGGCGACGAAATTTTCTGAGAAAAAGTGCTTGATGAACACGAATTAAAAAGCAAATGTGATTATAAGTAATGATCTAACTGCGAAATGTTTTGCGAAACTCGGTAGTAAATAAAAAAACCGATTTGTGTTTGTGAATATAAAGAACCGATTATTTATCAATCGGTTCTTCGAGTATTCTCGGAGTATTCTTGGAGCATTCTGGACATAGAGATAGAAATTCACAGAAGTGGACAGTACAGCCCACTGCAATTTATAAGTGCGTGCGCCAACTGGCGCATGACGATACTAGAGAAAACCCCGGTGGACATCGTGACGTCACTCCACGTGAAGTTTTCATGATCCCTATTTTTCCTTATTCTATAGCAGTAGTAGCAAGTAATATTTGAGTAGTTTTTTTTTACGCCATCTGTTTTATATGTATAATCACAGCAATTCGTGTAAAAAGGTTGCGGAATGAACCGATTTCTTTGATAGCTTACGAGTCCGCGTCTGAGGTCCCGTGATTGCAATCCCGTACCTATAGGCACAACTTCCAAATTATAAATTTTTATTTTTTTTTATATATCCATCTCGCCACCTTACTTAAACCCTATTTTTATATATATAGAGTCGCCGAATCTTTTTATTTCCTTTTATAATTTTTTCTATGTTGTTTTTTTTTAAAAATGCAAAATTATACGTGTATAAGTGGTGATTTTTCTTTTTTTTAACGCTACAGTTGGCAGTGTATCATCACAGCGTTAAGGTTTTCCAATTGTTGATTTGACAATATTAGTGTATATATGTAGTTTATTAAATTGAGTATATATTAATATATAATTATATTATGTTTATAGTTTATTAGTATATCAATTCTTGTATTCACCTTATTTCGTTTATTGCACCTACCACTATTGTTCTCTGCATCGCCCAAAGGTTGACTGGAAGAAAATGCCTAAGGCATTAAGTCCGCCTCTGTACTTTTGTGTGCATGAAGTATTAAATAAATACGCATTATAAATAATAGTATAATTGGCCCTCCGTGATTTGGCCTTATAATGTTCCCACTGCTAGGACTCAGGCCTCCTCTCTAAGAGAAGAAATGTACCGTAATCCACCAGGCGGAGCCAGAGCAGGTTGTTCGATGTCACATCTTCAAATTTTTAGTTCTAAGACGTGCCGGTTTCCTCACGATGTTTGCCTTCAACGTTTTGAGCAGTGGTGCTGAAATAAATTACACAAAGTAATGCGCCTGGCTGGGTTTAAACCCGCGACCTACAACTCGTAATTTAGGGCCGTTACCATGGTATGCTTATCTACACTAATATTATAAAGAGGGAAAATTTGTATTTTTGTGTGTATGTTTGTAATGAATAAACTAAAAAACTACTGTACCGATTATAAAAATTTTTTCACCATTGGAAATATACATTCACTCTGAGTAACATAAGTTGTATTTATTGCCTGTGCGAAGTCGGCACGGACCACTAGTTATAAATAAATAAATAAAATATTAATAGCGGTTTTGTTAATGATGTGAGCATAGTCTAATACAACTCTTGACCAGTAAGACCGTATTTTGAGCAAATTTGTAAATACGGCTTGTTGGTTTGGAAATTAATTACAGCATTTTGACTTGCCCAGAGATAGTTAATTTGAGATAGATGGATTACAAAGAGCCTTTGTAACAGTAATAGTTGAGGACAGGGGTGGCCAACCAATGGGACATAACGAGAAATTGTAACTAATGCGTTAATTTGAATAATTATTTGTAATTATAATTTAAGGTTCAAGATATTATCAAAAACTTTTGATGATAAACTGTTAATGATATGGTATAAGTTTTATAGTATTTAGTTTTATCTATTTTTAAACCATGTTGATTTTAAAATAGAGATAAGTGTGTTTAGAAATAAGCGGAACAGGGCGTTTATTGCGCCAGGTCCGGGCAACTGTCCATTGACATGACAAAGACTAATTCTAATAAAGATATACAGGATTTTGAATTTGAATTCATATATATCGTCATAGATGCCCTCCGGAGATCAAGGATCGATGGTTTTTGATGCGCCAAGAGTTTCAAGGGACCGCAGGTCTGAGCATTTATGGGTTTAATTTCAACGCAATACCGCCACGCGTTTCCGAGATAAAGGGTCTTGACAGATACAGGAATAATAAAGTGATACTATAAGGCTTCCGTTTTTTTAAGGTTCGGAAATCTAAAACAGAAGCATAGCTGTTTTATTTTTCTTATAAGCATATTTATTGTTTACAGTTCTAATCCCAAAAGAAAAAAAATATGTAGCTGACACCTGTCAGATTGGTTAACATCACAAAACAAACGCTTGATGTACTCGTGTATAACTTGAGACAACAATGTACAAGGTTTACCCTCCCTGTAGTAGATTTTCGCCCGTGGCGTTGACCAGTCAGACGGTCCGTCTGTCTGTCCGTCCGTACTCATTCTACGTTTCTATGTTAATTTTATGCGCCCGTTCTCTTTTATGATGTTTTTCTTTTATCTTTGGCACCGAGACGTTCTGACCGAGATGTTTAGGGAGGTAATTAAATAAATTAAATAAAGATGAAATGAGTTTTTTTTATCTTTTTGTGTTTTTTCGTTTATGGAGTGGTCGGAGGTCAAGAGGGAAATAAAGTTACTTTTTGGTACGATTTAATGTTTCAATTTGAAATTCTGAATTGGATTGAAATTGTTTGATGTTTTGTGATAAATTAAATAAAATAAAATACTTAGTTACTTATATAATTAATAGTAATAATTTTTTTTAAATAGTTTTTTTTATATTTCCAAAGTACTAATTTATGCCTATTATTGGTTAAGTTTAATATTTTTATAATTTTTTGCCCAATTACTTGTATTGCTTTTTTTCATATTTAAGAACTTTTAACTTTTCAATTATGTCAATTAGAGACACAATAGATAGACAATGACACATCGATCGCCGGTGATTGCTTGAGGTTTAATGAATTAATTCAAATCAATTTAAAATATTCTTTTTTTCAAGTCGTTGACGGAAACTCCACAGTTACTTTTTACTAATTTTCAGTATATTATAAAAACAGTTTTAAAATTGCTGTTCATAAAATCCTGCTTTCTTTCATCTTCATCATCTACATAATATCATCATTATCATTTCAGCCGATAGACGTCCACTGTTGGGCGGCCTCCCCCAAGTGTCGCCACAATAATCGATCCTGTGCGTCACGCATCCATCAGATTTCCGCAACCTTCACCATGTCATCGGTCCATCTTGTAGGAGGCCGCTGTGTCTTCCGGTCATCTTTATCATTAGTTTATTTTTCAATTTAAATTATTCAATATTATAAACAAACAAAATGAAAATGGCCTCAACAAACTGAAGCAGGACAAACCATCCAATTTAGAATCGAGATGAGGTCGAGAGTAATTAGTAACTTATAAAATTGTGTTATCAAATCGAATCAGCAAACTTGTGGAATTGAATTATGAAGGTTTTTGGTGTTTTCGGTGTCAAAAAGCCGTGTGGTGCCTATCAAAGAATGGGTAATCCTTACTTTTCTATTCAGAATTATAGAAGGGTAAACGAAAAATTAAATTAAAATTGGAATGACGAACACGTACCGAAAGACGTAGCGTTGGAAGGCCTCCTACAAGCTGGGCCGATGACCTGGGTTGCTGGAATCTGATGGATGCGAGACGCACAGGACCGTTCATTGTGGCGGCACTTGGGGGAGGCATATGTCCAAAAGTGAACGTCTTTCGGCTGAAATAATGACGATGAAACGAAAAATTAAATAATATAATTAAGCGTATTTTACACACACGTACACTATATTTTAACTTTAATAACACACATTAAAATTGCGTAAAACAAAACTGAATTCGTCCTATATACATAGCCCTGAAATACAGGCTCGGCCTAGCTCAGGCGCAGTTGCACATTTCTATTTGTTATTAAATTCAATTCATTGCTCAATAATTGTACAATTTTATGGAGAAATAAATTATTATTATTAATACTAATTACACAATAGAAAATGTGGCTCCGTTTTTTTCTTAATTCGTCGGAATTTTATTTGTGAAAAATAAGTCATCGTCGTCATCGGATAACACAAAAACTTACTTAATTTTGAAACAAATGTATATTTCTTTTGAAAAAAAAAGGCCAGTATTTTTTATTTTATTTATACTCTAATAGAGTGGCTTCTATCTGCAACTTTAAATTATCAATATCGGTAATAGGTATATTGTCGGCACGTTTGGCGCTGTAGTTAAGCAATTGTATGCTGTAGCGTTGCGTGATGCGGGTTTGATTCCCATACGGAACAAACGGTTCAGTTCCCCCTAGCCTAGTTTCTAATCTGCAATAGTTAACGCTAGTAGAAAGCTTCAAATGTACGGGAATGACGCGCTCTCAACGCTCAGTCATGAGGTCAGAGCAAAAGAATTGCCGGCAAGGTCAACTCGAAGCGTTTGACGCAAGCGAGACGGTTGTAACTTGGCTAGGAAGGCTTTTGCGGGTATGAATGTCTTGTGTATATGAATTTATACATGCTTGTGAACGCACAAACGATATAGGAGTAGGTATATGTACACAAAGTGGTTATAAAAGATGCTATTAAAAAAAAAAACAGAATAAGTACTTGGATATTTAATAAATATCCTAATGATCATATCTTTTGGAAAAATAAATATTGAAACTATACGCGGTGTACGTTTGAATGTAAGAGACCCAATCCAATCTAATGTGGGTATGATGGGTGGGCTGATAGGCCCGGAAAAATACAGAATTAATACGAAGAAACGAGATCTGAATGTTTGTATGCTAGTACAGTCTGCAACACAAGTATGTGGATAGCTAACATACTCGTGGTTGCTCGTGACTATGCTTACATAAGAAGTCGAGTTCTATAATTGACTTCCACATTACCGCGGAGCCGGAACGAAAGGGCAACTGAAGGATTATAAGTGAGTTTGTGTAGTTTTTTATGGTGAGAAATTCATCTAATGACAACCCCTACTCTTGGGCGGATTGGGAGATAGTGTCAGACTTTTACTGACTAAAAAGCCACCCCGTTCCTTCGTGCCTTCATACCGGGGCTTAGCTTCCTCTCGAGTTAACCTTGGCCGCAGTAGGCTTCAACCTAGCTGGCCCCTGCTGTTGCTGACATTAGGTAGTAAAAGTCTGACATCGAGCGAGAGGGACTCGCTCTAACCAGATTGAGAGAAGTTATTTAGTGATTTCTTGCCTTAATAAAGAGAGGGGAGAGCGAGGGGGAGGATTATTGGAAAGATTTTTTTAATAGCTTGCAATACTTTGTGATACACCAAACTGTCTGTAGTTTGGTGTATCCGACCGCCTTCAGCTCTTGGGTGTTGAAATTTCCTCCGACCTCAATTTTGGGCGGTCCAAAGCCAAAGTTGCTGCTAGGAAACTAGGCGTTCTAGCAAAGGTCCGGCGGTACTTCACACCGGGACGGCTTTTAATGTTATACAAAGCACAGGTCCGATCGTGTGTGGAGTACTGCAGCCACATATAGGCTGGTGCTGCAAAATGCCAGCTGGCAGCTTTAGACTCGGTGGAAAGGCGTGCGAAGAGACTGATTGGTGATCCAGATATGGTTAAGTCCAATCTTCAAAGCCTTGAGCACAGGCGTAGGGTAGCCAGCCTTTCGGTGTTTTACAGGTTGCATTTTGGAGAGTGCGCGCAGGAATTGCATGACTTGATTCCGCCATCCCATTTCTACCACCGGACAAACCGACGTACGGTGAGTATCCACCCTTACGTTGTTGAAACCTCCACGGTCCCGACTAAGCGTTTCGCTTCGTCATTTATACCGCGTACATCGAAGGACTGGAACAATTTGCCTGCTGCGGTCTTCCCGTCCGATTACAATCTGAGCGTCTTCAAGGCTAGAGTGAATAGGCTCTTATTAAACTAGTGCGCCTCACCATCAACGATTGCATCACCGCTTACCATCAGGTGGGATTGCAGTCAAGTACTAGTTTATATCAGATAAAAAAAAAAAAAGTTTTCGCTATCTATTTATTTATGTAATTTCTTCCTCGTACTCGTACTTTTTGCCAGGTCATCTAGTTATATAAATACTTTTGCTGCTGACCATCCCGCTATAAGTAGAAATTGGTTTGGACTTCATACACAGTAACCAGTTACACCCTTCTATTTACTGAAAACGAGATGTTACAGGTATCATGTTTATATATCCAATAAACATAAATAGGACTGGTCTGTTGGTCTAGTAGTCGGTAGCCCTGACTGCTATGTCACAGGTTGTCGTTTCGATTCCCGACCAGGACAAATGTTTGTGTGATAAGCACGATCATTTGGTCTGTGAAACGTGGTTTTTTTTTGTCCTAAAAATGTAACAAAGTTTTTTTTTAGCTGAAAAATAAAATAATGAGCAAAAGCACGATTAAACAGCCAAATTTAAAAAAAAGTTGTTTTTAATTATTATTACAACGACAAGCTAATAAATAGACCTTTGTCATAAAAATGACAAATTTGAGTGGGTGGTGTAGCGTTAAAAAAAAGAAAATCACCACTTGTACACGTATAATTTTGCATTTAAAAAAAAACAACATAGAAAAAATTATAAAAGGAAATAAAAAGATTCGGCGACTCTATATATATAAAAATAGGGTTTAAGTAAGGTGGCGAGATGGATATATAAAAAATAAAAATTTATAATTTGGAAGTTGTGCCTATAGGTACGGGATTGCAATCACGGGACCTCAGACGCGGACTCGTAAGCTATCAAAGAAATCGGTTCATTCCGCAACCTTTTTACACGAATTGCTGTGATTATACATATAAAACAGATGGCGTAAAAAAAACTACTCAAATATTACTTGCTATTGCTATAGAATAAGGAAAAATAGGGATCATGAAAACTTCACGTGGAGTGACGTCACGATGTCCACCGGGGTATTCTCTAGTATCGCCATGCGCTTGGCGCACGCATTTATGAATTGCAGTGGACTGTTCTGTCCACTTCTGTGAATTTCTATGTCTATGTCCAGAATGCTCCAAGAATACTCGAAGAATACTCCAAGAATACTCGAAGAACCGATTGACAAATAATCTATCGTGAGAAGAAAAGGAAAATTATCACTATGAGACACGAAAGTGAACCTTCAAAGCAGCCAAAACTTAAAATATTTAAAATACATACCGGTTCTTTATATTCACAAACACAAATCGGTTTTTTTATTTACTACCGAGTTTCGCAAAACATTTCGCAGTTAGATCATTACTTATAATCACATTTGCTTTTTAATTCGTGTTCATCAAGCACTTTTTCTCAGAAAATTTCGTCGCCGAATGACAAATAAAATTTTTCCTTGTCAAACCTCCAAATTTTCCTATTCTAAGTTCAAATCAAAAAAAATAATATTAGAAAAAGGTAAATTAACGCGAACGAAAAAGTTTTTATTTAGCTAAACGAATTAAGCAACATGATAATGCTGCAGTGGCTATACTATGTGTAATGAAGCTAAGGAGTATTGTGGAAGAGTCTGTCTAAAAAGTCTAGAGACTTAGGAATTTTGTATAATACTTAATCATTTAAAAAATACTTGTAATACAAGTATTTTTTAAATACAATATTATGATACTTTTTAGAAGGTTTTTCGATTAGTAAACAATGATAAAGATTTCTCAATCAACCTTAATTTTGAACTAGTATTGACATCCATACATCAGATTTTATTTTACCTTAATAATTACCCAAGTCGCTTGACTTTTTAGACAGACTCTTCCAAATTGCTGGATTGTAGAGGTGAGATAGGCTGTTGCTCTATGTAATATAGTGATATTTAGCTGCATCTGGTAAGATTGGAAGCTGACCCTAACATAGTTTGGAGAGAGACCAGAAAACTACTCTTTTTAATAATTACCAAATATTTTGTATTTAAATTTCTGCTTTCTGCTATAAAATATACCTTTGTCTCACTAAAGATTCTAATTGTGTACTAATATGAGCGAAACAAGCGAACACAGCCCCCGTCATCCCTTTCCAACCTAATAGGTCCGACTTGTACCCCATTTTCCTTAATAATTGCTAACTAAAGTTCGCGCTTCCTGATTTGATGCACAAATCATGAAGAATAAAATTCTTCATACACAGTTAAAAATATCTCCTAATAAAGTCACTAACTACGTCCAAACTTGAACCTTAATTAAAAATAAACGAACCCAAGACCTACAAAGTACGTACGTTGTCAAAGGTACAGCAGATAGTTTGAACAAGTTAATTTGTTCCCTATAACTTAGTTTAATTTGAACTAGTCAAACGCAGTTTCCTCACTCTGGCAGCGTTTAATTATTGCTGCAAGACTTCGCTAATTTGATACTATGAGGCATCTCTATATTGTGCGCAGCGAACTGTAAACGACTGCTGAAATTCTACTTATGAGTAGTGAAATTTAAAGTGTTTTATTAGAAGTTGTGATGATATGGTAATATGTGAAGCATTTGTAGTAATCTATACTAATCTACACTAAAATATTAGAGAGATAAAGTTTTTTTTAAGCTATTGCATAGCTTCTATCGCGGGCCTTGAGCGTGGAGACGGAATCCAGAAATTCCGTAACGAAAAAAAACCTAATACCCCCTAAATGGTTGTCATGGCAACTTGTCAACTTCAATCACAATTTAATTGCATAAGTTGATAAAAAATGCTATGCAATAGCTTTGCCGCGGCGGTCTCCGAGTGCCACACGTCTTTTTATTTGTAAGAGGTAATCTTTGAAAATACTGGTCCGATTGCTAAAAAAAATTTCACCGGTAGAAAACTTCATTCCTGTGTGACATAGGCTACAGGCTATTTCATGTACGCGAGCAAAGCCGCAGGCAAAACCTAGCGTAAAGATAAAGTAGGATTTTAATGTAGTTTTTTTTTTTAGTTTTTAGATAAAATAAAAACACAAAAGTATAAACCTTTCCTCTTTATAATATTTGTGTAGATTATCCAATGTATTAAAATAAATTAATTAATGGGGGTATTTTTCTGATTATTTTTTGAGCTAAATATTATCTACAGCTGGACATAGAACTCAGGGCCACCTAACCTAAAGACAACACTACATTATAAACAAGATTTTGTGCTTCTAGAATCCGCAAGATTTCTTTGAACTTAGACCGACTTGAATTTAATAGCAATTAATACAGATTGTATCTTCCATTAAAGTTGAAAATACAAATGGTGCTCGCATGTTATTATATAAAAAACAGTGTATATTTCATCAACTATATTGATACAACCATGTTTCTTTTTTTTTTGTTTTGGCAGCTTTTTGAAATTTACTTTTTTCCTGTTTGAACAGAAAATGTAATTGTATTATACATACAAAAAGATATTTTGTTTTCATGTTTGTTTGGTTAATAAATGTACATTTTAGAGTTTTGCAGTAGCATTCAACAATTCAGCCTTAATAAATTCAAATCATTTGTAAAGCGAAAACTTTGCCAAAAGACTTTTTACACTGTAAAGGACTATGTTGAGGACGAAAACGTAGTAGTACGCTCTAATTTTTATAACTGTTTTCAGTTGTGCTGTTTAAGATTTTTTATTCATTTTGACATTAATGTTAAGTTTTTACAATTTGACATGTCTTTTTCAATTATTTATTACATATTATCTTTTTATTAATAATTTTTGACATAAATATTTACTAAGCTAAGTATTACATTTTGTAAACTACATATTTCCTTTTATTATTGTGAATGTGAGGACTATGTTGATTACTCTTTTTTTTCTCTGAACCGTGTTTTTTAAACTTATTTGCAAAAATAAATATCATTTATCAAATCATTTACTAAGAGCTACGAGACTCGTAGCAAGTGCTATTTATTTCGTAGCAAGTGTGTAGCAACTACTTCCTAGTCAAAGTATAATAAAATTGCTGTCCTATTTTGACATTGAATCTACTCAGAAGGAACCCAAACAGGTATGTGCATATTGACTTCATAAAAGCAGTTTCCAGACAATATAAAGAGATGCAAATTATGCAGAAAGAAGTACAGAAAGTCAACAATAATAAATAACACATATTTTTTATCACAAATACTGTCTTCAATATGCCTCCTGTGGAGCCATTAAAAGCGCAAATGGGAAAAAATTAAGATAAATTAAAAATAAATTATATTATTTCTCACTATTGAAAAATAAGAAAACTTAAAAAAATGTTGTAGAACGCAAATAATATAGGTTGGTTAAAAATAATAATCTATGTGACTGTCCTTATTTTTCAAAAACAATAATGTCCTCTCGAAAGTAAAAGCAAAAATCAGTACTAATGAGAAAGTCTCAGGTACTAACCAATATTAATTGCCGTAACACACATTAGTTAAACTAATAGTGTAATATGTAATAGATAATATAATAATATTCCTGAGCAGTGGTGGCCGAGTGGTAACGGCCCCGACGTACGAGTTGTAGGTCGCGGGTTCAAACCCAGCCAGGCGCATTACTTTGTGTAAATTATTTCATTACCACTGCTCTCTAAACGGTGAAGAAAAACATCGTGAGGAAACCGGCATGTCCTAGAACCAAAAAATTCGAAGACAAGTGACATCCACTAACCCGCACTGGGCCCGCGTGGTGAATTGCAGCCCATTCCCTCTCCTAGATAGGAGGCCTGAGTCCCAACAGTGAGAACATTACAAGGCCGACTATGCTATGCTTATATTCCATAACTTTCACACAACGCCATCTAGTCCCAAACTAAGCAGAGCTTGTGCTATGAATATTAGACAACTGATAAAAACACAAATCAAATGATCGTGCTCATCATACAAACATTTGTCTTGCATACACACGTAATGGCGGGAGTGCAGATCTACATCTTAGTGCGGGGTTTTTACGCACCCACGCGCGTGAGTGCGTGTTTCTCGCGTGGATTCAATTTCAGTATATTGGACTGTGCGTGTTTTCTATACAAACGAAGATACTTACAAGCAACGTTAAGACACGCATTCACGCACTACGCTGCGGGGTGCGTGGCAGTGTGGTAACCGCCTAAACATTAAAACCTATTGTCTAGATTTTATCATGTCACATTTACTGTCGCGGGAGGCACGTGCCAAAATGAGGCTCAAAATATGATATTTACGAAAACCTTGGAATATTGTATTGTATTTTATTAAGTCTGAGTTTGAGTAACTGTGTTAGTGTTGCGTGGGTTGTTCAGTTTAACAGTCTCTCAAATAGAACCATAAATAGGTCAGATTTACCTTTTATTGTATTATTGAAATAGGTTTTGGGTTTCGAAGTGTTAAGTGTTCTTATGAACAGTAAAGAAGTCTTTCGTCAGTTGTTTTGCTGGTATAATTTAATAACGTATTTTACAAGAAAATCTGTCAGTTTATTAGTCGTAAAGGTGCTATTCGAACTTTGGCCTCAGGTTGAGGGTGCAGGCAGCTCATGCGGCCGCTGCACGAAGTCGGCTGCATGACTGGTTATCTTTTTAGTATGGATTTTTGTGAAAATCATTCCAAACGCGGCTGCATCCAAACGTGCTGCCCAGCCGCAGCTACAAGTGCTGCCTCGACCTGCAGCCGCAAGTCGATGCACAAACGTCATTTCATCCTTTTTAAAGAAGTCCGAAATAATCGCTATTCGGAGCTAATAGCGCTCATACTGGATTGAATCGTAGATTTGAGACTGGCAGTACGTGCAGCCAGCCTCGGAGTTATTCCCGGCTGTGAATGCAGGCAACGACTGCGTGTCATGCGTGCTACCTGCATTTGCTGCCTGCAGCCGAGGTTCGAATGGCACCAACTGTGAACGGACTTATTTAAGTATCATCATTTTAACCCGTCAATTAGAGACACAATAGTAAGACAATAGATGCGCGGCCACCGGGTGTCGCTTGGGGATTCATGAATTTAAAAAAAGGGCAAGGCGGGATTGTTTGCATCAGTTACTGTGGCCCTAGACCGCAAAGAGCTACACTTAAAGAACGCAAGTGGGTTTCAATCAGTAAAATTCTGGGAAAATCTTGCTCACTGAAGCGAGATCCCTCTCGTCTTATTTACGATCACGTTCCTATAGCGTTTTAATGCAGGACAAAGCTTTGCTTGTTTCTATTTTTTCTAAGTCTATCTACCAGAGATCTAATATTTTCGATAGCAATTCTACTCATCAAGGTTCAAGAGTTTACGAATTTATCGGGATTTCAACACAATCATGCAAAAACTTCTACTAAAATCCCGCCGAACTTTTTCCAAACCCGCTCACTTCATAGCCCCAAGTTACGGTGATGTTTGGATGACATTACCTCGCGACAGCCCGCTGATAGCAGGCCAGCACTCTCATCATTTCCTTCGGGCCATATTCATCCGATCGAACGGGCGAGCGAGGGGCGAACGCGGGGCGAATATAGGGCGAATACGGGGTGAGTGCGGGGCGGGGGCGGCAATAACCTCTGAGTGCGTGCTTGCTTGAGAGGTATTGCATTTGTTGCTCCGGATACAAACATTATATGGGTATCTGTTTCGCATGAGTAGGATTAAAATACGGTTAGTTAGTTGTTTATGTTATTTTTTTGGGTCAGGGTGTTTAGGGTAAATGATATCGGTTTTTAAAGCATGGTTAGTGTTTGTGATGAGATTTAGTTTTGATACTGGTTCTTGTTTTTTTTTTGAGTAGGAAAAAATCATCCAATCTCCCTTGACAGAGCGGGAGGGCGATTTCTACTGACTAAAATCCGCTCTTGTTCTTTCTATGCCTTCGTTCCAGGGGAGGGGCCACTTTCGCACAACCTCTACGGTTGACTGACATATCCATAATGCATGCGTGTTGACGACTTGGGTTCGTTCCAGACGGTTACTGTTTCATGATAGTCTATCATCATGGTAATGATTAATAAAAATATAAATATAAGGATCATTATATAAATCTGGGCCACACTAACATTATTGCGAAAGGTGATCCATTTATCGATGTTTGCTAAACGCGAAACTGAAACATAATTTTGGTTGTTTATTGATTCCTTTGTTCTGTGACAATAAGCATAGTTCAAAACATTATAAGGATGATCCTCATAATGTTCCCACTGCTAGGACTTAAGTCTCCTCTCTAAAAGAGAGAATGGGCCATTCAGACCGACTACGGCTTGGTTGATGTCGCATGTCTTCGATTACTTGGTTTTAGGACATGCCGGTTTCTTCACAATGTTTTCTTTTACCGAGCAGTGCAGTAATGCATGCGTGGCTGGGTTTAGTGGCCACACGGACCTCAAAAAAAAAAACACCACAAAAAAAGCCAGAAGCGGCCACAAAAAAGCTAGAAGTGGCCACAAAAAAAAGCTGAAGCGTGCGTTAGCTTGTAGCCATGCGTGCAGTATAGTAATGGATTCTGACGAAGATGGATTAAATACGCAAATGGCATGTGGCGTTATTATAAAAAACGACGCCACAAAAAAAAACAGAAGTTGCTTCAAGCGTTTTTGCACACGAGCCACAAAAAAAGGCCGCCTCAAAAAGAAGCTTGAAGCGGCTTTTTTGTGGCCCGTATGCGGGAACAGTAAGGCCCATGACCGAAAATTCATAATTCAGTGCCATTACCACTAGGTCAACACCACTCCTATAACACTAAAACAAGTTAAAACCTACTCAACATCATCCAAATAAACGTACCTAACGTACTTAACTGATCACCACAAACGACCTAAGTGCCCCCCAATAAAGTGCCACGCAATAATAAATCATTTCGGACCGACAAGAAAATTATGTCTGCTGACTCATACATTATGCTGTAATTAAATAGGCGTTAATAATTTCAATGTCACAACATTTGTAGGGTTGCCATGTGTTCCGATTTAAGCAGGACATCTTGCAAAACAGCAGATGTTTTAAATATTTCACTCGCATAAAACAAAATACTAATAAAAGAGCATAAAAGTGATGCATATTTCAAGAGGAATTTTATTCGGGAGGCCTGCGACAGAAAAATTGGACGAGAGAGAGATGTGTCATTGTCACGCTCGTTTTTTAGAAGAACAGTTATAAAAAATGAAAACGATAGTGTTAAAAAATCAAACATTTACACAAACATTAGTGTTAAAAAATAAATCAATTGTCTAAATAAAACAATTTAGAGGGTGGTGATGCTGGTAAGTAGATAGCCTTAGAGTCAGTCAAACAGTTTGCCAATCAATGATGCAGAAAGTCGTTCAGTTGACTAGCTACGCTGATCTTCAGCCGTATAGAAGTTCTTGGAACCCAGTTACAAAATCGCCTTAGCACTTTTTCTAGTTAAACCTCAGTTGCTAGCCCTCACCTTACAAAAACAGCTTGGCATCTACTAGAAGAGTAACTAAATTCAGCAGATAATAAGAAAATACTAAGTGACTAAATGCTGAAAAGATTAATGATGAAGAGAAAGTAAAAATAAAGCTAAAAGGATTGATGTCAGCGATAGTGTACATCATCAGTTATTATTTTTACATTGAGACGGGTCATCTCTTAGCTGCCAGTGGCTTATATATTTTTTTTTGTTACATTGTGTTCACATAATAGAAGCAACAAGAAATATACAACGTGTAACGTTAAATGACCGCGCCGGCCACTGCAAATTAAACAGGCACCAATTTCACATGAAACTGAGTGACACTGATGTTTGCCGGTACTGTAATCAGGAGAGGGAGACGCCTAAGCACCTATTGTGTGAATGCGGGCCCCTTATCCACAAACGGAGTATCCATCTGGGCCGACACATTATTCGCCCGGTGGAAATTAAAACACTTAAAGCTAGGAGTATTCTAGACTTCCTGGAAGCCTCCCGGCTAAAAGAGTTACTCTAACAAGGTGGCGAGTCACAATAGATCTTTTAGGTCGCAGTAACTACATCTCCTACACTACGGGAGATACATAGCCCCTTATCTTCAAAATAAAAATAAATAATAATAACGTTAAATGCGCACAATCTCAGACACCCCAAATGAATTTTAATTTAATTGACCTAATTTTGTGAGAAAAAACATTTAGATTTTAAAGGTTTTATGTACAGTTTCAGTTTATTTAAAATTAATATCTGCATTGAAATAAGAACTTTTATTATCCTGCGTATGAGAAAATGTGATTGGACTACAACTATTTATGTCTGTTTACCTATTTGGGCAGGTTTGCACACGTAATGGCTTGATCTATTCATAAATAGACAGGACGACATTTTTAATGAAGATTTTTTTGAAAAATGTAACCTATATTAAAAAGTGGTTTGTTATGTAGTTAGAGTTTCTTGCACGTTCTTCTCCATAGAGATCTATGCTTTAGAACGTGCAATTTAGCTTCACTTTTTTTTTGTACTGATTTACTGATTAATTCGATTATTCAAAAGTGGTTTATTTATTTGATACGGAGCTTTTGATTTGATTTGATACGGATGTAGGTCTCATAAGGATATCATTTAAAATTTGCGTTTATAAACGGATCACAATCACAACACAACACACAGTGTAACAATGTAATTAAATCACACGTAATATATTTGGTAATAGTAATTAATATGACAAAAATGAACACTACTATTTAATAATTACAACAGTTTATGATATTTTTCAATTTAAAAAGTATAATAAAAAACCAACCGACCAAACCGTCGTTAGCAAAAGACGGCAATAAAATCAATTTTGTTGTATGGGATCCCCGCTTACATATTAGTTATATCCAGTTTTTAATATTTGCTGTTATAGCGGCAACCAAAATATATCAGCTCGACGGTTGAAAGGCAAAAGGGTCTAAGCGACATTGACTATTAATTTAAAATATAGTTTACAAATGTGAACTCTAAAGATTTTACTTCAAATCACTTTTTTGTACAGTTTACTCAATGTCGCTTAGACCCTTTTGCCTTTCAACCGTCGAGCTGTACAAATTTTCATCTGTCTGGCTATCACGGTTAATGAGACAACAAACCCCTGGTAACAGACAAACAGACAGCATAGTCTAAGCAATGCGGTCCCGTTTTTACCCTTTGGGTACGGAACCCTAAAAATGAGATCAAATCAAATCAAAACATTTATTTGCTAGAATATGGTACATAAAGCGTTACAGTAAATTTGTTTCAGCATATCCTGTCATAAGATGGCGTGCAAATGTATTCACAGTCAGTGTCTTCAATTACAGAAAACTAATATTTCATCGACTTAACGTTTTTATTATTCATTTTGTATACGAAAAAAAATGAAAAACTGTCGCAAAGCCAAAAGAAAACAAAAAAAAAAATTACTTCTAAAACTTAAAAAAATATTCTTGTAACTATCGTAGCTTTTTATTGAGTTTAAATATTTATCCTAAGTTTCGGGAAGTAATACCTGGCTACCTTTTTCGTAACGGATAAAATGAAGCGAGCGGGAATAAATCACTGGCGCCTGTTGGGAAGAAAGAACAAAAATATATATATATAAAAAAAAACGCCACCACGAGAACCGACGTGTCGAAAATATTAACTTGAACATTTGAATTCTTTATGATCAGTAAAAAGAAAGATTTGAATCGCAAATGTGTTCGCATTTTAATCAAACAAGCAGTGAAATGGTCGCAGATTTAGTCTTATTATATTTAAATATTTTACAATATTTCACGCTTCGCTACCTCTGGAAGGGATCCTCCCTTCCATAAACGATGATTGGAAAATTGCAGGCGTAGGATTTTATTGATGTTTAATATTTTTTATTGCATTTATTTGGAGGGAGGCCTTTGCCCAGAAGTGGAAGCAGAAGCAATAATAATCTTCTTTTTCTTCTACTCACGAATCGATGGTTTTCCATTCCCTCAAAGCTTTTCGGCCCAGTAGGTTGCCACATTTATAGCGGCGTTAGTGACGTTTTTTAGGTCCTCCAAAGTGAAGGTGTAGGTACACTTTGGGCACTGCAATACGTGGGCCATCGTCTGGTCAGAAGCAGCGCACTCGCACTGGGTTGGTATAATAATAATTATACTATACTCTATTTTACTAGATACTAGGTATATTTTTCTTAATATTTTTATGTTTTTTAATGTATTTAATAAGTTTTAGGGACAAATACAGAGAATAATATTTTTCTGAAGAAAATAAAAGGAAAACGTATTACGTAACTTCAAACAGTTTTAAATCGACTTAGAAAAAATATATTCAAAGTATTTATTTAGTATTAAAGGGGCTTACGTTAAGTTCCAGCGACACAAACAAGCTCAACCAACGAGTTTCTTCTAAGAAATACAATTTAACTTCCTCGTGAACACAAAATGTTTCATTTGAAAGCGTTTCCTAAAGGATTGTAACAAATTGAATCTCACGCCGTCTCAATCCTTTATTTCATCGCCTCCTTTAATGGGAAGAAAAGATTATTAATCGAAAATTTTCCATCTTAGTACGAGACCATCTATTTGGATTTGTCAAAGGCGAGGATTTTGTTCCTAAATCGTTTTGTTTTGTTTCTTATTGTAGGTGGTGATTGACGCGCTTTAAACTAAAGATGCCTTGAATTAGGGATTTTGTCTGTTAAGTTTTTTGTTGGTGAATGGATTTAACCTCTACGATTGGAAATACTTAATAGTTTAAGGTTAAAAAATCTTTATTTCTCGTAAGAACATCATAGTATGTTTTTTTTTTTATTGATATAAACTAGGGCTTGACTGTGATGCAATCTCTGATGGTAAGGCGCACTAGTTTACTCACATGGGATTTAAAATTTAAACTAAGAAATGGTCGTCTAATGGCGAAGCATGCAATATACCTACATGTACTTGTACGTACGATCACAATAAAATAGGGAATAAACTTAAAACGTAATAAGGCACAATAAAATCATTGAAAACAAGCATATAGGTTCATCTAACACAATATAGCACAGCTGACTGTACCTACTTGCTTCGTATGCAGGCCAGCCGACCTTTTTAACCGACTTCGAAAAAGAGGAGGTTCTATGTTCGGCTGAATGTATGTTTTTTTTTTTTTTTTACTGAAATTATTGTATTTTTATTATAGAAATATTTAAACATTTTTATGAGCAAACATATTTGTTTATTTATTCATACACATATAAAATATATTTAAAAATTTACTATAAAAATAAAACGTTAAAAAATGTGAAAAAATAGTAGTAACAATACAAGCCGTGTCCAGAAATAATCCGACCACCCAACGAGACCTTCCTGGGGTATTTATTGGTCGAGGCGGGTAACTATTAAGTCATTGGTTGACACGACTATCAATACAGTGATCGCCAAGTCCGCTTTTCGACACGCCCGGAGGACACGGTGGAGCACACAGTCGAGGTGTGCCCTGCTTGGGCGGAGCACCGCCGTGCCCTCGTGGGGGCGATCGGCGGCGGAGACCTCTCGCGCCAGGCCTTGGTTCAGGCCATGGTCCGGAGCGAGGAGGAGTGGCAGGCGGTCGCCTCCTTCTGCGAAGCAGTAATGCTAGCAAAGGAGGAGGCCGACCGCTTCAGGCGCCCTCGCCGCCGCCGCCGCCCCGATTTCCAGCCACCGTAGACGCGGGCTCGTGGACAGCGAGCGACGGGTAGCTCGCTGTCCGATCGTCCGGTAACTGTCCGTACCGAGCCAAGGCGTCGACGGCGCGCACTATTCCCGCGCGCCTCAAGGAGTTGTCAGCAACAGGAGGGGTCGATCTGGGTCGAAGCCTACTGGGGTCGGGGTTATCCGAAAGGAAACTAGAGCCCCGGTATGAAGGCTAGAAGGAACGGCGCGGGGTTTTTAGTCAGTAAGAGTCTGACACTATCTCCCGCTCCACCCAAGAGCGGGTTTTGTCAATGATGATTTTCCCCGTCGAGAGAAAAAAAAAAGTCCACATTTCGACAACCTTGCGAGTCGAGTTACTAGAATTGAGCAATTTATTATTTTCATTATTTTCGTTCATTACCTTTTTGAATTCAGCAAACTTAAATTAAAATACGGTCGTGTCATATTTTCATATACGATATTAACATGCTAAATCTATTAATATTTATTTACAATGTACAGCGCATCAATTAATTAAATAAACACACTCAAATTAATGACAAACAACAATATTTTATAATTATCCATTCAGTCTTGTTTGTCCAACTCAATAATTTGCTGTATTTGCACACACCTGAAATTAATAAAATATAAAGTATTTTACATGAATGTTTTATATTTCATCTGATATTTTGTTGACTCTGTTTACATAGCAAAGAATTGGTTGATTGATCAGCATTCGATTCTCATGAAAAACAAACATTTCCAACAATATCAAGAATTTGAAGAAATCATGCCTTTTCCAGCCTTTTAAATCTGTTTACTTAATAAAAAAAAAACACGCTTTCATAGCGTATCAAACTAAAATGTGTGAAATAAATTTTCGATATACTATAGGTAGAAAGTAATAATAATAACGGAAAATATTAATATTATTGTGATAAAAGCTTGGGGCGCCCATATGTCGTAAATCGAGCACCCCATGCTTTTTTTTATTTATAATTAAATTAATATTTTTCTTTCATTATTACTACTACCTACATTGAAAAAATTTACACTTTTTAGTTTGATACGCTTTGAAAGCGTGTTTTTAGTTTATTTTAACTATTTTTATTTTTCACTTTTTAGTGAATAGCCACCGAAATGTGATAAAAATATGAAGGGGTCAAAGTGATGTGGGCAAGTAAAAAAAAATCGGATTATTGCATTGTCGTCGGTCTTTGATGACTGTGCAAAGTTTGAAGAAAATCTGATCACCCAAAGTTGGGCAAAATCGTGGTCAAAGGCAGTGGTTACAAGCAAACATACAGGTGAAGCTAATAAAAGCGTGTTAACACTCAAAACACATCACTAAATCGCCAGCAACCACATAGCATTCACTCAGTTCAGATTCCAGTAAACAAATATAGACGAACTGGGCTAATACAAATGGACCAACAAAACGGACTGCCCAAGGGCCCTGTTCAGTTACAAACACGTAAAATCAAACACGATAATTTAGATGAACGAGTATTTTGACAGCGGACCTATTTTACAGAGAGTTATGAACGCACAACTCTGCTTACACCCGCTCCTGGGGATACCCTGAGGATTAAACGTGAAGATTGTACCTACGTATATATTAGCGTTTTGATATTGTTTTGAAAACAAAGCTTGAGTTTCTCATTCATCATCATCATCATCATCATTTCAGCCGACAAACGTCCACTGTTGGACATAGGCCTCCCCTAAGTGTCGCCACAATGATCGATCCTGCGCGTCTCGCATCCATCGGTTCAGTGAGTGGTTCGGTGAGTTTCTCATTAGTTAATTATATTTTATTATTGTTTCTAGGAATTGTATTAGTTCACTATAATTCTTCCTGCCCTTGTCCCGTTTTATTTGGGGTCGGCGCAACACGTTTTTTTCTTCCATTCTGTCCTGTCAGTCGTCACGCTATCACTAACTCCCCTTTCTTCCATATCACTTCTAAAATCTATCCATCTTTCCTTTAGCCTCCCTCTCCATCTACCCACACGTATACCCATAACTCTTTTAATAACATGCCTTTCATCCTTTCTCTTCACATAGCCACACCAAGGCAAACCCTTTCAACTTTTCAGCCACTGGCGCCACTTTCAAAACTTCCTCTATTACCTATACCTACTCATTTCTCACTTTATCTATTCTCGGCACAACCTGCGTCCATCACACAATAAAGTACATAATAAACTAGTTTTTACCCGCGGCTTTGCCCGCGTTTATTAATATACTTTACTCTTTCTCCCCCTTTTCTCACTTTAAACAAAAATAGCCTATATATCTGTCTCCAGGGTCTCAACTATCTCTGTACCAAAATTCATCAAAATCGAATTTGTCATTTAGGCGTGAAGACGTAACAAACAAACAAACTCACTTTCGCTTTTATAATATAAGTAAAGATAAAAACATACAAAGTAAATTCAAACTATTCAAGAAACGCAAATGTAATAAAATTTCAAATTCGCACAAATGAAACTAATCACGGTAAATCTAAATCCCAGTTATAACTAAAAACTATCAGTTCGCAGGTAAACAGCGCACATTCGTTCCGCGAGATACGCAAGAGGAATTCCTCAGCTCAAATAACTGAATACCGAAGGCATGTTATATTTCGCAATTCCCCACAACGGCCAAACTACGTAATAATATTGTGCTCGGGCCGCATTCGGGGTAGAATCATCGATAGTCATTATCGGAAAAGCGGGTTTAAGAGCCGTCCCAGCCCCGGCGGGACCTTTACGGAGGTCTCATCCCGGCGCGTTCGATAACTATGCTAATGTTATTTGCACCAGTGGGTTTGAAAACGACGGCATCCACTAACTTGGCATTCCCAAGAACACAGGGCTCCCTAAAGGTAAGGTTTCAGAATGAAACATCTTACTTTACGATCGGTAATACCATATTGTGAAAAGATTTGCTATTTACCCAACGTACGGGGGCCCGGGGCACCTTGCGGCCATATTAGCAATAGTTACCGATCGCTGCGACTAATCCATGAACGTAAGTTCTGATAGCATCGCTTAGTGTCCCAAGGCGAGTAACATAATGGCTCATTTACATTATACGTTGTCCCGCATGTGTTAGATTTCGTTAACGACTTTCGTGAGTGTTAGAATCGCTTGCAATATTCAGAGAAGTGCGATGGAATTGTAATTTTAAATATATCAACGATATTGTCGGACTGTAAGTCGATATTTGGGAGTCTCTGGGGAGTAAACAAGGTGAGATGGAGATGTCTGTAACAGCTCTATTAAGTCGATATTCGTATTGCAGAAATCTGTTCGAGATTGGTTAAACGAGGGGTCGTTTATGTTTCATTTGTAGTATTCGGAGATGTAATCGTGGTGGGCGTTTAAGCGCGTAATGTAAATGAGTCATTACACGGGCGTGCACATGCAATTGAAGGGATCGACACAAATGAAGCTCGCTTAATGACATGCACGTGTCGGGGACACCTGCCGCTGCGGCGACAACATCGCTTACGTAACGACACGTGTTGCATGCCAATGTCCTCAAGTTATTCGTACTTATAAATTATTTATGATACACCAATGGAGATTTACCTACTTAGTGCACAATTTTACCTATTTATTTTGAATCATTAAAAAAAGTGTAGCTCTGTGTATGCCTTATACTGATTGTTCGGCCATTTTACGCGGATGTGACGCATATCTTTCCTATTTAATGTTAATAATAATATATTTCAAAGACAACTTTGGTCCACATTATAAATGTTAGTAACACAAATTTTTATGTTAGCTCAGAACTCACAAATTCGTTATTGTTCTTATAAAATAAATTACATATTAAATTGAATTACAATTGTCACTGAAATAAATATCGTAGAATAAAAAATATAAATTGCTTTAAATATCCATAGTATTACTGCAAAGTTCCAGAAAATATTTTACACTGTATTAAAATGTCACAGTCTAATGATTATATTTGATACCCAATTTTAAGATTTAGTAATTTCGCATAAATAAACTGTTCTTATTTCTCTCATAAAGGGTTAAATTTTAAAACATTTCCGCACTTTTAAATGACTTTCAAATCTCCGTAACTCAAACAAAGTAAATCCTGGCCGGCAATAAAACACGAACATTAACCGTATCAGGAACAATAGTAATCAATTTAAATGTATCAAAGCGAAACAATAAAACAGTTCAGCTTGCCTAAGCATTGTGTGTGGAATAATAAAAGAGAGCCCATCTGTACCGTTTATGTCCCACGTACCGCGCACTATTCTGGAGATCGAAAAAGTTTTCCAATAGCTGAGTCTGATGGTAGAAAATAGTTGGCTACGGGAACCTGGAATGTTAGTTTTATTGTAGTCACCACTCTTGGGCTATTGAGTGTGCGTCGAGCCGATATTCCAGTAATTATTTTATCTGTGGTAGCTGTTAGAAGTTGTGCGCTCTTGGAGATAGTCAATGATAGTTGTAAGTTGTGTACGGACGTGTTGCTTTGTTTTAATCTTTGACAAATGCTTGCTGTGCGTTCTGAAAGAAAATGAAGAATAATCTTTTTTGTACACCACAACCCAAATCTGTTACACTGTTGCTAGTTCTATGTAATTGATATTCTATTCTATAATCCGTAATTTTCACCACCGTAGGCGCAATCTTGCGAACGGTGAGCAATTGGTAGCTCGCCGTCTGGCCGTCTGAAAAGGACCAAGCCTAGGTCGACTGTGCGATGTGTTCCACGCGCGCTTCAAAGATATGTCATGTCAAAAAAAAACGGGGATTGTTAGGGCGGACGCCTGCCAGGGTTCCGAACGGTTCGAAGGAAGTGGTCCTAAAAAGGTCAACTGAAGGAACACTGCTACTTTTAGTCAGTAAAAGTCTTACTCTCCTTTTCTCTCAACCATAAGTTTTTAATGATTTCCCAAGTGAAAAAAGATATAAATAATTATTCTCATCAAGGTTTGGATTTGTCAGTCTTGAATATGTATGTAGAAAACAGCTTACACAATATACTAATAATCTGCAAGTATACACATAAGTACATACATACAAAACAAACTCGTCGTCATGAAAACGAATATCTATAGAAACGAAATTTCTCTTGGTTCTATGATTTGTTACTGTAATGCCTATTTGTCATTACAACACTCCTGAGAGCCTTATCGGTGGTATTAGGTCTTATTTAGCCTTATTTGTGGAAAATTAGTGTTAACGTATTGATTATGGGAGTACTATTAAAATCGTAGGATGAATACATCCCAATTGCTATGAATTTGACTAGTGTATTTTATATGTTACTAGCTTTTACCCGCAGCTTCGCCCACATATATAAAATATAGCCTATGTCACTCAGGAATAAAGCAAATTTCCATCGGTGAAAAAATTTTTGCAAGTGAACCAGTACTTTCAGAGATTACCTCCTACAAACAAAGAAACAAGCGAAAAAAAAAACTATACCTCTTTATTTACCTTTTTATTATAGTAGTATAGATAATTATTTTTGACCAGTTGATGTACATAATTGCTGCAAAATATTTTAATGTGAAAGAAAATAAATAGATCACTGTTCAATTAAAATAAACTTAACACCAGCCACAATTTAGGTCTCTTTAAAATAATGATTAGTAAGTAAGATCACCATCTTTATTCAGCAGCTAGTACATAAATATTCAAAGAGCTTTTCATAACATTAAGCTAAACATTTGAAACGGATAGTTGGAGTGGTTCCAGGTTAAATAATGAAAATAGTTTTAGGCTCAGCGACAAGGCTCCGTTGGCTCGAGACAACCTTTGTTGAAACCTGAAAGTGATAGTCTATGTTTAATTTAGACAAATTTGACAACTTTATAAACAAGCTTTTAATGAAAATATTTTTTTCATAGCAAGCTTTTATAGCTCGGTATACGTATATAATTAATACATGTCAACACGAATCATACGAGCCCAAACTCGATGGGGTTGTGTTGTTTAACTACCAAGTTCCTATAGCCAAGTTCCGGTTCCATCATCTTCCGGTTCCATCTGATTTACACATGCAAGCAAAATTTTAGCTCGATCGGTAACCGGGAAGTGGGTCAAATTTAATTTACAAGATTTGATTACAGACAAACATCGGGACAGGTGAAACTAAATAAGAGTTTGTAAATAAAGAAGTCTAAATAGAGGTAAATGATTGATATCAAGATAACATAAACCATGGATTAAAATATAGGTTATAATTTATAAAAATAAGATTTCAAGTGGCAGCTAGTTCAGAATATTTTAAGAGTAATAAATATCTTGATAATATTTTATACATTATTCAGGCAGGGACAATAGTTTTAACGTACTTTCTTGATAGTCAGTCTATTTGAAAAACAAAGATATATAGATATGTTTGTTTTTCAAATTTCCCAACAGTTTTCCTCAAACTGAGGGTGGTCCTTGAGTGCATACGGCCCTATACCGCATACCTCTAAAGAGACCGTAGCAGGGTCGAAGCCTACCGGGGCCAAGGGTGCTATTGAAAGGAAGATTCAAGAAGAAAGGAATAGGAGTGAGTTTTTAGTGTCGGAAGATTTTCCCACCGAAAAAAAATCCTCATCGGTAGCTTTAAAACTTAGATCAAAGTGAATATACGAGTTAATGAGGTGATGTATTTCTTTACTAAATACTTTGCTTGGTGTCAGTTACTTGTTAAACGGACTTAGCGAACAAGCTACGGCAACCCTATTGGATTACGTTTTTCAAACTTAGAAGAGTGAAGCGTGGGTGTTGTTTTAAAGGTTGTTACTGTTTATGATAGTACATTTTGATACAAGTGCAAAAAGTTTATCAGGCTGGGGCTGCAGTGAAAAATTTGCACGTGTATTAAATGACGTTTTTCAATACACTTACACACACGTTGACATGCGCCTCGTGGGGGCGACGCGCGCCCAGCTTGATACGATAAAATATGTAATAAAATTGTGGCGGGGACGAGCCCATGCACTATAACTAAAATATGTACTATACTACTATTATATATATAATATAACAAGCTAAATAAAACTTCTCTTACATTCCTTTTTATTTGTTAATATAAACCTTTATATCAAAAAAGAAATAAATAAAACTTCTTTGCATGATGTTGGAAATTCAATCATAAATAACATTTTATGGAAAAAAGGTACTTAAACAAATCAAGAGCAATAAGTTCGTCGCCTTGTTTTATTTCATAAAAATAGAAAAAATCTTGCAAAGAAGGATTAAAACATATTTATGTTCTGGTGAGGAAAGGTTCTGAAGAATTTCAAAATGCGAGTCGCATAGGATCAGTCGATACTGACTTGCGATAGGTATTTTGAATCTTTCGTCTACTGCGGACGTTATCTGACTGAATGATTACTATTTTCCTCAGCCAAGTTTGACCCACGGACATGATGAGATCGCCACACCACCTTTACGGCGGTCTACCTTGATGGCGACATCCTTCATCCATCATCTTCACCCATCGCACGTTCCCGCGCGCCTCAAGGAGTTGTCAGCAACAGGAAGGAACCAGCTGGGTCAAAGCCTACTGGGGCCAGGGTTATCTGAAAGGAAACTCGAGCCCCGGTATGAAGGCTAGAAGGAACGGGGTGGGTTTTTTAGTCAGTAAGAGTCTGACACTATCTCGCGCTCCACCCAAGAGCGGGTTTTGTCATAAGTTTTCCCCATCGAAAAAAAAAAACCCATCGCACGTGACACAAAATAAAATAAACCGATATACCTGCTTTGTTTTTAACCCTTCAGATATCGTCAATTAGAGACACAATAGTAAGACAATAGATGCGTGGCCACCGGTGGTCGCTTGGGGATTCATGAATTAAAGGCAAAATCATTCCACCAAGTTTTTACGCTTTACCACTTACTTCACTGTTTCAATGCAATTACGATTTAAAAACCCTTTACCCTCAGACATTGAATCATCCAGGGTAGGCACCATACGTCATGATCCACGCAAACACGCAAACGCGCCGGAGGGAATACACTACCTCCTACCTTACGGGCATATGAATGGATTATTTATCAATGGAATATCGATGGGAAAGAATTTACAAGATTTAGGGGAATGAGGTAATGGGAAATGCTTTTTGGATTGAGAGGGGAAAAGCCGTTTTGTCGAATGTAATTTAAATGTTGTAATCGTGCCCCCTTTGCCAATGTGCGATTCTGAAGAGTTGTTTTTTTTTATGATATAAACTAGTGCTTGACTGCGACCCCGCCTGATGGTAAGCAGTGATGCAATCGTTGTTGATGAGGCGTAATTAGTGCCGGTTCACTTTAGTCTTATGGGGTTTGAGAAAGCAATGCCAGCAGACAAATAGCCTCTTCTCTTTAAAATAAGACTTATATCATTGTATGTTGGGGTTATCTGATTTAATTTGTGAATATTTACAATCTCTCTATCACCGAAAATCGGAGAGTTGTCCATGATTAATTTTGAAAGTTCGTAACACACAGAGTACTCACAACTTAGCTCCTAAAACAACTGGGTCACCACAAGAACTTTCCTAAGAGATAATTACAGTAATTAACTCTATTCAGTTCACGGACACGCGATAAAAAAAACCTCGTTACTTGTCTACAATTGGGTGATAAAATCCCTCAATCCATTTTCCCTCATCTTGATGAACACACAAAAAAACAAACCGGCCCCTCACTTGATTAGCAAAAATAACTACATTGGTCGGGGAAGCATTAGCAGTGTACACCACGTTACCATTTAGATCGGCTTACCCGAATCCGGCTTGTTCGGCACGCCGCGCCATGAATACAAAGGATCCCGAGGTTGCGAGGTTGTGCCATACACATGCCAGCCTCCCCGGACCTTATGGTTCCGCACTATTGAACCATTTACCTTAACATACCTTTTTGAAAACGTGGACCTGTCATAAAAGCGCGCGTACCAAAAATGATATATTTAATTTATATGGGCGGAAGTAGTGGGGAGCGCACTATGAAGTGCGTATCGTTCGGATCCGGTTGTCTGGGAGAGGCGTTCGGTAGTGCGCTATGAATGCAAAATGGTCTCAGGTTTGGTCATATTTGTGCTTGGTTGGCAATAGACGCGTGTAGAACCTCAAGGTGTTCCGTATTATTGGACTGCTTATGTTGCGGTTCTAAATCGTACTGTCGAGGAAAACGGGTTTAGTACTAAGACTATTTCATTAAATCGTCTTAATAAAACGATTTTTTTATTTTTTATTTTAGTTTATTAAAAATTCAAGTAGGTATAATCTATCGATATATATGTACTACGCACAAGATTACGCGAGCCGAACACTCACTGCGATCGACTCACAGGAATAAAATATAATCCGTACACCTTGAACATTACACTATGTGAACGAAACGCGTAAGTGCCACGAATTTCATGGCGCTTAAGAAATTTTGGTCGCTAAAAAAATATTCTCCAAAAGCAATCGTAGCGCTGTATGTTTCAATTGTTCTGTTAGACGACATAATGCCGAAATAGCGCCGCAGCGAACTTTCGTTTCTTACTTTTCAGCATTTTGAGTAGTAGAATAGTTTTCATAAACGTGCTTGTCTATCACTAGAATATAAGTTGATGGGATATCTCCAACCCGCACTGGGCCCACGTGGGCGATTACGGCCCATTCCTTCTCCTAGAGAGAAGGCCCGAGTCCCAGCAGTGGGAATATTAAAAGGCTTATGGTATGGTTATGATATTAATCTAAAAATTATCTCACCTTCTGCAAACGTCCAAAACAAATTCATAAGATTAAGATGTTTGGATATCCACAAAAAGATCATTTAAAACTTGACAGCTTCTGAAACATTAAACAAGCTTTTAATGAAAACAATTTTTGATAGCAAGCTTTTATAGCTCGGTATACTTATATAATTAATACACATCAAGACGAATTATACGAGCCCAAACTCGACAGGATTCTGGCGTTTTACTACCAAGTTCCTATAGCCACCTTCCGGTACCATCATCAGATCAGCCCCATGTCATAATAATCTTGCATTGTCATCTGATTTACACATGCATACAAAAATTCAGCTCAATCGGTAACCGGAAAGTGGATCAAATTTAATTTACAAGATTTGATTACAGACAAACATCGGGGACAGGTGAAACTAAATAAAAGCTTGTAACAAGACTCATTGTACATACTAAAGACTGTATATTTTAACTAAGATTTCAGGTAACCCGAGTGACCTCACCTGTACTTGTCAACAAAGCCTCACACACCCGACTGAACTCAGATATTCAGCTTAGAGCCTACGGATTACCAAATTCGGTCTGGATCTACATTGTAGTGCGTCTTCAGGTACAAACGATTATAAGCCTTAAGTCTACAATACCTTGATATTGTAGCAATGAAAATAGCTTGCAATCTTCTCTGAATAACCCGTCCTGTGTCTTTGCGAGGGTATAGGGTGTAGAAAATAATAATAACAAAAATGCCTTTATTTATTGAAGGTAGAGTATCTACTTAAAAATAATACAGATTTTTAGCTGAACACATTCTCAATTTATATCCTTACTACATAAATTTATTTGAATTGTTAGTGGGTACACCGCGTAATTTTTTTTTTCCGGTGAGGTCCTGCGTCATGCGGAAGGTAAGGACGCCGCGAGGTCTTTCCAGCCACGCCTCAAGGAGGGGACTTACCGCCATAATTGTAGCGTGCCCAGCACTGGGTTGCGATAGTCGCTGACGCCATTTCTCCATGAGGTCGCGCCGGAGCTCCGTCCGCCATGCCTTGACCTGTCGCGGCAGTGGACTTTCACCCTGGCGTTGCATCGACAAGCGCATGTCGTGCATGTGTGCAAGGACTGTTGCCTCCAGATCCCACGGTGGTAGGCCAGCAAGAAGGCTCGGTGCTTCGCGGGAGATCGTACGGTATCCCCGCACCATCCGTATTGCCATGACCCTCTGGCAGGCGTTCAGCTGGGTCGCCGGTCCCTTTTTCAGCAGCGACGCCCACACCAGCGCTCCGTAAAGGGCCATGGACCGAACGATCCCCGCGTAGAGACTCCGGCAGGAGACGTCTGGACCCTCACGGTTGGCCAGGAGCCGCGTAATTTTAAGTTTTGGAAGGGCGGAGTGTTCTAATACAGGCAATTTTTGCCTAACAGGTCACTTCTACTACTAGATGTAGTACAAATTTTGTAAATTGAAGATATAGACAGATAGATAAATGCTTTATTGTACACCAAAAATAAAAAAATACATAAGAAACTTAAAATTAATAGGGTGTCACAATGGGTGGTCTTATCGCTAAAAGCGTTTTTTTCGTTTGCTTTTTTTTTGTTACCTTAGGGGTGAAAGTAACTTATTTAGTCCCGAGAAGGAGTTGGAGGGGTGCTTAATGACGTCGCTAATTCGAGAACCGGACCGAGCTCAAGTCGTCGACGGCACACTGTTCCCCCGCGCCTCAAGGAGTTGCCAGCAACAGCAGGGGCCCAGCTGGATCGAAGCCTACTGAGGCCAGGGTTAGCTCCGAACAGGAGTGGGTTTTTAGTCAGTAAATGTCTGGCACTATCTCCCGCTCCGCCTTATAGCGGGGGTATGCCATTAGATGATATTTCCACCGATAAAAAAGCCAAATTTTAGTTAGCATGTAGGTGTGTTAATGCACACACACTGATGAATAGTACCTACCTAAACTGGCACCAACATCCCTATTGTGTTGCAAGCATATCTTCGCATTTACTCACACAAAGCGCGTCCGTTCGCGTCACCCAATCCAACATAGACATAAATGATATCTTGTGTCTTCATCATGCAGTGTGATTCAGGTATGCCATGATCTGGACAAAGCTTTATGTTTGACCTTTCATGCTCACTCAAATGTCTCTCTGATGGTCGCGTGTGTTAGTTCATTCAGTTGCCTTCGAAACAGTTGAGGTAAATGCGGTTGTACACGCGTAATATTTGTGAGTGAGGGCCTTAGTTGAGACTTGTCTTTCTTAATAGACTATATTATCTTAGAGATGGCATCATCATAATTTCAGCAAAAAGCATTCTTTCTCTGCTGAACATAAACCTTCCCCAATTATCACCACAACGTTCGGTTTTATGCGTCTCATATCCATCGGATTCTATAGAGCCTCACCAAGTTATCATTGTATTTCATCATCATCATCATCATCATCATCATCAATGTTCCCACTGCTGGGATTCAGGCCTCCTCCGGAATGGGCCTTAATCCACCACGCAGGTCCAGTGCGTGTTGGTGGATGTCACATGTCTTTGAATTTTTGGTTCTAGGACATGCCGGTTTCCTCACGATGTTTTCCCTCACCGTTTTGAGAGCAGTGGTGATGAATTAAATTACACAAATAATGCGCCTGGCAGGGTTCGAACCTGCAACTTGTAACTCGTAAGTTGGGGCCATTACCACTCGGCAACCACTGCTCTCCATATTGCATCATTATACTTACCATTGTTTATATGGTAAGTACAATGGATTGCGTTAAGAGCTGGTGGTAGAACCTCAAGTTGTCGGTATATCTTGTCAACTAAATAAAGTTTCAGAAATAATTTATTAATTTTATTTATTTATTTAAACTTCATGTACAGTAGTGGCACATAGGCGGACTTAATGCAACAAGGCATTCTCTCCCAGTCAACCTTTGGGTTTAAAAGACAACACTGTGGTAGGTTTGCTCAATAAACAAACACTTTAAACAGAAAAAAAGTATATTATATAAAATAACATACATATGTGCTAAAATAAACTAATTAATTCTATGAAAAATATCAATCATTAAGAGAACTTAATAACAATTCTGACGAAGACCAAACCAAGGTTGAGAAGACTTTAAGTAGTATTTTACTTCTTCTTCTTCCTCGTCTTCTCCTGTTCCCATTATTTAGGTTCAAGTCTCCTTGCTAATCGGCATCAGGATATTCTATCCTGGGGTTTTGGCTTTGGCAAATTGGTTAACTCGAGGTCTTTCTCGGAAACAAACAGGTCAGTGCGGCCTCTGTCTTTCTTTTGTTCGGGCAGGTTTACTGCAATTTTTACGACATGTGAGGCGGGTTTCGGCGCGATTAAAGTTGCCTCTAATGTAATCATTGCCCACCTTATCTATTTTAAATCCATTTTACAAGCTTTTATTCAGTTTAACCTATCCTGATGTTTGGCTGTCATCAAATCTTGTAATTTAATTTTGATCCTCTTTCCGGTTACCGATTGAGCTGAAATTTTGCATGAATATGTAAATCAGATGACATAGCTAAATTATTATAACAAGGAGTTGATCTGATGATGGAACCGGAAGGTAGCCACAGAAATTTGGTAGTTAAACGATACAACCCCATCGAATTTGGGCTCATATGATTGGTCTTGACGAGTATCTATACTAATATTATAAAGAGGTAAAATTTGTAAGTTTGTAAGTTTGTATGTAGGGGGTAATCTCTGGAACTCATAATCCAATACTAAAATTTTTTTTACTGGCAGAAAGCTACATTATTCCTGAGTGCTATAGGCTATAAATTGTTTCTATAGCATGTATATTAACCGAGCTATCACAACTTTTGTCTAGCAAGTCGGAAAAAAATACCTCATAAAACAGAATTATTGGCGTGCGCTGCCTAAACAGTTGCTTAAAATTAAAAACAATGTATGACTACCTGGTTCGTCTTAATTATTTCTACAAAAAAGTCCGCGATACCATATCTCTATCTTTTATATTTCATCTTTTATACTTCTTTTATTGCATTAAAAATATATTTTTTCCGCATACTTACGTTTGGTTGATTATTTGAGCAACAAAATATTAATTCTTATGACAATAAATTATTTCAGTATCACAAGAACATCATACAGATAAGATTTGCCATTTACAGTATATCAATTGGTCATACAGTTTCGGAGATAATGTAAAATTACTAAAACGCAAAATGCCCCTAGCATAACTTTCATTGTGCAGTCGTGCAGACGTTTTAGCTATTTTTTTTTTTATATGTTGTGCAAAAATCATCTTATGACAACCCCCGCCCTTGGGTGGAGCGGGAGATAGTGTCAGACTCTTACTGACTAAAAACCCACCCCGTTCCTTCTAGCCTTCAAACCAGGGCACGAGTTCCCTTTCGGATAACCCTGGACCCGGTAGGCTTCGATCCAGCTGGGCCTCTGCTGTAGCTGACAACTCCTTGAGGCGCGCGGGAATAGTGCGCGCCGTCGACGTCTTGGGCTCGGTCCATTACCGGACGATCGGACAGCGAGCTACCCATGGCTCGCCGTCCGCGAGCCCGCGTCTACGGTGGCCGGAAATCGGGATCGGAATCCCGGCGGCGGCGGCGGGGGCGCCGTTGCCTGATGCGGTCTGCCTCCTCCTTTGCTAGCATTACTGCTTCGCAGAAGGAGGCGACCGCCTGCCATTCCTCCTCGCTCCGGACCATGGCCTCAACCAGGGCCCGGCGCGAGAGGTCTCCGCCGCAGATCGCCCCCACGAGGGCACGGTGATGCTCTGCCCAGGCAGGGCACACTTCGACTGTGTGCTCTACCGTGTCCTCCGGGCGTTCCGCACAGTGACGACACCCGGGCGTCTCTTCCGCTTTAATTCGGTGCAGGAACCTCCCGAACTTGCCATGTCCGGTGAGGACCTGTGTCATGCGGAAGGAAAGGACGCCGTGAGGCCTTTCCAGCCACGCCTCAAAGAGGGGACTTACCGCCATAATTGTGGCGTGCCCAACGTTTTACCTATTTGCCCATGGATGGCGTTCTGCAATTACGTAATTTTTCTGAATCGCGGTGTTAAGACTTTCTGTGGATTGATGACCCTCTCGAAGTATTAGGCCCACGTTGTCGTTAGTTGGAGTTCTTCTGTCAGTTGCTTATTGGTTTCGGTTGTTTCATTCGTATGGTTGTTGTTGTTGATAGATACCTCATAATCGAAAATATCGTAACTACGAACATACAAAACAAACGTACAACGTTTGTTTTGTATGTTCGTAGTTTCGTACTTCGTTCTATCGTAATAATCGATACGAGTTATTCGATATTACGATTGTTTTGTTTTGTAAAGGCGGACGGTGTTCGAGTCGCTCTCCCTTTGTTCATAATTGTTTTCAAGTCTGTGCGTAGTTTGTTGAGAGCATGTCTAAAAAGAAATCTCAACTGTCCCGGCAGACATCACAGACAAGAGCCGCTCGAGTACGCCGTACGGAAGAATCTGCCCCTGAAAATGAGCAGCGCCTCTCGAGAAATAGAGAATATATTTCGCAAGCATGCGCTAGAGAATCTAGCTCCGAGCGCTCACAGCGCCTCGCTAGCCAAAATGTGAGGACGTCGCGGGCCCGTGCTCGAGAAACTAGCGCTGAACGTGCGCACCGTCTATCTGAGTTAAGGCAGCATGTCTCTGAGACAAGAGATAGGGAGACTAGCGCTGAGCGCTCGCAGCGGCTTGGTAGGCAAAATGTCATAACATCGCAGGCCCGTGCTCGGGAATCTAGCGCTGAACGTGCGCAGCGTCTATCTCATTTAAGGCAGCATGTCTCTGAGACAAGGGATAGGGAGACTAGCGCTGAGCGCTCGCAGCGGCTGGGTAGGCCAAATGTCATAACATCGCAGGCCCGTGCTCGGAAATCTAGCGCTCAACGTGCGCAGCGTCTATCTCATTTAAGGCAGCATGTCTCTGAGACAAGGGATAGGGAGACTAGCGCTGAGCGCTCGCAGCGGCTTGGTAGGCAAAATGTCATAACATCGCAGGCCCGTGCTCGAGAATCTAGCGCTGAACGTGCGCAGCGTCTATCTCATTTAAGGCAGCATGTCTCTGAGACAAGGGATAGGGGAGACTAGCGCTGAGCGCTCGCAGCGGCTTGGTAGGCAAAATGTCATAACATCGCAGGCCCGTGCTCAGGAATCTAGCGCTGAACGTGCGCAGCGTCTAATCGAGTGTAATCTTATTTTAAAAGAAGAATTTTTCCGCGGACGAAGTCGCGGGCAGAAGCTAGTTATTTATATAGGTATACCAAGCTATAAAAGCTTGCTATGAAAAAATTATTTTCATTAGAACCTTGTCACTTATCATATAAATAATAATTGATGACACAATCTACACTTCAATACACAGAGTGGTCGTTAGAGGGGTAATTAGACATTATATGCATAACCAGGTTTAATTGTATGTAATAGAGCTTGTAATAGACAATATGAACATGTGGTTCAATCTGACACAGGTCAGTGGCTAATAATTACCTAATTGAGTCATCATAACAATTATACAAAACTAATAATTGTACTTAACTCGCACGTTCAAACCACAAAATATATATGTACAGAAGTCAATCTACATACAAAGCGCGCTCGAGCAACGCATACATAGACACCGCTCACAGACACGATATCTCGGAGCGCCTCGACCCGCTCGTCGAACAGTTCCGGCTCAAACACTCATTAGTGTGCGTCCACCGAGCGTAGGTATAAAAATTGAAGTACATACATGAGATTGTCATCTGTACTTATCTATTTTGAGTTCAAACGCAGCATTTATTAGTCAAATTATAATGAACACTGAGGAAATTTGAACCAATTAAATCACATCAGCTGGGATGGAATATAAAAAGAAAATGCATTCGATTTTGGCTTTTGACATGATGCCAAATTACAATTTACCTACTAAAGAAAATAAATGCTGTCGTAATTTTTTTTTAAACTAGCTGTTGCCCTTTTTATTACTTGCTAAAATGAGGCCTATGCCAGACTGTAATAAGGCAGCTTTCTATGGGTGAAATATTTTAGTAATCGGACCAGTACATCCAGAAATTAACTCCTATAAACAAAAAAAAAACATCTTTATTATATTAGTGTAGATTAGAATCACCAACATTACAGGCACTGGGAATTTATAGATTTAAATCGGTTGAAAGAAGGTTTTTTTTAAATTTCTAATCTTAGTGTAAATGGGGTATGTATGGGATCTTAAAACGCGATGCTCATATGCAGTCAAGAACCCCTTCCAGTATGCTACGACCTATCATCACACATTTTGAGAGCCATAGAGCCATATTTCCGACACAGTTCCGCCAAAGGTTGACTTGATTAGTTTCATAAAGGCGACTAATTTTCTACTTAGTAGCGAAAGGACTCGGAGAGGTCTCTGCTACCTACAAAGTTACATTTTAGAGCAAGATTCCGATTCCAATTATGTTACGAAATTGAAGCTATAACTGACGACCGACTTCTTTTTAATGGAAAACCTTTAACCCTTCCCACTTTGAGTGAAGCGAGAGAATATCTCAGACTTTTAACCAGATTTCTATCGGTGAAAAATTTTAGCAATCGGACTAGTACTGTCAGAGATTACCTCCTACAAACAAAAAAAACAAACTTCACCTCTTTGTAATATTAGTGTAATGGCCACTTATTAATAATATTTGTCAGCAACAGCAGGTGCCCAGCTAGGTCGAAGCCTACTGGGGCCAGGGTTAGCTCCAAAAGGTAGCTCAGCCCCGGTACGAAAGGCAACGAAGGAAGAGGAATGGGTTTTTAGTCAGTAAAAGTCTGACACTATCTTCCGCTCCGTCCAAGAGCGGGAGATGTCATTAGATAATATTTTCACCGAAAAAAAAGCTTATTCCTAATTTTGGCCAAATTTTATAACTCGCTCTGCTCCATAGAGTTACCTTTTCCTAAAACATCATAGCTAACCCTAATAACTTTGTTCCACTCATAAGAAAAGAAAAAAAAATACAAACGAAACATCGAACGGACCTCATCAAGAAACTTCCTCTATAACACTATTCACAATCTGCAGGTACAAAACGCAAAAGTACGTAAACCTTTCACGGCTCGTACATTACTACCTATAGCGCCACAGTGCACTAACTTACAGTAGGACATCTCCAAACATTTGAAAGGACATAAGAAAATAGGAGTCGATTTCGGGAAGCAATGCACACATGCATTGTAATTTCTCATTTACACAATTTAAATGTTCCAATTCATTTCAACGCCGTAGGATAAGATGTGTTGCGATGTGCCATCGGTACCAACATGGTGGTTATTTCAACCATAAGTAGATTACGTTTGTGGGAATAATTTTAATCATGCGTACAGCGTACAATAAAAATAGTAGAATCCCCTGCCGGGGTCTGTGTTTCTTAATGTGCAGTTACATATTTGTTAAGTTTCATTTTCAATTATGTAAGGATAAGCATAATAAGCCTTAAAATATTTCCACTGCTAGGACTCAGGCCTCCTTTTAGGAGAGGCAATGGGCCACAGTCCACTACACGAGACCAGTGCGGATTGTTGGATGTTACATGTCTTCGAATGTTTTGGTTCTAGGACATGTCATAACACGCGTTTCCTCACGATGTTTTCCTTCACCGTTTTCCTATTGTGTAACTATTGAAAAAAAATCTTTTTTAATATTAAGAAGTAAAAAGCCCCTTCTCGGGTACTCCCTCGCGATTGCTCTGTGAAAACGTTGCCATTGAACTACTGTGAGTAGCTACACTGTGAACGAAGTTCGTAACATGTACGTCCCACATGGGGCGACGATAAACGGCCTCCTTTCTTGCACTTTCAAAACATCCAGCCGTAAAACCGAAAAAAAAAAACAACAACATTCAACCCCTTTGCAAGTTTTTCAACCTTATATGCTGGTGTTACGGTTGTATTTTCCATGCTACAGTGCGTGTAAGACTGTTATGCTGTGTCAAAGCTTGAACTTTACTAAATAGGTCTAAGAATTATGTGATTTCAATATATCGTTTTATTTTTTATGATAACTATGATAAATGATATTTATTTTACAAATAGGTTTTATAATACACTTTTACACATCATTTTTTTCGTCAGTTTAAACTCGATTGTATCATTAGTGTTTCCCAGCTGATTACTAAAGAAACATCGAAACAAGCTTAGAGGTTAAAGTGTCTTTTAAAGTTATGGGCTAAAGACACTTTGACCTCTGAGCTTTATGTAGCGATTATGTAATGATAAAATCACATGAGAAGCATATACTATTTACATAATCAACTGATATTATGTCGTTCCTACTTAATTAGTTGTTTCGTCTGAGACTCGTTTTATGAGTTTAGTCGACATTAGACACCTTACTATACAATAATTTCATTAATTCAGTCCTAATTAAAGATGCAAGGTTTATTAAAATATCGATCAAATGAACTCGTTACCTTTATATCGATATATATCAGTCTAGTATGCCGATAAATCAATACGTATTTAAATCATCGTTATTTTAGCCGAAAAAGGTCAGTGTTGGACATAAACGTCCCCCAAATGTCGACATAACCACCGATCCTGTGCAACTCGTGCGACCTGTATTTACCTAATTGTTTATAAACACATCCCAGGATACAGGAGTATTTAAATCCTAATAACTTTTATAATTTTACTAGCTGCTCGCAGCGGCTTCGCCCGCGTGATAGCAGAAAATTATCCCAAGGGAACCTACTTCCGGGATGAAAAGTATCCGATGTCCTATTCCAGGACATGGTCTATCGTGTACCAAGCTTCATCAAAATCGATTTTGCCATTTAGGCGTGAAGATGTAACAAACAATTAAATAAACAAACAAACTTACTTTCGCTTTTATAATTTTAGTAAGTTACTTTTGAGTAGGTATTGTCTGTTCATTTTCTGTGTTACATAAAACAAATGTTCTATCTATCTATCTGGTATGTAGCAAAGTTTTATAGTAAACGTAAAACAAAATCTGTCCTTCAATTTTACCTACACGAAAATAATTTATCATGTTATTTTTAGCAAGTCTACCGAAGCGGGTCGCTAGCGGGACCAGCTATCAACAATACAAGAACCCGGCAAGAGAGTCATTTGTCTTTCCTAACCCTAATTATGTGATGAAAATTTATAGTGGAAGGACCAAACTTGTATACGTGGCGACTGTTCAAAATTTATGATAAAGTTCCTTATACCCCCCTCCCCCCCACTGGATTCAAATTTACCTGGATCCGTATTTTAGAACTCAATTATAAGTTTCATATTCAGTTGCGAAATCAATGTAGTCGAAATAGAATTTTATAGAATAATCATTCGACCAAAACGATTTGATAGTAAATTAAATGGCCATTGCCATTGATGGCCGTTAGGGCCGAAAGGTTCTGGAGTGCCGATCACGTACCGGAAAACGCAGCTTTGGGAGGCCTCCTACAAGATGGACCTATGACCTGGTCAAAGTTGCGGGAATCCGATGGATGCGGGACGCTCAGGATCGTTCATTGTGGCGACACTTGGGGGAGGCCTATGTCCAATATGAGATGATGATGATGATAAATAAATTAAACTTTATGAAAAAGTGATATCAAAGTATTTTGAAAACAGAACGCGTTTGATGTGTTAATAGGAGTAAAGAAAATTCTAACGTGAAAATATTCTAGTTTTTTGCCTGAATCTGATGTTGTGGACACGGTTTTGAAATTGCAAATAAGAATTTTCGTGTTTAAACTATTTTTTTTGGAAATTTCTTTGCGAGTTCAGCGGAATATAAAATGTATTTGTCTAATTCGCTTTGATTTTTTTTTGGAATAGTCGTTGAATTTGAGTATAAAAAAAAAGTTAATTTAAATTTTCAATGAAATATCAAGCTGACTTTATTTAAGGTGAATAATCAAAAGCCAGGTTTTTATACTATTTTAGTTAACAACATGTCAAAACCTGTTTTACGGTCCCCGCACACGGGCTTGAAAAAAACGCCGTTTCAAGCTTCATTTTGAGGCGGCCTTTTTGTGGCTCGTCTGCGACGGTGCCGCCACAAAAAAAAAAGCGTAAAGCAGCTTTAAGTTTCAAGCCAGCCACAAGCTGTCGCGCACTTCAGCTGTTTTTGCGGCGGCTTCTAGCGTTTTTTTGTGGCGGCGATTTTTTGAGGCCCGTGTGCGGGGACAGTATGCCCCAAATTTTGACAAGCTTTCAAGCTAAGTAGAGTTTAAGAAATACTCAGCTTCAAAACAGAAATCTGGTGTTAGTTTATACTGGTCTATGCTGCCGTCCACTAACTAAAAGGCCGCTAAGCCACAGTTGGTCGTTTTTCACTTTTTAATGTAGTCTTATACAACTTTTGATGCTCTATCTTTTGGTCTAAGACTCATTTTTCTATGATTGATAGTTTTTGAGATACAGAACATTAAATCACAATGTCTGTGTTTAAATTGCTTAGCTAAAAGTTAGAAAATGAATTTAAATAAAATATTATAAATATAAATGAATGAAATATATCACATATTGTGCACAAAGACTGTGCCTACATATATAACTTGTAACCTTGTTCCTAGGTAGCATACTTTTCAAGAGGCATCAATTCCCAGTTTTGTGTTTTCTCGAAAAATACTTTATGCACTTAGCTGCCTTTTAGTTAGTGGACGGCAGTATGTTATAATATTTTAAAGCCAACCTATTTAAATTTATCATCAATAAATTATCTATAAGCGGTTTTCTGTGCAAACTGTCAAGTAAGGTGACATGTTTGCCCGGATAAGGATGAATTTGGTTAATAAAAAGCAAACAAGAGTGTGGTGGCAGTGTTCTGTATCTGTTTGCTAATGCCCTCCTCGTCGCTAACAATTAGCTCTTTTGTGTACTTGCCCACACTTGCCACTCTTGCCCAACAACGAGGGTGCTACATTGATCTATTGTTGCTAGATGAGAAAGTTAGTATATTACATGTCATCTTGTAGATTTCTATCTGTTACTCTTTAACCCTTCAGATACCGTCAATTAGAGACACAATAGTAAGACAATAGATGCACGGCCACCGGTGGTCGCTTGGGGATTCATGAATTAAAACTCGGCCTTGGTACGAAAAGCAATGAAAGAACAAGAGTAGATTTTTAGTCAGTAAAAGTCTGACACACCCTTCAGCTCCGCTCAAGAGCAGAGGATGTCATTGGATGTTTTGGGAGGCTTAAATGGACTGATTATCTAGAAGTATATTAAAACTGTGGTCCCTGTCTGAAGAATGTAGATATAAAATATTACGAAGGGAGTATTCTTAAAATATTCTGAACTAACTGCTGCACGCAGCTCCATCTGCTTGAAATCTGTACTTCCTACCTCTATGTAACAGCCTTTATGTTAAACCCAGGACATAAGTTATCTTGATACTCAAATTCATTCAAATCCGTTCAAAAGTTACAGCGTAAACGAGTTACAAACATACAGACATATATAAAAACTTTAACCTTTATCATATTAGTGTGACGTGTTACCATTATCTCGTGATGATCTACAATGATACCTATAACATGTCTAGATCAGTAACAACAACTTTTTAAGACCAAACAATAAGTATAGAAGTTCTGATGGATTGGACACTAAAAGCTCTGTCAGCGAGACGTTCTATAATAACAGATTACTAAGGCTATGTTCAGATGGCACAATTTTGACGCGCGTTTTCAAACCATTCGATTAGACATTTTGATATGTATTTGCTTGCTACCGATCACATGAGCGCGTGTTAACACGCGTCACACAGCAGTTGACGCACGCGTTGATATATATGTATCTACGATATGTACATCTGTATGCTATTCAGTTCATAGGGACTAGGGTTGAAGCCTACTGGGGCCATGGGTTTATTTCAGAAAGGGAAACCCATTGTCCTGGAAAGCAAAGAACATCATCTTCCTGCCCTTATCCCGTTTTATTTGGGGTCGGCGCAACACGTTTTTTTCTTCCATTCTGTCCTGTCGCTCGTCACGCTATCACTAACTCCCTTTTCATTCATATCACTTCTCACACAATCTATCCATCTTTTCTTTGGCCTCCCTCTCCCTCTCCATCCATCCACATGTAAATTTATAACTCTTTTAGCAACATGCGTTTCATCTCTCCTTTTTACATGACCATACCAAGACAACCGATTCCCTTTCAACTTTTCAGTCACCGGCGCCACTTTCAAACTTCCTCTAATATACTCATTTCTCACTTTATCCATTCTCGTCACACCACACATCCATCTTAACATTCTCATCTCCGCTACATGCAATCTTTTTTCATCCGTCTTTTTCACAGCCCAACATTCCGATCCATACAGTACAACAGGCCTTATCACGGACTTGTAGATTTTACCCTTCAACTTGAGGGGCATCCGTGGGTCACAAGTTGTTCCCGTGACCTGTCGCCATTTCATCCATCCTGCGTTGATCCGATGTGTTACGTCCCGGTCTACCTCACCATCCCCTTGGACAAGCGACCCGAGGTACCGAAAGTCGGAACAGATCGGTATGGGCGTTCCGGCGAGAGCTAAAGGCACTGGAGTGGAGAGACCGCCGAAATCGCAGAACAAGTACTCCGTTTTGGTTCTACTCAATTTCAGGCCAACACTTTCCAGTCTGTGCCACCACACCTCCAATCTGTTCTGGACCTCTAGGCCACTCTCGGCAATCAGTACAATGTCATCGGCAAACAGCATACACCAGGGAGCCTCTTCCTGAATGTCCGACGTCAGAGCATCCATTATCATCAGGAAGAGGTAAGGGCTGAGGGCCGACCCTTGGTGTAAGCCGACAGCCACATTGAAGCTGTCAGTAGTGCCCACTGTAGACCGGACTTGGGTACTGCATCGACTGTACATAGCTCGGATCAACTGCACATACTTCCCAGGCACACCTTTCTCCTTAAGGGCCCACCACAGAACCTCACGAGGTACCCGGTCGTAAAAGCAAAGAACAAAGAAGAAAGCAAAGAACAAAGAAGTAAAATAGGTTTGATTTTAGTCAGTAAAATTCCGACACGTCCTCTTGCTTTGCTCTAGAACGATAGAAGTCATTGGATGATTTTTCACCTTAAAAAAAAAGTGCTGTTCAATTGCGCAATTTTATGTAGATTTTCATACTCAGTTTGTGCATTCAACATTTGAAGACATCGACATCGACGTACTAATTGATGATGTACCAAAACTCTACCGAAACAGATTGGAAAGCACTCGCAACGCGCGTTAGCACTTATCATCTGTAGGTACTCTAAGTGCGAGTTCTTTTTCCATAAACACGCTCAAAATGTTTATCGCGTTTAGCTCACTAATTGGTAAAAAAACTTAAAGTGGGCCAATTGGAACACAGAACGTTATAAACGTGTCGATCGAGTGGACGCAAAAAAAATATGGCACTCGGCAATCTGGACTCTATTTTTATCATGCTTTGACGCACGTTAAACTGGGTTACATGTGAACTTACACTTATACCTAAATCTGTCGTTATCCAAACGGAGATAGGTACACAGAATTCCAGATATTAATCTCGACGATCACTTAGCACTCAATGCGAACACATTACGCCTGTAATGAACGGACAATAGAATAGGCTGTATCTGGCTTTACTCGGGCCATTACACGTAGGTATAGTATTAATTAGACGTGTCTGAATGTCTGGGGACGTGGGGAGTAATGTAGGTGTTTATTGAACCATTGTTAACTTCTAAAGATGTCCTTACTCTTGTGGAAATAGTAACACTATTCAATACTATAAATAGATGCAAGGCGTGGGTACAAAAACTTCTCTGTAGTCCAACTCAAAGCTTTTATAAACGTGGCAATGCTACCAGCCTTTTGGGCACACTTATAGTCGACAGTGATGCGGAGGAGTTTTATGACGTCAAATTTAGGGCCTAGCCTGTAGTGTGTACAGGTTTTATTTTAATTATTTAAGTTTATTTTATAATTTAATTTGTTTAATTATTGTCCTAAAATAAATAAATTTAATAAAGTTTTTATTACATACTAGTTGAGCTAATAGTTAATGGATGTAGTCAACTGATTGCGATTAAAGCTTAAGTAATATAAAAAGAAAGTGTCACCGCACACGGGCCTCAAAAAAACGCCGCTTCAAGCTTCTTTTTGTTTTTTGAGGCATTTTTTTTTTTTTTTTTTTTTCTCGACGGGGAAAATCATCTTTGACGAAACCCGCTCTTGGGTGGAGCGGGAGACAGTGTCAGACTCTTACTGACTAAAAACCCCGCGCCGTTCCTTCTAGCCTTCATACCGGGGCACGAGCTCCCTTTCGGACAACCCTGTCCCCAGTAGGCTTCGACCCAGCTGGGCCCCTCCTGCTGCTGACAACTCCTTGAGGCGCGCGGGAACAGTGCGCGCCGTCGACGTCTTGGACTCGGTCCATTACCGGACGATCGGACAGCGAGCTACCCATGGCTCGCCGTCCGCGAGCCCGCGTCTACGGTGGCCGGAAATCGGGATCGGAATCCCGGCGACGGCGGCGAGGGCGCCGTTGCCTGATGCGGTCGGCCTCCTCCTTTGCAAGCATTACTGCTTCGCAGAAGGAGGCGACCGCCTGCCATTCCTCCTCGCTCCGGACCATGGCCTCGACCAGGGCCCGGCGCGAGAGGTCTCCGCCGCCGATCGCCCCCACGAGGGCACGGCGATGCTCCGCCCAGGCAGGGCACACCTCGACGGTGTGCTCCACCGTGTCCTCCGGGCGTTGCGCACAGTGGCGACACCCGGGCGTCTCTTCCGCCTGAATCCGATGCAGGAACCTCCCGAACTTGCCATGTCCGGTGAGGACCTGCGTCATGCGGAAGGTAAGGACGCCGTGAGGTCTTTCCAGCCACGCCTCAAAGAGGGGACTTACCGCCATAATCGTGGCGTGCCCAGCACTGGGTTGCGATAGCCGTTGGCGCCATTTCACCATGAGATCCCGCCGGAGCTCTGTCCTCCATGCCTTGACATGTTGCGGCAGTGGACTTTCACCCCGGCGTTGCATCTCCACGCGCATGTCGTGCATGTGTGCAAGGACTGTTGCCTCCAGATCCCACGGTGGTAGGCCAGCCAGAAGGCTCGCCGCTTCGCGGGAGATCGTGCGGTAACCCCGCACCATCCGTATTGCCATGACCCTCTGGCAGGCGTTCAGTATGGACGCCGGTCGCTTTGCCAGCGACGGCGCCCACACCGGCGCCCCGTAGAGGGCCATGGACCGAACGATCCCCGCGTAGAGCCTCCGGCAGGAGGCGTCTGGACCCCCAAGGTTGGGCAGGAGCCGCTTGAGAGCAGCCCCAGCCCGGAGAAGCTTGGGAGCCAGACGTCGGAAATGTTCTACGAAATTCCACCGGCTGTCGAGGACGAGTCCCAGATACTTCATCGTCGACCCGACACCGATGCGAACTCCTCCTACCGTAAGCTGGGAGTCCGATGGTGGCGCGTTCCGAGGGCCGTGGAAGCACATTGCCTCGGATTTATGCAGCGCCACCTCGAGTCCCAACTCCTGGATCCTACCAACGGCTATCGCAACCCCGCGTGTCGCTAGAGCGACCGCCGCCTGGTGCGACTCTCCCTGCGCTAGGATCAGCGTGTCGTCTGCGTAGCAAACCACGCTGACCCCGTCAGGGAAGTCGCCGCGCAGCACGTAATCGTAGCCGATGTTCCACAAGGGTGGGCCTAGAACCGACCCCTGCGGAACACCGCACGACATCTCTCGACGATTCCAGTCTCCCTGGTGACCGGGGTAGACAATGTACCTGTCTGACAGGTACGCCTCGACCACTAGACAGAGGTATTCGGGCACCCGGTGGTACCGGAGTGCCCTCCGGATCGTACTCCAGGGCAGGGAGTTGAAGGCGTTGGCAATGTCCAAGGACACTGCCACGACACACCTACCCTGGGACACCGCTTCCCCTGTCGTGAGGGCTCGCACGCGCATGATGGCGTCTATTGTAGAGCGCGCCCTGCGAAAGCCGAACTGTCCGTCCGACAAGTCCGGCCCCACCCGTGTTAGCCGCACGACGAGGCGGTTTGCAATCACTCTTTCAAAGAGCTTGCCCACCTCGTCGAGCAGCACAATGGGCCGGTATGCGGACGGAGAGTCCGCAGGGCGCCCTGGCTTCGCTACGAGGACCAGTTTCCCCGTCTTCCAGCGAAGTGGGAACTGGCCCCTCTCCAGGCATGCGCTAAAGAGCCCTCTCAGTCGAGGCCCGAGAGCCTCCATGGCCAGGACCCAGGCTTTCCCTGGCAAGCCATCGGGTCCTGGGGCGGTGTTTTTGGCACTAAGCCTTCGCACCGCCACTCTCAGCTCTACCTCAGTCACTTCTGGAGCATTTTCGTCGTCGTCGCTGTTGCGATCCGCGTCAGACACCGCTGGCGGAGGCGGAGCCATGGGCGGGGGGGAGTGTTCCTCCCGCGCAGGGAACAGAGAGCTAACCACACCCTCCACGAGTTGGGGCCGGAGACTCTGAGTCAACGGTGGAGCCCAGGGGCGAAGCTTGTCCCGTACCAACTTGTACGGGCGCCCCCATGGGTCCGCGTTCAGAGACCCCAGCCACACGTTGCGGGCCTCGAGTTTGGCCCGCTTGATCTCCGTTCGGAGGGTGCGTTTTGCCTCTCTGTATTCCTCATATAGCTCCGCCTCTCTGGTCTCCGCATCCGGCGGGCGGATGCGGCGCCTGCAGTGCCTGGCGTACCGGCGTCGCGCGTGATTGCACGCATTGCGCAGAGCGCCGATCTCCGGCGACCACCAGTACACCTGGCGCTTAGCTCGTCCTGGACGGACACGGGGCATTGCCGCATCGCAAATTTGCGACATGGCCTCCTGGAACCACTCCGCCTCGACGTCGATGTCGACAGGCCTGTCCGGTGCTTGCACCCAGGCCTGTACCGTCGCGGCTTCCAGGAGGAGCTCCCGGTCCATCTGCTTAAGCGCCCACCGCGGACCGCAAGGGCTCCGTCGGACCGGCGCGGCCGAGGTTTCGGCGGAGACGTCAAACCGGATATACCGGTGGTCGGAGTACGTCTCCACCTCCTCCATCACGCGCCAGTCGACTACACGCGGCGACAGAGCGGGGCTGGCGAACGAAATGTCCACCACCGACTCACCCCGCATCCGCACCAACGTGGGGACAGAACCCCGGTTCAGTACGACCAGGCCCAGCTCCAAGGCCCAGTCCTCCACCATCCGACCCCTCTGGTTCGTGAACCGGGAACCCCAAGCCGTGTTCCAGGCGTTGAAGTCCCCGCAAACGACCACGGGGAGGGAACCGAACCCAGCGACGACGGAATTTAGCTCCATCAGGGAGACGTGCAGTTCGTCGAGAGATCGGCTCGGGGACAGGTAGACGCCTACCACGGCGATGTCCCCGAACCGTGCTGCCACGCAGTTTTTTGAGGCATAGTTTTTTGAGTTACATACAATTTTTATGTATAGAAGTTAACTACATCGATGTGGTACATTTTGTAACAGCCAAACTGGGGGGTCTTTCGTCTAGAAAAACCTTTTTTTATAATTTTATTACAATTATTATACTAAGTATAGAACCGCAAAAACTCATTCGTAAGAGCGGTTCATCGACTAATAAACGTTCGGTGCATCGTTCAGTCGAAGTAGCGTATGACGATAAAAGTTGGTTTCGCAAAAAGTTCTATTCGGTCAAACGTTCAGTCGACTTTCTGTTAATCGACCATGTGACTCTCGAAGTATCGTTACGGGCCCAGAATAAACCATTTCGTTTGCTATGGATGCGTGCTATGGTTGCGTGCTATGGATCTGAGCTATGGATCTCTACTATCAATATATAGCATAACTCGAGCTGCGTGTCTTTCTCGTGCAGCTACTTTGTGGAGGCGCATCTTCATAGCACACACAAAACTCTAGCACATCTCTGGTGGAAAATTAACCTTTGCAAAATTTGCCTACATATATTTGTGAATTTTCAATAAGTTGATCAGTTAAAAAAATAAAGCTAAATGCACATTTCAATGCGTATACCTTTATTGAGAAGTAGGTGCAAGAAACTCCAAGAGTAGTCATAAGAACACCTATGGAATTTCTTGCACGTTAGGTACTTTCGATTATTTATAGAAATGTTATTATGTACTTACTAGGCCTCCCAAAAGGACTAAGGTCATCTGTGGTGGCCATCCTCCCACGAGGATCGTGAGAATCCAACTGATGCGACACGCACAACATCGCTCATTGCGGCGGCACTTAGGGGAGGCATATATCCAGTAATGGACGTCTTTCATCTAATATTACGACTTCCTAATCTAGTTACAGTAAGATAGTTGATGACATAAAATTATGATAATGCCATTTCATCAGATATGTTCTGTATAAATTTAATCCTTGTAAATATATACCTAACTAATCATACTTCATACTTGATGAAGAACTTTTTTATCTACAACATAAAAGGTACCTTCAAGCCTATAATGAAAACGTATTTAAGATTTACGCGACTATGTTCTTTATACGCCTCTTTTGAGTTTGTTTAAATATACAACCTTTTGAGACTACAGTAATCTCGAGGTAATAAACCCAATAAACAAAGGTTTATGATTAAAGTTTGAGAAAGTTCAATATCAGCTCAAAGTTCCTGGAGTTACGGCACTTCCAGTTGATCAACATCTCTGTAATAAGATAACATACTGTATAATACGCTATTAATATTTTTGTTTACTTAGGTCACCATCATTTTAGCCATAAAACACTGATGTAGGCGAGACATGACTGTAATTGCTAGTTTAAATATAATATATTCCACAACTATCGCCGGCTAGTCCCAAACTAAACAGAGCTTGTGTTATGAGTACTTGTACTACTAAACAACTGATATACATACATATTATAGATAAATTACACCCAAACCAAACACAGAACAAATGATCATGCTCGTCACACAAACATTTGTCCTGGGTGGGAATTGAACCCATGACCTCCGGCATAGCAGTCAAGGTCAAAAGTTGTCGCTTTTAGCGATAAGACCGCCCATTGTGACACCCTATTAATTTTAAGTTTCTTATGTAATTTTTTATTTTTGGTGTACAATAAAGAATTTATCTATCTATCTATCTATCTATCTATCTACTAGACCAACAGGCCAGTCAAATTGCAATTAATTTAATTATGCAACGGATGACTCCCGGTCCAGGTCGTTCTTCCTATTCTTGCTAAGATTCGACGCACAACTTGGATTCTTAGATTTTAATGGTAAAATTGTGTTTTTTCGTTTATTTTTGGTTTATTTTTATGTTTTATTTTTTTCACTGTTTATTTTGTTATGTTTGTCTCTGTTGAAGCCAGCGTCAAAATGCCAAAGACAACAAAGAGTAGTTGCAATAGATAACCTGCACAACTCTTTTGTCTATGGTGTAGGTGCAATCACAGAGTAATTTGTTACTCAATACATTTAAGCCCTGTATACATGGCCTGGCAGGCATTTTTTTTTCTGTAATGATTTGTGCGTCTATTTAGGCGGAATAAACATGTTTTCTTTCTTTTTCTTCTTTTTTCTTTCTTTCTTGGTGCAAAGGATGGCCATCGCTATACAGCGAGGTAATGCGGCGAGTGTTATGGACACCTTTGCACCGGGATCAATCAGGGGTGGGTTATTTATTGACGTTTAACATTTGATTTAATTATGAAATGTTATTTTTTTGTATTTATTATATCTTCTTCTAAGAATCCAACAATAGAGCTGTACAGGTTGCCAAATATTGGTCAGAAAAAGTATAGTTTGAGAGCATCGACACGAAAAGAAAAAGAAGATATCTTCTTCTTCTTTCTGGCCTTATCCCATATTAACGAGGACGCACACATTCGGTTTCCGGATTAGGTTTCCCGATCAGGAATTCAGATTCGGCAACCTAAATGCTCTTATCACACGTTCTTACTTTTTCTGAACGGAAAAATACCTGACATCCGTTTCGAAATTTTCTCCGTGCGTCTCTCACGGAATCCCGAATCTGAATTCCTGATCGGAAACCCTAATCTGGAAACCATATGTGTGCGTTCGGCCTTACTTGGGGTAGCCGCAACACGTTTTTTTTTTATATTTACATTAATATAATAAAGAGGTAAAGTTTGTTTTTTTTTGTTTGTAGGAGGTAATCTCTGAAAGCACTGGTCCGATTGCTAAAATTTTTTCACTGACAGAAAGCTGCTTTATTCCTGAGTGACAGGCTATATTTTATGAATGAAGGCGAAGCCGCGGGCATAAGCTAGTTTACAATAAATAGATATTTTGAACGGTACAATATTTAATTATCAAACTAAATTAAGTTTAATTATTGTTAAAAAGTCAAAGGAGATAAGAAAATTAATTTTGCATAGCTCCTCTTTGTCTGCTCGTGACGCTTGCGAGAAATATTAATCATGTTATGTTTTTAAGGATTTAAGATAGTAATTATAATTAATCAATTAATACAATAGAGTATTTATAATAATTAATAATTTATTTTATAGTTTTATAATAGTAGTGCGTTGTAGTAAGGTTAATTAACCACTGAATGACGTCCCTAAATTGCATATACAACATTATTTTTTAACTGACTTCTAAAATAGTATTAGGTTCTGAGGATTTCGATGTTTGTATTTTTTTTAATATTTACGAAACCTGAATTGAGTTTGTTCAGTATCAGCAACTGAATCGATTCCAATCATTTTTACACCATGTTATATTTTTCCCAAAAATATTTATATGTTACAATGTGGACACCACCGACACTAAGTATAACACAAGTCATGGGCTGAGTGCGGAAGCAAAAAGCTTTTCAATCACTTGAGTAACCTGGTGACCATGTATTTGTGCGGACAGCTGGGTAACAAAACAAGCTTAGGTATAACTTTGAGATTTTTCATGGTACAGTTGAAGTTGAAGTTTTGTGCATTGATTCTTCACCCAAAAATACTAGACATATGTTTCAGATTTTGCGACCAAAGCTAATTTTATATTGGTTTAGTATATAACTATACAATACTTCATTTTAAACTTAAACCATGTAACTTACATGATTTACTGTCCCCGCACACAGGCTTCTAAAAACGACGCTTCAAGTTTCATTTTGAGGCGGCATTTTTTGTAACTCGTTGGCGATGTGCTGCCACAAAAAACGCTTGAATCGGCTTCAAGCTTCTCCGGACACAAGGCGTCGCGCGCTTCAGCGGTTTTTGTCGCCGCCTCCAGCTTTTTTTTGTAGCCACTTTTGGCGTTTATTTGTGGCGGCGTTTTTTTTGGGCCCGTGTGCTGGGACAGTTAGAGATACTAAAGCTAATGTATTGGTTTGATTGCTGATTCTAAACTTAAATCATGTTGCCCACATCGGTAATGGACCGAGCCCAAGACGTCGACGGCGCGCACTGTTCCCGCGCGCCTCAAGGAGTTGTCAGCAGCAGGAGGGGCCCAGCTGGGTCGAAGCCTACTGGGGCCAGGGTTATCCGAAAGGAAGCTTGTGCCCCGGTATGAAGGCTAGTAGGAACGGGGTGGGTTTTTAGTCAGTAAGAGTCTGATACTATCTCTCGCTCCACCCAAGAGCGGGGGTTGTCATAAGATGATTTTTGCAAACCGAAAAAAAAAAATGTTGCCCACATGATTTAAGTTTAGAATGAATATTTAACAAAGCCAACAAGTGTCGTAATTAAAGCCAACATAAAGAACGAGTGTGCCAAGTTCATAATCACATAAGCCGGCAACAAGCCGACGTGCGCCACTTTCTCGGGATGTGATTCCGCTCAACAAAGTTGTAAGTAGTTTGTAGATTTCATAATTGTTCTTACTCATCATTTGACATTTTCAGAGTGTTTTGTAGAAACCATGGTTTCTAAATGCGTAACCAAGGTCACCATTTTTGTTTACGGTGGACAAAAATCATTGTATGACAACCCCCGGCTTCGCTCGGGTGCAATATTATACATATAAACCTTCCTCTTGAATCACTCTATCTATTTAAAACCACATCAAAATCCGTTGCGTAGTTTTAAAGATTTAAGCGCACATAGGGATATAGGGACAGAAAAAGCGACTTGGTTTTATACTATGTAGTGATGTATAAAAATAGGTAGATTTTTATTTTAAAACAATTCTTCTTTATTATAGGACTAAAAAATGGGCAGAACAGTTAAACTTATTCCTGTCTTCTATAACAAAATATACCTTTGTCCCATCAAGAATAATAATTGTACACTAAAATATGATTTTCTGGGTGGTTGAACCTTACAGAGCCCTGTCAAAAATTACAATGTCGTATTAACTTAAGCGTTAGTACTTTGTCAGAACAGTATACTGACTTCAGGATGTAGCCTCCAACCCAGCCACAATGTCACCCACTAGACAATATAATCAGCTATTATAATGCAAATTTAATAACTAAAACAACTAGGTACCAACAAAGTGACTACAAACTATGTACCATGACTGTTTCGTCAGTCAAACGCGAGTTTATGTGCTCATGTCATAGCAGAATTAATTAAATTTATGTGTACACTAAAGATTACATGGCCGGTCCATGTTTGCGTGGAGGTTAATCTCACAATATACGTAAGAACAGAAGGTCAACTAGACACAATAAGCGAAAACATTCATATAATTTGCCTACTGCGGTCTTCTCGTCTGATTATAATTTGGGTGTCTTTAAGGCTAGAGTGAATAGGCTCTTAAATAAACTAGAGCGCCTCACCATCAACGATTGCATCACTGTTTACCATCAGGTGGTATCGCAGTCAAGCTCTAGTTTATAAAAAAAAAAATAGACAGCCACCTACTTATAAATACCTACAAGTGTCGCCGCACGTGGACCACATGCCACAGTCAAACGCCGAAACGAGAAGGTAGAAGCAGCCACAAGCCACTGTGGCTGGAGACTGCTACTGTTTTTTAACCCATGTGCGCAGTATTATAATGGAATCTGACGAAGAAGGTTTAAATGCGAGAATGGGATAGGGCGGCGTTGTGGCCACTTCGAGCCACAAGAAGCGAGCAGCGGCGATTTGTGGCCACCGGCGTCTACCGTGTGCGGCGTTCATATACAATGTATGAAACGTACAGGTAATATGCCGGTGGCGGAGTTTTGTGACTTTTGGCCCGTGTACGGCGACCGTAAAAAGAGAAACTGTCTGACTGACATATTAACACAGTTGAAGATATAGGGCCCAGGAGCCTGTAATTTTGCACAAGGCCTTCCTTTGTGATGTAGGCGAGCAATACGAGAGAGAAAGGAACAAGAGGCGTGGCTGACTCGAAGCGATCAAGGATAAAGAATCAAAACGAAACGGTGTAACTTGACTAGGGAGGCTGTTATGGTACATTACCTTCTATTCTTACCTCTGATGTGGTACAAGTTAATCTATTATTAAAATGCAACAGCATCCACGATCGTATTAACCCGCAATTGTTAAGGTAAAATGTTTCGTTGTTTATATGGCAACCATTTTTATTTGCACTAGTAATAATTATGGATTGGGTTATGTAATGCTTTTGAGCTGGTTTGACGTTTGTTGGCGATGGGATTTCGTTAACAGTGCTGGAAATTATATTAGTTCCAGTGGCTATGCCCACCTGAAAGTAGAAAGTTATCCGAAGGAAACAAACTGCCAGGATAAAACGTATCTTATGAGGTATATGTATAGGACAGGACATTGTCTACCCATGTGTTAAAAGACATTGCACTTATAAAAAATGTACACAAACATACAGCCGCGCGTTGAGCTACTCGAATACAGACATATGCTTGCACTGAATGGACAGGCCCACTCAGAACTGTGTGGTGTGTGGTTCTGTCTTCAAAATACCATTTCAGACCTCAATCTGAATAGTTCGCGTATGGTTTGGACTTTAAAAAGATTTTGAGCCCTGAGTTTGTTTCGGTGTTACTTCTCGGGGTAAGAAACACCGGCTTCATCTGCCATCTCGGCTGTTTGCAAAATAAATATCATTTATAAAATTGTAAATCAGCTTACAGGTATGGTTTTACCATAGTTTAAGTTTTAACTAAAATCCTTTTTGCCTTTCGAGCGTGAAGAAATGACAACTATACACTCACTTATATTACGATACGAGTTCCAACCCACCATCTGGAGACCTTTTTGAGAGAGGACTTTTGGCCGAAAGGTGTCGTGTATCGACGTTTCCGAGGTCGGCTACGCGACACCACGCAGCGGAACACGACGCCGATGTTACGTGTTTAATTATAAATAGTTCAAGTTTTGTTGTTATGATATTTATTAGTTTATTATTTTATAAGATTATTTTATGTATTTTTTCTATGGGCCTTCGATGCCTGAAATAAATGGTTATTATTATTATTATTCCATTTATTCATTTTATATACATATTTATCACATTTTTAAATATTTTTTAAAAAAGACAACGTAAAAAAAAACATTTAAAAATATAAAAAATAGTAGCCCACCGGCATCGGGAACAGGGTCCAAGCTACCGGTGGTCAGGGCTCCTGAGAGAGGAACCTCCGGACAATACGCGCCGTGTCCAGAAGCACTGCCTTCTGAATCAAGCCCTTGATCCAACTGCCTAACGAGAGCCTTCGTAGATGTTGGTCGAGGCTCTTGGCTATTAAGCCATTGGCCGTCACGACTATCGGCACAATGATTGCTCTATCCACTTCCCACATGTCGACAACCTCGTGAGCCAAGTCAAGATACTTAGTTTGTTTTTCCTTCTCAGCTTTCACGAGGTTCTCGTCATGAGGGACCGCTATATCAACAATCATTGTGCGACGCTCTAGTCGATCTATCACCACTATGTCAGGCTTATTGGCAACAATAGTCCTGTCAGTGATGATAGATCGATCCCAATACAATGTGACACTGCCATTCTCGAGAACTGGGTCGGGCACATACCTATAGTACGGTACTTCTGATTCCACAAGAGAGTACTTCAGAGCAAGTTGCTGATGGATAATCCTGGCTACAAGGTTGTGTCTATGCAAATAGGCTCCGTTAGCTAACTGAGAACACCCAGAAATAATGTGTCGGATTGATTCTCCGGGCCGGTGGCATGCCCGACAGATGTCAACCGTACCGTCCTTTACAATATATTTCCGGTAGTTATTCGTCATCATAACTTCATCCATAATTGCAAAGATAAAACCTTCTGTTTCTCCAAAGAGATCACCAAAGCGCAGCCAGGATACGGACGCTAAAAGATCTACATCGGGCCCATGCAAGGCCCGGTAAAAGCGCCCGTGAAGCTCCTTGCCCTGCCATACTTCCTTGCGTTCATTATTATCCATTACCATTGGTTTGCGCCAGTTCTCGTTGGCCAAGGAGAGCGGGGTGAGGCCCTTGTCCACTGCCACTACATCTCGGTGCATCCCCACGTCGGTGTCCAGGAAGTATTCCCTGAGACTGCATATCTCACGGTTGTGCAGGGTCTTGGCATTTAAGAAGCCACGACCCCCACACTTCCGCGGGATATACAGCCTCATCACCGATGATCGTGGGTGATGCATCCGATTTGCAGTAAGCAGAGTGCGGACCCTCCTATCCAGGGCGTCGAGTTCCGTCTGAGTCCATTTGAGTATGCCGAAAGAGTACATCAAAACCGGCATGACCCAACCGTTGAAGGCGCGCACCTTGTTCCCGCCTGATAAAAGACTATTTAGTACTTTATTCAGGCGGCCAAAAAAGCGCTCCCTCAACGATTGTTTCACGTCAGCAGCATTGATGCCCAACGCTTCCGACATACCCAAATACTTATAAGTTTCGGCTGAGCAGAGGGATCTAAGGTGTATGGAACCCGAGAGTTGGGTTCCCACGGATTCCATAATCTCCCCTCGTTTTACATGCATGACTGCACATTTGTCCAAACCAAATTCCATCCTGATGGCACTACTAAAGGTTTCAGTTACCTTCAGTAGCTCCATCAGTAGCAAGTTGTTGGGAGCAAAAAGTTTCAGATCATCCATGTAAAGAAGGTGAGATATAACCTGACCACCTCTTCTCAACCGGTAGCCCAAGCCGGAACCCTCCAGCAGTGTGCTGAGAGGGTTCAAAGCTAGGCAAAACCATAGTGGACTCAGACTGTCGCCCTGGAATATGCCACGCTCGATCCTTATCGGTTCGCTGTTCTCCCGGATTTGTCGACATCCTGGATAGTGAAGGACCGTCCTCCACTGCCCCATACACGACATCAGGAAGGTGCGCAGAGTTGCATCAACTTTATACAACTCCAGCACCCTCATGAGCCATGTATGCGGCACTGAGTCATAGGCCTTCTTATAGTCTATCCAACATGCCGACAGATCTCTTCGAGAACGACGAACCTGTTGGCTAATGGCAGCATCAATGAGGAGCAGCTCCTTAGTACCACGGGACCCGTTCCTACATCCATTCTGAGAGGCAGACATGATGGAATTTGTCTCAATATGACTATTAATTTTGGCTCTCAGTATGGATGTAAGAACCTTATAGACCGTCGGTAAACACGTGATCGGTCTATAATTTTTGGGTTCCGCAGTACTACCCGATTTATGGAGAAGGTGGGTTATTCCTGTCGTTAGGAACTGGGGCAGCGACCCTGACTCTAAGGCAGATTGGAATTGAGATGCCAAGCGAGCGTGCGAACTTTGAAACCATTTAAGCCAGAAGTTGTGCAGCCCGTCCGGCCCTGGAGATTTCCAGTTAGGTAACGGACGGACTGCACAAGCTACATCTTGGGGGCTAATGGTAATTGCCCCCATTTCTGGTATAAGATCGCACTCTCGCTCAATCTCCCGAATCCAATCACCCTCAGTGTGATTGACAGGCACCGACCAGATGCTGCGCCAAAATGAATACATGGCATCATCATCCGGTAGGCGCGTATCAATCACACTTTGGTCCGGTCGCTCCCAAGCCCTATAAACCCACCTTTCGTTGCTTTGGAATGTGCGATTCTGGGTGTACCGCTCCACTCGCCGCTTGTACCGTCGAATACGGTTTGCCCATGCATAGACTTTCTGCTTCAGGTAGTCGATACGCTCTGTGATACGGGCTAGATAATCTCGAGGACTAATATCTGTCCCCGAAAACGCCCGACAAACGAAATTATTATAATTATTATTATAGGTAAGAACGAAAATCTGGTAAGATAGCACCAAACATGTTTTTAAATCTTAATCAATTCTTTATTTATTCATTCATTTTTTTGGCTTCACAATGTATATTCTTTTTGCTCCAGTGCTAAGTTCAGAAAGTACTCATTTAATTTTTGACACAGAATACATTTACTACATTTAATTAATATTGTTTAAATATACATTTTAACTATTAAATATTATAAACTAGCTGCTCCCAGCGGCTTCGCCCACTTGATAGCAGAAAATTATCCCAAGGGAACATACTTCCGGGATTAAAAGTATCCTATGTCCTATTCCAGGACATGGCCTATCCGTGTAACAAGTTACATCAAAGTCGGTTTTGCCATTTAGGCGTGAAGACGTAACAAACAAACAAACTCACTTTCGCTTTTATAATATTAGTAAGAATTAATAGGTATATAAGTACATACATTTAATTTGTTTACCACTAGAATGCGGATGAAAAAAATAGAATGTTCAATTTTTTTTAGTATTTCACAGCATAAGTAACAAGCTCTGCTGAGGTAATCGAAACTATTGTAACACTTTCAGCTTCATTTGAACCAAATGGCATCTGTTTCAATGATTTCACATATTTTCCATTTGCGTAGTTACTTGTTATACAAAACGACATCTTTGCGAATAATTAAAACAGTCGATTATACTGATTTTCACTCAAAAAATCCCGCCATATACTTCGACATAATATCTTTCTATTACTTATTTCGAAACGCACTGATATACAGCAAACGAACTTCCTATTACTTATTTCAAAACTACTTCAAATCAATTGAGCCAGAAATCAAATAGAATGCTAAAACAAAATACAAAGGAGGTTTACATATATTTTTTAAACAACGAACAATTTGAAGCTCTTTGATACAATATCAAGGGCCCTAGACATCCACTTAGACCGGCTACGAACGCCACTAGAACATATTTAGCTTGAAACAGGTATTACGCCTTCATGTACAAATGATCTCTCTTGTTCTCAAAATTAGGCACGCTTGTATTTCTGAGAATATAATAATAACTAAATTAGGCAGCCCGATTTGTTAGTCAACTATATTTTCGCAGTAAAACTGCTACAAAGAAATCCAACATATATGTATATACTTCATCATTTTTATTTCAGGTGAAATATATTTTCATTTTCATAATTGAAACAACAAGACGCCCACAACACGTTAAAATATGATAAATCAAAATTAAAATAAAACCAAATCAAATAAATTGCTGCTGCACGCTTGCGATTGTTTGCAGTGCTGGGCACGCCACAATTATGGCGGTAAGTCCCCTCTTTGAGGCGTGGCTGGAAAGACCTCACGGCGTCCTTACCTTCCGCATGACGCAGGTCCTCACCGGACATGGCAAGTTCGGGAGGTTCCTGCATCGGATTCGAGCGGAAGAGACGCCCGGGTGCCGCCACTGTGCGGAACGCCCGGAGGACACGGTGGAGCACACAGTAGAGGTATGCCCTGCTTGGGCGGAGCAACGCCGTGCCCTCGTGGGGGCGATCGGCGGCGGAGACCTCTCGCGCCGAGCCTTGGTTGAGGCCATGGTCCGGAGCGAGGAGGAGTGGCAGGCGGTCGCCTCCTTCTGCGAAGCAGTGATGCTAGCAAAGGAGGAGGCCGACCGCATCAGGCAAAGGCGCCCTCGCCGCCGCCGTCGGGATTCCGATCCCGATTTCCGGCCACCGTAGACGGGGGCTCGCGGACGGCGAGCCATGGGTAGCTCGCTGTCCGATCGTCCGGTAATGGACCGAGTCCAAGACGTCGACGGCGCGCACTGTTCCCGCGCGCCTCAAGAAGTTGTCAGCAGCAGGAGGGGCCCAGCTTGGCCGAAGCCTACTGGGGACAGGGTTGTCCGAAAGGGAGCTCGTGCCCCGGTATGAAGGCTAGAAGGAACGGGATGGGGTTTTTAGTCAGTAAGAGTCTGACACTATCTCCCGCTCCGCCCAAGAGCGGGTTTTGTCATAAGATGATTTTCCCCATCGGGAAAAAAAAAAAAAAAAAAAAAAAAAAAAAAAAAAAAAAAAAAAAAAAAAAAAAAATTAAAGTCATTTCTACAAGTATCGTTTCACGAAAAACGAAGATTTTATCTATCCATCTATCTACCGTTATAGTTTTTGAATTTTAGTAAATCGCCAAAATGCAAGCATTGTGTCTGTTTTTGCGCATCTCGGTTGCTTTAATATGGTCTGGGAGTGACAGCTATATAGTCCTGTAGTCTTCGTAATAATTAAACAAGTTCTAACAGTCTAGCCTTAGAAATTATCTACATAACCATGTAAACGCAAAATAATGTTAGGATAATGCCTGCAGTCCATTATTTTAGTTTTGGCTATTATAGCATAATCAGCCTTTTAATGTTCTCACAGCTGGGACTCAGGCCTCTTCTCTCTATGAGAGGGAATGGGCCGTAATGCACCACGCGGGCCCAGTGCGATTTGGTAAATGTCACATGTAAGTATTTGTCTTCTAGGCAAGCGTGCTCCATCGTTGACCACATCATCGCTTACCATCAGGTGAGATGGTAGTCAAACGCGAGCCTATCAATAATAAAAAAAAAATGTCAACGAATTTTTAGTTCTTCCAGCAGTGTTAATGAAATAAATTTAAACAAAGTAATGCACCTAAGTAAGGTACGAGTATGGTAAGATAAGTCAGGGCCGCACGAGTATGGTAGTATTATAATCTGAAAAATATTAATTTCACTGTTTCCATAAATGGTATACAAAATATTCATCCTTACACTGTCATCTTGATTAACGATTGCCCCACATGTTGCCACAACACGACAGGTGGGGCAATAACTATCACCGCTCTCATAAACTGTCGCCAGCAAATAGCAACAAACTTTCATATAAAACAATATTTTGGGCAACTGTACAGCAACAAAGTTGTCTTTTCATACGATCGTACTATTCGACTGACTTTAGGAGCTCATAAAGCTGCGTATCCATGTTGTTGTTCTAAGATATTTGTGTGAGTGTCGCAGAATAAAAATAATAATCTTTTCAATACACTTGCTCAGAAAGTTACTCTTATTGCACTGCACTTAGGTATATAATGGCACTTGTTATCAAACTGTGACATTTTGATTATCATTCTGCACTAGTGCTATAATATAGTTAAAACCTTTTGGCTCTACCTCTCCCCCACAATAATTTTATTACATTTATCGTATCAGGTTGGGCGCGTGTCGTCACCCACGAGGAAAAAAAAATGGGCGCGCATATGAAAACAGATTTTTACCACCCCAATAGTTTACTAGTATTACAGTTATTTTCTTCACAAATGTTTTGAAAAACGTCGTATGATACACGTGAGTAAATAATGATTACCGTTCTCGGCTCTCTTAAGACCCTCGCCATGGCTCGGGTCTAAATATAACCTCGACGGTAATCACTAACATTACATACTTATATAATAATATACAGGTAAGTTACACCTGGTTACACCCATATCATTACCAGAGGTCGGTATTCGGTGAGTTAAAAATGTACTTACACTGATTTCATACAGCGAAAGAATAAAGTATGATATGCCTTAAATCCCGAGATTAATTTTAAAGAGCAGATTTTTATTTTATGTCACTATTCGTTTACACAAATATTATAAAGGGGTGTAGCGACATCTATGACGCCACATAAGAACTACGAAGAAAATACGAAATCCTGCATCGCGCAATCAAAGTTCGCCACACGATTTGAAGATATACGACAGCCCGAAATCATTATTATCGGGCAGTCGCCCACCCGACTATATCACCTGTCTGGTTGGAGGATCCTCCCATTTCAAAGGAGGGATGTGGGACTTTACTCTCTGTTCCGCATACCACCAAAGGTGCAAAGTATGTTTTTTTGTTTTTAGTAGGTAATCTGTGGAAGTACCTACTAGTCCGATTGCTAAAATTTTGTCACCGATAGAAAGCTGCTTTATTCCTGAGTGCTGATAAATATGTGACTATATATTTTACGTAGGTGGGCGTAACCGCAGGCAAAAGCTTGTCCGAAATATAGCTAATAAAATTTCTTTCTGCGAAAGTGTATTTTGGTAACCTTACCTCAGTTGACGAAATGAAAACTACTAATAAAAATTGTATGCTAATTAATTGTCTTTGTTTTATTTGTCTTAACTATAAAATTTCTAATCAATCTATTCTTTAGCAAGAATCCCAGGAATTTCGAGTAAAAACGCTTTTCTAACTGTCCTACGACAAGGTATATTACTGTTCCCATTAGAGTAGTTTATAGAACTTCTTGATCGTATGTACTCTACTGTACTGCATCGAGTACACCGAGTACAGTGCTCTAACGACCGCTGCTTGCTTCCAAGTTTTAATAGCACTGCCGCACTTTTAGGTCCTAGTTAAAGCCTAGAATGAGGTCAGAATCGCGCCGATGCCATCGAGTGTAAGTTTTGGATCTATGAGTCGGAGTTAAGACTTTGTTTAGGACCAGTATCAAGACTTCTGGAACTGTAATTAGGACGCCATTGCGGAGTGACGTCGATAACAAATGACTCGAATGACTTGTAACTTATAGATTGTACAATAAATTAGTAAAAATATCTTAGTTATTCTTGGTATGATTTTGGTGAACTAGAATACATAATGGTGTTAATGCATAATCGAAAAGATTACCTTTAATCAGTTTCTGGGGCCAGGGTTAGTTTCGAGAAGCTCAGCCCCAGTATGAAGGCACAGAGGAACAGAGTTGGTTTTTTGTCAGTAAAAGTCTGACACTATCTCCCGCTCCGCCCAAGAGCAGGGGTTGTCATGATTTTTACCACCAAAAAAAAACCTTTAATCAGTCATCATCGTCATTTCAGCCGAAAAACGTCCACTACTGGATAGGCATCCCTTAAGTTTCACCACAGCGAGAGATCCTGTGCATCATACAGCTGGCTTTATCAGACGGCTTAAAATCACTCAAAGGGCAACAGAAAAGCCTACTTTTTGAGTTTGCTTGTGTAATAGTATTAGAAATGAAGGCATTTGAAGGAGGACTAAAGTTGCTGACATATCCCGAAGAATCGCCAAACTTAGTGGCAGTGCACAGGGCACATTACTCGCAGAGCCGATAATGGATCGAGCCGAAAGGTTCAGGAGTGTCGACCGTACACCAGAAGGCGTAGCTTAATACAGTGCCAATATAAAATTTAAGAGATGACGATTCAATTCTGAATACAATATTAAATTTCGTATAATATTCGCGACAAACCCACCATTTTTACTGCAAATGTTGACCTACGTTGTACAAACAATGTTTAATGTATTTGAACGTCATGTTGCTCTGTATACTTTATGTTAACATTCTTTTAAACCGAAACTCAATTTGTAATGCAAATGGCCACCGACTTAAATTCAAAAACAACGCAACATTCGTTCGTGACGTATCAATTACAAATGCAATTCCGCTCGCAGTGGTGGCCAAGAAAAAACTGCAAAACTGGAAAGAGTTAAACTCCATAATTAGTTGTCTGAACCGAATAAAAACATAAAACTTAACAAGCGAATCATTTAAACAAGAAGCTTGTTGGCTTGAAACCAAAAACGTGGCAGCATCGAGTGGGCCGATGTAACCGCTACATCTGATCCTGGTTTAATTAGAGACGTTGCCTCGCGACTTGTGCCAAATTCACGAAACACGTTATGTTATTAAGTGGCGTGCGAGTAGATGGTATCGGTGCTTGAGCGACCAATTGTCATGCACTCTAGGACAATGTGACAACCGAACTAAAAATATCCATCTGTATTATTGTTATAGGACGTGAATGCTGTTACAGCCAAATATAATCATTGACACTATTGATAATTATATTTATGTAGTTGGTTAAAAAGCTTAAGTGATCAAAATATATTTTTTTTACTTACGCAAATTTCGCGGTTTTTTTTTTTTTTATAAAAGTCTTGAGCCTTCAATCGATGCGAAATGACGGTTAAAAAACTGGACCGAGTTTAAAAATTCTTTCACACGTGGAATGCTATTTTCATATATTTTCTAAATGTATGCGGGCAAAACCTCTGGCCGAAACTAGTATATACTGATAATAAAATGGTGGAGTGGGAAGAAGTGTCGCAATCCATGGGTTGAAATGAAAACTTCAACTATATCTGACGATCCTGGTTTCTTATCTCTTTTGTGGACTGTACCTCGTTCATCGTACAGTTGTTTTTTTGCCAAAAAGTTCACTAAACTACCACACAAACTCAAATTAGCCCTAAATTACATTTAATAGTCCCAATACTGCAACTAAATTGTCTTTTACCGCATAATTGAAGCGCTACACAAAACGCGATACTTTTGTTCCACATTATTTTCGTGCCCACAAGTAATGACACCACCCAGGGCGTCAATAGTCATGGGACTACAGTCCGCGGGCTCACGGACAACGAGCCATGGGTAGCTCGCTGTCCGACCGTCCGGTAACACTCCGGACCGAGACACGACGTCAACGGCGCGCACTGTTCCCGCGCGCCTGAAGGAGTTGTCAGCATCAGGAGGGGCCCAGCTGAGTCGAAGCCTACTGGAGAAAGGGAACTCGAGCCCCGGTATGAAGAGGCTAGGAGGGACGGGGTGGGTTTTTAGTCAGTACGAGTCTGACACTATCTCCCGCTCCACCCAAGAGCGGGGGTTGTCATAAGGTAGCTCACCGTTTGGTCGTCCAGACCGTACCCAAGTCCAGTTTCACACACACTTCTTAAAGACATGTCAGCAAAACTGTAAGGGCTCAGCACGGTCAATGCCGATGTAAACGTTTTGGGAACACATTCATTGTGCGAACAGCTAAGGAGTGGAATTCCCTGCCGGAGTCTGTGTTTCCTGATAGCTACAGCCCTGGAATCTTTAATTCAAGAGTGAATAGGTTATTTCTAGGTAAGCGCACTCCATCGTCGACCGCATCGTCGTTTTCCATTAGCTGAGATAGCGCTTATGCGCGAACCTATCAACGATAAAAAATAAATGCTCGTGGGTGATTTCTGAAAAGAAAACCAGTCGGTCTTAGGTCGCAAAGGAAAACTGAAGGACTGAGATGTGGTTTTAATTAGTTAATTCATTAAACCCCGAGCGAACGCCGGCGTTCGCTCGCTCATTGTTTTTCTATTGTGTCTCTAATTATCATGATTAAAGAGTTAATGTGACACGCAACAGAGCCATACAGGACTGGCATGTTGGTCTAGTAGTTAGTGACACTGACTGCTATGCCGGAGGTCGTGGGTTCGATTCCCTCCCAAGACAAATGTTTGTGTGAAGAGCATGGTCATTTGTTTTGTGTCTGGGTGTAATTTATCTATATTATGAACGTATTTGGAAATATATAAATATGTTTATCAGTTGTGGAATATTATATTATTATTATTTATACATATTATACAAGTTGCCGAATACTGGTGATACAAAAATTTGTAAGAGAGAGACATCGACACGAAAAAAAGAAGATGAAGATTCGAATACAGTATGTGTGTCCAAATTTATTATGGCCGAATTGTCATCATCAGCCTTTTTAATGTTCCTACTGCTGGGACTCAGGTCTCCTCTCTAGGAAAGGGAATGGGCCGTAATCCACCATGCGGGGCCAGTGCGGGTGTCACAAATGTCATCGAATTTTTGGTTCTAGGACATGCCGGTTTCCTCACGATGTTTTCCTTCACCGTTTTAAGAGCAGTGGTGATGAAATAAATTACACAAAGTAATGCGCCTGGCTGGGTTCGAACCCACGACCTACAATTTGTAAGTCGGGGCCGTTACCACTCGGCCACCACTGCTCCTACCTCCTCTGCGGCGAATAGTCAACAACTCTTAAAGCAAGATAGATGTCATGGAATGATTTTCCCACATCAAAAAAAAAAGTATTGGTACCACTACATCCATGTAAACAAATCTGTCAAGTTGTTTACACTACGTCCGTGCTAGTTCTACATAAATTCTTCCCGATCTATATGTTCTTGTTTACTCGTTGAAAACTTTAATGCAAGTCGCTCATGCGTGTAGTCGGGTTGAGATTGCATTCTGTGTGTTTACTGTTTATGCCGAGTTCTTTGCAAGTAAACACGAAAAATAACGATGGAATGTCTACTTGTTGTGAGGATGAACTTTACAGAGCTTATCTTGTTTTCACGTACCTTATCTTCTTTGAGATTCCATTTTTTTTTTTTGTGGTCTAGTGCTTTGTTCGATTCCACCTGATTGTAAGCAGTGATGCACTCTAGCCTTGAAGATACCTAAATTATAAATGTGTGCCAAGCCTAAGAAGGATATCCGAACTCTCACCAGGCCTCCTAGCCAAATTGATAATCTGCAATCGTTAACGTTAGTAGAAAACTTAAAATGTACGAGAATGACGTCATCTCAACGCTCAGTCACGTGGTCAGAACAAAAGAATTGGGGGCGTAGCCCACTCCAGGTGTTCAACGCAAGAGAAATGCTTGTAACTTGGCTAGGAGGGCTGTCATTTATCTGCCTAATGCAAGGCCTGCTAACGCTGCGTCTTCCGCTACGCAATAGTGAAAATTTTCACTATAGATTGTTTTTTGTTTGTATATGTCATGGCATTGACGTCGCTATAAGCTGGAGGCTCTACCGAGTTATTTTAAGCCATTTTATAGGCTAGCAATAAAAATATCATAACGTTTGACAGCTCCGGGCGCTGTTTGGAAATATTTTATTGATGAATCGCTATAAAATATATTATACTCTATCAGTTAGAAGTCGAAATATTTCATTCATTCAGCAAATGTTTGGATGGTTAAATATGAAACAGATTATGTTATGAATTTATCCTTTAAGTATACAGAAGAAAATTACTTGGATGATATTTTTTATCAAAAGATAATCATAAAGATTTGGTAACATTATTGAGTTCTCTCAATACAAAGCAAAAATATGTCCAATACCACTATGTTATTACTTGACATGACAGACGCTCATCATTTCATCATCTTCCTGCCCTTGTCCTATTTTATTTGGGGTCGGCGGAACACGTTTATTTATTCTATGACATGACTGACACTATGCATTTTAAAAGCTGATAGAATCTTCCCAATTTATGCTATACTAACTTTTGCCCACAGCTTTGCCCTCGTACATAAGACATGGCATTTGTCACTCAAGAATAAAGCTGCTTTCTATCGGTGAAAAAAATTTAGCAACCGGATCTGTACTTTCAGAGATATATACTATACTTCCTACTAACCAATAAATATAAAAACCAAAAAAAATAACTTTACCTCTTTATTATATTAGTTTATATCCTCTTTAAATATTATGTAGTCCGTCTTACACTAATATTATTATATTAATGTAGATGAACTACATAATATTTATTTCATTTATATTAGTACAAGATCACAAAAACGAACACTATGAAGTCGTAGCTTGGCACAGTTAGCAACAACAGGGTCGAAGCCTACTGGGGCCAGGATTATCCGAAAGGGAGCTCCAGACCCGGTACGAAGGTTAAAAGGAACGGGGTGGATTTTTAGTTAGTAAGAGTCTGACACTATCTCCCGCTCCGCACAAGAGCGGGGGTTGTCGTTGGACGATTTTCCCCACTATAAAAAAAGGTGTCAAGTACATATCTCAGGAACTATAACCCGCAAAATATACATCCAATCCGTAGTAGCATATGCGCATCCATTTACTTCACAAAAAAAACCGATTAGGTTTGTACCAACTTCTTCATTAAACCGCAAGTGTCTCATAACATGACGTAATTAAACTGACTTTGGGGTCAGAAAGCCCACATGTACCCAAAATCGAAGCCTCACAAAATCCCTGGGGTCAGTTCCATGACAAGCCAAAAAGTTTACGCCCCAAGTTAGATGCAAGAGTGAATCCTTACAGCAATTATTAATGACACGTGCGAGTATCAAGTAATGTACCTAGAAACATAGAATAAAAATGGTACAAAAACGTATATTAGGACCTTAAGGTTGATGATCATCCAATGACTTCGCCCGCTCAAGGTGGGGCAGGAAGGCATGTCAAACTTAGTTGTCCTTCAGTTACCCTTTGCATTCTAAGACCACGGTTTTCTTTTACAGAAAATCCCCACTACCGTAGCGGGCATTGGCGCTGCTGAGCCCTTAGAGTTCACTGGCATCTCTTTGATGAGCGCATGGCACACTACGCGTGGTTGACAACTTGGGCTCAGTCTGGTCGATTACCGGACCGTCAGACGGTCAGCTAGCCACTGCACGCCGTCCTCAAGCCCGCTTCTACCATGGCTGGTAGTCGACGTTGTGGGGTCTCGGCTGCCGGGGCGTGCGTTCATGCCCTCACGCGTGTTGTCGTCTCCTTCGCTAGCATTACTGCTTCGCAGAAATAGGTGGTGGTCTGCCATTCCGTCACGCTCCAAATCATGGTATAAACCAGAGTCCGGTGCAAGATATCGCTGCCACCAATCGTCTCCACGAGGACACGTCGGTGCTCAGCCCAAGCGGTTTATTAAAGGTCTACCAACGGCTTCTGTATCAGCAATATTGGTAAGTGTGTTTATCAGCGATTGGACAAAAATTCTAGAATACCAAAACTAGCACAGTGAACTTGAGAATCTTATCACCCCATTTCTGAAGGGTTCTTCTTTTGACGGCCACGTAGTGTGAAAAGCCAGAGTGTAGTAGTAGTGCATGACTTAAAAAAATAAGACAGTCAGCAAGGGGCGTAGCCGCTTCGGATCACGGACTTCTAGACCCAAGGGTACATGGCCTCTTCCTAATTGTCGCTTCTATTACATTATTCTATGATCTATTATTACACCACCTTTGTTGCTAAGTTTCAAGTAAAAGGGAACACGTCAGACCCTCAGAACAGTTCAAAGGGGTCACTTGGCAAGGAAATGTCAGGACCACACATCGATATTAAGTCATCAACTTTGGGCTCAGCTAAGTTTGGCCGGCTCAAGTGGGATGTTGAGTTGTTGACTCGTGTGTTTAACTTAGGATTAATCAAGGGACTCAGGTTTGTGATATATGACACCTTATTTGTGGTTTGGTTTTAGTTTAGGTATCTACTCGTATATCGGAAGTAAAGAGATGATTTGTTTAGCATCCATACATTTAAGTTAGTTAAAAATGGTACGATCGACAAACCACTCTAGGCCCGCGTGTTGGATTACTTTCCAGTTTCTCTCCTAGAGAGAGTAGGTTTGAGTGCTGTAGTGAGAACCCGAGACAACACAACACCACATACAACTACACCACACCGTCACTGCGGGGTGCCAGCTAAAATCAGCGCTGGGTGTTTGACGCCCAGCAATTGCTGAGTTGGTGACCCTTTCGGTTTCGGGCAACTGTGTTGTATTTCTGTACTTTTTTTTTAATATTATTATTTTATGTTGTGGTATATTTTGGAAACACATATATCTTGTGCATATTATATAAGTTTGATATTTAAATCAAAAGACAATGTGTAAATATTCCAGTAAAGTCTCTTGAAAATATTTTATTTTGCGTGAACTTTGGCCCTTTAAAATGTACGCAGAAATTTAAAATAGTAATGAAAATATATACAGAAACCTTTTAAATTTTATCGGAATAATGATAGATTTTCCGAAAAACTAAAGTTTTTGGAAAAAGAATTCATCATTCAGGATTTAAAAAAAAAACACGTATTTATGTAAAAAATTCGAGTGAAGTACGGAATTACTGAATGCCAACAGAGTGTTCTGGCGTTATTTCCCTTTTTTCGCGTTTCTTCTTTATCAAATATTGCGTTGGGCGAAAAAATAAGATTTTAAACCATGATTTCGTTGACGATACATGGCTCGGAAAGAGCCCTCATAAGGCTGATTACGCAAAAATGATAAAAAAGAAAACTGACTAGGCTTTATAAAGCTACTTTCTTTTCTCTTATCTTCTTGTGTACCTACCAACAGTCACGTTCTGGTGTGCTAAAGTAAATTATAATCATCATCATCATTTCAGCTGATAGACGCTGTTGGACATTGCCCTTCCCAAATACACAGAACAACGAACGGTCCTGTGCGTTACGCAGCCATCGGATTAAGGCTCCGCTTTTTCCTTACATTATAAATATTCAACTAGGTAAATGACAAACAGGAAACAAATAAAATAAAAAAAAACAAAAAACGATCAATTGATGATAAGTTTATGTTTGAGACACAAATCTAAATGAAAAATTATACGAAACTAAATGTTACAAACACAACAATTTCTCACACACCTAACTCGGCACGTCTGAAGTAACATCTGTACACGGATTTAAATTTATGTCTCCGGAAACTCGATATTCCCGATTGAGGTAATTGAAAGCTTAAAGGAATTTATTTCCAATTTCCTATCGTATGAGGTTTTTCCGTCTATGAAATACACCGCGGGCGTCGATATGAAATTTATGACATGTCTGTTATTAATTCTGATTTTAACTTAATTGGAACATTGTTAAGCTGACAGGGGACTGTTAGTAACGAGTCGTTTTTTTAATAATTTCATTTTGTTGAACGCGTTTTGTTTTGCATAGGATGAGAGCGGAGAAATATTGTTGTTATAGACAATTTAGGATATTTAATTTATTTTTATTTTTCTCCAACAATCACACATTTGATTGACCGGACTAGACTCAGACTATGTTTCTAAATTAAGTGCAACATTTTTAACACGATTTTTTTTCAAACTTAAGTAAAGTCATTGCCATTCAACGTGGCTATGCTGCCAGTCTTCTGGGCACATTTCCGGATGACAGCGATGTGGAGGAGTACTTTGACGCCTGAGCGTGCTTTGTCTTTTGTAACATATTTATGTACATAGTAAAGTTTGTTTATTTAAAAAAAATAAGAAATCGGGAGAAAGACGCAAACTACTTTAAGCAATGTATTTGTCTAATTTTAACCCTTCAGATACCGTCAATTAGAGACACAATAGTAAGACAATAGATGCGCGGCCACCGGGTGTCGCTTGGGGATTCATGAATTAATTCATGAATCCCCAAGCGACCACCGGTGGCCGCGCATCTATTGTCTTACTATTGTGTCTCTAATTGACGGTATCTGAAGGGTTAATAGCTAAATAAAATCTATTTAGACCAGTAGCTCCTTTTTTGATAGAATAAAAGTAAAAAATTAAATAATAATAAATTGGGTGGGTGTTCGTTTATATATCATGCCAACCATGCATTTCTTCTTACTTGGGACGATGCAAGAATTTTAACGATACATGTAAATCGGTTCAGTAATTTAGAAACTCATTAAACCCCAAGTGAACCGGCGTTTGCGCTGTCATTGCCTTTCTATTGAGTCAAATCTCTAATTGACGGTATTTGAAAGGTTGATATGGTGGAATAAAGAAACTTGCGAACATACATACATGAACCCTGAAAACATAACACTCCTTTTTTAAGCAGTCGTGTAAAAAAAATGAGAACTGGAATACAGCGAACCATTTAAGACCCACTCAAATATACAACGTGTAACAAAAAGGGGGTATACATACCAAGTGCACGGCCTCTTGATAAGATAACAAACGATACGGAAAGGGTTTTCTAACCTTATGTTTACATGGTAGGAAGTTGTGAATTATTCCATACATACGATACCAGAAACCGAACATTTCAAACTGAAACCAATACATCACTAGCAAAAAGTCAGCTGATCGGTGTTATTGAACTGTTTATGACTAAAAACAAACCTCTTACTCCTGGTATTTCTCCAAACAGTGGATAAAGGGTTCCGCATGTTTATTTTTTCTAACATTTTTTTTAAGAAAAATTGTTTTAAGAAGAAATAAGTTTTTCCTACAAAGACTAAGATTATGTTTGTGTACAACAAACCAAGCCAAAAACTAGAGCGAATGCGTGCGTTGGACATCGAAAAACCTGCGCGCCGCGTAGGGCCGTGTTCGTTAGCGCGCAGCGCATATTATTTTTCGTGCGACTCACGCCGCTTTTAGAGGAGACTAAGTAGATAACGGTATTCGATATTCGATAAGGATATGGAATAATTAGGTACCTATTTGGTGTTTACGTGAAACAATAAGAAATATCTACATACTTTTTTAGTGTTTTACGTAGATAGGATAGTAACAAATACTTAGTTTACGAAAAATTTTAACGAAGTAGGTACCTACGTAAAATCTAAACGAACGTTGTACTCGGCGTTAGACGCTGCGAATAAGGATTTCATATCTGTTAAAATGAACCCAAATATCATCTCTAAGCAACTTATGTGCCTCCTGGTACAAATAAACTCCCAGTGGGTTCCGTTCTTGAATTTAATTTAATTAGAGGACTTCAATAAGTTGTCACTTTTTGCAGGGTCGAGATGAATTTTCTTACGTACCTAATTCTTTTTATGTCGGTTGCTATACATAGGATATGTACCTACTTAGTTAACAAGAAATTAATTATTTAGATGTAGTGTGCACATTCACGATGCCGCGTGAATGCGTGTGAGTTTAATTTTACCCCGAGATTATAAACAAATCAACAAATCTTTCGCGCTTATTTCTAAAAAAAAACTACGTTTGCGCACAATTAGGTCTTTGCGTAACTTTTTGCCTTTTCTACAAAAACATTACCAGTAGTAGCACAGTTTAGTCTTAATTTATCATTTTAAAATAAATGAAAAACATGCGAAAGTACTAGGAGTCCATAAGAAACGAGAATTGTTATTGATAATTTTAAAAAACGGTTCACAGATCCCTAAAAAAATTCCTTTGAGAAACTCAAATGTTATTGAACACGATAAAATAGTTTTGTCCCATTCGCACGCGCCGCCTGCGTGTTTAGTGTGAGAGAGATGGCAATGTTGTCGTCGTCCGTTCGGCTACTCTCTTTGGCGGTATTGGCGGCATCTTTGTACGCGCCGAAAGTCAAATTTAGGTAAATAATTAAATATAATTTTGCATTAGTGGATGACCAATAATCATACGATGCAGTCGCATGCCGTTCCGGTGTTTGTGATTTGGATTTTAAACATTATTTTATTGCAGTTGTGATAATCGTGTGTGATGGCATTTCTATGGTGATGGTGTTAAGTAATAGTGAATATTATGAGATGATGTTGTGTGTCGGAAGAGAGGACGGCCGGTAATGTGCGAGCTGCTCGCGAACTTTATCGTCCTCGATTTATCGCGGGTACCTAGAAGGAGCTGAGCGCCGACAGTTTCTACGGTGGCGGGCTTCCATCGGATAGTAGGTAGGTTCACATTCACAGAGTACTTTGTAACATAGACCAGGTACTGAAAGGTACATCGTCTGCAACAAACTGGTTCCACGCTTCTGGTTTAGGGGGTCGCCCAAACACTAGAGCTACTGGAGCATTTTGAAAATAACCCACGTAGGTACTAGCGCACTCGGCGAGCTGCATAAGCGCTGTAGGTATACCTCTAACCATATGCAAGTAGGTATGGCGAGTGTTGCAGAATGAAGTCTTCCGTCGCATCCAGGAACTGACACCTGCAGATATTTTGCCTCGCGTGACCTTCTGCTTTTTTGAGGCAAAATTTTAAGTAGGCAGGTACTAGGCAAACAGAGCGTTTCATTCACACACGCGCCGCGCGTATCGAAATTAGGTAGAATTAGGAAGAGAGGTACTAGGCGATCAGATTTACAGAAGAAGTCTTTATTAGTATTAGCAAGTGACGTGGAATGTTATTGACCCTCGTAGTGTTGTAACACGTTTGTTATGATTTGAATTTGAGAATCATACGATACCAAGGATACCAAGAATTTGGTATCAATTCTTTGAGTAATTTATTTTGAGCTGAAACTTTGTGTAGAGATTCTATACCACCAGTAAACTTCAGGGCTTTTTGATGTATATACCCTTTTTGTTACACGTTGTATACACACTGCTAATCCAAGTCGTTCAAGTCGCTTAGGATGAGTTAGGTGACAAACACATGTACAGAAGAAAAATAAAATTACTATCCTTACTTCCTTACTAATATTATAAAAGCGAAAGTGAGTTTGTATGTTTGTTTGTTACGTCTTCACGCCTAAATGGCAAAACCGATTTTGATGAAACTTGGTACACGGATAGACCTCAAATTCAAATTCAAATTCAAAATCATTTATTTCAAATAGACCAAATGTAGGCACTTTTGAATAGTCAAATGTCGGTCAGTCCAAGAAAAGTGAAGCTAAATAGCAGTTACCATGTCCTGGAATAGGACATAGGATACTTTTTATCCCGGAAGTATGTTCCTTGGGATAATTTTCTGCTATAACGCGGGCGAAGCCGCTGGGAGCAGCTAGTAAAGTTATAAAAATAAAACTCAGTTGAAATAAGAGGAAAATGAACTGAATTGTTGCATTGGACGTTACATGGTACAGATAAAATATTGTATTGAATATTTATAAATTATAAGCTTAGCTCAGTATTGTTACAATGGCGAATGAAAAAACAAAAATGCATTTATTAATTGTTCATGAGGATTAGTTGCTTCGCAGTTCATGTATTTCGTAAATCCTAAAATATGTTTGATAAAATATTCGCGTGACCTATGCGCCGGTTGTTACCTTTTTTTATTTTACTGGTGGAAAAATCGACCAATAAAATTCCCCGCTCTTAGATCGAGCGGGAAGGTATGTCAGACTATTACTGACTAAAAATCCATTCCGGTTCTTTCGTAGCCTTTTATACTAGGGCCGGGTTTTTCTTTCAGTAGTAGCAGACCCTTGATCCCAGTAGGCTTCGACCCTGCTGGGCTCCTACGGGTTGCTGACATGTTCTTGAAGCGCGCAGTTGAACAATGAAGATCGATTGATCGATGGAACAGTTATGGCAACAGTTGGACGTCTTTCAAGTCAAAGTCAAAATATTTTATTTCATATAAGCCTACTAAGATATCCGCAGGAGAACCAAGGTTGCCGACATAGCACGAAGAATCGCCAAACTTAAGTGGCAATGGGCAGGGCACATTACTCGCAGAATAGTTGGCCGTTGGGGCCGAAAGGTTCTGGAGTGGCGACCACGTACCGTAAGATGCAGCGTTGGAAGGCCTCCAACAAGGTGGACCGACGACCTGGTCAGGGTCGCGGGAATCCAATGGATGCGTGACGCACAGGACCGGTCATTCTGGCGACGCTTGGGGGAGGCCTATGTCCAGCAGTGGACGTCTTTCGGCTGATATGATGATGATGATGATATAGGCCTACATGGGCACTTATAATGCCCATGTAGGCCTTGGGCCGTTTTGCGCGGATGAGACGCATATCTTCCCAATCGACTGATTTTTTGTTATGTTTGTTATTTAGCTATAAGTATGCGTCTAATTCACGTAAATAAAATGTTTTTCTTTCTTCTTCTTTCTTCTATAAAACGTCACCATAACGACCAATCCTGTGCGCCTTACATCCATCGGATTCCCGCGACCCTCACCAGTTCATCGGTCCACCTTATGGGGTCACAGTTGGTGGAATCTAATATTCACAACAGAACTTTTATTTACTCATAAATTTTGTTTTCATTTATTTTTGTACACCAACATTATCTATTAAAAATACAACTTATTACAGACCTTTTTTTCACGTCTAGACTTTAGTCTATTTAACAAACTAAGGACCTCAAAATTTAATAAACTGAATGCAGAAGCTCCAAGTCACACTGCTTATTAAGAAAAACGTAATATTTGCGCTTTGTTTATTTTTCATAAAGATGAAAACTGCACCGCCTTAACCACGGTTTCAACTGTTTATATTAAACTATTTAGTGAAAACAGCAACTGGCAGTGATAATCTTAGATATTAAATACATAGAAAAATGGCGACAACTGATAAACATACTTATACATTATTTATAGTATATGCAAAACCAATTCCAATGATTTTTACACCATGTTAGTTTTTTCTCAAAAATATTTGAAAATAGTCACAAGTTGGACACCATCAGCACTAAGTACAAAACAGGTCACAGCAGGTAATAAGGGCATTATGCGCCACCGCATAGCTGGGTGCGAAAGCTAAGCATTCCTTCTGACACCTGGATAGCTCGGTGACCATGTATTTGTGCGGATAACCAAGGACGGCCACCAGTCTGTACGCATTTAAGCGGATGTTGCGGAATTATTTCCTAAATAGATAGTGAAGTCGTCTCAAAACCTCTTTCTTGTACTTTATATATATATAATAATATATTTTATATTAAATTATATATGTATGTTTATTTTGTATTTGTTTTTTGAGTCTTTTGTTCTTAGTCAACTTTTATTTTAATTTTTTTTTTATGCACCTACCACGTTTTACTCTTTACCACCCTAGGTAGACTGGTAGAGAATGCCTAAGGCATTAAGTCCACCTTTGTACGTTTATGTTGCATGAAGTTTTAATAAATAAATAAATTAAACAGAACAAGCTTATAACTGATTTTTCATGATACGGTTATGAAATTTTGTACATAGATTCTTTACATAAAAATACTAGACACGTGTTTATGGTTTCGCATATACTAAAGCTAATGTGTATTTCTAAATACATAATTTTATGAATCCTTTCTTCAGATATTATTCTCCGTGTAGTGCCTCCATCGCGTAAAACTGTTTTCACTCGACGAGTTATGAGTAGCTCGTCATTCAGCCTGCCGGTAAGGACCGAGAGCGAGTTATCGACGGTGCATAATTTTCCACGTGAGCCTCAAAAATATGTCAGCAAAACCTTAGGAGGCCTGTAAGGCCAATAGGTAGATATGTAGCGACATCTATGACGCCACATAAGAACTACGAAGAAAACACGAAATCCTGCATCGCGCAATCAGAGTTCTCCGCGCGATTTGAACATATACGACAGCCCGACATCAACTATCGGGCAGTCGCCCACCAGACTATAACATCCTGTCTGGTCGGAGGATTCCCCCCTTTTCAAAGGAGGTTTGCGGGACTTTACTCTCTGTTCCGCTTACCTCCAAAGATATACTCTTTATTGTATAGGATAAAGAATGGCGATGCCTGACAGTCGGAGGAATATTCGAAAGTGTTACCGTGTAGGTTTTAATTACGATGCCTCTTTTTTATAATAAATGAATGAAGGAGCACTGTATACCCCACGAACTCACAGATTACTCCCTATGAAGAATTACTTTTTTTTATAATATTTTTTTTTTCTGTGCTTTTGTGCACAATATTGATCCATACTGTTCTTACATAATATCTACATATTAATATTGTAATATCGACCACTTTTTTTAAAAGAGTAACCATGGAGTTTCTTGCAGGTTCTTCTCCATAGGAAACGACCAATTTAGAACCGTGCACTAGCTTCTGACGTTTTATAAGTGCCCATGTAGGCCTATGTGAAACTTTTGTAAAAGTCTGACACTCTCTGTCTCTCCTCCCTAGAGCAGTTGATGTCAATTGATGGCTACATTACGGCACACTCTGCTTTCAATTCTCAGTGCCACACAAAGAGCTTAACTGAGTTCCTGTAGTCTCCTTTGCATGTATTTGCTAATTAGAATCACATTCGTGCAGCATAAATACTCCAATTATGAATTTTTGAAACTAAAGATTAATGTGGAATTACTATAGATGAGAGAGTTGTCAGCAACAGCAGGGGCTCAGCTGGGTCGAAGCCTACTGGGGGTATCCGAAAGGTAGCTCGAGCTCCGGTATGAAGGCATAAAGGAACGGGGTGGGTTTTTAGTCAGTAAGAGTCTGACACTATCTTCCGCTCCACCCAAAAGCGGGGGTTGTCATAAGATGATTTTTCCACTATAAAAAACCACATACTGAATGTTTATTTCTTTTTTCGCACCCACTTGCTCAAGTCACTCGAAGTCTATAGACGCTGTGTCATGAAAAACTCGCTTATACTTACATTACTGAGAAAAGAAAGTGGTTTCACAAAGATCACCGTGACTTGCTCTAATGAGTCCGTTCATCTTTCCGAGACAATACGAAGGGGCTGACAAACTTTATGCTTGCTTTTCGATAATAAACAGAGTTTCAATGTGCCAATAATTTTCAGTGAGTGAATAATTTTTTGTGATTTTCAGTTGAAAATCATCTGAATTTCTGTTTTACGTAAAAAGTGGTATGAGGCAATTCTGATTTAGGTAATTGGGTGCCCCAATTCGAAAAATCCCTAAGTCCTAGTTTGGGATTTTTTGCACTACTAATACAGGTAGATTTTCCGTTTTTTCTCTATCGATACGTCCAACAATTTTTTTGGTATGATATCCCCTCTCTGTTGGGAATTAGAACATTAATGTATATATAATCGGACACACTACATTCGGTTCAACTGTTGAAGAATATACACGCGTTGGTATAAAGTAATTGTGTGATACAGAAAATTATTTTCGGTTTCTTGACTCAAGAGATAAAATTGTTTATTTATGTTTGCAACAGGTAACATGTAAAAGTTCTCATCCGATTTCGATACACTTAAAAAAAAATCACACGAATGAACTTACGAGACATAGCTAGTGTCAAAATGAATATATACTTTCATTTTGACACTAGCTATGTCTCGTGAGTTCATTCGTGTGATTTTTTTTTAAGTGATGAAAATATACTTTCATTTTGACACTAGCTATGTCTCGTGAGTTCATTTGTATGATTTTTTTTTAAGTGATGAAAATATACTTTCATTTTGACACTAGCTATGTCTCGTGAGTTCATTCGTGTGATTTTTTTTTAAGTGATGAAAATATACTTTCATTTTGACACTAGCTATGTCTCGTGAGTTCATTTGTGTGATTTTTTTTTAAGTGATGAAAATATACTTTCATTTTGACACTAGCTATGTCTCGTGAGTTCATTCGTGTGATTTTTTTTTAACCCTTCAGATACCGTCAATTAGAGACACAATAGTAAGACAATAGATGCGCGGCCACCGGGTGTCGCTTGGGGATTCATGAATTAAGTGATGAAAATATACTTTCATTTTGACACTAGCTATGTCTCGTGAGTTCATTCGTGTGATTTTTTTTTAAGTGTATCGAAATCGGATGAGAATTCGCAGTCGTAATCAAATAAAATATAGGAAAAATAGGACAGCACGAACAGTAACAATACCAGACATCTTCTAATTAATTACTCTCAGAAACATAGGTCGGAATATCACTTCTCTTGAAGTAGTATTGTGGCTATGAATGATTCTTAGCTTGCCGTCCAACAATATCAGTGTTTGGTCAAATAACAGAAAGATCTGTTACTTTTTGTTGCTAGATTATTTAAGTTAAAGAATATCCGGATGGTTTGGTTTATCTCTGTATTTCCAAAGGATTGTGTGAGGAGTGTTATAAAAGAAAAGGGAGCTGGTGATCAAGTTTGTTGGGAAAAGGCTACAGCGAAAGCTAAGTTTAAAGGATAGTAGCGTGGTACTTAATCCAGCAGGGCTAGCCAAGTTACGACCGTATCGTCGATCGCTTCGAGTCAGCAACGCCTCCGATTCCTTTGTTTTGACCACGTGATGTAGCGATGATGTTACTGCCAAACATTTGAAGTTTAACTAGCATTAGCGATTGTGATTGATTATCTACTTGGCTAAGCTCTCTGACTAGATATAACTGACGACTACACTTTGTCGTTTCTACATCTAAAAAATGGCGAAAAATACCTAGAAAATGTTCGCCAATCTTTGTCCCTATACGACTCTTTTCGCTTTGAATAAAGACGGTAAATGTATTGCAACTTATCTTGCGGAATGTGAGCGAGTCAACGGAAGAAAATAAATTACTAGGGTGTCCGTAACCAAGGGTTACATCGCACCAATTTTCTCAACCGACATTTACAACTTTTGAGGCAAAACATGCTGCCACAGTTTTTAGGATTCCGTGACTCAAAAGGAAATAGCTATAATATAAATAACACTTTGAAGAAGTTCATAGATGCTTCTCTATCAAGACCCCTCTTTTGTCGGAGGAAATTATAAGTAATTCAACTAATTGATGTCCCTACTAATGGAACCCAGGCCATTTCTCTAGAAGAGGGCCCAGTACGCTTTGGCAGTTGTCTCTCTCACTTAAATTGTATTAAATGGTGTGCAACAAGAAAAAGTATATCTATCTCTCTTCGAATTTTTGGTTCTAGGACGTAACTTAGGATGATTTCTATGATGTATTTGAGAGCATTGACGATGAAATCCACCAATACAAGTTATAACTCCATGTTTTTAGGAAGAAGACACTGACTCCTGAAATACAGGTATTCATACCTAGCTCTGGAGTCAGGGCTTCATTAGTTTGTAAAGATTTTTGTGAAATAAATATTATTATTATTATTATTATATTATTATTATTATTATTATTATATAACATAAGTGCAGTAATAATTAAATTATTAAACGAGCACAAAGGTATGTTCTTTCCCAACAAAACATTGATAGAGAGAAAGGTCACTTTAAAAGGTAGGATTCAGTATACAATTTTAGAAATAATATAATATTACTTATACAAATAATATGTTCTAAAATCTAAGCCTTTTCCTTTATATTGTTTCATATATCTAGTCATACATGAATACCGGCTATGAGAACCTGCCCTTCCCCAATAAGGTCTTTGCCACTAGAAACACCAAAGAGAATTCCTTTGCTAACCTCAGAAATATAATTTCACACACTCAATATAATATAGCGTTCGTTTATTGCACCCACCACTATTGTTCTCTGCATTACCCAAAGGTTGACTGGAAGAAAATGCCTAAGGCATTAAGTCCGCCTCTGTACTTTTGTGTGCATGAAGTATTAAATAAATAAATAAATACAATTTGTAATTAACCAAGTACGCAGCGAGCAACGACAAAGTATCGTCCATTTTAGGTAACGTATCAGACAAAACAAAATAAAAGGTAGCAAGTTCGAATCCGAGGTGGGTAATGTTGCCAGCGGTAACTCGGAAAAGTTCCGTGAAAGCGGAAACGAGTCAACTTGCTACGTTATTGTTGAACCTAAAGCAGCTATGTTTACTGGCCCCACCGCAACCATTAACCAGCACCATAACAGAAGCTCAACTTAAAGGATAGCTCTGTTTATTTATATGTATGTATCTAAGTATGTATTTACATTTTTTTTTTTTTTTTTCTCATTTGTTTTCTCATTTATTAAGTTGCACCTGCCATGTTATGTTTCTGCACCACCCTAAGGTCGACTGGCAGATAATGCCTAAGGCATTAAGTCCGCCTTTGTACAACTTTGTGCATAAAGATTTAAATAAATAAATAAATAAATATACCAGCCGATGTGTGAAGAAAATAACATTTTTTTTCGTGATATGACAAAAATCTGTTTTCATATGCGCGCGCATAATTTTTTTATTTACCACTAGGGGAAGGCTAAGGTAGTTTGGTCATACTGCCTAGTCTTACGTTTATGTTATTTTGCGCGAAAGTTTTTACTATAATGTTTTTTGTAGTAACAATGGAATACGCATGTACCATTTTCTAATTATTTTGTAGTATTTAATTTAATTTAATTAATACAGCCACTGAATCTCACTCGAATAAATTAAGCCAAAAAGCGCGCGCATCTTAAAATGGTGGCCCTAGACTACAAAAAAGAAAAAACAATTTATAATTGAATTTACGATTTATTTACTAAATGTTTTTCTTTTATTAAATAAATCGTTTGCCAAAGTTAAAATGGTCAAAACTGCATGAAATAAGTAAGACCAGTGGTATTTTTCGCACCTACTCAAAATTTGTTCAACGCCTTTAGGTTGAACAAAAAGGTTTTAACTACATTATAGCACTAGTGCGGAATGGTAATCAAAACTTCACAGTAAGGTAACTAGTGCCTTTATATACCTAAGTGCAGTGCAATAAGAGACACTTTCTGAGCAACTTGAGCCTCTAACTTATGGGCACGCCACGATTATGGCGGTAAGTCCCCTCTTTGAGGCGTGGCTGGAAAGACCTCACGGCGTCCTTACCTTCCGCATGACGCAGAACCTCACCGGACATGGCAAGTTCGGGAGGTTCCTGCATCGGATTCAAGCGGAAGAGACGCCCGGGTGTCGCCACTGTGCGCAACGCCCGGAGGACACGGTGGAGCACACCGTGGAGGTGTGCCCTGCCTGGGCGGAGCATCGCCGTGCCCTCGTGGGGGCGATCGGCGGCGGAGACCTCTCGCACCGGGCCCTGGTCGAGGCCATGGTCCGAAGCGAGGAGGAATGGCAGGCGGTCGCCTCCTTCTGCGAAGCAGTAATGCTTGCAAAGGAGGAGGCCGACCACATCAGGCAACGGCGCCCCCGCCGCCGTTGCCGGGATTCCGATCCCGATTTCCGGCAACCGTAGACGCAGGCTCGCGGACGGCGAGCCATGGGTAGCTCACTGTCCGATCATCCGGTAATAGACCGAGTCCAAGACGTCGACGGCGCGCACTGTTCCCGCGCGCCTCAAGGAGTTGTCAGCAGCAGGAGGGGCCCAGCTGGGTCGAAGCCTACTGGGGACAGGGTTGTCCGAAAGGGAGCTCGTGCCCCGGTATGAAGGCTAGAAAGAACGGCGCGGGGTTTTTAGTCAGTAAGAGTCTGACACTGTCTCCCGCTCCACCCAAGAGCGGGTTTCGTCAAAGATGATATTCCCCGTCGACAAAAAAAAAGCCTCTAACTTAGGTTTTACAAAATAGATGGTCTTAAGTATAAGTGAACAGTGCGCTATGTAGACAATATTGGCAAAAAAAAATTATACCTAATAATAATTAATTGTTGAATATAAAAAAATAGTAATGTCAAAATAAAATAATAATAAACATTGTGGTTAAGTTAACAGAAATATTTAAGTCATAAATTAAAATAATCAATATTAGTAATAAATTCAATTCGAAGACCACTCGTAATTGGACTATTTTTCCTTATCTGCATCGTGGTCGCAAGTCGTCATGAGAGTACATTGACCTACTAAAGAACTTATCTGGTTAGACGTATCTCCTTTTTGTGGGTTTTTGTCCTTACCAAAATGTTTTGCTGAAGAGAAAAGAAACCATGATGAAAGCGGTTGATTATTTACTATCAAAAGAGAAATGCATTTATCGAACAATAGATATTTCAGGCACAGGTTGTTGTGAGAAACTTTTTAGATGAAAAAAAGTATAGTTCGCAACCGTACCCAGTTACAATGAAAGCCTAGTTCGTGTTAGAGAAAGGACTAAAAGAATAGTTTAGATTTTTGTCGAAACGTGTCGGGAGTGTTACGAATTTTAAATTTTTTAAGCTTTTTGTTTTGGGGATTAAATGCTGGAATTTTAAAAACAAAAGATTAGTTTGCTGACGTATATACATAGTTTGTAGAAAATAGCTTGTATTTTTTTCTGTCTGAACTGTCACACGGGTAGGCACGCGCAAGCATTATGCTCATCCAATTTCAAATGATGTCTTATTGTGTTGAAAAAAAATCGTAATAAAATAAGTAAAGCACAAAAATGCTTAAATTTAATACATGGCGGAGCTTAAGGTGGAGGCACACTGTTCGGGTGAAACATAGCCGTGACCACGTACATAGAAGTGATTGACGACGGCAACTTCTCGCACCTGGCCCTTTTAGGCAATGGTTCAGAATTAAATGCGATAAGCGATCATCTCCTTCTACGAAACTATAATGCTAGCAAAGAAAGGGCCACTACCGTAGAGGAATGGGGAATGGAGAGTTACAAAGCAATCCTCGGCCACCATAGGCGCGAACTTGCGGCTGCCGAGCAATGGGTAGCTCACCGTCCTTCCATCCGTACGGCAAGGACGAAGCTTGAGTCGCCGTCAACGGTACCTACGTAGTATACTATATCCACGCGTCAGCTAAACTTTAAAGGCCAGGGAACTGCTAAGGACACGCGATTTTTAGAAAGATTACCATAGCCCTTTTTTTAGGTAGGATGTCATCCAATCATTTCTCTGGCTCTTGGATGGAGCGGGAGAGTATGTTAGCCTTTAAATGACTAAAACCTACTTCTATGCCCCTTCTTTGCATTGAATTTCAGGACCCCGGGACTTTCTTTTAAAAGCGAACCATGGCCCCCGTAGGCTTCGACCCTATTGCAAAATTCAACTGAAAGGCTCGAGTAGATTTTAGTCAGTAAAAGCCTGACACGCTTCTTAATTTCAACCTAGACTGGAAGAAATTATTTCATAAATCGCGGTGTCAAAGTTCTTTGCGCAATTTGAACATATTTATGCAATAGTCCTCAAACTATTATCGAACTGTTACCTAGACCAGACACATATTTTTTGTTCAATGAAGAGGGCAGTACATTATACTATGTTCCATATACCTTTTTATAGTAAAACTGAATCAATTTTGTTACGCAGTCTTCTACATAATTGAAAAAATCTATAAAGCGGAAACTTAGGATTAGGAACTTAGTTTTAACAGACTTTTGGTAATAAAAATCGTATAAAATAAGAACACAAATGGCGTACATACTATGCAATGAGCTTGATGATAAACGGTCTTCGTTTTTAGTCAATAATATCAATTAGACAATTGCATCGGTCATCCAGTTTACATGTTACTTTAAGCTGGAAATTATATGAAAGTTGGTTAAAATATTTAAATATTAAGTCAGCCTTTGCGTTGCATGAAATTAAAATTAATTAAATAAATATTTCCTTTAAAAAAAACAGAGACTCATGTGAGTTTATATGTTTGTAAACACGTGGGGCAACTTTTTTTTTTTAATAAAGTGTGGGTCAGCAAATTGCTCATAGCGTGCCTCCTCATGGGGTAACGTCACCATAGAACTAGAACTCACAAAACCTTTGCTCAACATAGATTTGAGATGCTGCTAAAGTTGAGTTAAAAAAGAACAATTATCTTATTTTTGTTTCAACCTGAGCACATGGTCAAATGCGCCTTATTTTGTATGTATGAAAACAGGTAGCCAACATTTCTACACAATACAAGTTTGAGTAGAATTCAGGTTGATAATTAACTGAAAAAACGTTTAATGCTAGCTTAGGTAATAGGTAAAACGGGCTGTTATCCGCAACTCCACGACTAAGGCGCGTATTTTGCGTTAATGCTAGTTTTTTTACCTTTTGTTTTCATATCGTTTATATATGTGTGAAATTAGATTTTTTTTTAAATTCAAAATATTATTTATTTTATTAACTTGTAAATAATATTTATAAGTCCTCTAAAATATAATTTGTTGTGCTTAAATATGCAGGCTCATAATCAATACATATTATAAAACAAAATCCCCCTCCGCGTCTGTTTGTTTGCGATAAACTCAAAAAGCACCGATTTTCAATCGATTTTCACCACTCGATAGTGTGATTCTCGAAGAAGGTTTTAGTATATAATTTGTTAAGTTTTTGTTTTTGTTTCTAGAAAAGAACCCGTGCGAAGCCGGGGCAGGTAGCTAGTTTATGATAAATCTGGATCTGTTTTTTTACTGTAATCACACAGGAAAGACGTAGCTGAGTTCTCTGAAAATGAAGACTTACTTTTTTTTAACAGAACACTTTTCCACAAATCCACGGTGCCACCTAGTTGGATTTCTAAGAAAACTTTCCTACTATAACCATTCATCTACTTTTACTAACACGTGTGCTACACAGCGCAAAGTATATTGGCAACACGGAACAAAATCCGGGTAATATGGACTAATAAGGCTGGCAGTATTTCTTGAGGACGTGTGAACCACAGCTGCTTGGCACTCGTAACCTGCCAGTCTAATGCCTTGATCACACGTAGCCAGTAAAAGGGCGAGACTGTAAAACGCTGCTCTGCTGAGACAGCGATGTAAGCGAATTGTAGAGATGAACACTCGGCCGAGCACTCGGCTTTTTGTTTATACGTACCGAGTATTCGGGCGACAGCACTATCTCGCCCGTTCACTCGGTACGTTTGATCAAGGCATAACTACTGAATGTAGTACGTAGTTCCGATTCTATATTGTAATTGCTATGAAAAAAATAATTCCTAAGTCTAGACTGCGAGAAAGTTGGCTATTGTGATTGTTTTTTATTATTGCTAGTTATGATGTCGAGTGTTAGGCTTTATTGTTTTTGTTTAGTACTAACCGATATATGAAATTGTTTTGAGTTATAAAGATGACTTTGTGAGTCTTGTATTATTTAGGGTTTTACACTTCAGTTGATGAAAACAGTAACCTTATAGGTTCACTTTGTTATCCCACTGACAATGCCCTTTTTCTGATGAAATCGTCAAAGTATCAAGTTGAAATTAATATCATATAATCAGCTACACCTTGGAGCAGGTAAAAAACCAAAACTCTGAGTCAATGCAATCTAATGGTGCGTCCAGATCTGGCGAATGCGCCACTCGAGAGCCAGTGGTTCGCAAACGGCTCGCGAGCAGCGCATTTGCCAGTTCTAGACGCACCATAACCGTATTTGCTTCGTTTATTTTATCACCCCATCGGAGCATCTTCCCTCTGGACGCAAACTCCAGTGGCCAATTTGGAAATCTCTAAACCGCTTGCGAACCCAGGGTGGCCGCTGTAAAAGCAATCTGGCCAAATGGGGCTTCCTCGACCCATCTCTAGCACAGTGCTAGTGTGGAGCCTCTCTACAGGACATGCGCCACCTGCTATGCTGCCTATCCTGCATTACCGCCTGCAGTTTTCAGAATCTATACGAGGCCAACAATAGAGCCGTACAGGTTGCCAAATATTGGTCAGATAAAGTATAATTTGAAAGCATCGACACGAAAAGAAGAAGATGGTGGATATTTAACATTCGCAAGGTAATCAAAACATGGGGTGGTTCCCGTTGACCTAGAATTCAGAAATTTTGCAAGGAACAAGGTCTTATAGCACAAGTAAAAGGAACAGTCTGAAAACTGAAGTCCTTACGTGGAAACTAGCGCACGATAACGATATGATGTAGTAAAACATATCTACAAAATTTTAATGTTAGCTCAGTTGTTTAGCGGTAACTGTTTAAAATGTCATTTACAAGATTAGACCTAAACAAATACAGACATAAATTACAAGTCACATAAAAGCTAAAAAAAATGTGCATGTAGTTACAATACTGTATTCTTATATTGATAGACTAGCACTCGACGGTGACATCGTTTGCCATAATGTTCATAAAAACTTTAACACTTTTGACTCCGTATTTTGTAGTTGGATTTAAAAAACGAATAATGATAATCTTTATAATTCATTTTGAGTACATTTGTGCCAAGTTTTAAGTTTATTATCCCAAGAAATAAAAATCCTCCATACACTCTTTAAAACCACCTAAATTGTTCTATTGGGGGTAGTTTTAAAAAGAAATATTGAGATTTTGCATACAAACAAAATTCCCCCTTTTCGCCTCCTTAATTAATTTCCAAAGACTCTTAGTGCTCGGCTATATTATAAAAGGAAGCCTCCCGCAAAATCTCATATTCCTACTCCCAGTAGTTTCGGCTGTGCGTTGATATGTCATTCAGTTTCTCCTTTTACATATAGACAAAATAGATAGGTTCAGTTCTCCCAAACCAATTCCAACGTAACCAATACACGAGCCCTTCAACAATTCTACGTATATAGGTATGTATGTAGTCGTACCTCAGCTTTAATGACAGATACATGACGGTGCATCTTTAATTCATGTCCTACGGGATGGTTCGTGGTTCGTGCTCATCTCTTTGTGTCTGTAGTACAATGATTGGACATATCTTACATAGAAATCTTTTGTACCGCAATCGAAACTAAGATAGCTTCAAATAATAAATGTTTATGTGGCAACATTAGTTTTAGTATATGCAAAAAACCCGATATACATGTCTGGTATTTTTTTGTACGAATCTATGTATAAAATTTCATAACTGTATCATGAAAAATCACAGAGTTTGATAAATCACAGAGTTTGAAAAATCACAGAGTTTGAAAAATCACAGAGTTTGAAAAATCGCAGAGTTTGAAAAATCACAGAGCTTGTTATGTCGGCAAAAATACATATTCACCGAGCCATTCAGGCGACTGAGGGGATGTTTTGCACTTGAACCCTGCTGTGCGCTGGCTCCTAGTGCCCGCTAAAACCTGCCGTAAGCTGTGTAGTACTTAGTGTCGGCAGTGTCTAACTTGTGACTTTTTTTAAAAAAATTGGGAAAAAATATAACATGGTGTAAAAACTATTGGAATCGATTCAGTTACTGATTCTGAACATACCATATTCAGGTTTCACATTAAACACTAAAAATAATGTTGTATATCTGTATGGTGTTGTTAAATGAAATCGAAAAAATTTTACATACGATGGTTTTGATAATAATATAATCAATCAAAAGACGCCCAGTGCTGTAGAAAGCCCTCCCCAAGTGATTCTTTTGTTCCTTTTGGGCAGCTTTCGGGAAGTTGAGTGGTATTTTCACGTCTAAAATATCACAGTGTCGTCATCACAAAACGTGTGGCCATAGGTAACATAGGGCCTCATTAGAAGGCTGAAAGTTACCCGAAAGCCCATGGAGCCAAAGGCCCAGCGTTGTAGCTGATAGGCCTCCTAAATGGTGGAATTATGACTTTGTGAGGGTCGCGGAAATCCGATGGATGCAACACGCACATGCTCGGTCGTTGTGGGTCACCGAAAGACATCTACTGCTTGATGACACTTGGAGTTTAAGTCCAGCAGTAGATGTCTTTCGGCAGAAATGATAAACCGTCGTCCAGTTTTTCTTGCTGCTAGATACTCTACGGTATTTTCCAGGTCAACAGCATGAGCAGTTATTCGTAAGAGTTACCATAATAAAAAGCATATGAACTGAAGGAACACAGATAGGTTCTAGTCAATAAGAATGTTATGTTCCCCTCTATATACCCTCATCTCAAAAAAAAATCATGGGTATACACTGTGGGGAAACCATCCAAATAATTTTATTTTACCAACCTAAAGTTTAACCACCACCACCAACCTGGCGCTCGAGGGGTTAACGATGAGATAAATTCTTGAACTTTATCATTTTAGTTTCAAGTAGTTAGTAATAAGATCAGGTATTAGTTTGAATATCTGCAAATTAAGGTCATCAAAAAGAGCCTCTAGGGATTTTAGAGGTTGGTCCATCCGTCTATTGAATTAGAATAAAAGTCAAAACTACACTCAAATAAATGGAACTGTTATCATAAAATATATCGAATTGAAAACTTTTCAAAATGATAAAATGATTTCCAAAGTATTAGTACAGTTTTTGACAGAGACAGACCCATTTATCAATTGATTGGACTTCAAAAGATCTTTATCTTTTACCAGTGTTCTAATGTAGAATGACGGCAAAGATAATTTTAATTGGAACACTAGTGATTGGACAAGATTGAATAAGTTTAAAATAACTCGTTGGAAAATCTATTCAGGTTAGCCGATAGATAGTCTTGTTCAGATTAATTTGATTGATGAGCTAAGAATTGACATTATCTATTAAAAGTTTTGAAGATTATTTTCTTTTATTATTTAGTAAAAATGGATTAAATAAAAGCTAGAGTCTGAAAACTTTTGCAGACATTTTCGATTAGATAGGTATTTTTATATGTGCTTTTCTGGCAGCCAGTCAAAACGACATGCAAAAGTGATACTTATGCAATTTTTATATTTAAACTTTTCAGACATACTCATGACCGCACATACACCACAAAAGATTCACGCTCGAGACATAAACATTCACATTCGAACTTCAAACCACATAACAGCCAGTAACAGTGCGGTTCCAACAAAGTAACAGTTCATAACAAAACGTTCCGTGGTTGGCAACTGTTACAAGGATCGGCGAATACCGTAGTATTTTTGTACGTCAATTGCAAAACTCATTCTGTGTCGTAAAGGCGACGAGGAACTGTTACCAAGTTTATTAGTGTTAATAAATGCACTAGTTATTTACTTAGGAATTTATTGCTGTACCACACCTGCGGCGTCCGTATACTTTGTTATTTCAAGGGTTGTGTGTGCTTATTAGAGTTGTGATTTTGGAACAGTGATTTAGTAGCGTTGATTGATTTCGTACTCAACAAAATCGTAAAAAATATGATTAAGATTTTGTTGGTATTGTGAAGTCTAATTAATTTAATACATTTTTATTTTATTAATTTTTTATAAAGAAAATACTCAATTTTCCGAGTTTGAATTAGTGTTGTTTCTTTGTCTGTCTACCTTTACTTGTAGACATTTCTGTTACTAATACGGCAATGATGGGCCAAAAGGAAAACGGTCACCACCAACAGGTTTGACAGAAGGATTATCGATTGCAATATGTTGTTTATTGCAGACGGGAGGACACTGTTGTCAAAATCATAGTCCTTTAGTCCTTATGTACGATACACACGGCTGAAAATCCTGTGAAACAAAGTTTAGCCTAAAAAGCTCTTTTGATCTACAAGGCCTCACCACAACACGGTCCTGTGCTTCTTGAAAAGACGATTCGAATACTAGCAATAAGGCCTCACCACAACACGGTCCTGTGCTTCTTGAAAAGACGATTCGAATACTAGCAATACAATTCCAATAGTTTCAGGATCCAAATGGAATCACATCTTTTATCTACTATGTCCTGATAGTCACAAGTTCGAGCGGCCTTACATTTTAGGCAAATGGGATCTAGCTACGTTCTTCTAGAGAACTTGTCCAATTCGCCACGACCACCGTTACGTGTGGACTTATTCCGAAGCAATTAAAACTTCTACTGGGGCTTAGGTTGTTAGCGAATTTCGGACCTTTTTGTATTGTTCCACTCACAATTGTAAAGTAAACAAAGAGTGCTAAGACAAAGGAACTTTACTTGAAAACAGTATTTAGTGCAGATTTTCATTGGACTCTGTTTCTTTGGAGAGCTGCAAAATACATCCGTTGCGCTAAATAAAAACTTTAGTCGGAATAGTTTTATTTCGTTCGGTTCATAGCTCTGTTTGGATTGTTTGACTCTGTTATCTTTGTTCGCCTACATTGTAAACAAATTCATTTAAATACGTTTTGGATTCGTTCTTATTAAGAGTTACGGCCGTATTTCGGTAAAGCGAATGCTGAAATTCAAATGAGTGTTAAATAAAACTTAGTTGTAGAGCTGTGTTTTTAATAATCTACAGCTATACTTCTACATTAATATAAAATAAGGTAAACTTTGTTTTTTTTTGTTTGTAAGAGGTAATCTCTGAAAGTACTGGTCCGAGTGCTAAAATTTTTACACCGATAGAAAGCTGCTTCATTGCTGCAGAAACTAGTGTATTCATTTAGGAAAAAAATGCGAATACCGCTTTTTTGTGTTTGTTTTTATGGTTTATAGGTTCGCGCTTGACCGCTGTCTCACCTGATAGAAAGTGACGATGTGGTTGACGATGGACCGCGCTTAACTAGAAGACACCCATTTACTCTCGACTTAAAGATTACTGGGTTGTAGCTATCAGGAAACACAGACTCCGGCAAGGAATTGTAGCTGTTTATCTTTACCAAAATTGACACTTAACTAAACGAACAATTTTTACACTAATATTATAAAGAGGTAAAGTTAGTTTTTTTGTTTGTAGGAGGTAACCTTTGAAAGTACTGGTCCGATTGCTGAAATTATTTCATCGATAGAAAACTGCTTTATTCCTGAGTGACATATGCTGTATTTCATGTACGCGGGTGAAACCGCGATCAAAAGCTAGTTAAAATAAATCTTTTTCTGAAAACAGCTCCAAAAATTAAATAACAATTACCATTTAAATACCTACCTATTGGTATACGGAACAATGCGGTCTTAGTGGGAATATCTCGCTTTCTCTTTTGTACACATGTAACCTAATGAAGATGACGTCACATACGTATACTGAAGTATAAGCTAAAAACTAACTTTACATTGCAAAGAAAACTATTGTTAGAGCAGTGGTGGCCGAGTGATAGCGGCCCCGACTTATGGTCCCTGACAGGTGCATTGCTTTGTGTATTTATTTCATCACCACTGCTCTCAAATCGGTGATGGAAAACATCGTGAAGAAACTGACATGTCCTAGAACCAAAAATTCGACTACGTGACATTCAACAACCCGTTCTGGGACCGCGAGGTTGATTACAGCCCATTCCCTCTCCTAGAGCGGAGGCCAGAGTCCCAGCAGTGGGTACATTAAAAGACTGATTTATGTTGTGCTATTGTTGATACAAAATCACTCTATAATCACACTGACGTAAAGGTGATTAATTAGTAAATAAATGAGTTATCCTTTCATGAACCAGCTTTTAATTGGTATCTAAAATGACAGCGATCATTGGTGTCGTGATCCATCCAATTAGGCAGACGACTGGCGCGTCCGTCCACACATTGGTAAATAATTATCACAATCATTGTATGTATGGCTGGCGCATTACATTAGGCTTGTGTTCGTTCAATATTCAGTAAGCGACGTGAGATGAACTCTCGCTCGAGAGTTTATCATCGCCCTGTCACTCCACAGTTATTTATGAACCAGTAAACTTGGAAATATATTTTCCTCGGCGGCGGCCGCGCGTCCATTTCAGGTTAAGCCCCTTGGGCCAGGGCACTAGACAAGTCGAGTGTCATAAATTTGAAAACTGTTTCGTGAAAACGAAAAAATGAAACAAATATTTGACGTTCACTCTGGACCGATCTTCGATATGGCGCGCGTACAGCCGCCATGGATTTACGACTATTTACAAGAGAATCGAGTTAAACGCTCACATAAACCCAACAAGATTGCCTATAAATATGAACATCGCACTGTATATAATATTGTATATGACATAATATTAGTACATTCGGGAATAGGTTGTGAATACAAACACAATTGAATTTTGGAAATTAAGTTCATATTTTTTGATAAAGCGTGTACACCCGAATCTTCGTAAATTTTCATTGAAAAAATAATTTTAACAACCATAATTATTTAAACTCAGTAAAATAAGAAAGTTTTGTAACTTATATACCTTCACCATCCTAAGCCCATGGTTTGTAGCGAGGAGAAATGGCTGGCGGTCGCCTTCTTATGAGAAGCAGAATACTAGCGAAAGAGGCGGTAGGACGAGTGAGGGAGCGGGCTTTCTCACACCTCACCCGTCGGGACCCTGATCCTGATTTCCAGCCACCGCAGGCGTGGGCTTGCAGATGACGAGAAATGGGTAGCTCGCCGTCCGGCCGTCCGGTAACCGTCCGGACCGAGCCCGAGTCGTTGACGGTGCGTAGCGTTCACGTGCGCTTCAAAGACATGTCAGCAAAACCTTAGGGGCCCAGTAGGATCGAAGCCTACTAGAGCCATGAGTCGTCCGAAAAAGAATCCCGTAGTCCTGGGATGCCAAGCATAGAACGAACATAGGAGTGGGTTTTGGCCCTGATTCAGACTATGGCAGACGGCCATCTCCTTCTGCGAAGCAGTAAAGCTAGCGTAGACGATGGCTGTTTACGTGAGGGAATGGATATCCTTACGCCCCATCCACCGCGACCTCGACTCCGACTACCAGCCACAATAGGCGCGGATTGATGACGAGCAAAGGGTACTGTGATATTTAAAAACAAGTCAACATCGAAAATGGTTTTTCTTGTTACTTCATGTAACGCAATCACACGCGATGTTTGACGAAAAGGCAAAGCAAAAAACGAGAGATGAAATCTCTGTTAGTATTCGGTAATTCCAAGATTTACTCGAATATTTCACAAAACTTGCTCCAGGAAATAGCTGTTTTTTTTTTAAGTGGTCCTCATAAAATTTGCGAGGCTTCTATAGTTTTACTTTTTTTCCTTTTTTAATTTTTATGCAAATTATGAAGTGTCAAAGTAAATACAAAATAGGAGATTTTCAGAGGTCTTTACTGGATTAGTTTTACACAAATTTAGAAATTGATTTCTATAGAAGCCTAGATAATATCCACAAGATACTGTGTTTCCAAAATATCTAATGAAAAATGTGTAATAACGTCATAATCAGTTTTAACGGTTGTATGAAAAACAGTGAAAATGTGTGTCGAGATGCATCACCTTAATTGGCGTGAGAGCCAAAAGGGTTTACTCAATTTCCTCAATAAAACTCTTGAATCAACAACTACGGCTATATCTACAGTTAACATAATAATTTCACCTCTACCTTTAAAACATTCATATAAAAACACAAAACTGCAAGTATGCAGAATATTTTTTTTTACTTGTAATTATTGTATTCGACTATATTGTATTGTGTTTTGAAATTCCACTCAATAACCAAATACTACAGTAAAAATACTACACTGTATAAAAAAAAAATATGTGAAAAATGGAAAAATGTTTGTTAACCAATACCAAACCTACTTCACTAGTATCATAACTTTCAAACTATACAAATGATTAAAATATTTTACACAAAATATTTCAAAAAATGTTTGGTCTCGAATACGTTAAAATAAATAAAGTGTTATATCTGTAACTAGACTATGTAGTAAATAATGATATATGCGTGTGTATTAAGGATTTTTTGATGATATTTATAAAATACCCGCATTTGCCAGCAACTTTGTTCGCGAGATAGTCGATAAGGAACTAATCCTGGAGGAACTAACTGTTAGGGTAAAACTACTAATACGGCAATCCAAGATAAAGTCATCCTGCGTGATAAGATTCTTCTAGATCGGTTTACTCGTTGATAAAGATTCTTTTTCTATTTTTTTAATGCAAAATCATCAAATGACTTTTTCCGCACTAGGATAGAACAAAAGGTCGTGCCAGACTTTAGCCAAAATCTGTGTACCCCAGTTGCCCTTTGCATTCCAGGACTATGGTCACGGTCACTTTTTCAATTTTTTCCGCCACCTTAATAGACATGGGTCCTGCTGAGCCCCATTAGTAGTGCTGACATCTACACACTACGGGCACGTTGACTCGTGTCCTAACACCTAAAAATACAAATTATTTGATTTATTATTATAAATTACCTGCGATATTTCGCAGCCGCATCAACGGCAAGTTGCTCGCTTGTTGGCTTTCTAGTACTGATTGCAATCAGGGAAATATATTATTTGATTACGCCAATCCCATTCCAAGAATGGACAACGCCCTCTTCCAATCTTCTTCGAGAGGCGACAGACCAGGAGACATCTATCGCCCCGAAAATCTGGACTCTAGTTGGTAGTTTGTTCTGTTCTATGCGCACTCTTACACGTACTCGAGTCACTACCTAATACAGGATAAGGCCCGTGGGTGGCAGGCCAACGCTAGTCTAGGACAGTGGAAGTCATGGTGCCCTGCAACGCTCACTGGTGTACGAGAGAACATCCGATTAAATTAAGTCAGTAAGAGTTTGACAGGCTTCTCTTCCCACCCCAGGGCGGAGAACATCCAGAACCCGATGGAAACACCACCTACCGGGTAAAATACAATTTATATTTTCAAACCATCCAGGGACTCACTCAAATTGTATACATACAGAGTTTCATCCAGATCGGTCGAGCCGTTTAGGAGGAGTTAAGTGACAAACATACGTACAGAAAAATTACATTATAAAACCGGTTCCGCTGCGCCGTGTTTTCGTGTTTGCTAACAGAATAACATTGTTTGCTAACCGAATAGGGGCGTGGCCTAACAGTTTTTATTTGCTGAGACGAGTAGGTAACATGTTTTAATAACATGTTTTGTTAGAAAATTTGCACAACGAACTCGCTTTAAGGATGATAAATGTTTATTTATAGTTGTGTAAACAGGTACAATACAAGTAACCAGCCCCTTAACCTATGAACGGAGCCTAGTTAATATAGTTTATCTTGTCTCATCAGCCGAATGAGTATAGGGATTGTTCCCAAACGTAGTACTAAAATAATTTTAACGACACTTTGATTACTTTTATCTCAGTTTCTCGCTTCAGTTGTCACGTTTTCAAACCATTAGTTTTATGCGAATTATTGCAAAGGAATTGCTTATTTATTATCAGTGGTGGGAAGGGTAAGGAGTTATTTATCACGACCTACTTTGGGTAACCGAGGAGAAAATTTGCCGGTTATCAGCTTCTGGACATCTTAGGTCAACGGTATTGTGTTGTGGAAGTGTCGAATTCATCATTCTTGGTAGAAGGTTTATTGGGTTTGATAGAGTTATTGTGGTCATTTTATGCCTTTTTTTTTGCAAGGTCTTTTGTTCGATAACGGATAAATGTGGACGATATAGTGAACACGTTGTGGTGGTCTTATCTACACGTCTACACTAATATAATAAAGAGGTAAAGGTTTGTTTTTTGTTTGTAGGAGGTAGGTAATCTCTGGCAGTACTGGTCCGATAGCTAAAATTTTTTCACCGATAGAGAACTGCTTTATTCCTAAGTGACATACGCTATATTTTATGTGCGCGGATGCAGTCGCGGGCAATTGCTAGTTTATTTATATAAACCACACTAATAAATGTTTCAAGTAGTTGGAGGAGTTAAAATGAATAAGATGCCTCTTATTTTATGGTTTCGTTCGTTAACCCATCAGGCTTGGGATTTCTTAAGTTGTCAAGTATATTTTTGTCTTTAAAAAAAATATATATGTCTTAACAGCAGGAGCCGGCGATGCGGTGGGCCCAGAAGCAGGTGCGTGACGATTTGGACTCCTACCTTAAGGATTGGCTAGAAGTGGCTTAGGACAGAAAAAAGTAGAATCACAGAAGGGAGGCCATTGCCCTGCAGTGGGACACAGCGGGTTCATAATAATAATAGTGCCTTAATGTGTATCACACACTTCTTTGAATCGATTTGTACTTAAATGTATAAAATAAAAGCAGATGTATATAGGCAGATTTTCGTGTTTTTTTTTCAGAAGTAGATATCTTTACAAATTCTTCAAAGGCACACAGATCCTATTCAGCCTCCCGAAAATCCACCCAAATCGACAAAAAAGGAAAGACGAATAAAAACCACATTCGGTAACAGAATTGACAAGACGACACCTCTATAGCATGTGTCACAAACATTCCTACAAAAACTGTATTTAGCCGTAAAGCTAAGAAATAACCTTTCAAGAAGACTAACTAGGTATGATGTCTTACAGAAAGTACAAAACAAGAACGTGATCGGCCTTCCTTCGGCCCCATTGTCACAGAATAAGTAGGTATAGAAGGACAGCTCCGTAAAGTGGGTAAAAACACACATACGCGTAGATACGGCGATCTAAGAAACTTTTTTCAAAACAAATACCAACTTCACTACCAAAAAAAATAACACTAAAACTTTCCAAATAAATTTTTATTTCTAAAGTCAGCGTTTCTGATTTTATTTGTTTATTATTTAAAACCGACTCCGAAATCAAATGTTTTGCACGTTTTAGTGTATTTTGTAGTGAAGTTTTTTATTTCACCAACATCTCATAACAATTCCAATTAGCCCAAACACGAAAATATAACACACACGAATATATTGAATAATTATGAAATTCTGGTTCCTACCTCACGGCTTCATCATCATCAGATCAGTTCAATGGTACCATTTTTATCATAACTATTTAGAAATATTTATATTTTTCTAGCTTTTACCCGCGCGGCTTCGCTCCCGCTCGTCTCTACTCCAACTCTACCCTACTCTACCCTACTCTACCCTACACTACCCTAATTTTTATTTTTTTCCATAAGAACCTTTTCCTCACAATAACAATCACAACAAAAAAAAAAATCAGCCAAATCGGTCAAGCCGTTTTCATGCTATGTCGTGACAACGGAAAACGGGTTTCATTTATATATATATAGATAGATTGTCATAGTTGCTTAACTATCTTCATCGTGATATCTTTATAAGTGTGAAGTTTCGTTGGCCATTTATTATAATGTTTGTGGAGTTTCCTCGATTCCTCAAGGATTCCATCCTCAGAACGTGACTTTGAAAAAAATGGACCAATCTGAAAGCATATTTTTTTAAGTTTGCAAATCAGTCCATAAATGACGGAGTCATGAGGTACAAAAACATTTAAAAAAAACGAATCCATATAAAAAAGAACTTGCTTCTTTTTTTTCAATCGCTTCAAAACAAATAAAAACAAAATTACAAAATAAAATTCACAGTTTAAAACTGTAAACTGTATTACAGGAGCCAGTGCATTTCCCAGAATACGGATATCATTTTATCAACAAAAAAATGAAGTGTGTCAAAACGACAATTGGTCACGAATGCGCTTGTACTCAATAACATGAGTTCACCTTTCAATCGAACCGAATGCAAATGCCACGTATTCATGAGAGTTTGGAGCAACTGACTTTCACATCCTAATAAATTAAGTAGCACGATGCCTCTTAAGCATGACTAGCGTCAGATTTTCTGGCTTCTGTTATCCTTAATGGCTCAAAATCGATGAATATAGTATGTCAAATGACAGCGAGGACTTAGGAGGTATGTTGCGGAAATGAGCAACTAAAGGAATAAAAGTTGGTCAGTAAAAAGTCTGGCACGCCCTCTGGCTCCAACTAGAGAGTTAATAAAAGATAAGTTATTTGATGCATTCTCATGTTAAAAAAAGGACCAGTGAAACATGGAGGTGTCTCAGTATACAATAGATAGTCACCCATCTATGAAGTGGCCTAAATAAACTGTCGCCGAGAAGTTTATTTAGGCTCGTCGTATGAAACTGGCCTTCTGAACATGACTGTTTTGTTCCATAGTTACCAACTCGAAACATGTCCGAAAGGAAATGTCCTCTTTCTTACCGTTTATTAGTTTTTGTCGGGAAATAAACTCATTGTCATTGGGCGGACGGTAAATGAGGTTTTTCCTTTTAATCTAGTTTTTGGGGAAGCTTTTAGGAAATGATTAGTTTGAAGATCCGGGAAGTATGGGATTGGCTTGTTAGATTTGGTTTGCGTAATTCCTTTTGGGCTTAGAGAATTAGTTGGTTGGGATAGAAAGATAATTTAGGTAATATATTGCCTCTCATTACGAGCTCTCCTTTTTGTGTTGTTCTGAACACAAAGTAATTTTGCGTTGCTAAAGAAATTGACGTTTTCATTTACAAAGCAGCTCTCGTTATAAAAGACAATGGGAATTTTTATATGGGCTCCGTACTCAAGTTGTGATATTATGCTTATTATTTGAAAGGCCATAATACTTGGAAAATTATATACAGGTGATTGGCAGATGGGTGCAAAGCTTTGAGGCGAATACAGTACAGACAATTTAGAACCCCTTCAGCCATGGTTGTCTTAGACGAAGTCTTACCAATTTTTTTTAACCTAATTTTTAAATTTTATTTCGGAAATTCTCAAAATTTCATGTAAACTGCTTATTTATGGCCAAATGGAATGATAGATGAATTCATTTTTATTTTATTTTAATAAAGTAATGTATAAGCAATTCAGCAAAACATGTTTTAGGCAACTGTGTCCTTAGAAATTTTCTCTACATACATTTAAAGTTCAGAAAATATTTAAAGTTTTTATCAATAGTTTTTCTAAACTTTATTTAAAAAAAAAAATTAGGGTTTTTTTTTTATTTAAACCATTTTGAAAATATGCCTGATAATCGTTCTTTCTTTTGAGATATCATTTACGTGGATATCTTACAAACTATTGAAGTTAGGACTTACAAACCAATTTGAGGGAGAAATTTTAAATTTTAGGCAATCTACCAAAAACTGAATTTTTGTATAAAATAATACTTTATGTGTTCGAAATGATAACATAGTTTAATCCTAAGAATTTTTTGCACATGCAGGAGCCTCTATGCGCGGTACGACGGCGTTTCCAGGAAGAACGCCCAGTGAATAGAGAAAAGCGATAACAGTTGGTTTTTACAGCAAAATGATGGGATACACCGTGTGGAACCTGGAGTCAACCCAGGCAGACACAAAACTGCCATCGAAGAAGACATTTTGGCAGCATTTAGCCAGAGCAGTAGCTCGAAATCTAAACATTTCACAATGAAAGGTGTGGCATACAATGCACCAAAATGATAACTATCCGTTTCATGGCAGGAGTGTGCAAGGTTTAGAACAGCAAGATCTCCAAAGAACAATTCAGTTTTGCCATTTCCTCACCAATAGTGACATCGAAGATGCATGGTTCCTGAAATCAATCTTGTGGACGGATGAAAGCAAATTTTCAAGGGAGGGTACTACAAAGTTTCACAACATCCATAAATGGGCCGACAAAGACAACAATCCACATTTTAAGAAGCAGAAGTCGTTTCAGAGAAAATTCTCTGTCAACGTATGGGCTGGAATAATTTGCTGAACGTTGATTGGGCCCCACTTTTTACCGAATCCTTTGAATGGCGAAAATGATTTACAATTTCTGCAAATTGATTTACCACTGCTGATTGAGGAATCAGATGTCACTATCTTCGAAAGAGACCGAACAGTAATTTTTCAACCAGATGGCTGTTCAGCGCAGTTAACGTTAAATGTAAGGGAACCCCTTAATAATTACTTTCCTGACAGCTGGATTGGTAGGGATGGACCCATCCCTTGGCCGGCTCGCTCACCAGATCTGACTCCGTTAGAATTTTTGGTGTGGAGCCGGGCCAAGGAACTGGTGTACAAACATGAAGAAATAAATACTAGGGAAGAATTGATACAGAGAATAAATTCAGCGTTTGAAATAATGAAACAGAAGATAATGTTGAAAATAACAACTACAGAAGTTAAAAGACGGAGTTGAGCTTGTATTAGGAATCACGGCCGTCATTTTGAACATGAAAAATAAATAATTTTGATTCAAATGTTTGTTTTAATTAGTCTGCCTAAAATTTAAAATTTCTCCCTCAAATTGGTTTGTAAGTCCTAACTTCAATAAATTGTAAGATATCCACGTAAATGATACCTCAAAAGAAAGAACGATTATCAGGCATATTTCCAAAATGGTTTGAATAAAAAAAGCAGACTAAGTTTTTTTTTAAATAAAGTTTTGAAAAAGTGTTGATAAAAACTTTAATCTTTTTCTGAACTTTAAATGTCTGTAAAAAAAATGTCTAAGGACACAGTTGCCTAAAACATGTTTTGCTGAATTTCTTACACATTACTCTGTTAAAGTAAAATAAAAATGAATTCATTTATCATTCAATTTGGCCGTAAATAAGCAGTTTACATGAAATTTTGGGAATTTCCGAAATACAACTTAAAAAATAGGTTAAAAAAATTTGGTAAGACTTCGTCTAAGACAACCATGGCTGAAGGGGTTCTAAATTATCTGTACTATATTCGCCTCAAAGCTTTGCACCCATCTTCCAATCACCTTGTATATAAAATCACATCACACTATCAAACTTCACACTTATATTACTATATTATTTTATTACTACCACGCTGGCGAAATCATAAACGAAAGAACACAGAGGGTTTTAGTCAGTAAAAGTCTGATAGTCCCTCTCACTCCATGCAGAGTTAGAGAAGTCATTTAACAATTTCACAATTAAAAAAGGTATATTTCCATTCTAAAAATAGACTACATTGTACCTATACATTAGTACCTATACTGGTGGCCGAATGCTAATCTCCCCGACTTACGAGTTGCACATAAGTCGCGGGTTCGAACCCAGCCAGGCGCATTACTTTGTGTAATTTATTGCATCACCACTGCTCTCAAAACGGTGAAGGAAAATATCGTGAAGAAACTGGCATGTCCTAGAACTAAAAATTCGAAGACATGTGACATTATCAGTACAAAAAAAAAACTCGCACTGGGCCCGCGTGCTGGATTGCGGCCCATTCCGTCTCCTAGGGAGGAAGCCCGAATCCCAGCATTGAGAACATTAAAAAAGTCAAAGTCAAAGTCAAAGTCAAAATATTTTATTTCATATAGGCCTACAAGGGCACTTATAAAACGTCAGAAGCTAGTGCACGGTTCGAAATTGGTCGTTTCCTGTGGAGAAGAACCGGCAAGAAACTCCATGGTTACTCTTTTAAAAAATGTGTTTATTACAATATTGATTGATTTATGTAAGAACAGTGTAGACCAGTCAACACTGTACACAAAAGCACAAAATTAATCATAATAAAATAAAAATATAGTAAGTTGTAATAGAAAGTTATCTAAGTGTTTGTGGATTATACAGTGTTCTCACATTCACATTCCAAAAAGAGGCTATATAAATAATTACAACAGAAAAATTTAAATAATTACAACTGTTAACAAAATAAATTACTAACAAATTGAATGCAGTTGAAGTCTAAATAATAAAAAATATTGCAAAAGCAATTCGTTAAAGGAAAAATAAATATATGTATATTAAAACAAAAGTGGAGCAGTTAATAGACACAATATTGATGATTTACCAGGGGGCCACATGTGCAGAGGCAGTCATTGCCAAAAAATCAAATCGAAAAAAAAATCGACCAAGCAAAGTAAAGACCGAAAACACTTCTTCCGTCTCATGTCTACTACAATATCTTTAAATTTTCTCCACAATTGGGTTTAAATGAACGTAAATATCATACACGTGTACCTGGACCGGGTTTTGATGTTAGTGACGTCATTGTATACGTCCATGTAGGGTACCTACGTGGGTGGCAATGGAATTTCAGTTTAGTTGGTATCGTTTAAAATTGATAGAGTTGTGACTCCATAATATAATGTCCCACAACTATCACACAACGCCGTCTAGTCCCGAGCTAAGCAGAGCTTGTTTTATGAGTAATAGACAACTAATAAACATACTTATATATTTCTAAATACATACATATTATAGATAAATTACACCCAGACTCAGAACAAATGATCATGCTCATCACTTAACCATTTGTCCTGGGTGGGAATGGAACCCACGACGGCATAGCAGTCAGGGCCACAAACCGCTAGACCAACAGGCTAGTCAAACTATGAACCACTGCAACTTTAGATATTGGCAGTTCAGTCTAATATTGTAGGATCACAATTTCACTTATCTAATCTTAATATTACTCGTATGAAAAGGATACTTTTGTTTGTTCGTTAGCCCGGATACATACTACTTCAAGGCCCTGATCGACAGGCGAGTAAAACCGCGGTCTTATGACTCATCGGTAAAGCTCACCGGTGTAATAACGCGGTTTTGAGCCTTTTGAGCACGGCTCGCAGCTCGTCAAGATTGTAAAACCGCGGTCTTGGCCCGTACGACGATCACCCCCTTTACGGTGCAGACCAACCCCATTCTTTTCTTAGTTAATCAGATTTGGAACCGTGTACGACTGGCTTTTTCTTACCGCGTCGACCAGAATTCCACCGGTATCGTACGATTGCTACCTACTTTGTTGGGGTGTTGTTAACGTTGTCGGTTCACATTTGCTAGTCCCGTGTGAACGTTTTGGTCTCTAGAGTAACTGATCAGGAGAACAGATGACGGGGGAACTTATCAAAAATCGGCACGTACCTGACGTAAGGCGGGCTGCCAGCTCAAAGATGGTCTCTGCCAGTTTAGATCCTATTTCGACAATTCTATCACTGAGGAAAGTCGCTCAAATGCTACTGTTATTCTTGAAAAACGCACGGTTTCTGTAAGACAGGTTACAAGAGCGAAGTCGTGGGAGAAAGCTAACTGGGTGATATTTTTCCAGCTATAGAGTCTGGTATGTAAATCTCTAGTATACTTTTTTTTGTGCTGGGAAACCAACAAACTACTTTTCCTGCTCTGGATAGAGTGAATGGGAATGTTACGACTATACTGGAGTGACGTCATCTGAACGCACAGACACGTGGTCAGAACAAAAGAATTGGCGGCAAGGTCAACTCGAAGCGTTCGACGCAAGCGAAACGGTTGTAACTTGCCTAGGGGGGCAGGGCACGATAACTCTTTCGAGCGATCCCACTTTTAGCCACACAAGTACAAAATACGAGTATACTGTAAAGAATTTTTAACCACGAATCCTATGTGAGGTCCAATGCAGCCGGCAGACAATGCGGGTTGAGTGAGATAACTGTGATAAATTACTGTTTTGACGCACCAGCCGTCTATAGCGATCGATTGTTTCGATAAAAATGTTCGCTTCATAAATCACATCCTAGTTTAACCTCCAGATATGTAGCTATTTGATTAATATTCAGCCGATTCAAGAGATCGTACTTTCCTTTTTGTTACGTGGGGATCTGACAGCGTCACTGGACGGCGTTGCACTAGCCAGTCAAGGAATTTAAGAGGGTCCTCTTTTTCATTCGTCGTCAACATTGAACATGGTTTAAAAGCTAGTTGCGTCATCAAGCGCAATCCAACGCGATGTTTTCATCAAACATCATAGACAATGCAAAAAAAAGAGAGATGACGCCTGAAAACTGTAACTGTTGGCATTCGGTAAGTCTGTGATTTACTTGGATATTTCACAAAACTTGTTCCAGTAAATAGCTGTTTTTTTTTAAACCCTTAAAAGTTTTTGAAAAAAATTGTTGTTATTTAGAATTTTAATAAAATTCGTAAGGCTTCTATAGTTTTACTTTTTTGACAATTTTATTTTAAATTATGAAGTGTCGAAGTTTATGCATAATAGCATATTTTTAAAGGTTTTTACTGGAAAAAACCTCTTAAAATCTCGTCAAACATGTTGGGTTGCGTTAGATGAAGTAACAAGCTTTTACCATACTCGGCGAGCGGAAAAGGAACCTCTTAAGTGTGTAGTTCCAACATACGTGTATAATGTATGTAATTAGGCTGTGTGTCACACAATGCTCTACATTCTCGTAGAGCATTGTGTGATAGTTTGTTTAAGCGGTGCAAGGATTCGTAGCGAAACTTTGACATGGGCTTATAACATTCTATATGACAATACTTATGAATGAAACTGAAATAATATTTAATGGCGTGTTTACATGACTGGTGCGAGAACGTGTAGTGAACTCTTTTGAACTGTGTGGTCAGATTTCTCGCTTGTATTCCTCGCACACATTCTTCGCTTGCGTCTCTAACCCACTGTCTTTACTAATAAAGTTTTGGTAGCCTATTTCCATCAGAGCTGTAGTAAGCCAGTGTAAGAAAATAAAATGATCCCAGTTGTGGTATTGTTCCTCACGCTTGGTCTAGCTGCCTCGCACATTTCTGGTGAAAAAGCACCCTATCTTAGGTCAAAACTTTGCCTGTTAGACTCCGCCATGTTTTTATTCTACGCCAAAGTTGTCTTAAGATGACTTTTACAGTTTTGTGCCAAAATTGGAGAAACGACTTCGTATTTCCATTTCTTGAGGTACATACAAAAGTAATAACTTTGCATCCCACTCGTTGCGGTTCTTTTTTACGATTTGACGTTAACGTCAATTTTAGAAAATGTATTTCAAGATCGAAATGTAAAGTATAGAAGTCAGCTTCAAATTGCGGACTGTTCTTCAAATTACTTTAGGTGAAAAATATTTTTATAAAAAAATTGGGGAGAACCTTGATCATAAAATTTTCACTTTTCAAGAAACACATAACGTGTTTCTTTTTAGTTAAGAATACCCAAAAAAGTAAAAACTTTTCTATATATAATTGCTATTTGCATAAATCGTCAATTGATAACGCCATTATTTTTTAAGGTGGAAAATCATCAAACGGTTTCTTCCGTTCTGCGGAAAAAAATAATGTGTTTCTTTTTGGTCGAGAAAGAACGTAAAAATTTCCTGATTATCAAATTATTGTCTTTAAGTAAGCCTTGACTTTGGTGTTTTTTAAACATTCACGCCTCAAAATCTGAATGTTTTTGATGACATTGGAACGCAATTCTATTAGTTTGGTTTTTGCTTGCTTCCTCCTGAGCCGTTACTTGTGCTCTGGCTAATTTGTAACGTGTAATCCAATTTTTTTTTTAAAGAAAATAACGTAATTATCACAGAACAAAGGAATCATTATTTTCTGTGGTAATATCAACAAATAAAATAAAAATGGATCCTGCCCTCTATTGTCATCTCTCTCTATCGCTCAATAGTTTGCTGGAAGAAAACTCAAAATTAAAGATCAAATTAAATAAGTAAGAAATCAAATCAATGAATAATAAATAAGAAATCAAAGAATTAGTTAGTTAAATTATCTATTTCTAATTTGCATAAAACCCTAGTGTTTCAAAATGAAACTTGACTGGAAAAGCTAGTGAAATACAGACAAGTATTTGGTATATGAAATCGCAAGTTTTGGTTCAAAAATGCACTTGGTAGAGTGTGGGTTCTTTGTCGCAGCGAAAATAATTTTCAAGGAGATGTATTAAGAAATCGCATGAGTGAATATTTTGCACGGTCGGTGTTTATTAAACACTAGTTTTACCTGCGGTTTTGCTCTTGAGGCACATTCTCTCAGAAATAAGGTTGTTTTTAGGGTTCTGTACCCAAAGGGTAAAAACGGAACCCGAGTTACTAAGACTTTGCTGTCTGTTCGTCTGTCTATCACCAGTCTGTATCTCAAGAACCCCTATAGCTAGAAAGTTTAAATTTTCATAAATTATGTATTTCTATGACAGGTGAAATTATAAAAGTTTGTAAAAAACAGTCTGTTTAATTAGCACCTATATAATTGGAGAAGTATTTTATACTTTTTAAGTATGTTCGGGTTTTTTTTTTTTTTTGTCGACGGGGAAAATCATTTTTGACAAAACCCGCTCTTGGGTGGAGCGGGAGATAGTGTCAGACTCTTACTGACTAAAAACCCCGCGCCGTTCCTTCTAGCCTTCATACCGGGGAACGAGCTCCCTTTCGGACAACCCTGTCCCCAGTAGGCTTCGACCTAGCTGGGCCCCTCCTGCTGCTGACAACTCCTTGAGGCGCGCGGGAACAGTGCGCGTCGTCGACGTCTTCCATATTTTATCATAATTAAAAACCAAAAAAGGAACCTGATGTCACAGCTAAGATATAATATGAACCGAAACATACTTAAGTTTTAACGAGAAACATTATAAGGTAATCGAGTACTCCCAAATCAACCGAAGCAGTTAGATGCTGCAGGTTGGCTATAAACGTCGAATCAGGGTGATATAGGGCCGACAAACGACTCCAGTACTCGATTTACTAAGAACAAAGAAACGATTTTCGCCTACTTTTCTTTTGTGGGGGAGCCGACGACAGTCGCACTCTATTACCGAGCCATTCATTCGCTCAAATGAGCCGCTTAATTTATCGCTCCTTTATTACAAATAATCTGTTTTAAAGTTTCAAAGGCTTTTTGGAATGCAGCGGAGGTTTGAGGAAGGCATTTAAATGATTTTTCAGTGACGTGTTTGTTTACTTGATTAATGAAATTTTGAAATGGTTGTTTAAAGAGTGTTGTGATAGCCCTGTGGTTAGGACACCCGAATTTCAAGCATGAGGCGGGTTTGGAACCGGGCAAGTATGCCATATAATGTTCCTTTAATTGAATAATTCTTACTAATATTATAAAAGCGAAAGTGAGTTTGTTTGTTACGTCTTCACGCCTAAATGGCAAAACCGATTTTGATGAAACTTGGTACACGGATGGAACATGTCCTGGAATAGGACATAAGATACCGTTAATCCCGGAAGTATGTTCCCTTGGGATAAATTTCTTCTATCACGCGGGCGAAGCCGCTGGGAGCAGCTAGTTGATAATAAATATAATATTTAAAACTTATTATAAATTCAGCAACATCGATCAGCGACATTGAAGGAGCCCAGCAGGGCCAACACCTGCTGGGGCTACAGGAAAATTTGACAGACCCTGTCCATTTTGACCCATGAATGAAATGGGAAAATGAAAGTAAATTGAGTTGAGTTTAGTCAGTAGAAGTCTGAACACGCTCCTCACGCTCTCTCTCCTGTGTCTGGGTGTAATTTATCTATAATATGTATGTATTTAGAAATATATAAGTATGTTTATCAGTTTTCTAGTACCCATAACACAAGCTCTGCTTAGCTTGGGACTAGACGGTGTTGTGTAATAGTTGTGGAATATTATTATTATAACATCTTTTTTTTGTGGTTCGGAAAAATCTTTGTAACTGAATTCGGGAATCAAACTATTTTCATAGGTATGTTTGCACGGAACCCTCAGTACGCGGCACTTATTCGCACTTGCCTGTTTTTTATTAGATGGCTACTTCAATATAACTAACTTTGTTCGCACAAATCACCTTTTATTTCCCTGACTTGCTTGTTACACGGTTATTAACTAATTGCATAGTAGAGTCCTGTGCGTAGCACAAGAAAGCAATATAATGGGCACCGGATACAGCGCCACCTCGGCAAAAACCGTAAACTAGATATTATATTTTTTTATTCAGAGCAGTGCATGTAAATAAACAACCAGAACAATTTTATAAAATACATATGTAAATATCTGAAACATTTGATTCAATGTCGCATGATGATGATAATGTTCAGGAATTACTTAGTGTACCACTTTAAATATAAAATCATTATTTGACAAAAATAAATGGATATACCAAAATTAACGCCATCTAGTGATAAAAGACGACAGTCATTTATAACTAACAATAAATATCTAACAGTATAAATATCTTTTCAATGTTTTTAATTTGTTTTCTTGTTTACGAAATAATGCAGCCAGTGAGTGTTGCGTGAATGTTTGAAAGAACGCAAAGAGCAACTAAAAGAACATAGGGCGTGTCAGATTTGTCTTTCGGTTCCAGTACCCCTAGCCAAGTTGCTAATCTGCAATAGCTAACGCTAGTAGAAAGCTTAAAGTTTTGAATGCATAAGCGTTGTCGGATAACTTAATTCCTGATACACTCAAGCAAGGAAATTTAAAGCATAGCCTTTCCTAGTGCCCTTTGGGTGACTTAGTCTTCTAGAGAGACCGATTGAGGTGAACCAAGTTTACCGGCCCTTTGAATCGCCAAACTTAAGTGGCAGTAAAAGGTTCTGAGAAGTGGTGACTGCATATTGGAATACGCTTCGTTAGAAGGCTTCCGACAAAATAATCCGATGACATAGTGAGGATCGCGAGAATTCGATGGATGCGAGATGCACAAGACCGTTCGTTGTGGTCATACTTAGGGGAGGCTTATGTTCAATAGTGGACATTTTTCAGTTGTCATGATGGTGATGATAATGAGGCATCGTCGTTATTGGCAATGACAAGCCGCAAATTTGTCTGCTGGAGCCTTAACTCTAAGCCCAAAACGTTCAGATTAAAACGGTCCCCCAAAACGCGACTCCTAAGGAGATAATTAGGTATATTTGAAGCATTTCTCCGAAACGTATGCCGAGTCTTTAGAACGGTTCGTCTCTCTCCTATAATCAGATTTGCAGTATTTAATGTTCCTAACGACTATGTATTAAAACATCGCTTGAAGAAAATTAACTTAATTTGGAAGACTTGATTCCTTTGTCTGAGAGTTTATCAGTGGAGGGATGTATGTTTATTTTGTTGAATGTAATATTCTTTACTTACCAATCTTTTTAAACTGAAAGTAAGATATTTACTTACAATTTAAAAAACTATAAATTAAAAGAACTATAAATTAAATTATCAATAAACAGTTACATAGGAACTTTATTTTATTTTTGATAGAATTAGACCATACTTTTCTGTTTTTATTATTGTACTTACATATGTTGTATTAAATACACATTTTTTCACATCAAAATTAGTGGATTATAAAATGAAGCAGTAATGAATTTCAAATATTTGAATAAAGAAGAGTGTGTGCATGGTGAGGACCTACTGTATGATTCCTTTGTTCTGTGGTGGGGACATCCCGCTATCTCTTTTCTACGTGCTTAACCTAATGGCGGTGACGTCATATTGTAATTTGTGCATCCTTTTAAGATTTTGGATAAAGTTACTTTTTAATACAAATAATAAAACAAACGAGTTAAGTACATAATTACATGCCTATACAGTTTTGAAATAAAGCTAGCAATTACCACTACTATATTATAATCACCTTATCTATTAAGCCTAGTTGCTGAGGCTGTTGACTATGAAGGAATCTTTAACGAGGGAAAAACATATTTTTTCCAACAAACGGCGGTGCCGACAAATTGATGGCCTGAATGGGCGGATTCCCAAAGTAGTTCACCTCCTGTCTATGAATTGCCGCAAATTAGATCTATTGTTCTCTGGTTGTGATCTGGTTCTTGACTCTACCGTACTCTACTCTACCCTACTCTACCCTACTCTACCCTACTCTACCCTACTCTACCCTACTCTACCCTACTCTACCCTACTCTACCCTACTCTACCCTACTCTACCCTACTCTACCCTACTCTACCCTACTCTACCCTACTCTACCCTACTCTACCCTACTCTACCCTACTCTACCCTACTCTACCCTACTCTACCCTACTCTACCCTACTCTACCCTACTCTACCCTATTTTTTTTTCCATAAGAACCTTCTCCTCACAATAACAATCACAACAAAAAAAAAACAGCCAAATCGGTCAAGCCGTTTTCACGCCATGTCGTGACAACGGAAAACAGGGGTAATTTTTATAATATAGAAGATATGTATATATTTATTTATATAAGCATGAATACCAGTTGTCTAGTACTCATATCACAAGCTATGCTTAGTTTAGGACTAGATGGCGTTGCGTGAAACTTGTGGAATATCATTATTAATCCAAAACTCTCTTTGATTCTAACGATAGGAGCTGAGTATACTAAACTAAAATTAATAATTTTTACCTACTTATGCTAGGTCACTTTTTTCTGCTAGAGCTGCGGGATTGGAAAGGATGACCGTGCACGCAAAGAGCAACTGAAGAAGACAAGTATCAGTAAGTTTTATTCAGTAATATTTTAACACAACATCCTGCCAAGAGCCGGAGAAGATATTCGATGATCTACTATCTCAAAAAATATTTAGCTTCTTTTTTTACGCGCACCTAAAAGATATGATAGATATATTAGGGGACAAAACGTCCCCCAACATGAAGCGCGACGCTCAATCTACGTAACGCTGCAACGTTGCCTAGTGTCCCGCAACTTGTCTCCCAATATTTTACGACGCATTCTGGTGCCGCAGAACATGTGTTTGACAGCGCTGTGCGTCATGTTATACTAGTAATTTTTTAATTGTAAAATTGACGAGAATTGATCATGCCATTTAGGAAGAGTTAGCTGAAAGAAAAATATATATAAAGATATATTTACTTATATAAAACATTGCAAATGAAATAACGGTATATATAATAAACCTTATTTCAACTAATGGTTAAGGTTGTTATTACCATTATCTACTAGAAAATAATAACTGAAACATACACTATTTTCCACTTAAAAACAAATTTCAAGAAATCGAGACCAACCTCACTTTAGCTAAAGTAAAACAATAACAAACTTAACTATGATTTATCGACTTGCAACAGTAAGTATTTCAACAACACTATTGAATCGGACACATTCAACTAATATTATTTATTGCACAACTTACTCAAGTGGCAACACTGGCAACTACCAATACAGCAGCTATAGAACACATACGTATGTATTTACACTCAGTATCAAAGCATTGTTTGCTATTGAAACTATTTCAGATATTTTAGTCGGTATGTTTGGATTTACTCGGTAATGTTGGCTATTTACTTCAAGAACTTCAAAAGTCCAATATTCGAAGTTCTTTGAAATAATCTTCCTTGAATCGACTATCGCTATGACAACGAAAACTCTTGTTTAATGTCAATAACTTAACCCTTCGAGTGCGAGGGGTTCATTGACCTGGAAAATTGCACTGTTTACGTAAATCACCAACAAATAAAAAAAAAACTTTTTCAGATTTTTTAATAGCTAATAAAGGAGACGCTACTGAGAACCTAAGGTTTCATCCATGTGACAATAAGTTACGTCAGATAGCTCTGGGATCTTGGACTATATATAGTTACCATAAATAACCATTTATTTCTTTGTAAAACTATTTTCTAAAGAAAAACTATACCTTTGCCCTACAGTAAGACCTCAGCTGGTATTATTAGATCACATACGTTTTTCTATTTATAAGAAAGCACGTAATATCTCCTTTTAACTAAATTCATAGAAAAATATTACAAAAGTCCAGAATAAATTGAGAAATTACGTTCACAATGAATTTGTATGACATGTCTCTCACACATTTATCATTTAAATGTAAAAAAGAGCTGCAATCGTCCACGCCATGCCTTTATAACGCCAACGCTTTGTAAATATTGAAATACGCGATTCGTTTCGTGTACAGCCTTTTTATTTCAATATAAAACTTTTTATATTTTAAATTGAGCGCAAGTAGCCTCTGATTGGATTCCAAACAACTGGAACTGGCAACACGGTGTGGCAACACGGTGTGGTAACACGGTGTGGCAACACCGGCGAAATCATGGGCCCCATCTACAACATTAGTTTTAGTGTATGTGTAACCCGAAACACGTGTCTAGTATCTGTCCGGACCGAGCCCAAGTCGTTGACGTCGCGCACTGTTCCCGCGCGCCTCAAGGAAGGCCCAGCCGGGTCGAAGCCCACGAAAAGCACAAAGGAACGGGGTGGGCTTTTAGTCAGTTAGTCAGTAAGAGTTTGACACTATCTCCCGCTCCACATTTAGATGATTTTTACCCTCTAAAAAAAACATTGTACCTATATAGTATAGACCGATGGTTGGTTGTATAGTATAGTATCTAATCCGTTCAATTATTGATACTGAACAAACTATATTCAGATTTCGCTTAAACTAAAAATAATATTGTATGCATATACAACATTATTTTTAATTGATGTGAAAAAAGTCAAAGGAAAAAGGTCAGGGCAAGTCAAATTTTCCGCATGGAAAATCCCACTATCCCAGACCTATCCCCGAAAGTTTCGAAAAAAAAGAAGCATGATAAAGGTAATAAGCAATCACAATCCTTTTACAAACTAGAAAAAGCCCATCTGTAAAGGAATACAGGTGGGTTTTATCTAGTCAGTCAGTTGCCTTTTGTGTTTCAGGTCCACGGTAGATCTTTTACATAATCTTTCAGCTCATCAACATTTACATAACACTATTATTGAGCTATAAAGAACGGGCACAAATCATTCAAGTGACAAATGAGTTAACAGTCAGGTTAAGAATTAACTGTAAAGCGGTTAGCCAAGGACAAATTAACCCCACCAATTGCAGCTTAACCTTACCACCCAATTAAGACACAATTTAACCCCTCATTAAACACTTTGATGACTTAACGCAAGATTAGATAACATCGCCAAATATTTTCCTTTAAGAACTGCGAAAAAAAACATTAATAAAGCCGAAATACAAGATCAAAGTCACTCTTTGCCGAATATAAAACGATCAAAATAATTTAGATACGTCTTTGATGTCTCGCGGGTGACTCAATTTTTTTTTTTTTTTTTTGATAAATTGATAAACGTCGTGGCTTGTAAGGGTTGACTTTTAGTAAAGTAGCTGGGAGCTAATAAATTATAGATCATCTTTATTTAATCATCAATATATAAGATTGAAGACGCCGTTATCTAAAATGGATCACATAAGAAACGAACATCTAAAACAAAGGTTATTGATATATTGACCAGAATCGACCAGCAAAATTGGAGATGGGCAGGCCACATGATGAGGGAAAGTCAGAAAAAGTGGAGCCAAATGGTGACGGATTGGTACCCAAGGGATGGAAAAAGGAGTAGGGGAAGGCAACTGTTGAGATGGGAGGATGAGTTCAAACTGACTGCGGGCCCAAATTGGAGGAGAGTGGCTCATGATAGAGTACAGTGGAAGCAGCTGGAGGAGGCCTTTGCCAGGAGGCACGCTGAACTAAGAGACATGATATAAAGGAAGAAAAACGAAAATTTGGATGAAATTTGGTCGTCTACAGATAGACCATGTCCTTGGAATAGACCCAGCAGGGCCGATGCCCGATGGCCATGGAGAATTTATTGTTACTTGTGGCCTTAAAACGCAAAAGATAACTGAAGGAATAAAGGTCGGGTCGTTTTATTCAGTAAAAGTCTGATACCTCCAGCCTAGAGTGGGAAAAGTCATAAGATGAATTCCCACCTCAAAAAAAAAAACATACTTTTAAAATTATTATATTCTACTAACTTGATAAATATATATTATACTAGCTTCTGCCAGCGGCTTCACCCGTGTGAAAGCTGGATTCTCCATACAAACTTTGGACCCTCATTTCAGCCCCTTAGGAGGTGAATTTTGGAAAACCCACTCTTATTGCTCCACTGTGTTATGAACGAAAACTTTTGTAACCATTTTAACCGTACCTGCTACGTCCGCGTAGCACCGTAGCTACAGTTTCTACTACGCCGTAGCAAAACACCATTCTTTTTCTTCCTGCCCTTATCCCATATTACTTGGGGTCGGCGCAACACGTTTTTTTTTTTCTGTCCTGTCACCTATCACACTATCACTAACTCCCTTTTCTTTCATATCACTCTTCACACAATTCATCCATCTTTTCGTCGGCCTTACTCTCCCTCTCTATCCATCTACACGTATACTCAGAACTCTTTTAGTAATATGCGCTTCATCCCTCGTTTTCACATACCATACCAAGACATCCTATTCCTTTCAACTTTTCAGTCACTGGCGCCACTTTCAAACTTCCTCTTATATTATATACTAATTTCTCACTCTATCCATTCTCGTCTCACCACACATCCATCTGAACATTCTCATCTCCGCTACGTGCAACCCTTTTTCATCCGTCTTTTTCATAGCCCAAAATTCTATTTTACAAATAAAAAAATACGTGTCCCTTGTTTTTGAATAATCTAAAAGACGGACTAATTACATATTTTACGGCAACTAGCCTATTTAAAAAAAACTGATAAAAAAACCCATCCAAATCCTAATGGAATTTACTATATCTGCAATTTATACGCAGTTCAACTTGTTTACGTACAAGTTAACATCGCCAAACGATAATTATGTTTTTAAAAGTTCAATTCGCGAACCGCTGCAACTGCGAACGCCGCACTGAATATTATAAAACGAAAAAGTTATAAAACTACCAACTTTGATCATCAGGAATTCTGTTAATTACTTCATAGCAAATAAAATTGTAAAGCGAATCTGTAAAGTGAGATTTTAAATGAGAATCTGCCCTGTTTATGTTGAACTTTCGTTTAGAAATATCTAAATCGTTTAGTTTAAAAAAAGAAACTGATCTCTCTCTCTCTCTCTTTTGCCTAGCCTTAGATCTTTATTTGGGGATAAAGTAAATACATAGTTATTCAAACGTAGATACATATTAACTTAAAACTTCAATTAATTAATTTGATTTCGATTTATTTTTACATCTATTTGCTTTGACATTTTCATTTTTTTTTTTAATATTTATAATGTAATATTTTTTCTTCGTGTTTTCTTTGTGAAGTACTGTATGGTGTCGGACGTAAAGAATAGCACCATCCCATATCTTCTCGTGGGTGTCGTAAGAGGCGACTAAGGGATATTTAGAGACTGTGCATACCATAGCACCTTAGGTCACCCCGTGGTGGCGGGTTAACCACCAACGAAAGCATTCCCAAGGAGGGTTGGTGTCAGGCTGGCGGCCGACTTTAAAAACTAGCCAAATCTCTATGCAACATGTTGGGTTTTAATAGATTGTGCGATAGGGCTAGGGCGTACCCCACAGGCGACGCGCAGGGGCAGCACCCGGCTCCTGTGGGAAGTGGACCAGGGTTGTTGCACCATCCCGGGCGGGTGCAACGTAAGAAGCAAGCTCGGGAAATGAGATTGAGGTATGCAAGTTGGAATGTAGGGACTATGACTGGGAGGGCGAGAGAGTTAGCGGATGTATTAAAAAGAAGATGGATAAATATAGCATGCTTGCAGGAGACTAAATGGAGAGGAACAAAAGCGAGAGAAATTGGTGAGGGATACAAGTTCTACTACTGTGGAAGCAATGGAAAAAGAAATGGTGTTGGAATAGTGTTAGACAGTAAGTTGAAAGAAAGCGTGATGGAAGTACACAGGATTAGTGATAGATTTATAGTTGTGAAAGTTATGTTAGAGAATGTGATGTTGAATGTAGTTAGTGTGTATGCTCCACAAGTAGGATGTGATGAAACGGTGAAAGAAAAGTTTTGGGAGGATTTTGATAGAGCTTTAATGAACATTCCTGTTCATGAAGAATTGATAGTTGGAGGTGATTTTAATGGACATGTGGGAAGAATGAAAGGTGTTTATGAAAGAGTGCATGGGGGATGGGGTTTCGGTAGTCCGAACAGTGAAGGAGAGACGCTGCTGCAATCCGCTACTGCATTTGACCTGGCAGTAGCCAATACGTGGTTCCAGAAACGAGACGAACACATTATAACGTACAAAAGTGGTAATCATAAGACCCAAATCGACTACTTTCTAGTTCGGCGCAACAACTTAAAGCATGTCAAAGACTGCAAAATACTGCCAGGAGAAGACCTAGTCTCACAGCACAGACTCCTGGTTATGACATCAGTCGTCAAAATACTGTCTCACAAAAACAAAGAGCGTCCTCCCCCAAAAATAAAATGGCATATGTTAGAGAGGAATGATTGTGCGAATAAGTTTAGGGAGCGAGTGGTGGACAGAATGATAGAGATGGGTGACATGAATGATCGAAGTATAAATGAAAGCTGGAATGAGATGGCTGGGTGTATCAGGCATGCAGCGAAAGATATTTTGGGAGAGACGAGAGGAAAGGGCATAATAGATAGGGATACATGGTGGTGGTCGACAGAAGTTCAGAATGTATTGAAAGAAAAGAAGATGAAATTCAAGGAATGGCAGCGTGTAGAGCCTGGAAACGCTAGTTTAAAAGCTGAAAAAAAGAGTGAGTATGACATTTTTAAGAAGAAAGCAAAGAAAGCCGTGGCAATAGCAAAGTCAAAAGCCCAGGATAAATTATATGACACACTGGACAGTCCTGCAGGCCAAAAAGAACTATACCGGCTTACTAGAATAAGAGAGAGAAAGACGAGAGATGTTTGCCAGGTAAGATGTATAAGAGATGAAACTGGAATGGTTATATCAGACGATGAGAAAATCAAAAAGAGGTGGAAGGACTATTTTGAAAGACTGATGAATGAGGAAAATAATTGGAGTAACGTGTTAGAGAATAAACCAGTGAATGTAGGATTAGTGAGAATGGTTAGTATGGATGAAGTTAGGATAGCAGTAAGTGGAATGAAGAATGGTAAAGCCATTGGTCCAGACGGAATACCAGTTGAAGTTTGGAAGTTATTGCGAGTGGATGGATGGACGTGGTTAGCTTTATTCTTCAATAAGTTGTTGCAGGAAGAAGCCATACCTGATGAGTGGTGTAACAGTTCCCTGGTGCCCATTTTTAAAAACAAAGGTGATGTGCTTGAGTGCAACAATTATAGAGGAATAAAGCTAATGTCACATACTATGAAAGCCTGGGAGAAAGTTATTGAAAGGCGACTGAGAGAAGAGAGTGAAATTTCACAGAACCAATTCGGTTTTATGCCAGGTCGGGGTACAACGGATGCCATTTTTGCTATACGCCAGCTGTGCGAAAAATACAGAGGTGCGCATAAAAACTTGCACATGGTATTCGTTGACCTCGAAAAGGCATACGACCGGGTACCTCGTGAGGTTCTGTGGTGGGCCCTTAAGGAGAAAGGTGTGCCTGGGAAGTATGTGCAGTTGATCCGAGCGATGTACAGTCGGTGCAGTACCCAAGTCCGGTCTACAGTGGGCACTACTGGCAGCTTCAATGTGGCTGTCGGCTTACACCAAGGGTCGGCTCTCAGCCCTTACCTCTTCCTGATGATAATGGACGCTCTGACGTCGGACATTCAGGAAGAGGCTCCCTGGTGTATGTTGTTTGCCGATGACATTGTGCTGGTTGCCGAGAGTGGCCTAGAGGTCCAGAACAGATTGGAGGTGTGGTGGCACAGACTGGAAAGTGTTGGCCTGAAATTGAGTAGAACCAAAACGGAGTACTTGTTCTGCGATTTCGGCGGTCTCTCCACTCCAGTGCCTTTAGCTCTCGCCGGAACGCCCATACCGATCTGTTCCGACTTTCGGTATCTCGGGTCGCTCGTCCAAGGGGATGGTGAGGTAGACCGGGACGTAACTCATCGGATCAACGCAGGATGGATGAAATGGCGACAGGTCACGGGAACAACTTGTGATCCACGGATGCCCCTCAAGTTGAAGGGTAAAATCTACAAATCCGTGATAAGGCCTGTCATACTGTATGGATCAGAATGTTGGGCTGTGAAAAAGACAGATGAAAAAAGATTGCATGTTGCGGAGATGAGAATGTTGAGATGGATGTGTGGTGTGACGAGAATGGATAAAGTGAGAAATGAGTATATTAGGGGAAGTTTGAAAGTGACGCCAGTGACTGAAAAGTTGAAAGGAAATCGTTTGTCTTGGTATGGTCATGTAAAGAGGAGAGATGAAACGCATGTTGTTAAAAGAGTTATGAATTTACATGTGGATGGATGGAGAGGGAGAGGGAGGCCAAAGAAAAGATGGATGGATTGTGTGAGAAGTGATATGAATGAAAAAGGAGTTAGTGATAGCGTGACGAGTGACAGGACAGAATGGAAGAAAAAAACATGTTGCGCCGACCCCAAATAAAACGGGATAAGGGCAGGAAGATGATGATGTTTTCTTTGTGAAGTGCAGGTAACAGGAGAACTATGTAATGTATTTTTTTATTATTACTTACTAGCTGCTCCCAGCAGCTTAGCCCGCGTGATAGCAGAAAATTATCTAAAAGGAACATACTTCCGGGATAAAAAGTATCATATGTCCTATTCCAGGACATGGTCTAACCGTGTACCAATTTTCATCAAAAGGTGGCATATTTTAGGCGGAAATATATTTTTTTTTTTTTTCGCCTAAATGGCAAAACCAATTAATAAAAAATATAAATAAAATAATATAAAATAAATAAACTATATATATATATATATTAAGTAAAACTATATATATATATATATTAAGTAAGGATTGGTTTTGCAGTGCCCTTACATTCTACTTAAAACTTTTAATTTTTATTCCTACCCCTGTACAACATGATTGCAATAAACTGATTTGATTGATAAAATGTAAAACTATTATAAAACATGTATCCACAAAGTTCTCTGGACAAAGTACGGTAGCTATAGCAAAGTAAGTGCGCTGTAAAATGTAGGAAATGTTTTTGTAGATAAGCATCAGGGACAGGTTATAGAGTCGGATACAAGCAATAATGTCACACGTCCTGAATGATAAAAGAAACCGGGAAATATAGCGATTCTTTCGTTCAGAAAAAGGTAAACATAAACTACACACAACACTTTTAACACTTTAAATAAATATTGGAAATAAGTTACTTCTAGGTAAAAAAAAAAATCACACATACTACACACATCCGCATTATTGTAAAGAGGTATGAAATCCTAATCAATACATATTATAAAACAAAGTCCTCCACCACGTCTGTCTGTCTGTTCGCGATAAACTCAAAACCTACTGCACCGATTTTCAAGCGGCTTTCACTACTTGACAGCGTGATTCTTGAGGAAGGTTTTAGTATATAATTTGTTATGTTTTTGTATTTACATCTGTGTACATTAACAATATTTGTTGAAGATGTCGGGAAAAAATAAGCCGAAAAGGGAACCGTTTTACCCCGAATTTAACGCAAGCCGCGGGCAAAAGCCCAAATAAATAAATGTGTACTTTAAAAGCCTTTTGTTTGGGCTAATCTACCAAAACAAAATAACTATCATAGCTGTTCCATTGTCAGGAGCTTATTGAACGTTCCAAAACTCCATATGACAGGAGGCACATCTAAATTCAAAGGCCTAATCTAGACTGTAGCGTCACACGGATGCCTTTCCATCTATGTGACATAGGCTTAAATTACCGAGCGTAGTGTCGGCGATGGCGGGTGTAGTGCACCCGCCGCGCCGTGCGATAATCTACGTTGCTAAAGCCATTTATTTTTTCTTTACTGAATTTACGAGAGCCTTTGGTTTTTTTGGCCATCGTTTCAAATATGTCATCGTAGGGTTATCCGAAAGAAACTCGAGCCTCGGTATGAAGAGGCTAGAAGGAACGGGGTGGGTTTTTAGTCAGTAAGAGTCTGACACTATCTCCCGCTCCACCCAAGAACGGGGGTTTTCATAAGATGATTTTAGCCCACCGTAAAAAAAAATGTCATCGTTCATCTTGAAATATTAGAGTGATTATATCATCATCATCATTTCAGCCGATATACGTCCACTGTTGGAAATAGGCCTCCTCCAAGTATAGGTATAGGTATAGGTAAAACGGGCTGGTATCCGCAACTCCACGACTAATGCGCGTATTTTGCGTACGGGCCTCCTCCATGTATTGCCACAACGAACAATCATGTGCGTCTCGCATCCATTGGTTTCCCGCTACTATCACCAGGTCATCAGTCCACCGAGGCCTTCCAACGCTGCGTCTACCGGTACGCGGTTGCCATTCCAGAACCTTTCGGCCCCAACAGCCATTATATACTGAACTTTAATATCAGAAAGATTATAGACAGTATTCCAACTTTTTTGCCAACAACTTCGTTTGCGTAAAATAGTTTTCTTTTTTTCTTTTTAATGTCTGACATAGCGGATGCGAAGTCAAAGTCAGATAAAAAACTTATGGCGGTCCTTTGTTTTTTTTTTGTTTTTTAGGTGGGAAAATCATTTAAATGATATTTCCTGCCCTTGGGAGCAGAGTGGGCGGTCGTGTCAATATTTTACTGACTAAAAACCCACTCCTGTTCCATCCCTGCCATTGTTTCAGGGGGAGTCTCTTTCGCGTCACCTATGGCCCCAATAGGCTTCGACACTGTTGGGCCCCTGCGGTTGCTGACAACTCCTTGAGGTGCGCACACTACGCGCCGTCGACGACTTTGACTCGAACTGGACGGATGCCGTACGGTCGGACGGCGAGCCACCATTGCTCACTGTCCACACGCCCACGCCTACGGTGATGGCCGTCCTTGAGAATCGATCAATTTTTTTTTTCTTAAGCTACAATTTCGTACCTACCAAAACTTTTAACTTTCAATTTATATTTATTGATGAATATTTAAGCTTTAAACTCTGTGCTAAAGTATTCATGAATTACATAATGTAAAAAATATAAAAACACTTTTGGCCACCCAATCTTTTAAACGGTTAAGTCATGCGAATAACACTAAACAATTAACCCGTAAACGCAACCTGACGTATGTCAACCCTTATTTAATAACGCAAACGCAAAAATCATGAAAGATTCGACGCCTCACTTGGATCTATCACTAGCTTTACAAGATTACCCAATACGACAGTGACGGATTGACTGTTCGGTGTCACCCCTCCTTTTCTAACACACTAAAATGTATATCAGCCTCTCTTTCCGTCTCGTTGGTAATTAGGCGGCACCTGCATTTGTTCAGGTCACCAGGGATAGTGCTGGCAGGACTATCTAGACACGATGTTAATGCCCCAAGATTGATGAAAATCAGGGTTAGAAGATCACCTTTATTAATCGGCGGAATGTTGATGAATTCTTCGTTAAGTCGGGCCTCTGTGTCGTACATTAACTTGATATGTTACATATTCTCTCGGTATTAAGGGATTTGGTTTCAATCAACCTTTTATTCTGGGGTGAATTGCGTTGTTCGGAGTTAGGAGATTATGAAATTTAAGTCAGTGGGCTAATAAGAATATGGAACGGTATTATAAATATTTTTTTATCTTTTATTTTAATTAAATTTTATTGACATTTTTTTTGGAATTTTTTGAGGTACCTCTTTTCTTGCTTTTTTGTCTTTTTATCTTATAGACCAGTGCTGAACCCGTTGAAAATGGTAAAAAGTGAAATAAAATCATAGTAGGATGAAACCTATTGGAAAAGGAAGAAAATATAACAAAAATGAAAGGAAAAATAAATTACGGGCGTCCTGAGGTCGGGAAATGGATGGGTGTGCGTTTTTAAGGGTAAAAAACAGTTTATTTCGATTTCCGACAAAACTACAAGTCCTATGTAAAAAAGACAAATTGTAGAGTTGTAGATAATAAAAAGATCTACAACTTTTGTATTTACACTTTTTTCACATAACCTCAAAATGTATGTGAAAAATTCAAATAACTAAGTTTTTGGTTTTTTATTTTTATCTTTCACAAAAATTATTCTTTTTCGACGAAGTTTAATGACAACTTACATTTTTATGTCCCAAACACACTGTAATTTTTTTGATTAAAAATATTTCTTTTTTCACCTTCATTTTGACTTAATATCGAAAAAGAACCATAATTTTCAATCGAAAAATCTCACGTCAAAATATCTCCTTTTTTTTAAATTCTCTAGGGTTTTTGTTCGTTAAAATCTCTAGTTTTTGATGGTGTAAAAAAAAATATCATTATTATGGTCAAATTTCGCATGAAAACCAAAAAACTCGAATCCAAATATCTTTATACTTTTGGCAAATAAATATATTATTTTACAAAAAAAAATTAAACCGACTTCAAAAAGCACAAAATAACTTTAATTTCGGAAGTCGGTGTTAAATAACGAAGAGACAAGATTAGGTATCTATCATAGAAACACCGACTTCCGAAATTAAAGTTATTTTGTGCTTTTTGAAGTCGGTTTAATTTTTTTTTGTAAAAAGTTTTTTATTTAATTTTATAATCAAATCTGTAGATTTTTTTTGTATTGTAAGTTAATTTGCATGAATTTAGTACTTAATCAAAATTATTTAGTGGCTATTATGATAGTTAATTAATAAACCTAAATTCCCTCCCGAGTGTCGACATATACGTTTTTTGCGATATACCAAAATGGCCGTATCTTTTTTTTTCATTAGGTCAGAAGTTTTATATTTTCACAGCTTCAAGGGACTGCAAAATCGGAGTATATGGTTTTAATTTCAACTGGATACGTTCACGCGTTTTCAAGATAAAGAGTCTTGACAGACAGACATACGGACAACAAAGTAATCCCATAAGGGTTTTTTTTTTCCTTTCGAGGTACGGAACTCTATTCTATAAAAAAGTCGTGTGCTTTTTTATTACCTCTAGCAATATTCTTAGTGCTGGCCTATATTTGTATTGGCTCAAAAGGCGTTTAACATTCGTGCCAGGGTTGTCACAAAGGCCTTGTGATCGGTTAGGGCTGGTTCTGTTTGCTTTGTGTCTCAAGCAATTGACCGGTTCTCAATAATTTGATTACATCTGCAGATACTAAAGCGTAGTCTGTTTTGTTTTGTTACTTCAATTTAATTTAGCTATTGTTTTAAGAGGTTTGTTTACCTTACTGTTTGGAGGTTGGCATTACGTGGAATGTATTGAGTTACTTCAAGGTCATGACATTGTTCGAAGCTTTTGTATTGAAATCTAAAACTTGTTCAATCATAATGATGATTGATCATCATCATTTCAGCTGATAGACGTCCACTGCAGGACATAAGCCTCCCTTAGGAGTCACTACAATTAACGGTCATCAGATTCTTGCGACCCTTCTCATGCTGCGTCTTCTGGTGTGTGGTCGCCACTCCAAAACTTTCAGCCTCATCGTTCTGAGAGCAATGTGCCCTACCCACTACCACTCCCGTCATTTTGCGCAGATGTAACGCATATCCTATTTACCTGCTAGTTATAAAGGAAACTCGAGCCCCGGTATGAAGAGGCTAGACTATCTCCCGCTCCACCCAAGGGCGGGAGTTGTCATAAGATGATTTTTGCCCACCGTAAAAAAAGTCGTTATTGTTATTTGTTTTATTTATTTATATGCGCCATGTTTGACGCAAATAAACTTTTTTTCTTTACTTCATTTTGACAATTTTTTGGACTTAGTCGGTAAAATTGCTCATACAATAGCCATAAAACGACTAAATCTTTCTTGGGTTCAGTTGTCTCATATATTTTAAATACGCGTTGGTGTTCAAAGTTTGTCCAACGCAATACGGACAGAACGATGGGCGCAGTAATTAAGCGACTGGCTTCTGCGCTGCGTGTGATGGGTTGGGTTCCCGTACGGAACAAATATTTGAGTGGCGTAAAGTTTTTGTTCCGGATCTGGATGTTTAGTGTTTGTGACTTTGGGAACGTATCCATAATACAGGTGTATGCGATTCTTTGTTTTTCCTATAAATAATTTGTGTAATGTAAAAAGAAAATATTATTTTCTTTTTTTATTTGAAACTTTATTATATTAATACTAATTGTCGTTTTTATGTATCAACTAGCTTCTGCTAGTGGCTTCATCCGCGTGAAAATAAAAAGTAAATGTAGGCCCATGGGTCTGAGAATGCTACTTTGTCACTGAGTTTCATAACACTCAGTGATAAAGTAGCATTCTACTGTGATAATAACCGTCCAGTTTATTTCTATTTTCTAAACAAAAAATCAAAAATAAAATAATACAAATCCTCCTCTTTGTAATTTTGGTATACATTTTCAACTTTAAATAAAAATGTAAAAAAGGTAAATAATCGTTTTTGCAGTCACAAAAACCGTACTTGATCTAAAAGAAATACAAATATTAACCTCAAGAAATAAAACAAACTATTCTGATAGCACACTATTTCGCGAAACGATTCGGTAACATTTAAGTGTGGTTCGACACGGGAGGGCTGGTATCCGTAATACTATTTTATCGCACGTTGCAAGAATCCCCAATGAGCCAGTATTGACTTTTTGAACGCAGAATTATGAAGAGCCCGCGGCCCTCTGTTAATCTTATTTAAGATCATCTTTACGAGATGTAGACCTACTTTACAGACACTATTATGATAATAACGTTTGAATTTCAGGCAAAAAGACGATATAGTTAGGATAAAAATAAAATATCACTACCTACCCAAATAAAAACGACAGAAATATTGTGTATTGTATTCTTTCGCCAATTTTCGAATTTTTATATAATACAAAAAGTGTAGGCCTCATTTTTATGGAAAGAACATTGAAAACGTTATCGCGAAATGGCCGAACGCTTTCAGAAAAAAATATTGGACGACGCAATCGTTTAGGAGCGCGGACAATGCCTATAATTGTCCGCATTATAACAGCCGTAGCCAGCCCACGTTACCGACAAATTATTTTCAATACCGCCATACATCAAAGGACAACGAAAAAAGGGAAGAGAGGAAAATCTAAAAAAGGCAATCAATGGAAAAAGTAAGTGTCCGAGATAACAGGCGTTGAGAATTGAAGTCACGTCCCCGCTGCGTCCCCGCTGCGTCCACGGCACGACACACACATAAATAACCCTAATGATATCCGATTGTGTTCAGTTTGCGATGCGACAAAAAATCGTACGAAAAACTCGTGCGGGACGTTATTGCTAAATATAATGTTTGTGTTAATAAAATATTATTGTGGTGTACTCGCATTTGCGATCCGTCGGATTTGTAAGCGTCGATGCTTTCTCGTTAATATTTATGGCTAGCTCGATACGATTGCGGATTAAATAAAAAGTGTATGATTTTTCTGGCAAATTTTTAATCATAACTGGAAAGCGATGCCGTGTTTATACCATGTGAAGCTATATTTAGGCACTTAAATAATTCTACTTTGTTATTGGTTTTGTTGGAATCCATTTGTTAATACTGCAGTAACTTAATGATTTGTACGTAATTGTTAGATATTGGTGATCGAAAAGTGTTTGCAACGAAAATCTTTATTTATGTAGGTATAGACTGGACCAACATAGCTCGAGAATCGCCAAACTTAAGTGGCATTGGGCAGGGCACATTGCACGCAGAGTAGCTGGACAATGGGAACGAAAGGTTCTGGAGTGGCAACCACGTACCGGAAGATGCTGCGTTGGAAGGCCTCCAACAAGGTAGACCAATGACCTGGTCAGGGTCGCGTGAATCTGATGGATGCGTGACGCACAGGGCCGGTCGTTGTTGTGACGCTTGGGGGAGGCCTATGTCCAACAGACGTCTTTCGGCTGATATGATGATGATGATGATGATGAGACTGGACCAAGGAGTATGGTGTTGCCAAGTTACTGGGTTGTGGGGGTTTGATAGACCTTCACTGCATTTAAAATACGGTATTCAGCTACATCTAATTAGAATAGAAGTTGATCCCAATACGGTTAGGAAAATTGAGGAGGTGATGAATTTTACTATCAATAGGGTAGTTTCCAGGGTCAAAATAACTACATTTTATGTAGTTCGTATTTTAGATTATAAAAAAAAAAATATTGGACACATATTTTTTTTTCGATTAAACCAAAAAATAACAAAGATATAGCCGTTAAAGTTACGTGTGACGTCACCCCATGCGAAAAAATGCAGCACGACGTGACGTTACACATACCTAACTTTAATGGGCTATATCTTTGTCATTTAAGGTATAAATTTAAAAAAAAATACGTGACCCTTATTTTTGAATAATCTAAAAGACGGACTAATTATTTTCTTTTACGGCAGCTAGCCTTTCGAAGACTAGAAGCACTTCTAGAACTTCTTCTTAGTGAACGTCAAGGAACCAATTGCATCAACTATTAACTAACTGTTAAATTGCTGTACGCCTGCATAATAATTACAGCGGAGTCGATATTCCGTCCACGTAGCAACAAGCCGACTGATCGGCATAAATACCTACTCTAATACAAACCGTTTCTCAGCTTAGTAATTCATTTTAATACCTTTACTGCGCAACAATATGAATTTGGTGGTTTATTCATGTCTCTGTTCTATTGCAGTGACAAATTAATTGATTAAATTAAATGTTGAAAAAGACTAAGTCGAAGACAAACAGTTTTGTTAATATTGCGGTTTTGGAGGTATGCGGAACAAAGAGTAAAGTCCCACATAACTCCGTTGAAAAGGAATCCTCCGACCAGACAGGTGATAAAGTCTGGTGGGCTACTGTCCGATAGTTGATTTCGGCCTGTCGTATATATTCAAATCGCATACAGAACTTTGATTGCACGATGCAGGATTTCGTATTTTCTTCGTAGTTCTAATGTGGCGTCATAGATGTCACTAGACGGTAAAATAAGTTTAGAAGATAATATTCTTTAGGCTATATCGCCAACAGTTGTATTAAATTATTTCATCAATAGAGTCGCTTGACACTGAATCTGTATTTCCTGAGAGCTACAACTTAGGGGTCTTTAAGTCAAGAGTGACTAGATTGCTCCTAAACAAGCGTACTCCATCGTCGGCTGCATCATCGCTTTCTATCAGGTGAGATGATGGTGAAACGCGAGCCGATACATAATAAAAAAAAACCGTTCAGTATCATAAAAACATAAATTTCATTCATAATACATAGTTACGTTATGAAAAATATACAGTTGTATCAACCTCTGCATTGTCATAAAACATTGTTTCCGTTTTATTTCCACGTAATTTACAAGCCCAGAGGAGACTTTATAGTTCTTAAAACTACAATAAAAAATAAAAATAGCTTACTATCCTTGCTACACAAAAACTCACCTGGTGCCGACATTTTATTATTTTCAACTTATTTTTATTTTTGTCGACTAAAAATCCGAGATACTGTTCCTTCCTGAAGTTTCTTCTGGCTCTATAAATTCATGGAGGATTCACTATTCAGCAGAGGTCGGTGGCTTGAATTTTTGCTTATAACCGTGGCCACTTCTCCAGCTAAGACGAGATCCGTAATAAAGTTTTTCTTCACTTAATTTTATTGCTGGCCCGGTTACTTCTTTGTAAATTTCAGTTCTGAAATGAATGCCTTGGAAGTAGGCACTGGTTAGGAAAAAGTGGCCTATTATATTATACTAAGAATTATTTCTTTTTGTACGTTTCCGCAGTCAGATTTAAGGATTTTAATTTTTATTTAAGATGAATGCTTCGAAGTGGCCCGCGAGATTAAAATTTTCGTATATTTTTTTGCAATTTAAAATTAAGTGTTGGATAGTAAGATAAAAAATATGTTAATAACATCTATGTTTATCAGTTTTATTTGTAAAACAGTAACAACCTTGCAGGACTGTATTACTAACATCATTAACAACAACTTTTGTTCTATGACTTTTTACAAACATAATATTTACCAAAAACAAACCTCCAAGATTTCGTATTTCTATCTAATACATTTCAAGTCTGTTGATATTTTGCTGTAGATACCCATCTACGCCTTCCGCGCCCGATCCCCGCTCCCCTCCGCTATTCTACTATCATTCGCTTCGCACAGACTTCGTAACATTTAGAACGTTCAATTTAAATATTTTTATTTTTGTATGAAAATCTGATGAACCAATATAAGATCCATTTTTAATAGTCATAGTTAACAAAAATTGTCGTTTATAATGTTCTTAACTTAGCCTTGAGAGCTTGCCAGTGTTTTACTAATAATCTTGTATAATTTTACTCATTAAATCCATTAATATAACTCTCAATCTTAAAGAGGAGCTAAAAAGTGTTATTTAATTTTTATCGGAACCTAAGTAAAGAACAAAAATCGAAAAAAATAGGTCACACAAAATTAAAATACTAATCCTACGAGTTTCTGGTTAGCTCGTTATCTACTGTAATAGGATTATGTAAATAAGTTTAATATTAACAAAATTATTAGGCTAAACGAGATTAAAGTTCACTGAGTCTAATATTATGACACTAATTATGTTTCTAACCATATTTGAAATAATCGACTAGCGAAACATTGACACGGTTAAATATTTTGATATTTTGAAATGGAGCCAATAATTATGTTTTCAGTTTATTGACATTATTGAGCATTTAAATGTTAATAGTAGTTAAAGGAGGATGTCGGAATTTGTATAGGCACCGTCCCCACCCTCCAACAGACACGGAATGCATGTCAGTTTGTTAATTCCTATACACAAAAGAATAAACAGCTGATTTATTATTAAAATGTATCGGATTCTTTTTTATAAAAAAAAAACTTGTAGAAAGAAAATAAGAGTTTTTTTTTTATTATTGATAGGTTTGCGCTTGACCGCTATCTCACCAGATGGAAAGCGACGATGCGATCGACGATGGATCGCGCTTACCGAAGAAACCTATTCACTCTCGACTTAAAGATTTCCGGGTTGTAGCTATCAGGAAACACAGACTTCGGCAAGGAATTCCACTCCTTAGCTGCACTTACAATGAATGTATTTCCAAATTTTTCTTTACAAAGACATTTACTATTTGTAATTTATTACAATTTAGTCAAGCAAGCTGGTGCATTAAAATCAATTTGCCTCCGTAACCTCATGTACCATACAATGAATACTTTTGAGGTAAATCACTATAAACAAAAAAACTCTATTCAACTAGACGCTTCGAATGACACCTGTTTCAAATATGTTGGTGAGACACTTCTATGCAATGCCCTTTAAGAGGGTCCTTCTCCACTCGCTTATCGTAAACATCGAAAATGGTTTAAAAGCTTGTTACTTCATTTAATTCAATCCAACGCGATGTTTGACGAAAAGGCAACGCAAAAAAAGAGAAATAACGCCTGGAAACTCTGTTAGTATTCGGTAATTCCGAGATTTACTCGAAAATTTCACAAAACTTGCTCCAGGAAATAGCTGTTTTTTTTTTAAACCCTTAAAAGTTTTTGGAAAAAGTTGTCGTCATTTAGAATCTTAATAAAACTTGCAAGGTCTCTAGAGGATTACTTTTTTGATTTTTTTTTTAATTTTTAGGCAAATTATGAAGTGTCAAAGTTCATACAAAATAGCACATTTTCAGAGGTTTTGACTGGATTAGTTTTACACAAATTTAGAAATTGGTTTCTTTAGAAACCTAGATAATATCTACAAGATACTGTGTTTACAAAATATCTAATGAAAAATGTGTAATAACGTCATAATCAGTTATGAGCGGTTGTATGAAAACCAGTGAAAATGTGAGTCATGATGCACCACCTTAAAGCATTATTTTCGAATGAAATGGAAGTCAAACGGAAACCATTTCCTTGCGTGGCTAACAACGTAAGGAATAGAAGCAGGTTTTAAATAAAGAAAAAAAAAAGAACAAGCTTTTAATGAAAATCATTTTTTCATAGCAAGCTTTTATAGTTTGGTATACATTCAGTCAAAAAAGTATCGGGAATGGATGATTTGTTTATGGTTCAAAATTCAAATTTTTGTTTTTTTGTAGTTGTTAGATTGGCACAACTGTTTTCCATTTTGGCGCGGAGTTTGAGTTGCATCTGTTATTTATATTAAATACAGTGCTGGTTTTAGTAATATCATATATAGTGTGTATTGCGAATTTCATAATGGACAAAAATATCGAACAAAGAGTTTGTCTTAAATTTTGCATCGCCAATGGAATTTCGTGTTCGGAGTCACTGAAAATGTTACAGAAGGCTTACGGTGAATCGACTTTATCAAAAACTCGTGCTTATGAGTGATTCAAAGCGTTCAAAAGCGGTCGAGATATGATGGAAGATTTGCCTCGCTCTGGTAGGCCGTCAACGTCTGCAACTGAAGTTAACATCGCAAAAGTGAAGGAAATAGTGACTGAAAATCCCCATTCAACTCTGAGAGAGATAGCCGCCGAACTTTCTGTATCTCACGAGTCGATCCGTACCATTTTAACTAATCATTTGGGTATGAAACATGTTGCTGCTCGGCTAGTCCCAAAAGATCTGAATTTTCTCCAAAAACTCAATCGCATGAAAGTCGCTGAGGACATTGAAAGAACGAGTCAGTTCGGACCCAACATTCATGAAACGCATTGTTACTGGTGACGAGACGTGGGTTTACGAGTTTGACATGCAAACTAGTCAACAAGCTTCGGAGTGGCGCCTTCCAACTGATCCGAAACCGAAAAAACCACGCCAAAGTCGATCAAAAGTCAAAGTCATGTTGACTGTTTTCTTTGACTATCGCGGTGTTGTGCACTCTGAATTCTTACCGGAAGGTCTAACGGTAAATAAAGAATATTATTTGAGCGTTATGCGGCGTTTAAGAGAGCAAATTTGACGAAAAAGGCCAGATTTGTGGAAAGAAAATTCTTTGATTTTGCACCACGACAATGCGCCTTCGCACAAGGCTATCATTGTGAACGAATTTTTGACCAAACACTCAACAAATACCATCCAGCAACCACCATATTCACCAGATATGGCTCCTGCTGACTTTTTTCTTTTTCCTAAACTCAAATTACTACTTCGAGGCACCCGTTTTCAATCGATAGAAGACATAAAGGAGAATTCGCGGCGAGAACTGAACTCAATTCAGGAAGCAGCGTTTAAAAAAAGGTTTTGATGAATGGATTATTCGTTGGCGCAAGTGTATCGTTTCTAAAGGAGCATACTTTGAAGGTGATAAAATAAATTTGGATGAATAACAGACATTTTGTGTATTATTGATCTTTTCCCGGTACTTTCTTGACAGAGTAGTATCTATATAATTAATACTTGTCAAGACGAATCATAGGAGTCCAAACTCGATAAGTTTCCACCTTCCGGTTCCATCATCAGATCAACTCTATGTCATAATCATTTTTGCATTTTCATCTGATTGACACGTGCATGCAAAATTTCTCAATCGATAGCCGGAAAGTGGGTCAAATGAAATTTACAAGATTTGATGACAGACAAACATCGGGACGGATGAAACTAAATAAAAGCTTGTAAAAAGAGTTTATTTGCTTCAAACATGGCCCATATCTTAAAAAAAAAAAAACAAATAACAATACCGACTTGTAACTAGCAGGTATATATGCGTCACATCCGCGTAAAACAGCCTGCGCAAGTGTGCCAAAAAATCTTTTTCTTTTGAAAATATCCATCAATTTTGACACAATAATCCAGTCCATCGATCGGCACCAGTCAGCACGTCGGCCTACAATTACCTCAGCACTTGTATAATTTGTATTCCAAGCCTGTTATTGCGACCATCATTACTGAGTTCAGTTATATTCCACAATTTCATGAAATTAAATAAAATTTTCATATAATACTGATTCTGTTATTTGTTAGTGTGGTCAGTGCTGGTTTATGAACAGGGAATATTTTTGAAAATTTTAGGGTAATATTGTAGTGAATAAGTTATGTATGTTCTATTCTTTTTAAACTAAAACTTTGAGGCTGCCACTGTAAAATTACACTTTTACTTAACCATATCAGGAAATGATTAATTTCTAAAACATACGCCATGGCTACGACGTAGCAATGTCTACGAAATCGAGTGCTACACCGTCGTAGCAAGTATACTACAATTCTTTATATGCAATTTTATAAAAACTGTGTGAGGTTTTTTTGATTGAGTCCATTTTGTCTTTATAAGGCTTACTTCTCACTAAATGATCTCCCGTTATGAGGTGTTTAATAGGTCAGTTTAGTAAGAATATTCTACGTAGTGCGATAAAAAAAAAACACCAAAAAATAAAACTTAAATTCCTTAAGCTAACGATTCACCTACAACTAAAAAACAACCACAGCAACCATCGATCAACCCTCACCCCGCTGCATGTACATCGCATAATTCATAAGAAAATTCGGATTAAAAATCGCCAAGGGAAAGCTTGAATTTATTTTTCACACGGTGAAATTGCCGCCGGTCGCTCTTCCTTCCTGGAGATATAAATAGCATGAAAGTCGGCGAGCCACCTCGATTTCATGAATTTTTGTGGCTTCATATTTTGTGACAAATAGTTAGCGCGGCAGCGCGCAAGGTTGAAATTGCCTCCGTGTAGATCACGCGCGAAGCCACACTGCATCGAATTTGTCTGTGTATGCATTTTTAAAAGAAATATTGACGTGAGGACAAATAAGTTAATAGAATAGGTACGTGATTTGTATCTGAGACTGGGTTGTCGTCTTTATAGAAGTCTAAATCTTATAACAACCCCCGTTCTTGGGTGGAGTGGAAGATAGTGTCAGACTCTTACTGACTAAAAACCCACCCCGTTCCTTCATACCGGGGCTCGAGCTTCGTTTCGGATGACCCTGGCCCCAGTAGGTCGTAAAGTAATAGTATTTTATTTTATATGCAACCTCATTTTTAGTGTATGCGAATCATAAAACACTTGTCTAGTATTTTTATGTAAATCATAAAGTTATAAGCTTGTTATGTCAGCAAAAATACATAGTCAGCGGGCCATTCGGGTGACTGAAGGGTTGTTTTGCACTTGCACCCAGCTGTTTGCTAGCGCCTAACGACATCTGCTATGACCTCCAGTGACTTGTGTTGTACTTAGTGTGGGTGGTGTTCAACTTGCGACCTTTTCACACGTTTACGTAAAATGGCAGATTTTCAGAGGTCTTTACTGGATTAGTTTTACCGAAATTTAGAAATTGATTTCAATAGAAGCCTAGGTAATATCCACAAAATACTGTGTTTCCAAAATATTAAATGAAAAATACGTAATAACGTCATAATCGCGTAAGAGTGGTTGTATGAAAAAAAAAAAAAATGTGTGTCAAATTGCATGCCATTAACCTATAAAAAAACACCGCTTTAAAAAGTTACAAAAACAAAACTAAAAACCTTAAACACACAACATCACAGCTAACACTCAAACCGATTAAAAGAAACTCCCACATTCATTCTGCAACACAAACAAAAGAACCTCGTACGTTCGTTCCTTGCAAAATGTTACATTCACTCACTCGTTCCGTCGCTCATTACCGTTTTCTGACGTCACATGACATTTTTTTTGACACTTATAAGCATTTATCATGCTTTATCTTGGGGGTATGTTCACAAACATCCGGCTACAGATTATGGAGTCGGATAAGAATGATTACGGCTGTGTAATGAGTTGTAACGATAGAATTTCTTGGCTGTCTTGCTGTCATAATTTTTTTCCGTGTGTCTTTTTTTAGGCATTTACCTCAAAAGGAAAAAAAACGGAACCCTTATAGGATCACTTTGTAGTCAGTCCGTCTGTCTGTCTGTCTATCAAAACCTTTTGTCCCGAGAACGCGTAGAGGTATCGAGTTAAAACTAAAAACTCGCTCGTTGTGTATTGAATGCTTAGATATTGGATGACCTACATCATAATAAATAATTTGAATAATCTGAAATAATATGTTTATTGCTCTTAACCCAGTCATCACCTACTCAATAATATGACAACTGCTTGCACCGACTCAGTTCCAAATCTGTGAGGTTTTTTACTTAAAAGACATTTTCAGACATCAATCATCATTTATGGTTTGACTATAATTACACGTTTATTGTATAGACTTCAAAATAAACTTTGACCTCTATGTTTGTTTCAGTGTTTCTTCTTAGGGTAGTTAGTGAGGATACACAGGCCTCGGGTATTTTTGTGTGTACGTTTGTAATGAATAAACTTAAAAACTACTGTGCTGATTTCAAAAATTCTTTCTCCATTGGAAAGCTACATTCACCTTGAGTAACATAGGCTATATTTATTGCCCGTGCAAAGACGGGACGAGCCACTAGTTTATAATAAACTAGTTGACTGGGCCTACTTCGAGTACTGCCTAACAGCCAATTTATGTATTATATCTTTCAACCGCAAGCGGTCTCAAAACGGTGAAGAAAAACATCGTGAGGAAACTGGCATGTCCTGGAACCAAAAATTCGAAGACACGCACAGGGCCTGCGTGGTGGATTACGGCCCATTCCCTCTCCTAGAGAGGAGGCTTGAGTCCCAACTGTGGAAACATTATAAGGCCGACTATACTATACTATAGTCAACCAATTGAGATGAAACAAAGCCTTATTTATTTATCAAGTTATGTACGATTTTAAAAATTATCTGAATAGACGTACTATTCAGATATTTTTTGCGCGTACAACTAAAAACTTTAACTGATGTATTATATGTATTATATATATATGATATAAATAGATTGTTCATCATCATCATCACTTCAGCCGACAGACGCCCACTGTTGAACATAGGCCTCCCCTAAGTGTCGCCACAATGATCGATCCTCTGTGTCTCGCATGCATCGGATTCCCGCAACCTTCACCAGGTCATCGGTCCGCCTTGTAGGAGGCCTTCCGCCGCTGCGTCTTACAGTAATAGATTGTTATGTAAATATATTTTTAATTGTTTACAATTGCATAGTAAACTGTCACTATAGTAGAAAGACAAATGTTCTGTGTCTTTCGTTAGTATAAATTCGTGTTCATTCTATTTGTTATCTAGCTCCTAAAATGTTAAACACGTCACAACATTACGTCACCCCAGGGATGTATTACTAGAATGATGATCCCACATAATGTCCATTATAATAACGTATTGTTTGTGATATAATCCACAGTAAAATGGGTACCTACAAGTTTTGTCGGAGTCAATGTAGTTTTGTTAAACACAACTCGAGTTGTTAAGCGAGTCAACTCGAGTTACCAAAAAGTCAACTCGGTCCATCGCTATTTTGTTTATTGCTAAATACAAATAATATCTATGACGTACTTAGTACATTTTAAATTTAATTTGTTAAAAAAAAATTGTATAATAATGTGGTGGTAAAATAAAAACAGCTTCATAATTCAATAGTTTCACGGAAAATATAATAGAAATAATGTGAGTTACGCCTATACATAGCAATTTTTATAGAAAAGTGTGAAATGTCAACCGGTACTGCTTATATTTGCCAGGCTTTAATTGTTATTGTTATAGAAAATAGTCCATTTTTAATTAAATGTAAGTATCAACATTTTCGTCATCAGGAGGCAGTAGAAGAAAATTTGTTATGTTTGGAATATAGAAACTAATTACCCTGGCAATAAGAGTACTAGCATAACCTATAGTGCAAACTGTCTACAAGGTGTAACGTTAAATGAGCAAAACCTGCAATTAGTTTGTTCAGAATAACGAGCAGAATCAATTAAACCACTTTTTAATATAGGTTATATTTTTTTAAAAAATCTTCATTAAAAACATTGACCTGTCTATTTATGAACAGGTCAAGCCATCACGTGCGCAAACCCGCTGAAATAGGTAATCAAACACAAATAGTTGTAATCCAACCAAATTTTCTCATACACGGGATAATAAAAGTTCTTATTTCAATGAAAGATATGAGTTTTAAACAAGCTAAAACTGCTCAACCATACATTTTTTTTGAATGTTTTTTTTTCTCACATAGTTAGATTTATTATTTATTTAAACTTTATGTACAGTAGTGGTACATAGGCGGACTTAATGCAACAAGGCATTCTCTCCCAGTCAACCTTTGGGTTAAAAAGACAACACTGTGGTAGGTTAGATCAATCGAATTAAAAATCATTAGGGATGTCTGAGGTTTTGCGCATTTAACGTTAATCGTTGTATAAGACACTCAATAATTTTTAAATTATGTACGTACCTAAAATCAAACAAACGCAAGACTGCTTTAAGAAAGGTTTATACTGCAGCTACTAAATATAATAAAAAACAACCCTCCTAACTCCTACAAAATCTCCATCATATTAAACGTAAGACGGCAACAAACAGCAATACATCTATCTACCGTACTAAATCATCGAAAGCGAGATATTTACATAACATACTAGCGTCATCCTGTATAAGGTACAGTTGGGCCCGCATCTACAGATCAAGGAAGACACAGAACAGACAGTTTTAGTCCCTCGCGCGTATAGAGGTATTATTATTACGTAAATAAGCGTTTCTTAGTAAAATCACCAAAGAAATAAATAAGAAAGAAATAAATAGATTTGTTTTTTTTTTCGCTTCAGCTTTGTTTATTTATATGTATGTATGTAAGTATTAAATACATACATACACTCTTTTCTTTAAGTTGCACCTGCCATGTTATGTTTCTGCACCACCCTGAGGTCGACTGGTAGATAATGCCTAAGGCATTAAGTCCGCCATTGTACAATTTTTGTACATAAAGCTATTTATATAAATAAATAAATAAGAATAAATTAAAAAAAAAATGTTTCTGGATTTTTCCAGGAAAAACAAAGATATACATAGGTCTTTATACATTGTCACTCAAGTTGTACAAATGTATGTACAAATCCGAGGGGAAGGTATACGTTTATAAAGTCACACATACCTCCACTGAAAAGGGAGAATGATCCAACCGTGAGGTATTGTGTTGTCACTTCTTGCCAATTACTAAGTAAGACATCGACCCCGTCATGTGATTTTAGAGGTCCCTAATAGGTACCTATGAATATACTAAAAACGAAAATACAATGTAAAGCTTCTGTGCGTTATAAATAATTATTTAATACCATATGAAGCACTTTATATTAAAATTTGTATACAATTATTTCCGGTTGGCGGCTTGACAGCCACCATACGCAAGTAATTTAGGCCCAACTTCACTCACATTAGAAAACATTTTTCTTTTCTTTCTATCAAATACGAACCTATAATATAATCTTTGCTAATACTCGTATTATAAAAGCGAAAGTGAGTTTGTTAGTTTGTTGGTAACGTCTTCATGCCTAAATAGCAAAACCGATTTTGATGAAACTTGGTATACGGATAGACCATGTCCTGGAATAGGACATAGGATACTTTTTATCCCGGAAGTATGTTCCCTTGGGATATTTCTTTACTATCGCGCGGGCGAAGCCGCTAGGAGCAGCTAGTAAACCTTAAAAATTATTATTATCTTGCCAGTTTGCAAGATAATAAGAACAATTGCACCAAGCAACTCTTTCAATATCACAATATTATAGGTAATTGAATTTCTAACGCTGCCAGCGCAACAGTTCCTTAGTCTATGGCGGGAGGTAATAAGGCGACACGTGTCAAAAAGTACCCCTGCTAGTCTATGGGCATACCATTTTTGTGCAGGTGTACCGGTCATGATATATAGTGTATATATAAATTGTGGCTTCGTGTAAGCGAATATTATTTATTGGTGCAGGAAATGATGAGGATTTGATCTAGATATGTCTGGTTTATTTTATTTTCTGGACTAGCAAATGTTTATTTTGAAAGTGTACATAGAGTATAGCAAACATATCGTTCGCTATACCGAGTGAGGTGAGGCCGCCTGCAGCGGTCGGCCTCCTCCTTTGCTAGCATTACTGCTTCGCAGAATGAGGCGACCGCCTGCCACTCCTCCTCGCTCCGGACCATGGCCTGAAACAAGGCCCGGCGCGAGAGGTCTCCGCCGCTGATCGCCCCGGATACGGTTGCCTTGATTCGCATGGCGATCCCCGACCCCCGGAGGTGCGGGTTTGCGGACGGTGAGCAATGGGTAGCTCGCCGTCCGACCGTCCGGTTAAGACCGAGTCACCGGCCGTAGTATTCTACGCGCACTTCAAGGAGTTGTCAGGAAAACCGGTATTGTCCCAGACGATGCTCGCTAAAGGCACGGGGAATTTCGGAAAGGATACCCTGATCCTAGAACGCAAAGGGTAACTGAATACACTGGTGTGGTTTTAGTCTGTAAAAATCCGATACGCCCTCGCGCTCCACCCTAGAGCGAGAGAGTCATTGAATACTTTGCCGTTTAAAAGAACAAAAGTGAAAACACCTTGCTTCTTTACCTTCTCCTACAACTTTATTTTTAAATACGTGGATAGACTAAAAGTGCTCTGACATTTTAAAAATCGATAAAAAATGTACTGGCCGCTTTATAAATGGACATAACAATTCATTACCATCGGATTTCGGTAATATATAACTTACCTCGAAAGTGCTAATGTAGAGACCAGACTGGAACTTGTTCACTTCATCTCGAACTGTAGTAGCCTGGTCGCTGTTCTTTTTTCGATACTTATACAAGGTGTAACGTTAAATGCGCAAAACCTGAAATTAGTTTGTTCAGAATAACGAGCAGAATCAATTAAACCACTTTTTAATATAGGCTACATTTTTCAAAAAAATCTTGATTAAAAACTTCGACCTGTCTATTTATGAATAGGTCAAGCCGTCACGTGCGCAAACCCGCTGAAATGCGTAAACAAACACAAATAGTTGTAATCTAATCAAATTTTCTCATACACGGGATAATAAAAGTTCTTATTTCAATGCAGATATGAATTTTAGACCATCTAAAACTGCTCATAAAACCTAAAAATTTTTTTATGATTTTTTTCTCACGCAATTAGGTTGAGTTAAAAATCATTTTGGGTGTCGTGAGGTTTTGCGCATTTAACGTTACACGTTGTATAGTTTTAATTAGTAAGGTATTTTTATTTTTCTTGTACTATCAAGTTTAATTCGTGCTACTAAATTCCCAAATAAATAAATTAGATTTACAAAAAAATTATGTTTAATCAAGGATTGATACTAGTATTAATTAATAAAAAAAATTAGGCAAGGACCATAGTCTTAACACAGTTCCTGGTAACTAGTCCCTTATAGACTCCAAAAATCATAGCACTATTTTTTTGTTTTCCATATGTCGCTACACTATTTCACTGATCGGTGATGGTTATCCTTGGATGCACTAGCATAGTGAGTAAAGGGATAAATCGTCGGTTAGTATCACGTTTTATTAAAATTGGCATTTTTTTTAGTCCACTGTAGGCTGGGGCTTGCGGACGGCAAGCAATGGGTAGCTCGCTGTCCGCCCGTCCTTTTTTTTTATTGTTGATAGGTTTGCGCTTGACCGCTATCTCATCTGATGGAAAACGACGATGCGGTCGACGTTGGAACGCGCTTACCTAGAAGAAACCTATTCACTCTCGACTTAAAGATTCCCGGGTTGTAGCTATCAGGAAACACAGACTCCGACAAGGAATTTCACTCCTTAGCTGCACGTACATGAATGTGTTTCCGAAACGTTTTGTGCGTGTAGGTGGGATGTCCACCATGTACCGGTGGCGCATCGCCGTACGTCTGTTAGTCCGATGATGGTCCTGTAACCGTTCGAACCGAGCCCAAGACGTCGAAGGCGCGTATTGTACCACGCGCGCCTCAAAGAGTTGTCAGCAAAGCGTAGAGCCCAGCAGGGTTGAAGCCCACTGGGGCCGAGTGTCTGCTACTGAAAGGAAGACTCGGCCCTGGTATGAAAGGAAACGAAGGAATAAGACTTGGGTTTTTAAAAGTAAGCAAAAGTCTGACACACCCTCCCGCAACGCCCAAGACCGAGGTATGTCATTGGATGATTTTTCCACCGAAAAAAAAAAAATTATTCTTAGTGTTTAGAGTCCTCCTCAGAAACGCTTTCGTATTCTCAAATGATATCTATGCATCAACCAATACTAAAAATGTTCACTTTTACAATAACATACTAAATGAATAGAATACGAGTATACACTGGTGGTTCATATACTTTCCCTGAATAACACTCAAGACTAGAAATAGTAAGGTATTGAGAAACTGCGAACACATGCCGATAATTGCCGAAGTGAACTACCTACACGGAGCAACAACTTTTATACCGCTCCGGAACACCTCCAGGAAATTTTAAACTCTAACCCAACGTGCTAGAGTTGGAAATGGCATGTGGACTGTACCTTCAAATAGTTATAAGCTGAGTATAATAGTTGTATTGCTGTATATACAGAAATATGGGTGGGGTCCCACTGATGGCGACAGTAATTATGGTAAACTTGCTTTTAAATTCGAATTTGTGTTTTGTTTGAGGACGGTTTTGTGGATGTGTTTTCTTTGTTTTTATAGTTTAATGGGTCCTCGCGTTTGTAGCATTTTAGAATTATATTGTAGTGAGTAACGTAGCAATCTCTGTAAATAGTTGTTTAGTGAATTTACTAACTTATATTGTTAATTAGCAATTAGCTGTATGAAATAGCTACAAAATGGCAAAAAGTTTTTTTAAGATGGGTATACATCTAATGACTTCTCCCACACTAGAGCAGTACGGAAGGGTATTGACTTTAACTACTAAAACCACATCAGTATTCTTTCTTGTGTTTCAGGACTACGAATTTCCTTTTTAAAAGTTAACCCATGGCCCCAGAAAGCAAAGTAATATAACAATCAGTAAAATATTAAATTCTCACTAAAATTTGTACCTATACTTCATTTGTTTAGGTAGTTAACTAAATGTAAACAATCTTTACATTTTTTTACCTAAAAATATCTAAAAAAAAATGGTATCTAAAAATGTTTACTATTATGTATTTACCTAAACCGATGTTAGGTAATTACTTTGTATGTCTTTTATACGATTTGTTATAAATAAAAAACATATCAAGATTCTTACGTTTAGTTAACTACCTAAACAGATGGAATATATAACCTTAGGCCCAGGGTAAGGTTCGCAACATCAGAAATGAATAAACTTATTTTATGTGTATTTGGTGATAACGAACTGTAAACTAACGTTTTTTGGATCGTCATAAATTTTGTGGCCCTGTTTGTGACTGTGATTTTAGCTATGATAGTAAAAAAATTGCCAGTTTCTGGGATCACTACGTCTTTTAACTGTACAGACATGAATTCTCATGATATTTAGTATTAAAAAAACCCCCTCCCGGTCCTTGCGTCGTATTCCTCATTGCTGAGGGTCGTGACCTCCCTGCTTCATCACTTTAACCATTATGATCTCTTTACATCTGTTTCTGTCTCTGGCGATGTGAAGGGCATTGTACATCGTAGAGTCAAGAGCGGTGCGGATCTGGTCGGACCAACGCATAGGGCTGCGCCTACGGTTTCTTTAATTAAAAAATAATAAACTCGTTTTTATTCCGATGTTATAGTAAACTGCATGGATTTATAGTATTAAAAATAAATAAAAATTTACACGACACCAGCGACAGTCTCGATGGGTGGCTTTTCACTTTTCTGATACTAATAATCCCAAATCCCTCTTGTATGTTCAGCAATGGTTTGAGTATATTATTCAAAGAGGAAAACTTAGTTGCTCATCGTACTCTTCTTTCCTACGTTGCTCTTCTACTCCTCAAGTCATTACAGTGGATTCTTTGATGTAGTTACACAACCCTTCAAATAAAGCCACTCAGAGTTCAGATACACAAAAGTTTTCCAAACAAAAAGCAAAAATCATCCAATGACAACGGTTGGTGAAGGCACTGGATTATATGGTCGAATAAAATAACATACATAGTTTGAGTATCTCTCAGACAAAACAGGATAGATAGGCTCTCGAACATCATTGACAACGGCAGTTTGGCTTGAGTGGCTCAAGATGTAAGTGTGATGTGCTAACTCAGAGCAGTCGACGCTAGGCACCTGGTCTGCAGCCAAGAGGACGCAGAGTACGTGTTATAGGAGATACTTCCTCAGCATGGAACCCTCAAATAAGAATGATAACTAACACCCTAATATTCATCATCAGCCTTTTTAATGTTCCCACTGCTGGGACTGAGGCCTCCTCTCTAGGAGAGGGAATGGGCCGTAATCCACCACGCGGGCCCAGTGCGGGTTGGTGGATGTCACATGTCTTCGAATTTTTGGTTCTAGGACATACCGGTTTCCTCACGATGTTTTCCTTCACCGTTTTGAGAGCAGTGGTGATGAAATAAATTACACAAAGTAATACGCTTGGCTGGAATCGAACCCGCGACCTACAACTCGTAAGTCAGGGCCATTACCACTTGGCCACCACTGCTCTCATTATAATACCCTAATATTATTTTTTATTATTTTTATCTCGCTTGCATTAGGACCACACCCTAAAGCAAGCGCTTAAGTAGTGTTTCTTAGAATTAGCTTTTGTAAAGTTGAACACCAAAAAGTTGTTTTCAAAAGTTTTTACAGTCTTTTCATCTTTTACATTTTTATGATTTTAGTTTTAAAGCAGTCTCTATCAAGAAAGCACGTTCTACAAACCCATTCGAATCTTTGGATCGCTGATTACGATTTCAAGAAAGATCTTAGAATTTTCAGAATAAAATTGATGTAATTTAACATAACCAATGCTTAAATTAGACTTATAATTTGACAATTTTCTTATAAATGTAACGGAAAAAATAGCTAGAGTCAGTTGAAAACTGAAAGGTACCTACGTAAGACCAATTTTTTCGACGCATTAGAAGGGCAGGCCGGCCTCACAAAGTCATTTCCTTCAAAGAATATTAATATATACCTATAGAAAAAATTATACTTTCCGCTGTGTCTGGAAAAATCTTTTTCACAAAAAGCTCCGTAGACCGTTCACTATGAAACCGATAGATAAGGACCGTACAGAGTTCGGGATTAACACCCTTAAGATGTAGTGGCGATCCCTACCAGCCATCACTTACACTGGAACATGTTTAGAACTGAATAAAGCCTTTGAAAAATATACCTATTGAAGTAACAAACCATTGATCCGATATTTGAATAGCGTTGGACTCTTTTAAACCCAAAAAATATGTTCATATTTATTCAGGCATACTGCTTTCGAAATCTTACACAATAAGCTTTCGGTACAAAGTTAACCCGAAAGGTTATTTAGAATATACATTTCCTGAAGAAGTCCAATTTCAATGCGCTTAATTTGGTGCTTAAAGTTCGCGTTACGTTGCCTCAGAGCGGGTGTAAATTTACATGGGACACTTTCATTACGGTTGTAAGTCTCCGATGTAATTTACCAGTTGGACGATTCGATCGACCGTTTACGCCTTTAAAAGTAAAGGCAGACATATTTCTTGACTGCGTTTATAATCCCTCGCTGGCAACACTAGTCCGCTAACGAAGTTAGTTCTAAGGTAAAGTTTTAATTGCTCTCTGGCAAATCTCAGTTTATCTTTTCGCGGTCTCTAGGAAACAGCTTTGTTGACTATAAATTCAATTTGAGCGAGGCGGAAAAGATTACCGCTTTATTTATGGAAAGGGACAGGATTGAAGAACAATTCTTGAAATAGTTTAGAGTGTAACTGTTGTGAAGCACGCTAGGTGCTTATGTAATGTACAAGAAGCAGTTGGCATACATACACATCAAATAACGTCTACCGATCTAGGATAGAGCGAGAGGGCGAGCCAGTTTTTTACTGACTGAAACTTTCCTGTGTCCTTCGATTACCCTTTCCGACTCGGTAACTCTTTTAAAAATTCCCGTAGCCCTGACCCAGCTACTGGACCCTTACGATTTGGCTGACCTCTTTTTACGAACACTACACACTGTCGACGACTTGAACCTGGCTATAACCAAACGGACAGACGACGGACTACCCATTGCTCATCGTTCGAAAACCCACGTCAACGGTGGCTATGATTCACCCTGTGGCTCGACGCCTGGAGCATCTCCTTTTTTTTTACGGTGGGCAAAAATCATCTTATGACAACCCCCGCTCTTGGGTGGAGAGGGAGATAGTGTCAGATTCTTACTGACTAAAAACCCAACCCTTTTCCTTCTAGCCTCTTCATACCGGGGCCCGAGCTTCTTTTCGGATAACCCTGGCCCCAGTAGGCTTCGACCCAGCTGGGCCCCTCCAGCTGCTGACAACTCCTTGAGGCGCGCAAGAACAGTGCGCGCCGTTGACGTTGGGGCATCTCCCTTGAGGCACCTTAGTTGTCAAGTGGAAACTGTCACAAGCACCTTACTTTCAATCTCATGAAAGGTAAGATGGAAAATTTCGTTTAATAATTTAAGGCCAGGACAGCCCTTAAACGTCGTCTGGAAATTTTATCACCTGAGAGTCACGTAGGCGACCCGCGCCGTGTCTTGAGCGGGCCTAATGAATTCTTACCTTGTTTACAATAAACCAAAAAGCTTTTATGATGCTCATTCATTAAAGGAATCTGTGGATTATGCGTGAAGCCGTGCTAAGAACGTGACTTTTAAGATTTTCAACAAATTGATTCTGGTGTGCTTCGATAATACCTTACAAGCTAAGGGTTATAACAGGTTTATGCGTGCGGCAATGTTATACCGGTGTTTACACGCGTTCCGATAAGTCTTGTTGTTAACGTATGCAAATTTATATTTAGTGCCCGTAAATTTTTTTTAACAAGCATTTTTAAGTTCGCGTTTACATACTCGGAACTAATGATTTTTTAAGGTTCATTACCTAAGTCAGCAAAAACGGAACCATTATAGAATCACCTTATTGTCCGTCCATCAAGATCTTTTTTCTCAAGAACGGTATGAAGTTGAGATAGGGTCGTTTCCAGAGTCAAAACAACTACTTTTTTTTTTCATCCACCATCTCGCACAGAGCCCTCGTGGTGAATTATGGTCACAGTGGGATCCTGGAGTCTCAGCTATGTGAACACTATATAACGGCCCATCCATCTTCCTGCCCTTGGCCCGTGTTATTTGGGGTCAGCGCAACACGTTTTTCTTTTTTCCATATTGTCTTGTCATCCGACACACTATCACTAATATCCCTTATCTTCCATATTCACTCATCACACAATACATCTATCATTTTATTAGTCTCCCTCTTCCTCTCCATTAATGCACTTTTTTGCTTATAGACACTTCATAACAGCTAGCATAGCATAGCATACTCGGCCTTATAATGTTCCCATTGCTGAGAGAGGGAACAGCTATTTAATAATAATAAATAATAATACCATATAGGCCAACAATAGAGCCGTACAGGTTGCCAAATATTGGTCAGAAAAAAGTATATTTTGTGAGCATCGACACGAAAAGAAGAAGATTACACACTCACAACACACAATACATATACACAAGCTAATGAGTATCTCATAACATAAAAAAACATACATGTCATAGTAGAACTATCACAGTGTACAAAAAAGGATCCATTGTTTCATTGTAACATATTTCATAATAAAATAAGATACATTCAGCCTGCAGATGTACAGTATTGGGCTGGGTGTTCGCCGGGTGATCGCCGGGTGGCCGACGGGTGGACGACGGGCGGTCGCCGGAGGGCTACCGTCGGCCACTGTCAAGAGAGACCTTATCTAAACTCCCGCCGAGTAACCGCGAGCTATGCATGGGTAGAGGCGGTATGCATAGTATAATCAGCCTTTTTAATGTTCCCACTGTATTGCTAGGACTCAGGCATCCTCTTTAGGAAAAGAAATGGGTCGAAATCTATCATGCGAGCTCAGTGGGTGGTAGTGGATAAGGTGGCAAGACGGCATCGCTAATACCGTTCAATTTTTAGATACGACTAACAATGAAGACACGATGGAAGTCTGTTCCGTTTGGGCGGAGTACCACCATATCTTCGTGTAGGCGATCGACGTTAGCGACCTTTCGTGTTCAGCCATATTACTGAGTAAAAAAAAAATAGAAGCAATCACCTACTCCTGCGGAGTAGTAATGCGAGTGAAGAAGGTGGTGGAAAGAGTGAGGGAGAGGACATCCTTTCGGCCCAGCCATCGCCGCAAGCATTGAGCATCAAAAGTTACAGAAAGATGCCCAGTCACCAGAGGCAGGGGCCTGCTGACTGCGAGTAATGGGTAGTTAATCGTCCGCTAAAGACCAAGTTGGAATAGACAGCACGTTGTTTTCCACTCGCTTCAACGAGATGTTAGCAAAATGGACGAGGCCCACTAAAGCCAATATTGTGCTAGGGGGTTGTTAAAAAAGTTTCTGTGGTCCTGAAACTTGAAGTCGCAGAACCAGAGTATGTTCTGCGAGTTTCTTGCCGGGCGTGAACGGCGAGCATTTGGTAGCTCACCGGCTTACAATGAGCAAGCTCGGGTGATCGGCGCGTGGCTCAAAAAATCAGCAAGATGGGACGGGGCACACAAAAAAAAAAAACCTTAGTTCTAAACAAAACTGATTTATTAATCGATAGACAAAAAAAATTAAGAAGCATTTTTTTATTTAAATCGGTTAAATGAATGTCAAAAAAGCAGATATTAAATTCTTCCGTAACACCCAAAAGCTCTTTGTTTTACACGAATAAATAAATCCGGAATACATTAAAATTGTGCCGTGCATCCTACATTATTCATGGCTCCGGGTTATACTGCTGACTCGAAACGGCTAAGTAAGAGCTTGCTGAATAAAATGTTAAGTACAATTACCTGGTCAAGCATCCATACAGTTTATGTCGAGTGACGTCTCAGTAGACTGAATGATTTAATTTATTTTGTATTCATAAATTGTATCAGACGATGAAATTCTTCTGTATTCGTATATCGGTAGGCCCTTTTAGGTATCTACGGAATTTCATTTATTTGCGATCTGCAAATTTTATTTTAGGGTTTTAACATTAAGAAGCTCGAGCCCCGGTATGAAGGCTAGAAGGAACGGGGTGAGATTTTTTCGAGCCCTGGTATAAAAGCTAGATGGAACGGGGTGGGGTTTTTTCGAGCCCTGGTATGAAGACTAGAAGGAAAAAAGTTAAGCAAGCTTGATGAAGCTTCCTTTGGAGATACCTATTTTAAGCTCCTTGCACGACAAACGAATGGCTCATTGTGTTGTAACACAGGTTTCCAAGTTACAGAAAATCAGAAGAGGAACAAAAAAATTTTTTTTTTTTTTTGTCAAAAAAAGTTACGGGGTCTTATAAGCCCCTTACCACCGTAATTACAGTTTTCAAACGAGGTCTTAAAGGCCTCGTACCACAGGCATGGAAATAATACAAAAATTAGTGCGTTGTCAACGTGTTATCAGAGGAGCCAAATAAAAAAAAAAACATAAAAATTATGCCCTCCTTAAGTTATTTTTAACCATAAGCTTTCTTTAATATCTTAATTGCAATCTCTATTTCCGACTCGCTTAAAATCGTCCTGCGGGGGTTTTGCAAAGATCAAAGGCGAACGGCAGGCTTGTATGGGCGTTTCGTACCGCTAATAAAACTCGTGTTTTGGGATATTTTTGGTTTTAATTAGTAGATAAAATGATAAAGAAGCTCTGTTTAAAATCTAAGATTTGTAAAAGTTGGGACATAAAAGTTATAACCAGTTTTATTTTTTTAAGGTTATGTACTGAGGTACTAATTTAGATTGTTATTTGTAGTTACATAAACATTGTTTTAATGATTTAGTAAATGTTCTAGATTACTTGTCGTTGTTTTAGTGTTTTACTTACCCTGAAATAGGTAGATTGAGATGAGGGTTGTTTCTACATACTTAGTGGGAACGTCTGTCCAGCCGCAGATTGTAACAGTTTGATAATAATTTCCCCTATATTTATTATACTCTTTGTTGATAATGATGAAGTTCTGATTGGTTTTTGAGTGTAGGTAGGTACTTAAGTAAAAAAAATATTTTGATTTTGTATGTACATTTATTCATTAATTCTTAATACAACTTCATCTAAGAAGGGGGCAGGTCGGGTAATACCCTCATGGCGAGCATAGCTCAAATACCAAATATTACTCATCACATGAGAACAGCATCCCACTGTCCTTAACCCTACAATGCAATTGCAACAATAACTTAGGATTGCTTCCCGACCGTTCATATTAAACTGGAATGATCAACATCCACATGATAAGGTGAAGGGGGTTGAATGTCTTCAACTATTGGGGCAATCCTTGTTCTTCTAGCTCTCAGTCAACATGGCACACAAGCTTGATCTTCAGGATGAAGCTAAAACATAAAATAAAAAAAGGTTGCATTCAAACATGCATGGTAATAGAGGAAAATAATTTATATTATTTAATTTCTTAGTTTAAATCAAATAAATACATTAATGGTAGTCATAGAAGGTACATGTTTTTATACCTCTCGTGGTTGGATCCAAGTAGAAACTACATGAGCCAATTTCTTGTTCTTCATTTGCCCCTTCAATTAAAATCCTGCGTCAACTAATTCTCAGTATGGATTGTCCGCGCACCACACAAACACTTTGATGGCCAACTCATCTTCTTGGTAACTTTCAATTGAATGAGAAGCTAGCTCCCAACATGCATGGCAAACATGGTCAGCAGGTGTTATCTGGCAAAATAATAAAGTATTATTGAATTGGACCCGTGCCATTCTGTCAGTCTGGTTATGTTGTGAGTGACTGGCAGCACAGTATGATTAGAGGTTTCGAGCAGCCTCGTTCGGTTGAAACACCGCCGTGTAATCAAGGAGGCGGACGGCGGCGACGACCTCTCGCATTGTGCCCTGATTCACGCCATGGTCCGGAGTGAGAGGGACTGGTATGCGATCGCCTCCTTCGGCAAAGCAGTAATACTAAAAAACGGGACGGCCATAAGAATGAGGGAACGATTATCCTAACGCCCCAGCCGCCGCAAAGGGACCAGTGAGGAGAGTTCCTCAGTGGCCTACTCTGATGCAGAATGTTATTCGCAAACAATATACATCTCTAGGATATGTCCACAGTCGGATAGTGTTGATGACACCTTCGCCCTCATCGGACAACGCATGCCTTCTTATTTGAGACAACCGAATGTTGCAATTAATGCATTGCAAACTCGACATGTTAATAGGGCACGTATAAACACACAGCACAGTTAATAAAGCGTTCTTTCGCGTAACTATAACCAAGATATAGAGTACGGAGGAGCAGGTGCTTAACTCAACGTAAAAATAGCCAGATAATTCACTATATTGCTCAGATGCAGTCAGAAACCACAATCAAAACAACAGCAAAGAACTGAACTGAAACTTCAATCAAAGCAATTGTCAATAATGACAGATGCACAAATGCAGCTGTCAATAAATAATTGCCATATGACTAAAAAAGACATTACCTAAATGTCGAAACGTTTCTTTCGTTAAATAATTAATTATTATGCAACAATTGTGCATGCTTATGTATAATACGTAAGTGTTTAATTATTTTTCTTGTTATTCCCAATACTAAATGATTATTTATCATACCGATATTTGTGTTATTTTACAATGGCAACTTCTGAAAACATAACTGCGTTAAGTTATGATTTTATTACGTTTAATTATTCAAATCTTTTTATTGATATTTCTGAATAATCCGGAGTTCTAAAAATATAACAATTATATGAAAATAAATGGCTTAGGTGCCTTAATAAGTGGTATAAATTCTATTACAAAACAACAAAAAAAGTTTGCGGTACGAGATCTGCCATTCACCTTTAATTACCGTTTCACCTTCAACCAGCTTTTACTTCAATTTATCCACATTGAATGGAAAATATTGTTTTTTATACTTCGTTTTAAGCTTGTTTTAATTACGCTATAATTGCTCGATTCTTTTCAAGTGCTTCGTCTAACTAGAGTGCCTGTTTGTACAGGAAATTTTTAACATTGACTGATATAAATAAACTATAATAATTACGTAACATCTGTTGTTTGAAACCCTAACGAAACATATCATTCAATTTAAACAATAAACTCAATTACTTTCAGAAATTAATTGCATTGTTTTCGAAAATAAATCTCATGCACGAAACAGTTAATCTCAAAAAAACTCATCGATTCTCCCAATAAAATAGTGATGGGACACGCGACCGCAGACCGTGACAGAGCCCACTTAATTTAGTGACAGTACGCGCTGTAAACACGGGCATACTATGTAATTTTGTTTTACTCTCAACCGCTGATAAATTGGGTGCGGAGGAAGCGCGGCCGCGGCGTACAGGCGACCAATATTTTTCATTACTATGCTAATTTCATTGTCCCAATAAACGCGACGCCCCCACTCACCCGCAAAGAGGTTAGCTGTTTCACGAGCATTTTTACTGTGTCCACTGAAAAATTTGAATTCGCTTTCCAAAAGGTCGGGCTGGGTTAATTTGAAATGCAACTGGGCATTTTTAGTTTTTCGCCGCGCCGACGCCGCTTGCTTTTAAATGGCGGGCAATAAAATTGTGTATTAGTGCCTTTATTTAAGCTTTTCACGATTCGATAGTTAGAATAATAAAATTTTCAAATTATATTTTTGTTTGAGAGTTTTACGCTCGTTGAGCTCTCGTTAGTGTAGTTTTCATGTGTGTAATTTATTTGGTTCGCTTGTTAAACTTTACGAGGCGTTGTGTTATTTAATGGCATCAACGGCACCATATGATTACCCTATCGATGTATTCTTCATGAGTTTCGCTTCATACAGACGCTGCCTATATAAACAGTGCGAACAATGAATGTCTATATAGTTTGGATCGTTTTTCCTTTGAAGTGTTCTAGATTTAAGTTTACTGAATATATTTTTTATTTATTCTATTTGTTTCTAAAATTCATTATGTCAATATCATGCATGCCTGTAATTTGCGTGGTTACTGAAATGCCGATATTAGATTTAGGTTTATTTGATTTGTAAGTGATAGTGCTGTTGGTGTGCATACATAAACGGCTATTTGTAGCAGCTTGAAATGCAAGTTACATCTACAAATTCATGGAGCATGGTCGGACAATCAGTTTAAACGAGGGTCATAATACCAGTAGTGCGGTATTATCGCGCACACAATCGCCTGAAATGATTCAATAGATCAGTGTCGTGTGTAGGAGGTGTGGAGTGGCGCATTCGGCAGTGGGGTCACGTAGCGCCCGAGAGGTCTGGACCCCGAGCTATGCGCCCTGAAACACGTGTCATATTGCCCTTCCTTGGACGACAATGCTTAATTCAATAGCCATTGAAATTTTCCGACATGGACCGTTGTGTTTGTCCCGGAATCTTATCAGCTTATTGGGTATACCGGTCCTTTTATTTGTACTGCAATAAAAATATATAAGTTACAAATTGCGTTATGTTTCCAAGAAAATATTCTTGGCCGTTTTTGTAACTATCTAGGATGCTTAGTAGCCAGAGATCTATTTCCAGATTATTATCTAGGATTTATCAAATGTTCGTGGAAGTGGATAATATAGACTTGATAATACCATCTCAAAAATCTCGGAATTATAACAAACATAACAATTAATTTCCAAGATTTAAGGTTAATTTAGTTCCAATAAATTATTATATTGAAGAATCTTATTCTGTTTCAGAGTTGCGTACTGTAACTGTTAGATTAAAACAAAGTTCTTTAATTTAACTGTTTTTAAACGGAACTCTGAAAACAAAATTCACTAGCTTTTGCCCGCAGCTTCGCCCGCGTAGGTACATAAAATATAGTCTATGTCACTCAGGAATAAAGCAGCTTTATATCGGTGAAAAAAAAATTGCAATTGGACCAGAACTTTCAAAGACTACCAACAGGAGGGGCCCAGCTGGGTCGAAGCCTACTGGGGCCAGGGTTATCCGAAAGGAAGCTCGAGCCCCGGTATGAAGAGGCTAGAAGGAACCGGGTGGGTTTTTAGTCAGTAAGAGTCTGACACTATCTCCCGCTCCACCCAAGAGCGGGGGTTGTCATTAGATGATTTTTGCCCACCGTAAAAAAAACCTCCTTCAAACAAAAAAAAACAAAACTATACCTTTTTATAATATTAGTGTAGATAAAAAAAAATGAATCCACAAAAATGTTTTATACAGGATGCCTTTGTTATGTTATCCTACTGTTGATAGCTATAGTGACAAAATACAAAACAATAATCCCTAACGCATAAGCAAAACCCATAATAATCAACGGCACAGTAAAATAAAACCAGTTCGGTTCAATTTTTATGGACAAATATATTTTCAATTCAACAGTACAATTTTGTTTGGCAAAAAACAGCGGAACTAACACAGCTGAACGGTCACTGGTGTATTTTGCAACCGACCATTTTAATTTTTAGTGTTCACTTGAGTATTTCTAATACTTGTATACTAAAAACTGAATTTCGTTTTGCTTTTTTTCTTTGTAGATACAATTATTTTTGTGGTTAACAACGATTTTTTTTATGCTGAACCACGATCGTGTTTATAGTTTTAAAATAGCATGCACATTTTCTAAAGATACATTTTTATCCTATTGTTTTTGGAATCATACCGCGGTAAAAAAGGTTAAACCTCTGGAAACCGTTAAATATAAAAGAAAACTCGAAAATAACATTATTTTATTAAAATTTACTTTATGAGCGCCTGCCGGGCAAAAATTACCCTAACCCTAACTTACGATTATAAACGTTAAGTCGATGATATCATGTCACGGAAATATTTTAACGTTAATTCATGAATCCCCAAGCGACCACCGGTGGCCGCGCATCTATTGTCTTACTATTGTGTCTCTAATTGACGGTATCTGAAGGGTTAAAAATCGAAAATCAAAAACAAAAATCGTGAATAGATCTTGAATTTTTTTTATAGATATACAGCAGCTATTACGGGACCGCCTAAACCTAGACAGACCCAGGCGGTGTTCATTCAAAATACTCAGTGACTACAACCGGCTCTTAAAAGTCTAAAAATAGTCTTAACAAAGATTTTAAGTCTATATTTTTATAAAGAACTCATAATATTCTCAAAGAACTAAAGAACTCATTATAATTTTGTTTATTCGTATGTATTTATATAAGTATTTATTTATAAAAGTTTTATTTATATTATTGTATATTTATTTTGGTTTTAGTTTTTTTATTAGTTTGTTTGTCTTTATGTTGCACCTACCATGTTTTATTTCTGCACCACCCTAAGGTCGACTGGTAGAAAATGCCTAAGGCATTAAGTCCGCCTTTGTACTGTAATAGTGCATAAAGTTTTAATAAATAAATAATAAATAAATAAATAATAACACGTGAGTCTATTAGGAACTGTGAAGATTAGGGACGCGGGCTTCAGGTCTATACTACCAGGACTTATAGTGTATAAATAAGAACTCTACACACATAAGCCAACTACGAGCCTGTTAGGGCTGTTTAAAATAGTGACCGTGGCCCAAGAAAGCAAAGGATAACTGAAGGCTGCAGGCAGGTTTTAGTCAGTAGAATTCTGACACGGACTCGTTCCGAGAGAAGTTACTTGTTTATTTCCCATCACAAAAAAGACAGTATTTCAATAAAAGTTATATTATTGGACACCGCTGTTATGTGGTCTACCAAAAACTTACGCACTTAAACAACTCAATTTATTTCGTATCAAGAATACAATAACTTTATTGTACACCAAAATAGTAGCAACTTCACAGAAACTTAAATTTATAGGTCAGTGGAAATTTTATTCTACTAGTATCCAAATATGACGTGACGAGTGACCGGACAGAATGGAAGAAAAAAACGTGTTGCGCTGACCCCAAATAAAACGGGATAAGGGCAGGAAGATGATGAGTATCCAAATATAAAACCAGCAATCAACAAGACTTCCTTACATATCACAGTATCCATATAACTAATAAATTATGTAAAAAAACATAACTTGCTAAATAAATAATTTAAATTAAAAAAGAAAACAAATAATATATTCATTTTAGATTTTTATTTAAGTATTTAGTAATTATTTAATTTGTAATAAAAATAAATCTAAAGTTTGATGGCATTTTACGCATAAAGAATTAATATTATAATATTTTAGGGTCACTCCGAGGCGAACAGGTTAGTTTCAAAACTCAGGCAGGAGCGAAGCAGAGCCGAGCTCTTGCCTTAGCCAACGTGGTATTTTTTTTAACCAACGAGAAGTTCAAGCCTCGTGTTTGTGGGTTCTGTCGACCTAAAAGTTAATAAAGTGTTTTGCTCACTGTCTTCCGTGTCTTAACGATGTAGAATAGGTTAATATGCGGATTAACTAGGTAAAGAGGAGATATCTACTAATTTAAATCAAATTTCATACATTAACGGATTATACCCGGTAATGTGCAGATTACCTATAGTTAATGTGAATATTAACGTACCTACTTATTCCGTATACTTTAGCTTTCATTTTAAACAATCGAGTCGTCGGTTTAAACCAGTCGTAGATTTAAATTTAAAAGTATTCTAAACCGTGTGCTAGTTGAAAAACACATTTGTTATACAGTAGAACTGAGGACCGACGTGTTTTGGCCCATATACTACGATATCTCGAGTTAAAAACTGCATGTATCAAGTTCTTGTTTGTGTAAAAAAAAAAATAATACACCAATAATTTTTGTTAAATATCTACAAGTACTTAAAGGGCTTATTAGAAAAGGTTTTATTTTATTATTTAAATAAAGTCTCAATAATGAAAAAGAAAGAAATCCGAAATTATCACTCAATTTATGGAAATATTGTACAGGCTATTGATTATGAATTAAACACATTGGAAAAACACTGCGCGTAATATTTTCTAGTAGCAATTGTTATGAGTGGTTCATTCAATTATGAATTTAGTAATTTGACTTTCGTGGACATTTATGGGATTTCATTATTTTTTTTGATTTTGACTTCACAAATATAATCAGTAACGGTACAGATAGAGCCCCTTTTTTTTTAAATGTTGATTATATAAAAATAGCGGTGTAGAGAATAAATTGGATTTTATTTGGAACAGGAATGGGGTGAGAGATGAATAGTTTCGTTGAAACAAAACATGTAGTCTCACGTATACAAGACACCCAGATTAGGAACAACAATCTGTAGACCAACAAATATTGGTTCTGTATAGTAAATGGCGCATAACGCAACGCAACAGCCAATCTCTCAACCACTCCACCTCAAACTGTTCCCCAATCACAAGAAACTATAAACAGACTTAACCCTTCAGATACCGTCAATTAGAAACACAATAGTAAGACAATAGATGCGCGGCCACCGGTGGTCGCTTGGGGATTCATGAATGAAAAATCAATTTCACAAACCAATTTTTTACCACCTGAACCGAACCGTACACCCGCTTCCACGCGTTGATCAGTCTTCAAATCCTCCGCAAGTGTTTTCGTCTCAAAGCAGAATATTAGAAAAGTTTTTCGATCCCCTGAATAGTGCCTAGTACGTGAGACAGAAATATTGCACTGAAGCCACGGATAATCTGCTGGAAGCGAGCCAGTTCACAATATGTAAGCGTAGTTTTCAATAGAGCCGTTTAGATATCTGCTGTTGGAGCTAGGCGACAATTAAGTGAGAATCCATGCTATGATTACCAGTATTATCGCGGTATCAGTAGTCAGGGAGCTGGGGATGAAATTGGTTATCTGATTAGGTGGCCATTGTTGGGGCAGCAATTGAATGTTGGTGTTTTGTGAGGTTATCGTAACTTGACCGCAATAATCGACCAGCAATCTGTACCTGTTTATAATAGAGGAGTTTTGTAGAAGAAAAATAAACGCAAATGTTGCATTTAAAAAAATAAAGAAACAACTAATTAAGTTTTGCTCCCCAATTTCGAAAGGACATTACATCGATGTTTTTTTTTTCTAACAAAGAGATATTAAAAGACCGGTATTAAAATTAACTGCTGTCTATGACTTCAATTGTGTGCTTATATAAAATTTGATAAAAAGTCTTACCTAAGCATCGGCCCTTCGAAATATATGAAGTGCGATGAAATAACAACACACTCATATATTTTGACTTTTTTAACATAAAGCACCTAGACCCGGGACACCTATCTGTAGTCCATTTAAATATTTAATCCGCGCGGGAATCGAACCCATAATACGTAGTTAAACAGCCAATGCATCCCATTGCATCAACCACTGCGACAGGTATGATCCGTTTTCCATATTATTTAAGATCAGCTAAACTTTCTTTCTCCCCTGCCACCCGTCATGCACCATCTTTTATTCATTGTCACGCCACAACACTCATTTATCATCCTTATTATTTGAGAATTCACAATAAGTAATTCTTTTTTAACTAGACGGGCTCTTGGTTGTCAATGACTACTCAAAACAAGTGCAAGTCAAACTCGCGCACTGAGGATTCCGTACAAACTTACCTCTGTAAAAAGTTCAATTACAAATGGAGTCTTGAAAATTATTCCGAAAAAACACGACACCATTGTAACCAAGACGTTTGACATTGTTTTCAAATTTGTTGTTTTCAGATTATTATACCTGTGCTATAATAAACGGTGAAGGAAAACGTCGTGAAGAAACCGGCATGTTCTAGAACCAAAAATTCGAAGCCATGTGACATCCACCAAGCCGCACTGCGCCCGCGTGGTGGATTACGGCCCATTCCCTCTCCTAGAGAGGAGGCCTGAGTCCCAACAGTGGGGACATTATAAGGCCGACTATGCTATAATAAACCTTACTTTATGTCATATTTCAAGATTCTAGGTCAACGGGAAGTACACTATGATAAGACCGTTACGATTAGGCATCACTACCCTGTCGCAGGCAAAAGCTAATAATTAACAAATAACTATCTTGTTTACGCCTCCAACTCTCCGCCTACACCGGTTAATTCGGTTCCCGTGACCCGTTTGCGCGTTTATTCATACCTCATTCATCGCTCTGCCTTTATGATAGGAATTAGTTTCAGAATGTATGGCTTTGCATTATAACAAGGTTAGATTTTAGCTGCAAATCGACTGGTGAAAGCACGGCTCTTTGTGCCGCTCAGGGCGAAATAATGACAATGGCGTTACAAAGCCAGTGGTACAGTTTCAATGGACTCGTTCCTGATATTAATTATCATTTTGGTAATATTGGACTAATTAAGCTCATTTGGGGGATTGTGTACCGGAGATGTTGCATGAAATGATATGCCAGTTACCTGAAGTATTTATTCAACAAGTAAAACCACTAGCCTGTTGATCTAGTGGCTAGTGGCTCTAAGAGTCACGCCTTCCATCGTGGTTTCGATTCCCACTCAAGGCAAATTTGTTTGTGTGATGAGCACAATCATTTGTTCATGGCTGGGTGTAATTTATGTACTTATAATAAAATATTGGTAAATATATAGGTAAGTATGTCCATCAGTTGTCTAGCAAGCTTAGCTTAGTTTGGGATTGGGACTGAGGCGTTGTGTGAAAAGTTGTAGAATATTATTATTATATTTAATCAAGGTAAAGTAGTTAAGTTTTACAGTTTTGTTTTAATTTGTTATTTATTTGAATTATTGAAATTTTTGCCCAACGAAATCAGAAGCATTATTATGTTGTTGCAGTTTATGGCTTTAAATCTATGATGGAACTTAAATAAATTCCACACTTTTTAACCGACTTCGAAAAGGAGGAGGTTCTATGTTCGGCTGAATGTATGTTTTTTTTTTGTATGTATGTTCACTGATATCTCGGTCAATTGTGAAACGATTTTGAAAAATATTTTTTTGATTGAAAGTTTATGCTTCCAAGTTGGTCCCATAGAATCAATGTAAAAAAACACTGAAAAGTATAAAATAACTTTAATTTCGGAAGTCGGTGTTTCTATAATAGTTACCTAATTTTGTCTCTTCGTTACTCAGTCATCGACTACACGTATAAACAGAGCAATTTTACTTGTTACGACAATTCTACTATGATCCTATGAAGAGTTCTGTTCCATATCTTCGAAGTTCATGATCAGATCATAGCAAAATTTCTATGGGACCAACTAGGAAGCATAACCTTTCAATCAAAAAAATATTTTTCAAAATCGTTTTTGTCTGTTCTATTCATTAGAACTTTATGTATTAGTAAGAAACACTGTACAAAGGCGGGCTTAATGGCTTGGCATTTTCTAATAGTCGACCTGAGGGTAGTGCAGAAACATAACATGGAACTTAATAAATAGAAAAACAGTAGATAAATAAGTGCAATAATAAATACATACATACTTCATACAACGTGTAACGTTAAATGCGCAAAACCTCAGACACCCCAAATGATTTTTAATTCAATTGACCTAATTATGTGAGAAAAAAAAACATTTGATTTTTTTTTAAGGTTTTATGAGCAGTTTTAGTTTGTTTAAAATTCATATCTGCATTGAAATGAGAACTTTTATTATTTCGTGTATGAGAAAATTTATTTAGATTACCACTATTTGCTTACCTATTTCAGCGGGTTTGCGCACACGATGGCTTGTCATAAATAGACAGGTTGAAGTTTTTAATGAAGATTTTTTTGAAAGATGTAACCTATATTAAAAAGTGGTTTAATTGATTCTGCTCGTTATTTTGAACAAACTAATTTCAGGTTTTGCGCATATTATGCAATGTTATTGTGAAAAAACAAATCCATTATTGTATGGTACAAAATTAGTGTTCTCTTCAAAATCAACAAATGGGAATCATACAACACATAACACCTTTAATTTACCAACCAACGACAATAATAAAGTGTGGCCACACAGACTACTGAAGGAAATCATGTATCATTGACGAACACACGAGTTGTTGGGCAGGAAGCCCGGGCAAAGTGTTCCATCACCCGGGCATAACCGGGCAAACCCGGGTCACCCGGGCAGGGCCTTCCGCACCCGGATATGAACCCTGTATCGTCGCGACTGCCCTCGTCACTGTAACGATCTCCGCTCGCTAAGGTTTTCACCTTATTGCTGGATGATGACCGATTTATGAAAGGTTGTTAGTGGAAAATGGTTGTCATTGTTTATGGTGATGTTAGCAGCATGATATTGTATTTATGGTTCTGGTTTTATTCATTTTGAGATTGATCTTGTGAACACAAGATCAAATTAGGCCTACTGCCTATGGAAGCGTAGCTTTATAGACGCGTACTCTTTATTACACGCTTGATGTACATCTGCATTAAGTATACAAAACTGTGGTGTTACCGCTACACACAGACACAAAATATATAGGTACAGAAGTCAATCTACATACAAAGTACGCTCGAGCAACGCACACATAGACACCGCTCATAGACACGATATCTCGAAGCGCCTCGGCTCGCTTATCGAACAGTTCCGACTCAAACGCTCATTAGTCCACCGAGCGTAGGTATAAAAAGTGAAGTAAATACATGAGATTGTCTTCTGTACCTATATATTTTGTGACAAAGGCGTACACCAAGCGTATAATGACGAAAACGCGTATATGAATGAACGGGTCTGTTTGTACGTCTTTCACGATAAAACGGAGTGACGAATTGACGTGATTTTTTAAGTGGAAATAGTTGAAAGGACGGAGAGTGACAAGGGCTACTTTTTTGTCTCTTTCTAACTCCCACTTCCCAGGGGAACCGTGTTACCCCGAATTTAACCAGAGCGAAGCCGCGGGCAAAAGCTAGTAGACAATAAAAAAAAACTAAAATTAAAAATTTTAAAAAACCCCCGACGCAAAAAGAACTATAAAAAGTAATAAAATAAGTTAGTAAATTACTCTTTCAACCTTTTAACGTCATTAAAGGAATCTATAAATATTTAAAAGATGAGTGTCACTAAGTCGGGGGACCGCAATATGAAAATTATTATTTTACTTAAACGAATTAAAAATGACAATTGCGGTCCCCCGACTTAGTGACACTCATCTTTTAAATATTTATAGATTCCTTTAATGACGTTAAAAGGTTGAAAGAGTAATTTACTAACTTATTTTATTACTTTTTATAGTTCTTTTTGCGTCGGGGGTTTTTTAAAATTTTTAATTTTAGTTTTATTTTAAATTTTTTAAATTAATCGAGGAATCCATTATTGTGATATTATCTTTTCTATATTGTAACAATCATGAAGGCCACACTAATACTACTAACTTGCAAACTGGCTAGATGTACTTTTTATTAAGGTTTATCTTTAAACAACTTTGGCATTCATATTCAAAACTTGGTTGACAAGACAATTAGAAAATTAATTCCCTCTAAATAATAATAATTAATTAATTTCATTAAATTAAATTTCATTCCTATTTTATAATATTGATTCCAGAGTTCCATTAGCTATCTCCCAGTTATAGCATCAGGTCCTCGTCATCATGAAAAATGTTTAGAACTGGTTAAGACGAATCTAATGAGCACAAACTCGACGAGTTTACTAGTAGGCATTTCAGGGTTTCATCAGCTAGGTACCTCCCAGTTCTAGCATCAAGTTTTCATAATCATGAAAAATGTTTGAAACTTGTTAAGACAAATCTGGTGAGCCCAAACACGACGGGTTTACTAGTAGGCATCCCAAGGTTCCATCAGCTATCTCCCAGTTCTAGTATCAGGTCCTCGTCATCATGAAAAATGTTTGGAACTGGTTAAGACAAATCTAATGAGCCCAAACTCGACGGGTTTACTAGTAAGAATTCCAGGGTTCCATCAGCTATCTCCCAGTTATAGCATCAGGTCCTCGTCATCATGAAAAATATTTAAAACTGGTTAAACCGAATCTAAAGAGCCCAAACTCGACGAGTTTACTAGAAGGCATTCCAGGGTTCCATCAGCTACCTCCTAGTTCTAGCATCAAGTTTTCATAATCATGAAAAATGTTGGAAACTTGTTAAGACAAATCTAATGAGCCCGAACAAGACGGGTTTACTAGTAGGCATCCCAAGGTTCCATCAGCTACCTCCCAGTTCTAGCATCAGATCCTCGTCATTATGAAAAATGTTTGGAACTGGTTAAGACAAATCTAATGAGCCAAAATCGACGGGTTTACTAGTAAGAATTCCAGGGTTCCATCAGCTATCTCCCAGTTCTAGCATCAGGTCCTCGTCATCATGAAAAGTATTTAAAACTGGTTAAGACGAATCTAATGAGCCCAAACACGACGGGTTTACTAGAAGGCATCCCAAGGCTCCATCAGCTACCTCCCAGTTCTAGCATCAGGTCCTCGTCATCATGAAAAATGTTTGGAACTGGTTAAGACAAATCTAATGAGCCCAAACTTGACGGCTTTACTAGTAAGAATTCCAGGGTTCCATCAGCTATCTCCCAGTTCTAGCATCAGGTCCTCGTCATCATGAAAAATGTATACGAGTATTTCAAACATTAGGTCACACATAAGTTTATTAGTAAAGTATAAATCCGTAAAGCGTTTAAGATCCCAGCCACAGCCAACAAATGTGCTGCTGACCTTGAACGCCTGATCAGATCTTCATGAATTGTATCTAAGAACCATCTCGGTAACGTCAGCTTTCTTATAAAAAAAACCACATCCAAATCGGTCCATTCGTTTAAGCGCTATGATGCCACAGACAGACACACAGACACACAGACACACAGACACCCTAAACTTATAACACCCCTCTTTTTTGTCGGGGGTTAAAAATGGATAAATATCTAAATTAACTTGTGTTGATTAAGACAGCCATTTCATAGTTGAAATGAGCCTTATTCCTCGAGTCATTTAAGTATGTGCATTTATTAACACAGCCTAGTGATCCGTTAGTAAATAAAATTATGTTAACCCTTGATTGTGTGCGCATGTAAATTATGTAGAACGTGTACAAAATGGCCTCCATATATAACTCCATATTATAATCAGACTTGTTCTGTGAAGTGTAGTTTCTGCAATAAATCTTACATATATCTGGTTATACGGTGAGATATCTCACCGTAGACGCGGGCTCGCGGATGGCGAGCTATGGGAAGCTCGTTGTCCGGCCGTCCGATAACTGTCCGGACCGAGCCCAAGACGTCGACGGCGTGCACTGTTCTCGCGTGCCTCAAGGAGCTGTCAGCAACAACAGGGGCCTGGCTAGATCGAAGCCTACTGGGGCCAGGGTAATCCGAAAGGGGGCTCGAGCTCCGGTATGAAGACTAGAAGACCATCTCCCGCTCCGCCCAAGAACGGGGGTGGTCGTTGGATGATTTTTGTCCACCATAAAAATACCTCTATTTCTGAATTTGCATCTGCAAGTATTTAGCGAATTTGTAACGATGTTTTGATAGAAAAAATGGCAGAAATATAAGGTTTAGGGACCATATTTTAGGCCAGGTATAAGAAGAGCAACTTATATAATAGTTCAGAGTAGTGTTTAGTTCTTATAGTCCATCCCAAGGTTGTCTAGTAGGAATCGCTATCAGCGATAAGACCGCCATTGTACCCAATAGATTTAAGTTTTTGTGAAATGTTTACTATTTTGATGTACAATCAAGTTTATTCTATTCTATAATAATAAAATATTTCACAACTTTCACACAGCGCCATCTAGTCTCAAACTAAGCAGAGCTTGTAGTATGAGTAAGTACTAGCGAGCTGGTGGTATACCTGTAGCTAAATACATAGATACTATAATACAAGTTGTCACGTTAAATGCGCAAAACCTGAAATTAGTTAGATTAGAATAACGAGCAGAATCAATTAAACCACTTTTTAATATACGAGTAGGTCACATTTTTCAAAGAAATCTTCATTAAAAACTTCGACCTGTCTATTTATGAATAGGTCAAGCCATCACGTGCGCAAACCCGCCCAAATAGGTAAACAAACACAAATAGTTGTAATCCAATCAAATTTTCTCATACACGGGATAATAAAAATTCTTATTTCAATTCAGATATGAATTTTAAACAAACTAAAACTGCTCATAAAACCTTGAATTTTTTTAAATATTTTTTTTTCTCACATAATTAGTTCAATCGAATTAAATATCATTTGTGGTGTCTAAGGTTTTGAGCATTTAACGTTAGACGTTGTATAGATAAATTACACCTCTCGGCCACACAAAGATTTGTTCTGTCTATAATTTCTAGTCGGAAAATGATTAAAAAACTACCAAAAGGCATAGGTTTTTTTATGAAAAATAATCTAGATTTCATAAAAAAATCCTTTGCATTTTAGTCGATTTTAGATTACCAGTGGGTCGATTTTCATTTGTATAAATATTTTTGTCATTTTTATTCCCCTTACCTCAATTATCTTCCACATTTAAAAAGATCAAGTTCTACACATTTACACAAACACCTATTACGAACCTATTAGAAATTTAAAAATGAAAATAAATTTGAAAAAGAGGATCGATAACGTTCTCGTTAATCAAAACAGAAAAAAAATAAAAAGTTTATAACTTTTTAAGTTTCAACAAAAGTTTTTAATAACAGATTGTTGGAAATTAAAACATTTCTTACTTTAATAAGCGATTAATTAGTTTTAAACAGTTGAGAATTACTTTGTTTTAGAATTTATTAAACTTTATGTCCAATGTGTCAAAAGATACAGTTTAAGATTTAATAGAACTTAGAATAATTAAAATAATCTTGAATAATAATTATGATTTATTAGAGCAGTGGTGGCCGAGTGGTAATGGCCCCGACTTACGAGTTGTAGGTCGCGGGTTCGAACCCAGCCAGGCGCATTACTTTGTGTAATTTATTTCATCACCACTGCTCTCAAAACGGTGAAGGAAAACATCGTGAGGAAACCGGCATGTCTTAGAACCAAAAATTCGACGACATGTGACATTCACCAACCCGCACTGGGCCTGCGTGGTGGATTATGGCCCATTCCCTCTCCTAGAAAGGAGGCCTGAGTCCCAGCAGTGGGAATATTAAAAGGCTGATGATGATGAGAGGGTACAAATGTGCAATAACTGAGGGGCTTATAATACAAACCCTTAGCTATTATTCTTCGCTAAAGCTTCATAAATATTGCTTTTGACGTAAACTATAACCTGGGACCCGACCATTTCTTTTTATGTGAGAAATCACCTAATAACTTCTCCTGCTCTTGGGTGAAATGGGAGGACGTGTCAGACTTTTATTGACTAAAACCCACTCCTGTTCCCTCTTTGCTTTTGTTGCAGGGCTCCGGGGTAAACATTCACACAGCCCATGGCCCAGTAGGCTTCGACCCCGTTGGACCCCCACGGCTTGCTGACATCTCTCTGAGACACGCATGAAACACAACAAGCCGTCATAGACTAGCTTTTTCCGAACGGTTACCGGACGGCGAGCTACCTACTGCTCGCAGTCCGCAAGCCTAAGCCTACGGTGGCTGGAAATCGGGATCAGGTTCCCGGCAGCTGGGGCGTGAGGCCTGTATCCTCACGCCCCAGACCGCCTCCTTTGCTAGCATTACTGCTTCACAGAAGGAGGCGACCGTCTGCCATTCCTCCTCATTCCTAGCCATGGCCTGTACCAAGGCCGGGCGCAAGAGATCGCAGCCGCCGAGCCCATCGAGACACAGCGGTGCTCCGCTCAAGCGGGGCACACTTCTACCGTATGCTCCACCGTGTCTTCTGGGCGGTCCACACAATGGTGACACCCGAGAAACCGGATGGGTATCAATGTGAATTGGCATAATAAAATGTCAAACAAGAAAAAGAGATGGAGCTATACTACACTCTTTGTAGCTCTATCCTTTTAACACTTCAGTTTAGGTCGTAAAATGGATTACGCATTACGAACTCGTGGTAAGGCTTCTGTACTTAACTTATTGTTGAAAAAAAAAACTGAATTTTAAGAGGACTACAGAACCAAAAGCACAGTCACTCTGAGACTGCATACAAAATAAAGAAATGCGCAAACACGATTTTTGTAAATATGAAGCATCTTAGCGATTTACTAAATAAAATACAGATTTTATTATAAAATTAAAACAGTATAACATTAAAACGTTGATTGTATAATAATTGCATGTATAATTAATTAGTCTAGTTAAAATTAATTAAAGTAATTGTAAGAAGCATCTTCGTGATAATTTTCCATCTTAAAAAATCAACTGTCTTATGTTTTAGGTACACACACAATCTAACTAGTAACATCTATTTGTCTGATTCGGTTCACTGCTGTGGATCACACAGTGGATCATATCCTTTTGCGTATTATAAAACTTGCGATTAGCTACTACAGTCTCTTTAACAACCATTACCAAAAAAAAAACAATGATCCAATGAAAATACCCCATAATAAGAAGCAGTTAAACAAAGACATCCACATGTCAATAAACCTCTTGGAAAAACAATCACGTACTGCTCACCACCTTAATAATGTTGCCAACAACACGGAACGGCCGCGTATTTTTCAACGTCATCGTATTTGTGTACCTAGCTAAATCGGTCAGGGCATAATATCCGGTCGGATGCTCTGTCTTGAGCGATGAAGATGGCCGTCCTCCCGGTCACCCCCCCTTCCCGACCCGCTACTGTCCCCATACCGTATCCGAACCGTCCACGGCCCGTCGGCACGTTCTTCTCTCGTATGTCTTGTCTTGAATGTCTCAACCTTATTCTTCACACCTCCTTCCATCGTGATTAATGTTGAAAGCCATTTAACATCACGTCAAGATGTTAAAATAAATCGTTCGTAAGATTTGAAAAGGATTTTATGATTGATTGTTAGTTTTTGATTTAAATAGTTGAGATATGGAAAGTGGACTGGCATTTCAGCTCGCAAGTTTACAAAAAGCTTAAGGCAATACGCAGAAGTTCAACCAGTTGATCTCCTGTTTCATCTAACCCTTTCTTTTGATATAATATTTGTTTTACAAACAGACAGTCGAGAACTGTAGTCTATTTAAAGAGTCCTATTTATCCAACCAAATCATAGGAACTGACGGAAAATGATGTTCCTGGAAATCGTTCTAAAAAAGACATGTCTTTTGAATTCAAATTTAAACAGATATTTTATATGAATACGACGACAGGTATCCGCCACTGTGAAAGGAAAAAAATATTAAAATATTTCATTTTGTTTGTGAAACGAGAAATTCATCTTAGAAAGTGTTTACCCCGACGTGAAATAAAACTGCGAGCATGTTCAAACGTGTTTACTCGACGTGACTCTGAATATGTCTCGACAAATATGTTTTTTCTGTCGGCAACTTCGAAAATCACCTACAAAAGAGTGTAAGGAAAGGGCGAGAACTTGTTGCCAGCAGCAAAAAAAAATTGCCACTCGCGTATTATTCGCATTTTACGCCATACGTGTCTTGCTAAGCCGATTTTTATTACTTTTCAAAGCAGATTCTTAGAAAAGTACAGATTAATGTACACAAAAGGCCAAAGCAATGACTGTCGGAATTCTCCACATATACTTACGAGAGCATCTTATGGGATGTTTGAAAACGTTTTTTTTTTTTCGTTATTCAAAAGCTCTATTGATATGTTGAAATGAGATTTTTGATAGAAAAATCCCATTGATTGTATGTCTCTTGAAGCCAAGTAACATCAAAAGAATCATACTCTTTTATCTTGGATTTATTTCAAAAATATAATTTTTGAACTCCGAAAAGTTAGTTCAAGTTGCCAGACAAATTATTTATCATCATAGCTAAAATCACAGTCACAAATAGGGCCACAAAATTTATGACGATCCAAAAAACGTTACTTTACAGTTCGTTATCACCAAACACACAGCCTTTTACATGATAACTAACAATATATCAAAATGTACAAACACTTTCCAATAATAAATCGTGGGTGCGGTCCGCTCAAGAAAACAATACTGATAGGAAAAATAAATTTACAAAGAACGTGAAGTGGACCCGAGATCGCCAGCGCTCATTGGCCAAATCCCATTAGCATAGAAATAGGAAACATTGCTCACTGACCGTCGTTACCCCTTCGTAGATTACTGACGTATATGACTAGAGGGCATGGATGTTACAGACTTAACGTTACTTGTTTAAAACCTTTGTACAACACTAGTTTTTGCTCGCGACTTCGCCCACGTACGTAAAATATAGCCTATGTCATTCAAGAATAAAGCAGCTTTCTATCAGTGCAAAAATTTTAGCAATCGGACCAGTACTTCCAGAGATTACCTCCTACAAACTATAAAAACAAAAAACAACCTTTACCTCTTTATTATAAGTGTAGATTATTTTTAGTATTATATGCGAAACATGAACATAGTTTGTTCGGAATCAGTAACTGAATCGATTCCAATATTTTTTTTACACCTTGTTATATTTTTCCCAAAAATATTTTAAAAGGTCACAAGTTTGACCGGTACTAAGTACAACTGAGGTCACGGCAGTTCATAGCTGGCATTGGACACCAGCGCACAGCTGGGTGCAGGAGCAAAACAGCCCCTCAGTCGTCCGGATGACCCAGTGACCATGTATTTGTGCGGACAACCAGGCTATAAAGTGATTTTTCATGATACAGTTATGAAATATTTCACATAGATTCTTTACATAAAAATACTAGAGAGGTGTTTCGAGTTTAGTACCTAAATACTAAAACCTGTTGTATATCGGCGGCGAAGTGATAATAACTCCTAACTGTCGAAGTTAAAAAATATCTGTCCCAAAAATGTTGGTTCAATTTAGTGTTTCCACAATTTAATTTGATGCAGTTGCAACAAAATATCCGTTTCACTAAAACATGCGGAAACAAAACTGAAGAAAACGAAGTGCTAAAAAGTTAGTTGGTAGAAAAAAATCAGTTAGAAAGTTTATGGTACTTCACCATCGATATGTATTTTTGGGTGTTTAAATATTGTGTTCATCTTAGAAATACAAACTCGGTTATATGGCTGTTGTGACCAATAGACAGAAGTGACTTATGAGAAAGTTTTAGGTGCATACCAGTAAATTTTAGAAGAGAAAAGTCTAGACTTCCAAAGATATCTAAAACCCGTGCACAACTGAGGCGGGTTACTAGTATAAAATAAAATGAAAATTAACATTTAAAGTTCCTCGTAAAAAACCATAATCAAGGATTTAGATTGCAAATTGGAGAGTAATAAAACGCAAAAAAAAAGAAAAGTGAATAAGATGTAGACTATTGTAGACGCAACGCGCGTACCACTTCCAGCCTATAAGGCAGGGCGCAAACGCGTGTCAGATACAAGCTGCCGATGAATATTTGATTACTATAGAACCAGTATGAAATCATCTACTACCTGCGCATATGTAAACATTCTTTGTGTCCAGTTTCTTCCACTTAACACACTCATCACGATCAAAAAGTGTTCGGTGTCGGTAACTGAAAACTAAAAGTGTCTACATTTGCTCAGCACCTTAACGTATAACCTAATGGAGAGTGCATTTACATTTTTTTTATTACACACAATAATTTTTAATGACAATTAATTATTATCCAATGATTTCTTACGCTCTAGGATGAAGTGGGAGGACGACTCAGACTTTTACTGATTAAAACACTTGGATGTTTCAGTTGCTCTCTGCTTTCTAGGGCTTCCCTTTCAAAAATTCTCCATGGTCCTACGGTTTGGCGACATCTCTTTGAGCCACCCAAGTTTCTTCTGAATCCGAAACAGAAATCTCCTCAATTTATGGCGTCTGATGAAAACCTGCCGTGATGCCTCTCCAGCCACTCCTTAAAAAGTTATATTGAGTTTCCATCTAATTTAATTTTAGTGTTAAAATTTCCATATATAACGTGTAACGTTAAATGCGCAAAACCTGAAAATAATTTGATCAGAATAAAGAGCAGAATCAATTAAACCACTTTTTAATATAGGTTAAATTTTTTCAAAAAATCTTCATTAAAATGTCGCCCTGTCTATTTATGAATAGTTCAAGCCATCACGTGCGCAAACCCGCTGAAATAGGTAACCAAACACAAATAATTGTAGTCCAATCAAATTTTCTCATACACGGGATAATAAAAGTTCTTATTTCAATGCAGATATAAATTTTAAACAAAGTAAAACTGCACATAAAACCTTGAATTTTTTTTAAAATATTTTTTTTTTCCACAGAATTATGTCTTTTAACCCTTCAGATACCGTCAATTAGAGACACAATAATAAGACAATAGATGCGCGGCCACCGGTGGTCGCTTGGGGATTCATGAATTAAATAAAAATCATTTGGGGTGTCCACGGTGTCTGACGTTTTGCGGATTTAACGTTACACGTTGTATAGCATACTCGTAGTGATATAGAGCAGTGGTGCCCGGGCAGTAGGAGCCCCGACTTACGAGTTGTAACTCGCGGGTTCAAAACCAGTTAGACACATTACTTTGTGTCAATTATTTCATGACCACTGCTCTCACAACGGTGAAGGAAAACATCGTGAGGAAACCGGCATGTCCTAGAACCACAAATTCGAAGACATGTGACATACACCAACCCGCACTGGGCTCACGTGGTAGTTTACGGCCCATTCCTTCCCTCAGAAAGAAGGTCTAAGTCCTAACAATGGGAACATGATAAGACCATATACAGGGTTATTTGTAAAACAACTTTTGTTCTACGACTTTTTACAAAACATCATTCATTTACCAAAAACAAACCTTCAAGATTTCGTTGTTCTATCTAACACATTTCAACTCTTTATTTTTCTATTTTTACCTACCTACGTCTGCATTAAAGCGACGCGTCTGGCACCCCCGCCGGCTGATCCCTGTGCTCCTCCGCTATTGTACTATCGCTTGCTTCGCATAGACTTTGTAACATTGAGAACTTTCTATTTAAATATTTTTAATTTTATGTGAAAATCTGATGAACTAAAATATGATAAATTTTTAAAAGTCAAAGAACAAAAGTTTTTGTCTATGATGTCAGTAACATAGTCCTAAGAGGTTGCCGGTGTTTTACAAATAACCCTGTATAGATCATTGAGTTTTACCATCTGCTTTAGCCGTAACTATAACCTTTAACTACCTGAATTTGAATGGTTAATGTTATTGTTATTTGTGAGGTCATTTTACTTTATGTCCGATGTTACTTGGGGTCATAGCAAACTTCTTTTCTTTCCTGTCAACCCACACACTTTCATTCACTAACTTTTCTTTAATTCAATATAGCGAAGTTACTTTACCCAAATTTCACTTAATAGAATTAAAAGCTACCTTATAGAAATAGATACCTATTTTTAGAAAGCGTAAACTAATTTTGACGTTTTTTGTCTTCTTTCGCGTCGTAGTAGGGTAATCCCTACTACAACGGTTTAAAATCATAAAGGGCCTATTACACTGCGCTGAATAACGCGTGCGATATTCAGCCTCGTACTATTTATCATTCATAGAAAGACAGTCTAACCCCTATTACACTACGCGATATGGTCCGCCCCATAGACTAGATACGTCGAGCCATAGACAAAACGAGTCTGATTAACGCTTAGTGTAATAGTTCCTTAAGTATAGATATAGGCACGGATCTTGAGAGATGGCTTCTAGTTGCACAGAAATCAAATATTCGGTCAAAGTCAAAGTCAAAGTCAAAACATTTATTGCGAACTAAGTGTACAATGTTGTTGTTGTTATCATGTTAGTACTTTTGACTTAGCAGCCTTTTGCAAGCATTGCAATTTTTATTTATACTAATTAACATGCAATAAACATTATTATTACTTAATTATTATTTTAAATTCATTCAAGTAATTAAAGGTATGATAAAAAATTAAATTTCAATAATAATTAATTTCATACATTTATAATGTCAATACTATCAGAATGATTGAAAAATTACAGCTATGTCAATAAATTAAATGTCAGTAATAATTAAGTTAATACAATTACAATGTCAATAATATCGGTTTAATTGAGAAATTAGAGTTATGTCAAAAAATAAAATGTCAATAATAATGAATTTCATACAATTATAATGTCAATAATATCAGATTAATTGAGAAATTAGAGCTATGTCAGAAAATAAAATGCCAATAATAATTAATTTTATACAATTATAAAATTTATATAATGGTAATGGCAATATTAATATCATTCTTTTTTGATGGTACAAACTAACTTTTAAATTATATACCTATGTAAATAAAAATATAGATATATTAGATTTTATTGTTAGTATAGCACAGATCGCCATTTTTTTATGGTAGAAGAAAATTGTTATTTTGAGCTAAACTCTAAATATTCTTTTACGGAGTAGAAACATTTTTGGATTAGGTATAGTTTTAGCCTTTTTTGGAAAAATGTTACAGATTTTTCAGTTTTATATATGTTGGGTAATTTATTATATATTTTTATTGCCATATAATATGGGCTCTACCACTTAACATTTTGATTCTTGAGAATGGAGCGCATAACCTCTTTTTTCCACTCTAGTGAACTTGTCGATGTTTTTAAAAACAAATACGCAAATGTCGAGTATGTATATCGACGGCAGAGTTAACATCTGATATTTTATAAAATATGGTCTCTTTAGTGGTATGAAGTGAGACGCGGAGGCGGGGAGCGTCAGTGAATGGCTTGTCGCGCCATCGCGTGATAGACGTCACTCGTGATTCGTTCCATGCGCCTGCTGCATGTATCTAACAACGACGACGTTTGGCTCGCCAATGTATGGAACGCGCAAGCGATCCCCACTCTGTCGCCGAGCGCTCAAGATCCGTTCCGATATCTATACCTAGTCATAATTATACTTAACCCTTCAGATACCGTCAATTAGAGACACAATAGTAAGACAATAGATGCGCGGCCACCGGTGGTCGCTTGGGGATTCATGAATTAATTATGAATCTTCTAACCCAAAGGTTGACTGGTAGATAATGCCTCTGCATTAAGTCCACCCATGTACCCACTCATGCTGTAACCGTCCGTACCGAGCCCAAGTCGTCAACGGTGCGTATTGTTTCACGCGTGCCTTTAGATGTCACAAACCGTAGGGGCCCAGCAGCGTCGATACTGGGAGAGATCCCCGGAGGCATGAACAAACCAAGCAAGCAATGAACGACTAGGAGTTTTAGTCAGTAAAAGTCTGACACGCCCTCTCACCCCGCCCAAGAGTGGGGAAAGTCATCGGATGATTTTCCCACCTAAAAAAAATGTAACACTACTGTTCTAACGTTTTTAGTTCGTCTGGTGTGATATTTGTGTGAGTGCGGGTAGTTTAATTCATGAATCCCCAAGCGACCACCGGTGGCCGCGCATCTATTGTCTTACTATTGTGTCTCTAATTGACGGTATCTGAAGGGTTAATAAAAGTATTATTGGCACTGGTACTCACGGTTTACTCCAAATAAATATTGTTCTCGTACATAAAACAAGGACGAACAGGAAAATAGTAGTACGATACAGTCACAATACACAACAGTCACAAAGTTCGAAACACACAATAATACACAAAACCAAGGCTAGCGCAAGAGGTGTATAGAAAGATTAAGAACTGCGCACGGCAGTTGGTAGCGAACTGAAGGTCGACGTAGGTTACTGCGTGCGCGACCATACACGCACACATGCAGCTACTCCAAAGAAATATTGTTCTCATACACAAAATAAGGACGAACACGAAAATAGAAGGAGTGGACGATACAGTCACAATACACAACAGTCACACACATAATAATACATAAAAGCGAGACTAGCAAAACGAGGTATATGGAAATGTTCAAAAGCGCGCACGGCAGTTGGTAGCGAACTAAAGATCGCGCATCACGCACACATGCAACACCGTCCTTCGACATCACCGATGCGTTCCGAAATATGGTCGTCGTTTTTTAAATCATAAAGAGATGTGCCGTTGCCGGCAATATGGGAGTATTGCTGGCAATATTCATACATCGGGCAATAATCCTGGCAATATTCCCGGCAATATTCTCGGCAATAATCCCGGCAATATTCCCACTTCACGGCAATATTGCCGGCAACGGCACATCTCAAATCATAATAAATATTAATAAATGTGATTAGATATTTGTGTTGCTGTTGTTGTGTTGTGTGATTTTGTAATGTACATAAATTAACTGTATTATTGCGGTATGCAGATACATAGGTACACCCTACAAGTTTAATTCAATAAATAAATAATTCCAGTGTGAGTGAGACAGAGCTATACCGAATAAACTATCCTTTTTTCATAATAAAATAATAAATTCGCCTGCTGAAAGGTTACAAGGTGTTTTACGCCTCTTCAAAATATGCTCTAAAATTAGTAGGTAAAGGTATTTAGAGTAGCATTTAAATTATTATTCATAAGCAAGTATCTTATAAATAAACAAGTATTTATTTATAAGATACTAATTGTTAGAAATACCAACTTCTGATGAAAATACTTTCATTGGTAAATCAGGTATTCTGATAAAATCCTTTACAGATGGTATATTATACTTATTCTGATATTGTATTTTAGTATTATTATATTTTATTTTGAAATTGTAAATGCAATGTAATTTAATGAAATGTAAGTAATTTAATTTAAACTCGTAATTTAATCTTATTTAACAATCGGTATTCCAAGCCTGAAATAAATGGATTTATTATTATCAACACTAATATTATAAAAAAGGTAAAGTTTGTTTTTTTTTATTGTAGGAGGTAATCTCTGAAAGTACTGGCCCGATTGCTATAATTTTTTCACCGATAGAAAGCTGCTTTATTTCTGAGTGACATAGGCTAGGATAAAAGCTACATAGTTATTTATATGACCATGTCCTGCGGGAACAGTTGAAAGAGTGACCGTGGGCCTAGAAAGAAAAGTGCAACAGAAGGACATAGCTGAGTTTTAGTTAGTAAAAAGGCTGACAACCCCATTCCACCTTCATCATCATCATCATATCAGCCGAAAGACGTCCACTGCTGGACATAGGCCTCCCCCAAGCGTCGCCTTCACCTTAGAGCAAAACAATGGATAATTTCCAGTCTCAAAAAAACAATGAAATTTTAAGTCAAGCCACACATTTCTTTATTACCCAAGTGATCAAATGTTTGATTTTATAACTAAGCAACGGGATTATGAAATAGCCTCATTTAAACTAAATCGTTTTTATTAGAACGCCAACTAAATATTCGTAGTCCAAGAGCAAGCGAAGCGAGCTCGGCTATCCGGTCGGAGGGCTCATGGGTAAGGTTACTAGGCTAAGTTATGTTAGACCTAGCTTAGCCTTCTAACTTCTTGAGTCTAATACTAGGTGAGGCCTTTGTGGTAGTTTTTTTATAACTATCCGGAAAGTGCCTCACATTGAAGATAACTAACGGAGAAGATAATAGGTATCGTTTAGACGTTTGTTAGTTTTGGCTTGCCTTAGTAATTTAGAAGACAGTTTAGATTTATAAGAAGTCTGTTTAATTAGCACCTAAAAAATACATTTATGTCGCAGCCAACTGGCTTAATTCAGTTAACAAACTAGCCTTTTTACTAAGCGGCGCCATCCAGCTAGCTGTCCGAATGATATTCAGCCATACTATCAAACAGGTAACTGTACCCGCACACGGGCCTCAAAAAAACGCCGCCACAAAAAAACGCTAGAAGCCGCCGCAAAAAACAGCTGAAGCGCGCCACCTTGTGTTCGGAGAAGCTAGCCGCTTCAAGCGTTTTTTTTTGTGGCGGCACTGCCGCACGCAAACCACAAAAAAGGCCGCCTCAAAATGAAGCTTGAAGTGGCGTTTTTTTGAAGCCCATGTGCGGGGACAGTAATTGGTAAATTACTTAGATCGGTAACGTTTAATTAATTATCTAACCCAGACATTTAAGAGAGATTGTGGTAAGTCGTAAAATTAATTTTGGTTTGCGTCCAGCCGGCAATGTGCTGACGGCGATTGTAAGTAATATAAGCCGACGGAACCCACCTAAGCGACTCCTAGTTCATCAGTCTGAAGGATTTAAGATACCTAACATGAAGTCCTGAAACTACCCGTGTTGAAGTGCTTTTAGTCTTTTTTCGTCACAGGGTAGGTGATCATATTGTATAATTGGATTTTTCTTAAGATCGGAAATCGCCTAATGACTTTTCTTGCTTTAGGGCAGAGCGGTAGCGTGTATCAGATTTTTACTGACTAAAACAACAATGTTCCTTAAGAGGGTCCTTTTCCACTCGCTTATCGTAAACATCGAAAATGGTTTAAAAGCTTGTTACTTCATTTAATGCAATCCAACGCGATGTTTGACGAAAAGGCAACGCAAAAAAAGAGAGATAACGCCTGGAAACTCTGTTAGTATTCGGTAATTCCGAGATTTACTCGAAAATTTCACAATACTTGCTCAAGGAAATAGCTGGTTTTTTTAAACCCTTAAAAGTTTTTGGAAAACGTTGTCGTCATTTAGAATCTTAATAAAATTTTCAAGGTCTCTAGAGGATTACTATTTGACTTTTTAAATTTTTAGGCAAATTATGAAGTGTCAAAGTTCATACAAAATAGGACATTTTCAGAGGTTTTTACTGGATTAGTTTTACACAAATTTAGAAATTGGTTTCTTTAGAAACCTAGATAATATCCACAAGATACTGTGTTTCCAAAATATCTAATGAAAAATGTGTAATAACGTCATAATCAGTTATGAGCGGTTGTATGAAAAACAGTGAAAATGTGAGTCGTGATGCACCACCTTAAGATGCCTTTTGCGTTTTAGGATCACGAGTTTCCCTTTCAGAAGGCAACCCATGGCCCCAGTAGACTCCGGCCCTGCTGGGTTTTGCTGATAGCTCTTTAAGGCGCGCGGGGAACACTACACGCCGTTGAGTCCTCGTGGAAGCAATCGGTGGCAGCAACCTTTTGCGCCGAGCTCTGGTTCAGGTCTTAGTCCGAAGCGAGATGAAAAACAAACGCTGTTTCTATTTTCAGTTTGAATATCTACCACTTCATCAATAATTACCATAAATCTGATAGACTTTGTATTTAACCTACAATAAATATCGATCCCAAATTCCAGAAAACAGCTCACTGAGGATAAACTTACCATTCAATTAACTAAGTCTAGTAATTTGACTTCAGCTTTTCACGAACTTGTTAATTTCTTCAATCTAGAAAATTGATTATTAATTTCTGTAGACGGAAAATAATATCATGGTTAGTTAAACGATTTGATTTCGGATAAAATAATTAAGCTTAAGGAGTTGGAGAGTTAAGAGTTGACGACACAGAGCAGTGGTTGAGCGATTGGCTACTGCGATGCGTGTCGTGGATTCGATTGCCGCACGAAACAAATATTTTTTATGACCTACAGATTTTTGTATGACCTACAGTTTTGAACCTGGGTGTCTTGGCTATATAAGTTTACATGTTGGTGAACGCACCCATGATATAGAAGTTATTCCTAGAGTAAGGTAACCTATTTTTAAGCCAAAAAAAGTGTTCCTGACCTGTCATTTCATGTCTCGCGTATGTAAATAACAGTTTGTGAACGCACCGACGATACTGGAATAACCAAATCTTGTGTGGGGCAAAGTCTTCATTAAAAAAAAAAGAAGAGAGTATAGTTATCCCAAGAAAATGATGACAAAGTCCACGTGAAGCCACACAGGCTTTCTATAAATGTTAGGAAATGGGCAGCAAAATTCAATACTCGAATAGGTAGATGTCACTTTATCTTAATGTTTTTTGGTTTTAGGATATCTATATGTCTGTAAGTTTACCTTCTCACAGTGAGAACAGAGGTGTGATAATATCAATTTTAGAAATTAAAGAGCCTGCCCTGGTTCGAACTCAGAACCATATTTGTATCAGGGATGTTAAGGAACCGGAACTAGGTATGAGATATCCGAAATATAATAATATCCGCAATCGTAACTGAAACTGATATAAAAGTTTCGGATAGTTTTGCATACAAGCGAAGTCTAAATAACAAGCTACTGTCGTAGCTACTGTCGTAGCTACTGTCGTAGCTACTGTCGTAGCTACTGTCGTAGCTACTGTCGTAGCTACTGTCGTAGCTTGTAGTTTAGACCAAAATCAACAAAAATCTGCCAGTTTTTGTTGATATTGCCCGAGTGGGTAAACAAGCTACCCAAGGAGTATCGCACTGTCCAGGTTTTTTTTAAATGGATATAAAATCGAATTTAAGAACGATTCCACCTGATAGTATGCAGTGATGCATTAACTGGGTTGTGGTGTTCTGATAGGCAGTTGTTCTATGTAAAACGCTAGTTAGGAAAAGGCTAGAGATAGAGAGAAAACTGATTACCCGTTTAAAAAATTATGATCTAGACTAGAAATAAAATTCAAAGCGAGTTATTTATTTTACTTTTAGTTAGTTAGTTAGTTAGCCCATTTATGTCCCACTGCTAGGCGAAGGCCTCCCTCTCTCTTTTCCACACACGTCTGTCTTCATTTTACTTTTACTATTTTAAATTTAAATATTCGTAACCGTGATTTTTTGATACTATTTTGTGATAATCCGAAACTATTTCGTATTCTTACAATATCCGTATCTGTAACCAGTATAATATAATTCCTACATTTGTGTATAGATCTAAAATTTCATATACATAACATCCATATGTTTATTCGTATGTCAGGGCCGTTACCCTTGGGCCAACAATATTCTCCACAAAACTTTACTTGATGAAAGTGATTTACCCTTATGACATTTGTAAAGGGTCAACATTGGAGATAACTCCTCAATTTACACTCACCACCAACAGAAATCTAAAATAAAACAGTGGTTACCAAAAACAATCAGCAAAATACCAATTCCGCCCATACCATTACTTTTCAACCCAAAACTAAAACCATTCCATATTTTCGAAAACTTGGAGCCCCGAATAAAATACCAATTAGCACCTACATATCGGGAATCATCGAATATTATGAAGGTGAAAGTTTGAGAGTGTCTATTTATCTAATTTATAAAACATCTCGTGTCACAGTGTTTGTTAACGAAGTCCTCCGAAATGGCTAGACCGATTTTTATGATATTTTGTGTATATTTGGTAGTCTTAGGTTATTTTTTATTCTCCTACCCTCACCGTAATTTTTTTCTATAATAAAATTTATATAGCTACGTACCGGAAAACGCAGCGATGAAAAGCCTCCCACAAGGTGGACCGCTAACCTGGTGATGGTCGTGGGAATCCGACGGATGCGAGACGCACGGTGTCATTATAACGACACTTAGGGGAGGTGGATGTTCAACAATAAACGTCTTTCGGCTGAAATAATGATGATGATGATGGCAGAACAACGTTTATCGAGTCAGCTAGTATTTGTATGTTTAGACTTCTTCACGTTTGACCGGATTTCGGTGAAACTCGGTACACGGGTAGACCATGGACCATTTTATCCAGAGACTATGTTTCCTAACCATAATTTTCTACAATAACCCGGGCAAAGCCACTGGCAACAGCTAGTCTAAAATAATATTTTCACACAGATACGTAGAACGAACTCCATACATTATTAGGTGCCTTGTACATCAAGTAAATAAACCGTGGCCGAATCGTACCGCCGGTAACTGAAAAGGTGACCACATAGGAAATCCGGCCGTGTTACCGTGGGCCAGCTAACTAATTGGGGAAGGCGGGTCGGATGTGAGAACACGGCAAATGAAGATTTATCATCTGACAAGTCCTTCGGTTCTGGACCACGATTATCTGTAAGGGATTTTTGACTCGGTCTCGTTTTACATTGTATTTTAAAGGGGTGGTTTTAAGTTGGTAAGTATAGCATTAACAAACTGGGAATATGTTGTTGATGAGTTATTTCTAAATAAAGCCTTTTTCAAGCTGGGATATCATCTAATAAGTTCTCCCGTTCTAGGTGGGAGCGAGAGGGCGTGCCTGACTTTTACTGACTAAACCCATACCTATATTTCTTCAGTTGCCCTTTGCGTTCTAGGACCACGGGTTTCTCTTTCAGAAGTCGACCCAGACTCAGTAGGCTTCAGCCCTGCTGGGTCTCTACAAATTTGCTGACATCTGACTGACTGCAGCGCGCGTAGGGCACTACTACACACGATCGACGCCTCGGGCTTGGTCCGGTCAGATACCGGACGGTCGGACGGCGAGCTACCCATTGCTCATCTTCCTCAAACCCACGCCTACGCACACGATGAGTAGTGATTAGCTCATCGTTTGCCGTCAACGGCTCGTTGTGTTCTCTGAACTATCTCCGGCAATTTTGCTGACCGAATGGACGGGCGAGTTGGGGTTCATGACTACCAGGGCTATGGGTTTGTCAAAGCAGCCATTTCAAAAACAGCAACATATTTTTATTGTTGATAGGTTCGCGCTTGACCGCTTTCTCACCTAGTAGAAAGTGACAATGTGGTTGACGATAGAGTGCGCTTACCTAAAAGAAACGTATTCTCTCTTAACTTAAAGGTTCACTTTCTCTGAGAAAGACTATGAAAGGGAATTTCACTCCTTAGCTGTACGCACAATGAATGTGTTTTCAAACGTCGTGCGTGGGATGTTCACCATATACCGGTGGTGTTGGGTTTTACTCAAAAAAAGTCTGACACTCCCTCCCTGGGCGGAATAAGTCACTTGATCAGTTACCACGTAGGTATATAACAGTCCTGTTGATTTGGAAACAACATTCCAACTAAATGTAAAAGATATACACGAAAAAGATGATACGGGTATATTTGTATGCATCATAGTTGAGCCCATAACTTAGACAAGTTGTCAAGCAGCTAATACGCTCCACGTTTGTCTTTTACCTATCAAGATGAACACACACAGAACACGCCAGCGAACCCCTCACCGGCCCGAGTTCCTTCCTTTCATCTTCGAACATTTCGTATGTGAGCAAAACTGTCCGTGTGTTATTCTTTATGAAACCTTTTCCTTGTAAAATCATATCACATACACTGCTAAGTATTCGGCCCACTATTTATACACACTCAACATAAAATAGACGTTTTCAGACCGTCGTCATGTCTTCGTTTTTTTGCCCGTCTATCGTGAACGTCAAAGGTAATAAATCTTTTTCTTCTGCCTAAATAGAGCTATCCCGAACAAAGACTAAATTCTAGCTCCTCACCGAAGTATGTAGCGACCTATCACGATGTCCTTGCGCTAAATCTTCAATAGGTCTCTCTTTTGTGTTCTGTGTCACTTTAATTTTATGCGAAATTAGACTAAGGGATGAAGAATATATTTTATGGAAGGGTTTTATGTTTTATTTTTTACATGTCTGTAAACTTGCACATTTTCTTTATGGGTGTAAAGGTCGTGTTAGGGAAAAAGGGCAGTAGCGCGCCCCGGGGCGATAGGCTTGTACTACCCGTTCTATCGTGATCCGTCAACCCGTCACGATATTGCCGGCGGCAGTACGCGTCCTCACTGCTACATCACGTACGAAAAAACAAACAATGAGCACATAAAACAAACTATTATCTCATTATGATTGGGATTAAGGAACGTATTTATATTATAGGGTCATTACATAGTACAACGCAGTTAATTATCCGGTTGAAAACAGCGGACCGTAAACAGCAGGATGCAGTATAAATAGCAGCTGATTTCATAGCAATTAAAGTGAGGGATTATTAGTCGGCAGCCGATGATCGACGAGCGGCGCTGGGCCGCTGGGCCGCCGGCCTCGCGTTGAATTAACTTAATCACTGTTTACGCCGCTCGAGGGTATGTTGCCCACGAATTACAGAGCTTCATGTAAATTGAGAACACCTTGCTTGTTATTTTGGATGTGACGAGAATTTGATGTGATCTGACAATTTAAAAGTTGATATACCAAAACTGTTGCTTTATTAAAAAGTGCAATAGAAGGTACCTCCGCCTGTGTTCGTTCTCTCATTGTATTTCTGTTCTGTCTTTAATTACGGTATTCGAAAGGTTATTCTCATTTCTGCCGAACGACATCCACTGTTGGACTTAGTCCTCCCCCGAGTGTTGCCACAACAACCGGTCCTGTGCGTCTCGTATCCATCGGATTCCTGCTACCATCACCTGGTCATCGATCCACATTGTAGGAGGCTTTCCAACGCTTCATCTTCCGGTACGTAGTCGCCTCTCCAGAACCTTTCGGCCTCATGGATCATCTGTTCTGCATGCAATGTGCCCTGTCTATGCCATTTGAGTTTCACGATTTTTAAGTACGTATGTCAATGAGCAGTGGTGGCCAAGTGGTAATGGCCCCGACTTACGAGTTGTAGGTCGCGGGTTCGAACCCAGCCAGGCGCATTACTTTGTGTAATTTATTTCATCACCACTGCTCTCAAAACGGTGAAGGAAAACATCGTGAGGAAACCGGCATGTCCTAGAACCAAAAATTCGAAGACATGTGACATTCACCAACACGCACTGGGCCCGCGTGGTGGATTATGGCCCATTCCCTCTCCTAGAGAGGAGGCCTGAGTCCCAGCAGTGGGAACAATTAAAAAGGCTGATGATGATGATGATGATGTCAATATTCAATAGAAAAACCTTTAAAATAAAACGAAATTAACAAACGCATTAAACAAAGATAAAAATATTAACGTTCTCACAGAAGTAAGATAACCTAGATACTGCTGGAGGTACTTCTACCTCGGGCCAACGAAAAAATAAAACTATGGCTACAGGTAGAAGAAAAGAAAAAAACTGCATGAAAACTTGGCTAGAGCAAACTTCATAAGTTTCGTTATAATTGACTCTATAGGAACGTAATAAGGTAGTCAGTTATTCTGTTCTACATTAATCTGAACTCAAAGCATAATTTCCGTGACGCAATCGATATCCGAACACAATTTCGGAGCCCCTTGTATACTGATTTTAATTACTGTTCTCACATTTACCTAACTAATTTATTCGTGAAGTTGACTCGTTTTGAAGTCTCGTCACTACACCGTAAAGGTGGGGTGATTACTTAAAGTTCACTGTCACTTATAATCCGAGTCTCGAGTAGCAAGAAATTTAAACCCAAGTATGTATCACTAGGGGTCGATGAGGGTGCAATTACTTTGAGAGAGAATTTTGTTACACGTGTGGGCAGCTCCTTTGATACAGTAATATAAAGGTAGGTAGAGGTGCGAGCGATTAATGGCATCTAACCAAGGAATGTCAAGTGTCTCTGAGAGAAACGTTCAGTAAGAAAATGACTGCGGAAGAGCATTACACGGGCCACAAATTTCCCCGTGAAAACAATCGTAAAACGCTTTTATTACTCAAACATTCACCATTGATTCACGGGCCGAAACAATAAAAATACTGACTCAATCAACCTTCCGAATTTTACGAGCATTGTAGGTGAGTAGATTTATTGTCAGAACGCCAATAATCTTTCATTTACACCTACATCTAAGAAGGGAATTAGCCGAGCCTAACGCTTTATGACCCCTTGTGTATATGGAAAGAAATAATCGCCCGGGCGGACGCATTTGGCTTGGTAATATTTTTTTAATTACTTTCATTTTAATCAACTTAAGTGTTGGTGTATATTCTGAGCCGGAATACACCGTTGTAGACTCTCATCTATTTATATTGTGACCAAGCTATTAAACAGACACCTTTCGTCCATAATTACAGCAAAGTTGGAACAAAATAATAAGAGGAAAAAAATATACCTGCATTGCAAGCATTTGATTTATAGCAAAAAGTAAAAAGAAACATTGCTAGCGCAAACGGAAAAAGTCGTCGCAATGAAAAATAATGTCTTTATGACGGCGCTATTTGAATGTAAACTACGATATCAAGCTACTTAAAAAGCTGCAATTTACAAGAAATATAATATAGTGAAACAAAAACGTGCTTATGCGGCCGGAAAAGGTCATTTGCCATCATAGGGCGCCGGCGGCGTGCCGCGGCGGCCGGCGACTGTCCCTTGCCTGTGTTGTTCATTTTTCTTCCCCTTTTTCCGGGGCCAAACGGTAAAGAGAAACTTAATTGGAGGCTTTCCCGCCGACTCTCAGGCTCAATGAAAAATTACGAGCTAAACGAGCACACGCTTGGGAATTTTTCGCTCATTCTCGACCGGCGCACCAGTGGAAAGAAACGCGTCTTTACGCAAGCCCCTTAAACTTAGATAAATGTAAGCTGACGAACGTAATTTCAATGAAATATACTGCTCATTACAAGAATTAATTTAATTCCGCTCTTTTAGCGAATTGTCTGCGCCGTCGAGGCTCGTATAGGTGTCTTTATGAGTCTCTTTACGTGCCTTTAGGCGTTTTGTTTTGCTTCTTTTCGCATTATTGTCTTTGTTTATGTGAATTTTACACTTTATGAAGTTTAATACTTTTTAGTCTTTATCTAAAGCTAAACGTAAGGGGTTATTATCTGCACGTTTTTTTTTAAAGACAATTTGGTAATTTCAACCTTTCGCATTAATCTACTCATAAACAACATGTAACATACTAATAGCACATTCTGAAAGTAGAATTTTCAGAATCAGCTAATGAAAGTACCTCATTTTTTTTTAACCTAAAATGAAATTTTTTATTTTCATCTGTTTAGTGTTTTTTTTTCTATTTTATTTTACACTTTAGTTGCGATACACTTATAACCAGATTGCCTATTTCTCACAACAATTCCAATCAACCTAAACACTTCTAGGATACATTTGTTTTATTATGAAGTTCTCGTGTCTACCTTCCACCTTCCGGCTCCATCATCAGATCATTTCGATGATACTGTTTTCAACACAGCTATTCAGAATTATTTATTTATTTGTATGTTCATAGTCGCTTAACTATCATCATTGTGATATCTATGCGAGTATGTAGTTCCGTTGGCCATTTCTAGTCTTCTTCATCAATTCCTCTTCATCTAATGTTACTTTTTGACTGTAAACAGTTCAGCCCTGTATGAAAATACCAAAATTACTATATAGTTGCCTATAATATTTGAGGAGTTCCCTCGATTCCTCATAGATCCCAACATCAGAACTAGATTTTGAAATAAATGGGACCAATCTGGAAGCATATCAAGTTAGAGGAAAAAAAATTGCAAATCGGTCCATAAACGACGGAGTTCTGAGGTAACAAACCAAAAATAAATAAAATACAACCGAAATTATAACCTCCTTTTTTGAAGTTGGTTAAAAACTGATTGAACGGTTAAATCATTTACATACATTGAAAAGTTGAATAAAAATGCTCAATCAAAAATTCAATTAAATTATTAAAATATTTTTGTCCATTGGATTGGGAACTAAAGAAATTAAAATAAAATAAACGAATAAGTGAAAAGTGAAATAAGGTCTTCTACATTATTGAGGAGTTGACATTATTTCAGTTATACTGTATATGTACAGAATCCGTATTAATTTTATTTACTACGGAAATCACAATCACAAAGACACATTAACAATCGTCGAATAGTGCCACAGACATAACACATGTAAGTTACAAAACACTTCTAATTGGTTAACCAAGCCAATGCTGGATTACGTTGGATGTTCATTATTGCGCTTTCGGGATTTCCCTGGGAGGCAGCTGCATAATTCACGATGCCACGATTAAGCTAAATGCATTAAATGCATAACGCTACAACCGATTAAATGTGTTGTTTGGTATGAACGTTTTATTTTTTAGGTGGGAAAATCATCTAATGACATCCCTCGCTATTGGGCGGAGCTGGAGATAGTGTCATACTTTTACTGACTAAGACCATATCTAACTTCCTTTAGATATCGATTGCATCCCAAGAGCCCTTGTAGTGTAAGTATGCATTCAAAAGTCAATTCATGACTCCAGGGCCTCAAGTCTGCTATTACAATAATGTCAGAATGGCCTATCATTGATTTCATAATTGTCGATTTTGACAAGTTTGATACTCTACTAAAATAATGGCGCCACTATGACTTTCCAATGGTTAACCGCTGACACTCCATTGAAAGAAGTGGCATAGAATAGTAATCTCGTACAAAAAGACAAATGTATGTCTGACGTATGCGGTAATCTGCTAAAATGTTGACAGTTCCTTTAATCAGTGACCTACCATTAGAACGTCTTTGTGCAGTCATTGCTTTTAATAAGCTCGATATTGTTACATATTTTATCACAACTCTATTGTGAGAACTTTTAGCAAAATGACAATAGGATCGTGTTGGAATGACGAATTTATGTAAATAGCAGACTTGGGCCCCAGTAGGTGAGTTTATACATTGTAAGCATACAAAAGCACACATTCACAAAAATACAAATGTTTTCGCTTTAAAATTTAGTAGGTATAGATGAAGTTTACCTGAGTTTTTTACTGTCTCCGTGTTCAAGACATCAGAATCGAACGAAAGAATGAAAAGTAGCCAGATTTGAGGAATAGCTGACAACAACGCATGCTCCAATATGCAGACCTATAACCTAATGACTTCTCTCACTCTAGGGTTGACCTCGTTCACCCGTAGAGTGAGTGACCCGTGTCACTCTTTTCTTGTCTACTGGCTGCTACCAACGACTTCACCTGCGTGGAAGTAGAAAATTATCCCAAGGGAACCCGGACGTGGTGTACCCGTATGCCATATTTTGTGAACAAGTAACAACTACACACATACACTCACAAACTTTCACCTTTATAATAATAACGTAAACACCACACCTGTGTCCTTTACTTACCTTCTACGTTCTATGACCACGGGTACCCTCTTCAAAATTTCCCCATGGCCATGTGTATACGATCACACGCACGTCATATCCCACATTTTTATTAATCTCGTCCGGTATCGAAGCGAGCGTTACTTTAATCAAGTCGATCTCTTTCACCGAGATTCAAGCTGGCGGTGCCTTTAATTAAAATGTCTGCGGCTTGTCATCCGTGCCTCATCCGGAACTTGACCGCAGATATAAAACCTTCCCAGTTTTGCTATCTACGTGTCTAAATTTAAAATGGATTCTCTTGGCTAGGACTGTGGTAGGTGTGGTTGGAGCACAGCTGGATTCGAAAAGGAAGTTTGTATTTTGGGGATGACCCGTTTTTTTTTTGAAGTGATGTTTTCGATGACTTGGATTTTCGTTTTATTGACATTAAATGATGAAGGTGAAGGTTGCGGGAAACCGATGGATGCGAGAAGCACAGGATCATTCGTTGTGGCAACGCTTGTGGGAGGCCTGTGTCCAACAGTGGACGTATATCGGCTGAAATGATGTGCCAAAAAAAAACCCTAGAGTAGTTAAAGTCACTGGATGATTTCCCACCTCAATAAATGGCACAATTGATTTCTTTTTCTGGCTACTTCAAAATATATGTTCTATTACACAATCCCATTGTTTCGGGGCCCAAAAGAAAAAATAAATTGTATGTTTTCAAAGTCATAGAAAGGATTTGTTAGTTCAAGCCAAGTTTGTAGTTCATTGTTAAGGTTGTGGTGAAAATAACTGCATATAAGAGGATCTACTTAAGAGCCTGAAACAAAATGATAAATAAATTGTAGTGTTTCAACCTGATACAAATTTTGCAAGCAGTATGCTTACACAGATTACGCGACCAGTCACATGCGGTCGGAAGGCCCGTCCACCATTAAAACCGAGCTTTGAGGGTGCACCAAGCAAAAATATGTGTTATATGTAGCTTTTCTTACACATATGTACACCTTTTACCTTGTTTTTAGTTAGGTATATGGTTGTTAAGAAAAATATTATGGAAATAGGATTCAACAGTTGACTTAAATGGCGTTTAATTATCATAGCATTATGTTTTAATTTTTTAGCAAAAAGGATAAACACTCGCACGCGATAGAATTTGTATAAAAACGTCCTTTGAAGCATTTTCCTGAAACAGCACATTTTAGGTTATATTTAAAATCTGTTTTTTAATGTTCCGAATTGCTGTTTGCACACATTCGCTCATCTTTATAAAATGCGAACATTTGTACCATCGTTTAAACGCTCTGGCGTGAGATTAAAATTATATTCGAAAACAAAGTAGATTGTAAAATCAAACAACTACACACTTAACAGAATTTATTTTCTTATATTTTAACTGTTTCAATTTATATTATTTACAAATTATTTATCACAATTTCACAGTCAATACATACAAAGTTATTTACAAAATTTTATTTTACAAACATTTACAACTACCTTAGTTACCTATACACTGCGGGACAAATTCATGACAACCATAAAACTACTTAAGTGTAAAACAATTTAAACATTAAATAAAAAGGTAGGTATCTAGATTATCGTCGCATTTTAGTGTTAAAAGTTAATTTAAAAGTAAATAAATACCTTCTCGAGCCAAGTCTCAGGTTTATTTCTTTTTAATAGCAGCGTTTACGAGATCAACCGTCCCGACAAGCGATTAGTATTCTACAGGTCACACAGTCATCTTAGGCCAAGTCTTCCAAGTCTGGTGTTAATGTCTACCGGATTAAGCCATCCAGGCTAATGTTCTTGAGTAAAGTAATTCTAAATTCTTGAAAATCATGTACTGAATTTTTGTTTTGCTATCTTTATTTTATTTATCTATCTATAGGAGTCTGGTTTCCGCACTTAGTCTTTTCCACAGATATAAATAGACATCGATAATGCAAATATCATGATCTGTATGAAAACCAAGCTTGCCAATTTTTGACAACCTATTATTTAATAAGAATGTTTTGTTTTTCTCTGGTATTACCAGGTATTAGATTAAAAATAATATTTTTTAAATTAATTACGCATACACTGACGTCTGACTTACGATTTTGTACGTAAGCTAGACACGCATTTAGGCACGCGAAGTAGTTGCTCTTGCATTTTCTATATCTATCTATCTGTGGTCTTTTCTATGCGGATCATTTTGCGTGGGCCATGGCAGGCCAACCTTTGGTAAGTTTATCCCAAACATTTTAGCTACCTACTAATTTTGCACAAAGTATTTTTGGCATGTAGTTGGGGTTAATGCAGAACAACGTAACTTTTTTTGGTGTTCCACTGAATGTATCCGGCAGTGTAAAGATAAAAAAATGGCAACGGTTTGTAGAAAGTCGGTCCGCCGTTAAACTAGTCGCCAAAATAATTTTTGCCAAAAAAGGTTTTTCCTGTACGATGAACGTTAAAACCTTGATAACGCGTAGGTATTTGAGTAAAACATTTGTACAGTAATGCTTGAGAGTTTAACAAATAGTATATTCATTTAAAATTAATTAGAAATATTATGCGTGTATGTTAAACAAAGGAAGTGGATAATTAAGAGTCACTTTTCAAACATTAAAAAAAATTGTTTACGACTATTGTTATATGCATTTGTATAGTTAAAAGTATATAATTTGTTTTAATTAGTTTAGATTTTTTTTCGTTTTTTTTTTTCAGTACTTAATTTATTATTTCTGTGACTTGCGCTTCACCACACCATCACCACCACCTACCATACCAACCACCACCATATTTATTTTAAGTCTCAATGAACCTATTTATAAAATTGTTTACTGTGCGCGAATAATAACTTAAACATTTAAAAAACGACCAAAACAATTTACAAAAAGTCTCAACTTCATTGTTTGGACAATAATTGCTTTAACTTGCTATATATCACGTAAATATGTCACTAAATATAAAATATATATTTAACTATACAAATGCATTTAAAAATATCCGGAAATAGAAAAGTTTTTTGGAGTATATAACGGACGGAAAATGGCGTTTATCAACCCGTCTTCTTTAAAAAAAAAAGTCTTAAACATAAAGCATGCAAAATAAACATTACATTGGTTATAACAATGAACAAAATTCCAACAAACCGTTAGCTAAGACGAGACTCCACCACAAGCTAAGACATTTCTCATTTAGCTGTGTTCTGCTTAAGTTGCAAGCGCAATTTGTAAGCGGCAGGCGGTCGCAGCAAACGAGCTAAAGAGTCAGTAGTAGCCTCTTAGAATACTGATCGATACATGCTGGAAAATTGAAGCTGACAACAGAATGTTGCACATCTTGGCTATTTTTTTTTTTGGGTCGTTTTTATTTCTTTTGTTTAATAGAAGGCTTTTTACAGGTTTTTTTTTTTTGTTTTTGGAGTTCTGTACATAGGGTAGAAAACTCCAAAAAGGAAAAAAAGTAATACAGTGGTATTCGTAAGTCTCCGCTGTTCGTTTTTCCGACCCTCTCTGTATCCCATAAACTACAAAAGGTAGAGTTTGAATTTTCACCGAGTGTGTATTTCTCCAGATTCTGTTCAAATTTCTGCTACAACAACAAATAATAAAATTAAAATAAAGTTAAAAATTGAAAAGGGAATGTATCTCATAAAGCGTAAGAGGTAGAGAGTTAAGATTGTCACTGAATACGTATTTTTATAGATTCTATGAAAATTTTCTATTACAAAAAATAATTATATTAAAACAAAGTTAAAAATGAAAGGAGGCTGGAACATACAAGAAACATTTTGTCAGCGTTTTTTTTTTTGCTCGATTTCAATATTCTAGCACGGCACCCTTCGTATACGGGTCCAACTTGCACTTCACCAATTTTTTATATCAATCTTGGCTTTTGAAGAATCTCGTCTAAATTATTGTTATATTTACACAAACAATTTTCTATATACATTTATACACAACTCTCTGGTCCTGGTATTTCTTCAGCTATAAGATGTTCTCTCCTACTTAACGTCATAGTGCCTAAATTAATTGGAGGCTTACTTAACACTGCCTTCGGTGGTGACAGTACCTGTAAAGAGAAACCAAAAGTTATTCTAAAATAATCTTAGTAAACAGAACTTATAATTATATTTATAATACAAGGTGTAAGGAACATCCCTCCGCAAACTTTAAGGGCTTGCTCAGTAGAAAAAACTAAACCACCTTCCACAAGATTTTTTTTCAGGGAACGAAAAAAAAATCAGCCTCACCATACAAAATTATAAACTTGATTGGACAATTTGTATGGCGAGGCCGATTTATTTTTTCGTATTATCTTATCATTCAGAACTGCGTGACAGTAATTTCATAAGGCCAAATAATTTTAATTTTTTCAAGTCTATTGGTGGATGTCATTTATGTTTTCGAACTTTTGGCTCTAGGACACGCCGGCTTCCTCACGATGTTTTCCTACACCGTTTTGAGAGCAGTGGTGATGAAACAAAGTTTGAAACCCCGACCTGACTACCGTAAGTCAGGGCCGTTACCACGGGGCCACGAGTACTCATCAACTTCAACAACTGTACACACATTATGTCTCTATACAATAATATTTGTCAGCTCTTACATGAACGAACTAAAATGCTGAGCACAAAAATGATCATAAAAATTTTAATGGACGATCTCGTAAAATTGTATTATTAATTTACACCTAATGCTTTAAAACTACTTCAGTTTTTCCACAGTTCATGAGTAGACTTTTCCAAGGACCTACTATAATTATGTGCAGAGTGTCTAGTCTATGACATAATTAAACGTAGGTTTTAATGAGTTGGATTTTTCACATCGGGTTAGCGCGCGCTTTTAATTTAATAACATGTCTAGGTGTACAAATACTCGGTATGTGGGTCATACTCGCACTGAAAAGCTCTGTGTTTAGTTGCAAAACTGTACTTGTATTTTTTTTTTTTGAAGATAACTTTTTTCTATGTTTAACGATTGATACTTTTTCTTAATGTAACATTTCTTATCATTCAAATTCATTGAAATTATAAGTCCACTAGGTATATATACTGTGCGAATAATAATAATAAATAATAAATTTGAACGAATTCGAATAATATAGACCTAAAGAAACCTGCCATAATAAACACATTATATTTAAATATGTAAATAGGTAGCTACACTTTCATTCTAAAAATACTATAAATGCTGCATTAACTGGCTTTTGGCCTGTTATGTAGTCGGTATCAACAACATTTACGGGGAAAGAGAGAGTACAGAGTCACGTGCTGAGAAGATGAATAATAATAATGTTCCAAAACTTTCACATAACGCTGTCTGGTAACGTACGCCAACTAAGCAGAGCTTGTGATAAAAGTGCTAGACAACTGATTAACACACTTATATATGACCAAATACATATTATAGATAAATTACATCCAAATACAGCAAATAATTAACGTTCTCATCACACAAACATTTCTCTTGTGTGGGGATCGAACCCACGACCTCTGACATAGCTGTTAGAGCGACTGACCACTAAACCAACAGGCCAGTATAGTTAAGTCAGTGGTAGAAATACCACAAAATACACCGCACACATACTTTAACACAAATAATTTCAGTAATTGTATGATAAACACGCGTATTTCTTGAAAGAAAAAGTAAAGCCACTCTAGTCAATACTCACGGGTCGATGATCGTCTAGCGCTGCGCTCACGCGCTCACTCTCCCACTCCTCGGCTGGGTGGAGGGCGCCATTTTTCGCGGCCGCCTCTGTAACGCACTTTGTGCTCGGCGGCGCCCCGTCTGTGTGGAAACCGTTTGATACAGCTTGATTATTTTACTTAGGAACTACTTGTGGTGGAAAAGAAAAGAGAGGTTTGTTGGTTAAGGGGAAAGGTTTTCTTAGTGAGAAATTAATTCAATAACTGCATCACCGTACTGTTTCTTTTTCTAATAATTTTCTATTTAAAAACCTATAACAATAATGAAAAAAAAAGATTGATCTAATTCGGAAGTTCTACGTGTACATAGTTACATACTATTAGTGCGTGTGAATTTCTTGTGTTAAAAGTACAAAAAAATAAAGTAAAAAGAAATTGCCATGTTGTAGAAGAATTTATTATTATAAGAATTTATTTAAGAACTCCAACAAAGGATGTACATATTGTACACAATATGTATCTTATAGTTAGTAGTTAATATCTTGTGGGTGTCCTACTTTACACTTAGGAGACCACAGCAATGTAAATTTTTCATTACTCATACTCTGAAAGTAGGTCTGAAGTTGCCTGAGGAGCGGGATGAAAAGTATCACACTTTTCATCCCTAGGGAGTTTTACTTTCACCTAACAGCTGTCAAGTTATTTAAAAAAAAAACTAGGTTTATCTTCTTGTATTCGTAATGAAAAGCACAATATTTACCTCGGGGTTAAAGTTACTTATTTAGTCCCTCGAATTAACGACCTCGCTGCGCTCGGCCGCCAACTCCTTCTCGGGACGAAATAAGTAACTTTCACCCCTAGTGTAACAATGTACTATTTCACTTTGCACCTATTATAATTAACCCTACATGCATCATTTTATAGACAAAAAAAACGTGGAAAGGCAAGTCAAGACTTTTAAAATGAGGATTACAAAAACAAATAAAAGATTATCTACTTCGAAAACTTCAGGTGTAAAACCAGTTTTAATCTTCATAAAAATGTGTTTAAAACCATATTATAGCTTTAAAACGTGATATTAATTCCGAAGTTTCCTCATAAATCTTCACTGTTCTATCAAAAAATTGATATAATTTTTATGAGGACGACGTGGAAAGTGTCTCGTTCAATGAAATTTTTAGCTCGATTTTTAGAATTTTTAAACCGTAAGATTAACCGGAAAATTGCATCGGTAGCTGCTCTACATATTTCTGGCTCTACATATTTCTGATAAGAACTAAAGTAAGCTTTGTTAGTACTGACATACAGCTTTAAAAGAATTAAAAGCTGGAGATAATTAATTCATTAAAGTTACTTTAAAAAAAAAAACTCAATGTTTATAAAGAAACCGCAGTTGTTGAGATAATATTACACACAAAGGAAGTCATTCTTTTGCAAGGTCTTTTTATTCCTTTGAGAATGTAGCGGTAGACCTATTAATTTTATATAAGTCAGTGCAATGAGTTACTTTTTTATCTGATATAAACTAGTGCTTGACTGCGACCGGTAAGCAGTAATGCAATCGTTGATAGTGAGGCGCAATAGTTTATTGAGAGCTTGTTCACTCTGGCTTTAAAAACACCTAAACCTGTTGCAGTTAAGACGACAACTGGAGCTAATCGCGAGTTTTATAATGAGCATAAATATATGTGATAAAAAGAATTTAAAAAAATGTGTCATTCTTCAAGGTAAATTCTCGATGAACAGTGTTCAAAAGCTAAATACAGCTAATTTAGTACGATAGAAAAACATCACGAAAAATCCTTTATTTTTAGTAAATTGCTAAAATGCTTCATATTTGCAAGAGTTTGAGAGTGATCAAGCTGTAGGTCATGTAGTCCTCTTAAGTTAGAATTAAATGGAAAAAGCATGTCGCTTTACGTATCTACGATGTCGCAGTTGCAGTATGTAACTGGTGTGATTAGTATTAACTTAAAACTATTATTAGTTTCTGTCCACGTAAAAACTAGAATTAATAATTATGATGCTCAAGGAAACGTAATTCCAGGATAAAAACTAGCCTAGATTTTTCTCAATGATCGTTTTGTCGTACATCGAGTAATATTTTTATGTTATTTTTTACTGTATTTTTGCTTTTTTTCTCCTTTAGTATCTTTCTGCACTTTCACATTCATACCTACTTATTAATATTATAAAGCTGAAGAGATTGTTTATTTATTTGTTTGACTGGCCCGTTGGTCTAGTGGTTAGTGGTCCTAACTGCTATGCCGGAGGTCGTGGGTTCGATTCCCACCCAGGACAAATGTTTATGTGATGAGCATGATCATTTGTTCTGTGTCTGGGTGTAATTTATACATGATATGTATGTCTAGTACCCATAACACAAGCTCTGCTTAGCTTGAGGCTAGACGGCGTTGTGTGATAGTTATGGAATATTATATTATATTATTATTATTATAAACTTTAACTGAATACTTCGTGGGTGAAACCAAGGGTGACAGATTGTGTATAATATTAGAAGGGATTAAGTGCAAACCAAACTCTATAAGACTAGTAAAAAAATCACCTCTGATATCATATTAGCAGAAGTGATTTTTGATCAAACGCTATCGATTTAAATTATACAACTTGGCATCGAAACATTAAACTCTCTTGCCCAAAACTGCCAGTCTAGCAGAGTACATCGATTAATCTACAAGAGCCATTCAGACCTTGTAACTCCACCAATAAAATTAGTCAAAGAGCAAAGGAAACTTAGTATGAGAATAGTCAGACCACAACTGCGAATGACGATCGAACGGTTGCCGGTCGCTCAGCACCCTTGATATCTTCACGGAGACCATTTTATACTCCACTTGTTACCGGAATCTCACTCAATAAAATCGCATGTATGTCGGTTGCGGATAAGTACTGATTGTACTTCAGTTATTTGCGGACACCGTAAAGGCATAGTGAATCTGGTTGGTAAATCTGTAATGTCTAGTGTTAAGAGTCGGGCGTAGTCACTTAGTATTTTATATGTACTCCTCCCGGGTCTATGTCAATTTTGCGGCCCCGTAACAGCGGTTTTATTTTTATAAATAAAACAATGCTTTTTTCAAATTTTTGTTTTTGCGAGGACCTATTAAAAAACAAGTTTTATTATTTTTTGTAATTTCCAAATTTTTCCGTGACATTATCTCGTAGACTTACACGTTTCAAATCGTAAGTTAGGGTCAAATTCGCGATTTTTTTTATCGAGCCAACTAGGTACTTTATATCACGTTTTGATTCTTGCGGTGGTTGATCATATTGACTAATCTTAGTAAAAAATTTTTTCATGGTGTTCTCTTTTATATTTTTAGAGGTTTAAAAAAAACCAAAATGAGTAGAACCTGGCCCTAAACCAATTTAAGCATTAGGGGACTAAATGTCCCCCAGAAATATCTCGCGCAATGTTGTATCTACGTGATGCTGCAACGTTGCCCAGTGTCCCTCCCAACATTTTACAAAGCGTTCACGTGATATGGGACATGTTTCTGGACAATTCGACAGCGTTGCAAGTCCTGTTGAGAGACATTTTGTCCCTTAATTCATGAATCCCCAAGCGACACCCGGTGGCCGCGCATCTATTGTCTTACTATTGTGTTTCTAATTGACGGTATCTGAAGGGTTAATGTGCTCAAGTGTTCGTATTAACTGCGCAACTAAGTATAGAGTACCTACTCACTACTATTTGATGTGTATGGATAAGTTGGGATTCATTTCTATAATGTTAAAGAAAAAAACACAAAAAATATAAAATTACGAATCGAATAAAGTGCAGAACATGCCTTTTTTTAATCATTTTTGCTTGAATTTAAGTTAAGCTAAAATAATTTTAGCAAACCGATAAAAAAAAATATGAAAAAAAAGCAACTTATTCTGAACTCCTATTACGAACAAAACATTTTTCATTTTTAACAACCACTCCACGACCTTACTTTATTCCACAGACTTCATCTTTACAAGATTTATGATGATCTATACAGATTCTAAGACAATCTTTCATATAAGAATCAATAGTAGACAGGTAACTGGGGAGCACAGAGGACTGACATACCTTGACGTATTATTATGGTAGGAGCCAGATAAATTTGCCATAGCGGTCATTGACTCTTTCACATTTATCGTGAGGTTGCTGAGCGACAATAAATTGAGGCGGTTGCATATTAGAAAATCAAAACTTTCGTGTGCAAATTTCAAAAGAACTATAAACGAAATAACAAAATTTAAATGACCAAATGTTTTATTTAGAAAAATTTTAATATCCCAATGTATGTGACATCAAATGAACTTGCCGCCGTCTCAATGTCAGGGGCAAGATCACGCACTTTTCCACACTGCTGCGGAAAAAGTAAATTGCGTGCCTAAAAGTGGCACGGACTATAGCGAGTATACGAATAAGTGTATTGAAAAATATATAACCCATAAATCATGCCTATTGAGTGGTTACAAGTATTATAAGTAATGCCGTCTCAACCGACTATTGATGCGACCGAGCGAGACGTTCGGTGCTCTATATCGAAGAGCTTACCTGGCGGTGGATTCAATATGTCCGGTTGTGCTTGTTTGGGAGGCTTTAGCGTGTAGGCCACGACGTACTGGCCGTCTCCAGCGTTCAGTTGGAGCTCCGATGACTGCTGCTTTGTTGGCGGATTACTCCTGGTAAAAATTATTAAAATTATAGATGACTAGCTTTCCGCCCGCGGCTTCGCCCGCGTGGACTACAGTTTATATCGCGCGGGCAGAGACCCGTGCTCAGCAGTGGAATTATAGGTAGCCTATGTGTTATAACAGTGTCTCTTCTACCTACCTACCAAATTTGATATAAATCCGTTCAGTAGTTTATGCGTGAAAGCGTAACAGACAGACAGACAGAGTTACTTTCGCATTTATAATATTAGTAGGGATTACGTTAAAAATGTTAGACTAAAAACCCGATGAGTGAGCGCATCACTAGGTCAGCGCATCCCATCGCCCCGCACTAGCATCTTTGACAACTGGAAGAAGGAGAATTGCGCGCGTTTTTCACGGTGTTATATGTACTATCAAAGACACTTCCGTCAGACCACCGCTAAGTTCAATTTTGCTTGCACTTGACACGAAAATTTCAAAGAGCTCCGCGCCATGCCGCAGGATTCAAGCGAAAATTGTTTTAAAGTAGTCAGGCAGAAATGACCACGATGGTGCATTTTGAATAGTTTGGAGCTATAATTAAATGTTTTATGTGTTAAAACTGGTTTATCTTTAATAAATCGTAACTAAAGATTTGAGGCATTATTGCAAACAGAGTACGAAGCAACAGTTTTCATGATAACCGCTTACAATTGCTTACGATTGCTCTCCACATTTAAACCTGAAGTGTTAACCACTTCACGTTAAAATGCGGAGAGCCATCGATATTTTCAATACATGCAACATCAAGGCCACCACGCGGGTAAAATAAAACAGGGAATATTTTTTATTTTCTTTTGCATGAAAAAAATGTTTGTTAACAAACTTGTTCATAAATAACACAAAAACTAGCTTTTGCCAGCGACTTTGCCTTACAAACTTTGGACTCCCGTTAAGTGTTGAAAATCCTCTTTTAGTGCTCACCTACATCATAAAAGGAAACCTTGCGCAAAATTTTACGCTGCCAGACTCAGTAGTTTTGGCTATACGTTGATATGCTAGTCAGTCAGTTTATCCCTTTATATAGCTAGAATGCTAATTCTAAAAACGATATAAAAATTCAGCGATATAAATCTACACTCATATTATAAAGAAGTAACGTTTGTTTTTTGTTTGCAGGAGGTAATCTCTGGAAGTATTGGTCCGATTGCTAAAATTGTTTCACCGATAGAAAGCTGCTTTATCCTTGAGTGACATAGGGTATATTTTATGTACACGGGCAAAATCGCGGGCAAAAGCTAGTAGAAAATATAATAAGAAAGCAAACTAGATAAAGTTTGAAACAAATGTTTCTAACTCTCTCGCCAAGACGCTGTTTTCTATGGCGGCCGTACGGGTGTCATGTTCTTTGACATCAAAAACAATGTCAGACTAGTTTTTCTTATTAGCAGTTTTGAAGCTTGAACTTGCGAGCGATGTTGACCAAGATATTTTATTTTTTATTTCTTATTTGTTCACTAGTGTTGAAATGTAATTAATTTTGCAATTAAAAAATGCATGCATATTCCTTATTGTTGCGTTTTTGTTGCATTGTCGCGTCACACATATCAGTTTAGCCTTTTAATCTTTCATTTATAAGTATCTACGTTCTTTTGAAGAACGCATGGTATAAGTATAGTTAGCCGTACGATATTTCTACTGCTATGAATCAGGCCTCCTTTCGAAAATAAGCCATAAACCACCACGCGGGCACGGTGCGGGTCGATAGAACATCAGTTTTGTTTTTTTTTTTTTCAAATCTGCATGAGCTGTTGACATCACATAAGGTCTCACATACCTAAATCCAGTTTTTGAGTTTACCTAAACTTTTATTACCATGCTCTAAATTGTAGTTTATGTCACTTGAAAGCAAGTGTTCCACGCTTTTATTGCATTGTTCTTTGTTACAAAGAAAAATGCATGAAAAATATTACAATTCTTAGCATTAACGTGTAAATTGCCAGGTATAGAAGGAACACGGTTGAGTTTTAATCAGTTAAAGTTTTAACACTTCTTTTCCCTCCCCCTAGAGCGAGAGAACTTATTTGATGATTTCCTACACTCTAAATTAAGAAGTTGGCACAAGAGAAAAATGTCATATCCTGCAATGAGCGAAATTAATTGATTAAACCCCAAGCAAACGCCGGCGTTCGCTCTCTCATTATCTTTCTATGTGTCTCTAATTACGGAATTCGAAAGGTTTCGCTGTCTTATTATACAACATTAGTTCAGGTATACTCGTAATATGCGAAACCCGAAATACGTGTTTAGAATTTTTCTGGTTTAAGAACTTTATTTTTCTCATCAGAATTAACAACAATTCACTTACTGAGAAACTATACATTACAATGTCATGTTGTTATGAACGTACAGGAACAAGTTAAAAGTAATTTTATACAAAGAAAAAATAATGTGGGTAGACGATCACAAAACTGTCTGTCACCAAACGTGTGAGCACAGATATAATATTTTTATGTAAAGAATCTATGTACTCGTACTAAACATAACTGTATCATGAAAAATCACAAAGTTATGCCAGCAAAAATACATAGTCACCGGGCCATCCAGGCGACTGAGTGATTGTTTTGCACTTGCACGCAGCTGTTTGACCTGTCTTGACCTGTGTTGTACTTAGTGTCGGTCATAGGTGTCCAACTTATACCCTTTTTAAATATTTTAGGGAAAAAATATAACATGGCCATTCAGTTACTAATTCTGAACAAACTCTATTCAGGTTTTGCATAAACTAAAAATGATGTTGTATAGATTCTTTTCTGCATACCGTAAAATGGGGTGAATAGGCAAAACTTTAAAGGGTATTTTCTCGATATTTGAATATTTTTTACAGCATTTAACTATATCAATTTATTAATGAATTGTTATTCTAAAAAATGAATGCTTTGTTATAGTGTCTGGAGACACACGGGCCTCAAAAAAACGCCGCCACAAAAAAACGCTTGAAGCGACCACAAAAAAAGCTAGAAGCGGCCGCAAAAAACAGCTGAAGCGCGCCACACCTCTTGTGTCCGGTGAAGCTTAAAGCCACTTCAAGCCTTTTTTTGTGGCGGCACCGCCACACACGAGCCACAAAAAAAGGCCGCCCCCAAACTGAAGTTTGAAGCGGCGTTTTTTGACGCCCGTGTGCGGGAACAGTTAGAGGCCGATATTATGGTATCAAAGTGAAAAACCAAACCAAAGTTGTGTCTCTATTCACCACATTTTACCCGGTACGCTCATAAATTCAACTCCAAATGTTCATTACAAAAGTATCCCTCCCAACAATGACATGCCATGCTATAATTTTGACGTACGTACAACGTAGACTGCACTCATACAATTTTAATGGTAATCGAAATCGATTCTCTTTGATTAAATCATGCCTCAAATGTTAAATCGAGCCATTGACGATCCAATGCACATCAGTTAAGTGAAATACGTACTTACAGCGAACGATTTTGATTAAGTTACATTGATTTGGAAGCAGACAGGTATTTCTATGTTGGAAATGAATTGATGGCAGTTGAGTTGAACATATTAGTAGTACCTATGTGAAGTTATTACGGTTTCTATTTTAGTAGGTATTATCATGCTGACAGAGTTACAGAAAATTTCGTAGCATCAAGATTTTTGATTAGTGGAGTGGACAAAAATTGGCAGTTTGAAGGGATTGCCTTTGTCTATAAAAAACATAATCCATGCAAATCAAATTTAACTTTTAGAATACGGTATTCTAAAAGGTTAATTTAAAAAAAACAGAGACACAATACATAGACAATAAGAAGAGAACGCCAATGTTCCCTTGGGGTTTAATGAATTAAATATGTGATTAAAATCGACATGCTTTTGATTTATGTTTTTTTTTTATGTTACTATATGTACCCAAACGTATACCTTCTGATTGTGTCTAAAGTCCAAAGCCTGCAAAAGATCCTAGAACGCTAAGGGAAACTGATGTAACACAGAAAGCTTTAAAAAAAGGAAAACCCATGTCCTAGAACACTAGGTATAAAAGAACTCCCGATACGCCCAAGAGCGAGAAAATTCATTGAATGATTTCCCACCAAGTTAGATTTTAGTATGACACTCTCTCTCGCCTATGAAGAGTGGAAGGAGACATTTTATGTATTCTCACAGAAAGAAGTGTATTTAGGTATTACAAAACCAGCAAGGACAACTTTACTTTTGTATAGCATAGCATAGCATAGTCGGCCTTATAATGTTTCCACTGTTGAGACTCAGGTCTTCTCTCTAGGAGAGGGGATGGGCCGAAATCCACCACGCGGGTCCAGTGCGGGTTGGTGGTCACATTTCTTCGCATTTTTGGTTCTAGACATGGCCGGTTTCCTCACGATGTTTTCCTTCATCGTTTTGAGAGCAGTAGTGATGAAATAAATTACACAAAGTAATGTGCTTGGTTGGGATTGAACTCGTGTCCTAAAACTCGTAAGATCACTCAGCCACCACTGCTCGCAAAGGATACCGCTAACTACTGCTAAGTCGTTGCCGTTACCACTCGGCCACCACTGCTCTAACTTTTGTAGATAACCAAAAATCTGACGAACAGAAAAGTAGGTCAAACACATAAAAACGCGTGAAACAAGCACCTAAACTACAATAGTTTGAGAGCTAGACTTTTGTCAAGTTACACGACTATAGTGCAGGCGCTATGTTCGCGCTGGAACGTGAGCAAACATGTATGTTGACGTTATTCAGATTGCAGGGACATGCGGAACTTGCGACAACTTGGAAAGTTTAATGACGTGCCAAATCTCGGAAAATGTTGCAAGCTATGATGAAGGGAACAACATATTTTCAACATTTAACAAGATGTATGTCTGATTGGATAATAATACGATTTCCACGCAAGGTTCCCGACATAGCTCAAAGAATCGCCATACTTAAGTGGTATTGTCAGGGCACTTTTATTATTTATTAGTTCACCGCAACATTTTCTTTTAGCTGGTCTATGCACAGAACCTTTTAGTTTTAATAAATATTTTCTGTTCGAGCATATGGCACCCAAGGGCTGCAGCTGAAAATCACTCATGGTGGCTTTGTGTTACCACTTGGCATTATGTTGAGCTGAGGCCTTTTTGGCATTACTCAATGTACCATTTGTATAATTTTAAAGTGTTTCCGTTTTTGTAATGCTAATAAACGCAATTTTCTTTTTTTACTGGTACATAAAACAGCACAGAACATAGCATGGAAAAATAGGTAGGTTGTACAGATTAGTCAAAATTGTCGCAGAACAGATGGTTGATAGAGTTGAAAGGTTCTGATCAATTTCATCGTCATCATTTCAGCCGAAACACGTTGACTGTTGAACATAAATCTCCTCAAAGTGTCGCTCCAACGAACCGTTTCTGTTAGTCTCGTACCCATCGGATTCCTGCAACCTTCACCAGATCATCGGTCTTCCGATACGCAGTCCCACTCCAGAACCTTTTGACCATCTGCCTTGCCAACTGCCACTACCAATTTAACGTGTCTATTTATTTATCATAGAAATATCGATATAAAATCTGATCCATGACATTGATATCATCTAAATTATAATTTATATGATATCAATGTCATGATCAGTTCGTAATGTATGTTCGTAATGTATGTTCGTAATGATGACATTATATACAATACCTAGGATAATAATTATTATTCTAGGTATTGCATTGATATACGTAGTTCCGATACGTCAAGTACTAATTGGCAAATTTATCTATATCACTAAAGTTATTCAAAATTGAACTAAATAAGTTAGTCTTTCAATTCCAACGCTCTTGTAAGCTTGCAAACATTACAAATTAAAATTATGTTGTAGAATTTCATGAACCATACCGTAAAACGTAAACGTAAACGTAACATTACACGTTAAACATTAACGTAATCATTAAAATAAGAAAAGGAATTACAGTAAAGTTAATGGAATTGTGACATAGTAGGAATATTTGACTTTATTTCGAATGCTCTTACCTCTTTCTGCGTAGGAAGAATCCGGTGAAAATGGCCGCACAACCACAGACTATGACAGTCAAGATGATCGACCAGAAGGCAGCCTTGGAGACGCCGGCCATGAGACTGTTGCCACCGTCTAGGAAATGAAAAAAAACAAGAATGATTTAATAACAACTGTTTAATTTGTGATCAAGATTACTGATTTATTCGAGTGAGTAACGAAAGTTTCCTTAGGCCATTTTTTTTTTCGTGTTGTCTCTTCATAAATAATGATCCGTTGGATGAAACAACAAGTACCTAAGACCCATCTATCGATCGGGAAGGATACAGGTTTATTTGGATTCTCATGATAGCTCTATAATTGGATACAGACTGGCAATTGGTTGATGTTATTCTAGGTCTTACCTACAAGAAAAATAAAATGTATCTCAAACAAAAATCATCACATTTTGTAGTTTTATATCAAACTAGCTGCTCCCAGCGGCTTCGCCCGCGTGATAGCAGAAAATTATTCTAAGGGTACATACTTCCGGGATAAAAGTATCCCATGTCCTATTTCAGGACATGGTCTATCCGTGTACCAAGTTCATCAAAATCGGTTTTGCCATTTAGTCGTGAAGACGTAACAAACAAATAAACAAACTCTCTTTCGCTTTTATAATATTAGTAAGGATTTCCATTTTTAGGGTTTCTTAATACAAAAACTTGTTTAACACTCAATTCCGAAAGTCATTATCTAAATAATATGCATTCAAATTCACTCCTTTAAGCACAAAGGATTTTTAAAAGCTTGTTCTAAGCGACTGCATCATTATGCTCATGTTACGTAAAAATACATCCGCAGTGTTTTTTAGCAGAGCCTTTTAATAATGAACCGTATTCAAAAGCACGGTAAGTGGTAAACGTAGAGGTTTTATGTGCCTTTTATGTCTCGGACTGGTACAAATACAATAAAATAAAGATGTCAAATACAGTTTCTACTAATGATTAAAGAGGAATATGAGAGCCGCACTGTTGCCGAGCTTTGATCGAGGCCATGTTCCGGAGCGTGGAGAAATGGCAGGCGGCCGTCTCCTTCTGCGAAGCAGTAATGCTAGCAAAGAAGGAGGCCGACCGCATCAGGCAACGGCGCCCTCGCCGCCGCCGCCGGGATTCCGATCCCGATTTCCAGCCACCGTAGACGCGGGCGCGCGGACGGCGAGCCATGGGTAGCTCCCTGTCCGACCGTCCGGTAACTGTCCGGACCGAGCCCAAATCGTCGACGGCGCGCACTGTTCCCGCGCGTTCCAAGGAGTTGCCTACTGGGGCCAGGGTTATCCGAAAAGGAGCTCGAACCCGGTACGAAAGACAACGAAGGAACAGGAGTGGGTTTTTAATCACTGAAAGTCTGACACTATCTTCCACTCACGGTGATTTCCCAACCGAAAGCCCGAATGTGATAGTATTGATCTATCAATTAATCTTTAATTTGTATGTTTATCAATACGTACCTTAATTTTATGAGAAAGTTATTTAAATTGAGACGTTTTCTACAATTGTAACAATCCCTTGAGGAAGGAATGTAATCCCGAACCGAGCCCAAGTCGTCGATGGTGCGTAATGCGTCTCAAAGAGATACCAGCAATATCTTAGGCCCAACAGGGTCGATGCCCGCTACGGCCACGGAAAATCCTCTAGGATTAGCCATATTGTGGAATATGATGTTTTTTATTGTACTACCCTAACAGAAAACCGCAAACCTTATTCATTTGGTACCTGTTGACCTATGGAGTGGCAGGCGGTCGTCTCTTTCTGCGAAGCAGTAATGCTTGCAAAGGAGGCGGCTGCATTTGCGAGGGAATAAACCTTCACGCTCCAGCCGCCGCAAGCGCGGGCTTATGGGCGGCGAGCAATGAGTAGCTCACCGTCCGACCGTCCGTTAAAAGTACCCAACCGAGCTTAGCCATCGATAGCGCGTAGTGTTCCACGCACGCCTCAAGGAGATGAGCCAGTAAGGTCGAAGCCTACTGGGGCCATAGATCGTGTGAGAGTGAAGCCAGGGGCCCTGGACCGAAGGCAAAGATGGAATAGGAGTGGGTTTAAGTCAGTAAAAACCTGACATGCCCTGCCCTTTCGATCAGCGGAAATGTCATAAATTGAATTTCTACCTAAAAAAACCCGTCGGCTTTATATTAAGTAAAATATTGATTACACATTAAATCTGAAAATCCTATTTCATAATCAGCTGTACGAAAATATAATAGAATATAATATGAACCATGTCTTTCAATACGGAAGCTCAGAAGGTCACTGATTGATAAGCTTTTAATAATACAGGAAGCAGTGTTAAGTAAGTAAAACATAGTATTCAAGTGTGATTTATTAATCTACTATCTGCTGCCAGGGGCTTCGGCTGCGTGATTTTTTTTCTCTTTTTTTTAGGCACTTTAATCTCAAAGAGCAAGTCAGCCTCATCGTAACCAAAAGTAGTACTAAGTTTACAAAAACAACACAATGTAATAATCAACACAATTGATTAAATGTTTTTTACCAAGGTTGAGCTACTGACACATTGCCATGTCAAATGTCACTTCTAGGATTAGCCAGGATTTATAAAAAAAATCCTATATCAATTTTATTGATGTTTTGCAATTTTGTCAGTGGGTCCCTTTCGGTTTGAATCTTGACACATTCCAATAAAAGATGCTAGACACGCCCGCGTGATGGTAAAGATTATCCCAAGGGAACTCCCGAGATAAAATATATACTATGTGCTACTCCAGGATTTGTAAATTTTGCCCTGGAATGTCATTACATTCCAGTGTAATTTTTACAAGTCCGTGATAAGACCTAAGTGATACTGTACGGATCAGAATGTTGGGCTGTGAAAAAGATGGATAACAAAAGATCGCATATAGCGGAGATGAGAATGTTGAGATGGATGTACGGTATGACGAGAATAAATAAAGTGAGTAATGAGTAAATTAGAGGATGTTTGAAAGTAGCGCTACTGACTGAAAAGTTGAAAGGCAATCGTTTGTCTTGATATGGTCATGCAAAGGGGAGGAATGAAAAGCATGTCACCAAAAAAGTTCTGAGTATACACGTAGATAAGTGAAAAGGAAGAGGGAGGCGAAAGAAAAGATGGATGGATTGTGTGAGGAATTATGTCTTTCATATCACTTATAAAAGAAAAGGGAGTTCATGATAGTGTGACATGTGACAGGACAGAATGAAAGTTAAAAACGTTGACCCCAAATAAGATGGGACAAGGGCAGGAAGAAGAAGAATGCTATTCCAGGAGATGGTCTACCCTTATAACTATCTAACACACACATTCCCACACACAAACTTTAACCTTTATAAGTAACCAGCTGCTCCCAGCGGCTTCGCCCGCGTGTTTTAGCAGAAAATTATCCCAAGGGAACATACTTCAGGGATAAAAAGTATCCTATTCTATTATATTCCATTCTATTATTATATTATATTCCAGGAATTGGTCTATCCGTGTACCAAGTTTTATCAAAATCGGTTTTGCGTGAAGACATAAACAAACAAACTCACTTTCGCTTTTATAATATTAGTAAGGATATTAGTGATTGCTAATAACCTTGAAAACCGAAGGTCGATCGTAAGATTACTTCGAAGACTTACAATAAAGCTGCATAAACGAACACAGCAGAAACACCAACTATAAGTCGTTATAAGGAAACACAATCGGCTTCAGAATTTCCCGCACGCTTCTAATTCAAAGCAACATCATTATTGATAAACCATTATCGATATTTCGATTATAAAATAATTGAGCTTACGTACAGTAATATTAACAAAATATATATTTGAAAACCACAACAGACGCCGTTACCTTATTATTAGTGGAGAATATTACGATATTAGATGTCAGACGGTGAATTAGCGTAATTACATTCTTCTATCTCACTCTGATAACCTTTTCTTTGGTGAGTGTGAGCGAGATGGAATGTTTGTATAACGCTATTAAGCAGGTTCAAATTTACGCCTGGCTATCTAGCAGATTGCTTGCTTATTGTCTTCCTATCAATGGCAAATTGCGCTGGCCGTAATACGCCACGAAATTAGTTTGATGGCCATCAGAAAGGGTTTCAGATATTTCCAATTAATTATCTTAAATTCTGTGGAGTTTGTACAAAGGACAGTGTTTTTGTTTTACATAACATGCTAAAATTACTTATTATTAGTCACAAACTACTATCCACTATGTAAAATATGTACTGTTTCTAGCAACCAGTTATTAGGAGGAGGAAAGCGTGAGAAAAAAGAGGTGACCCTCACGCTCCAAGTGACATGGACAAGGACTATAGGCATGGGCTTAGGAACGGCAAGCTTAGGGTGACAGCATGGTATAATAGCATAGCACTAATAAGGTTCAGTTGAAAACCAGCGTCAGACAACTACCTCGTAGTTGTTTTCGGTATTTCGCTAAACTGGACCTTTTTTTGGCGCAAACGTGAGACATATAATGTTACTTTTATGTTCTTTTTATTTTTATCTTTTTGTTTGTTTTGTGTTTGTCTTCAGTTTTTTTGTTGTCTACAATGTTTTGTGCGCCAAAATAAATACTTTTCTTTCTTTCTTTCAAGGTTGAAGATGGCAATTAGCAAAAATCACGAATGTTTTCATTCTTCAAGTTAAAAAAATCATAAGAAACTTCTGGAAGCACCCAAAACCGGAAACTTCTCAGTTTCTTATATAGCCGTATCAGTTCTATATAAAGTGGTGAAAACCAAATCCAAAACTTCAACTCAAGTATCAGCAGAGCATGGTTGAAGATGGCGGTTAGCAAAAAGCACCCATTCGGTAAGGTAAATCTGAGTCAACGGTGCGTTGTATTCAACGCGCGCCTTAAATATCAGTGAAAACCTCCAGTGAGCACCAACTAAGGCCGATGCCTGCTAAAGCTACAGGAATGTTCGAAAGAGTAACTATGGCCCTGAAACGCAAAGGGCCACTGAAAACACAGGTTTGTTTTATGCCGGCCATACACCATCCTACCTATCGTCTAATCGGTTTGACGCTGCAGGTTTGAATCAATCTGTAGTTCCCGTGTGTAGGAATGGAGAGTATGACTCATAACAATCTAATCTATCAAACCGATTGGACTATAGGTAGGATGGTGTATGGCAGGCATTAGTCAATAAAAGTCTTAGTCATAAAGACGTAGCGCAAAAAAAAAGAGATAACACTTGAACACTTTTTAGGCATTCGGTAATTTTGTCACTTTCTTGAATATTTCATAAAATTTGTTCCAGGAAATACTTGTTTTTTTCCCTCCTTAAAAGTGTTTTGGACAAAGTTTTCGTCATTAGAAAATTTATTTACCTTACACGTTCCGATATTATTTATACCTACCTATAATTTATATATAAATTCGTATATTTTCTATACATTTTTGCCGATATCTGGATTTCTAAAATATCTAAAAAAACGTGTCATAATCACATATAACATAACCAATTGTATGGTAATCAATCAATGGTTGAGCACTCTTAACAAAAATGCAAAAAGCATCATATATCAACTTCTCCACTTACCCGTTCTCCTTTCAGGATCCTGATAAGCCAGAGCATGCAGCATGATGCGATCCGAAGCTCCTTTATCATTCCTCGAATGCACCGTCAACCTGAGCGCATTGCCGCTGGACCATAGCACCCCAGCCGGGACCAGAAATATGGCCACTCCATCTAGGATTGCAATATAATAGAGGTTAATCGTCTAGAAGATTGTTACCAAGTTCTTGTGAGGTCGTTAAATTGGGTAAATGTTAGTCAATTGCATTCGAATGAGATTGTTAGTTAATGGTTTTTGGTTTAATATTCGGGAACTTGCACTCTCTGAAAAGTTAGTTTGTCGTACTATTATATCACATTATAATAATCAGCCTTATGAATGGAGGTCTCAGAAATAAAATGGACCGTTATCCACTACGCGAGCCCAATGCGGATTGGTAGATGTCACACTCACACGTCTTTGAATTTTTACTTCGTGGTTACGCAATCCCTACGACGTTTTTCTTCAGCGTTTTGAGAGCAGACGTACTATTTTCTAAGAAAACAGCCATGAGCGCAGCGCTGGTCATAGCGACAAAATCCAAATAGGTACTTTGATTTAACAATCTTATAGACCTATACATTGGATTGTTAATTCAATGTACAGCGACTCGTCGCTGCGGTCAGCGCTGCGCTCAAGGCTGTTTTCTTAGAGAATAGGACCCCAGAAGTGATGAAATGCGTCTGGCTTGGTTTGCTCGCGACCTACATATAACTCATAAGTCAGGACCGTTACCACTGGGCCACGACTGCTCATTGTTGTTGTACTATATAAATATGAAAAACTACAGTTAAAGTTACAAAATGGATCTATTTGGTAAGACGTATTTACCACGGTTTGCTCTCTTCTTTATTTGTCTCGCAAAGTTATAAAGTTTGAAAGCCCGCTTGCATTTTAAAAAGCAGATGCATTTATTTTTAGGTATGACTACTGGAGAGATATTTACATCTTTGTTATAAAGCAATACAATTATAAGACTTTAGAGACATGGGGTTAAGGTTAAGGGTGTAGTCCCAAATAACTACGTTTAAGAGAGAGGATCCTCCGACCAGAAGGGTGTTGTGTCTGGTCCGGACCACTGCCCGACGGTTGATTTTAAGCTGTTGGATATGTTCTAATAACTTGGAGAACTCTAATGCCACGATGCAGAATTTTGAATTTTAGATTTTTACGGCGTTATAGATGTCGCTACATAGTTAAGCTACACAATGAAGGTCATGGAAAAACAATAGATTATATTGTTATGATTATTACTTGTAAAAGAGTGTCAAGAACCTAAGATAATGGATGCAGAATAGAAACGTGTGGAATGAAAAATAATATTTACCTACCTGATAGTACGAAATCCGTATATAAAATCTCTTTCCGCATCTGTTATTTGATTATGATAAATATTATGTGCTAGATAATGCATTGAATAGAAGCTATTAGAAACGATAGAACTCTATTTGTAAGTATTTGAAAAAAGTCGAAAATTTAAAATATTCGCGATCTCAGAAAAATTTTATTGTTTTACATCATTGGCACCAGATTTAGCTAGGCAACCTATTCGGAATGTCTTAGTAAACGCATTATCTAGCACATAGTACATAAACGAATAACAGATAAGAGAAGAGATTTCTTCTACGGATCTTAGATCATGATGTTTAACCAAAAATATGGGATAAAAAATACGACAAGGGCTTGAGAATGACATTGATACAATACTACGCTTCAACAAATACACTTACCAGTCTCATTAGCAGTAACATTGAATTTAATCTTCCCGCTATCAGAATCCAAAGCTTCAAGCACCACCAACTGAGGCAGTCCTCCATCGTAGCCGGTGACGCATCGCACCACCAGAGGCTCCCCAAAGTCCTCACGGCTTGAGTCTTCAATCCAGTTGGAACCGTTTCCTGAAGATACCGTGCAGTTCCTCGGTGGTGATGGACGGGCTAAGAAAGAAAACAAGTATGTGACTTATATGCTTTTTTATTTAAGAAATGGATCGCTACTTTCATAGGAAACAGCTACACATAGCACATATCCTATGTCGGACTTGTAATGTTTCTACTGTTGGGACTCAGGCCCCAGAGAGGGTCAGGGTCCTAGAGTGGACTCTAGGAGAGAGAATGGGCCGTTATCCACCACGCTGGCCCGGTGCGAGTTGGTGGATGTCACATATCTTCCAATTTTTGGTTTTAAGGCATGCCGGTTTCCTCACAACATCATCTTTTACCGTTTTGAGAGCAGGGGCAGTGGCACCTACCAGCTACACTTTGACCTGGCTTGGTCGGACGTATGAACGGATGCACACACAATATCAATCGTTCCTGAACTAGGGTGCGGCTAGTTCCTGCTAAGTAACTACGATCATTGTAATTTTACTGTTGGGAATCGCTTCAATCTTGTTGGAAGGATGAGAACGCTTTAGTACAGTTCTAGATAGCGTCAAATTAATTTAAAATTGATATTAATGAAAATAGTCGGAGTCCGGTCGCGGCAAACCAGCAAAGAGAAGTCAAGACGTCTTAGATGCCTTTGCAGGAACTGGCAAGAAGTGGCTGAGCTGAATAATGGTAGGAATGGAGCCAGAGGCGTAGCGTGGACTAATTTAGACGTGGGCGAAGGAACATCAGCAAAGCCTTTTTCTTTCACAAATTAGAAAACGAGATAGCCACAGTCACAACCCAGTGTTCGACCACATTTTCGCTCACTATCAGGTAAAATAGCCTATAAATTATATAATAACCCTCGTTCTTAAAGAACCCTCACCTGTGCGAGGATGCAAGCCCATTGGCGAGACCCCATTTAGCACACGCCTAGGTACCAGGAGCAAGCAGTCGTACAGACTAGAGCGTACTTACTACTATGTAGTGTAATAGAGAGATGAGATATAAATCAATAATAATAATTAGTTCAGTCCCACGCGTAATAAGTTACTTGCACAGTAAAGCCGTCATTCAAACAGCACAAGTCTAAAGTCAACACAGAAATGTTCGTAAATTGGCAAATATTAGCCATTCCAACTCCGTCTACAAATCTATCGGAATGTTTTAAATATAATTCGTCCAACTTTGTCAATTGGGAACGGAGTCCAACTTGGAACTAGTTGGGATCTAAGCTAAAGATAATTTTGTCTCTAGACAAAAATAGTTAGGAACTTGGCCCCACGTTACTCATCTCATTGACTATGTTTGACTTTCTTCTTCGAGAGCAAATTGGAATATTTGCTTGGAATTGTTCTTTATTAGTTCAGATCTAGAGTCGCGCATAATTAAGACATTCAAATGTTGAAGACTTTCGAGATATTCAAGGCATTGTTGACAATTACTAACGAGGGTCCGTTTAGCTCGAGTATGAGATGCAATTTCGAAGTTCATAGTCGTGACTTTACGTAAACTTTTTGTAGACTTTTATGAAGCTTAAATAAAATTTAAGACGTTGGTTGGTTCAAGTGGGTATGTGTCAAAATTATTCTTTAGTTCATCTTAGTTTTAAGGCTTTTCATGCATGAATGATCAGAATATTGTACTTATTGACTTGTTTCATCACTTCGTGTACAATATTAATGACTAGTTTCTTTCTGCCCGCTTTGCATAATGTGAAAGTTGAGAATATATACGAAGTTATACAATCAGTGATAAAATAGTATTCTAGTGTTGGAAAAATTTATAAAATCGGTCATAATTTAAATCTAAAAACAGAACTGACACTACAAAACTGCTGCGGAGTTTGTGGCGCCACTTCTTCATCCCAGCTAAAAATACTTAAATTAATATAATTTGAGTTAATTTTAATCCTTCACCATCAACTTAAGTACCGACTTTAGCTTTGTGTATTTTAAGTGACCGTTTGTATTGCAAAAGTCCCTAAAAGTTTGGGAAGTAATGTGTACCTTGCCGCTTATGACATTTGTTTATTGATTTTTGACAATTAAGAGTATCCCTGGGCGACACTTAGGGGAGGCCTATGTCCAACAGTGGACGTCTGTCGGCTGAAATGATGATGATGATGAAGAGTATCCCTAATTTTTTATTCAAAAACTAGCTTTTGCCCGTGGCTTTGCTCCCGCTTTGCCCTACTCTGCCCTACTATACCTTATTCTACCCAACTATACCCTATTTTACCCTACTCTACCCTACCCACCAAAAAAAACTCTGCTCTACCCTACTCCACCTTACTCTACCCTACACTACCCTATTTTTTTCCATAAAAACCTTCTCCTCACAATAACAAATACAACAAAAAAAGAATTAGTGAAGTCGGTTCAGCTGTTCTCGAGCACACATTTAGCGGACATTTTTAGGGTTCCGTACCTCAAAAGGAAAATTGTATCCCTTATGGGCTCACTTTATTATCTGTCCGTCCGTCTGTCTGTCTGTCTGTCAAGACCATTTATCTTAAGAACGCGTGGCGGTATCGAGTTGAAATTAAAACCATATACTCAAGTCTGCAGTCCCTTTAAGCTGCGAAAAAGTCAAACTTCTATGTTAACGAATAAAAAAGATACGGCCGTTTATGTCACAAAAAAAGTATATTTTGATACTCTCAAAGATCGAAATTCATCATATTTTTTTCGGGAATTGTAGTTTGCACAGAATCCTCAGTGCGCGAGTCCGACTCGCACTTGCCCAGTTTTTTATGTTTTAGATAGGAAATGGGTGAATGTTTAGGAAATTATCTATAATTAAATTTTTATATCCAAAAACTGCAGGCTCTCAGCCATTTTTGTGCTCTGAATCTAACATTGATTGATTTTGAACTCCATATACACATCTTTTGGGTCATCACACAGCAAGATATAAACAACATATGTATGTTTTTTATAGTTTAACATATAGACACTACTAATGGTCAATACTTACCAGCAGGAACGATTTGGAAGACACAAGGTTGCGCCTGCCTGCCCACGGTGTTGGTACCGCGACAGGTCAATGCGCCGTAGTCGCGCTCACTCGCGGGGGTGTATCGAAGTTCGCTTATACTGCCGTTTACTGTACCTGTTTGACAAAATATAATAAAAAAAGTAAGTAATGGAAAATGTAGAGATTGGTGAAATGTCACATAGCTACCAGAGTTGCAGTATTAGCAGGGGCCCAGCTGGGTCGAAGCCTACTGGGGCCAGGGTTATCCGAAAGGGAGCTGGAGCCCCGGTATGAAAGCACGAAGGAACGGGGTAGGTTTTTAGTTAGTAAGAGTCTGACACTATCTCCCGCTCCGCCCAAGAGCGGGAGTTCTCATTGGATTATTTTCCCCACCATAAAAAAGGGGTTGCAGTATTGTTCAAAAGAGTTACCGTGGCTCTAAAACATAAAAGACAAGTGAAGGGACTCGGAGGGAGGAAGGGTTTTAGTGTAAAAGTCTGACACTCCCTCTAACTTCAGTTAGAGCTGGAGAAAAACCAGTACAAATAAAAATACCAAAAAAACTCTAGTTTTGTCTAATTATTACTTTTCATTAAAAAAAACTCTAACCAACATGAAAAAGAACATCGCCACCCTAGCACTCATAGATAATTAGGTCCATTTATACACAGTCGAGTGGCCCAACTGTCCCGAGCTAGTCGAGTGTTTGCAGCAAGTACTCGAGACAGTTCAATCAGCACCTCATGTTCCAACAAGCGTAAGCGTCCTGAATATGTAACGAACCGAACTACATAAATGGAATTTCTTTTAAAGAGTACACGGACATTTCAAGTTCTGCTTTCTTGACTTGTTTCTATATAACATTTGAGAAAAAAGATAATTTGAAATAAGATCGTATTCGATTTTGTGTTTTTAGGGTTCCGTATTTCAAAAGGTAATAACGGAACCCTTATAGGATCTTTATTAGGACTGTTGGCCATCTGTCTGTCTAGATCCTTTATCTCAGGAACGCGTGGAGGTATCGAGTTGAAATTACAACTATACTCTTAGGTCTGCGGTCAATTGAAGCTCTGAAAAAATCAAATTTCTAGCTAACGGAAAAAAATACGGTCGTTCATGTCGCAAAAACCGTTTTTTTTTATACTCTAAAAGGAATCAAAATTTATAGGGTATTGTTGATCCAGAATTCTGAAATTTGGCATGAAGCAAAGTCTTATAGCACACTAGTATAGGAATAAATCTGAACAGAAAATGAAACAGCTGTTGTGTCATAATTTTTTTTTTGCGTTTGGAAAAAATCTTTGAGAGTCCACTTCAATAATGAACTATTTACATCTAGGTAAGTTCGGAACCCTCAGTGTGCGAATCCGACACGCACTTGCCCAGTTATTTCTCCTTGTTAGGTTAGATTATTGTGATTTCCAATAACTAGTTTATATTGTTCCTGAATATTTGATGTCAATCTTGAAAGATCGTGATAGTTTTCTGGAATTGATATAATAACGTCGATTTTGTAAATACAATCCTCCCGAAAGTTGAAAAGGCAATACAACAATATGTGTCAAGTGCTCATACCTTAATACCATTGTTTTTTATTTATGTCCTTATTTCGATGCCTCCTACGCATAATCACAACATATTTATTGAGCAAAATTGTATTATAAAAAATGTAGTTATAGTATTATTTATTATACACTTTTTTAGTTCTAAAGCGAAGGACATTCATATAAAAATGAGTTCTGTTATCTAATCCCATCATACCTACTCTGCTTGAGCTGCCACGATGTTGTTTGGGACGAAGTGAATAGATATCTTGGCCAATAGCTTTGAAGGCATGTGCATCATGTGACCAGCCTAGCGGCTGCCAAGCTTTAATATAACTGGTGTGGCTGACAAATTGCTTAGTTTTACAATTTCAGTTTTGAAATGCAATATTAAGTTCTAAATGCCATCAGTGAGTTTGTTTTCCAGGATACTGCCTTTATAGCTCACTAACATATTATTTTATCAATAGCAGACAAATAATCAACCCTAATCCAGTAGGACACGTGTTTGGACACGACACAATCATGGCGGTAATTCCACTCTTTGAGGACTGGCTGGAGTTTCACCACGGTGTCCTCACCTTCCACATGACACAGTTCATTATCGGACTTGGTAAGTTTGAGAAGTTCCTTTTTCGGATTCAGGCGGAAGAAACGCCCGATTGTCTGTATCGTGCAGACCGCCTGGAAGGCACGCTTGCTTTACCCTAGAGTGGTAGAAATCATTGGATGATTCCCTACCTCAAAACTGCCGTTGATCAGCCAGAGGAAGGTGACGTTGGCGGGGTCAGCATGCATCGAACAGCAAACGTGCTATGCTTCCATTGGCAACCAGTTGAATTGACGTCACACTGCATACTCTAGTAGGTATACATCATATCATATCAACCAGGAACCTCGTTGAACTGCCAGAGAAATGTGACGTCAGCAGGGTCAACGTGCACCGAGCAGCGTACGCGTACAACTTCTTCAAGCAACCATTTGAGGTGATATTTCACTGCATATTGTAATAGCTAATATACTTACCATATCTAGCAGGAGACACGTTGAAGCTTTCGCCGCTGTTGTTGAACTGCCAGAGGAATGTGACGTCAGCGGGGTCGGCGTGCACCGAGCAGCGCACGCGCAACGCTTCGTCTAGCGCCGCGCCCACCACTTGAGGTGACGTCTCGCCGCATACTGGGGCATCTGAGTGTGACAAAAAGTGGGGCTGGTATAAAACTTTGGTGTTTAGTTGCGTTGAGACCTATTATTGTATTTTGTATGTACTACTTAAACTTTGTTTCATCGTAATTGGATGACTATATCGAAATATATTCTACATTTATTGACTGTTAGGCGGTACGAAGTTCGCCGTGTCGCCCCCGGTACGAATAGCAGCGAAGGAACTGGAGTAGATTTTTAGTTAGTAAAAGTCTGCCACTATCTCCCGCTCTACGCAAGAGCGGGGGATGTCATTAGATGATTTTCTCACCGAAAATAAAAGCTAGTTAACAAGTTGTATGTGTAACCGAATATAGTGCATTGGTGTTAGCCTATAATTCTGGCCATCGAATATCCTGTATGCACTCGGGCAGTTTCTGAGAATAGGCTTCATACACCGCTGTGTGCGTTTGCCAACAATTCGTATAGCAAGCGAACTTGCGGGTATATTGTACCGAGACTTATTAATAATCTACCCTCAGAAATAAAAAAAAACATTAAGTACACCTAAAAATATCAAATGTAAACTTAAGCAATATTACTTAAGTATTACTTAAAAATGTTTTTACTTAATAGAAATTGTTTTCGACATTACGTACACATATAAAAAAACTCATTTTGTTTCGATTTTGAGTTAGATTCATGATAGCACAAGTTTAAACCTTAGTGGTTTTTAGTTGCTATTTAATTTAGGCAATCCTGTATATATAAAGAAAATATCTTTTTGTGATTAATAAATAAATAAAAAATATTTACTACACTAAAAAATATATGTTTTATTTTCTATTTAAAAATAGTTGAAAACATAAATTTAATTTTTTTAGTTTATAATGGGCGAAAAAAGTCTTTTATCAACCCTTCTCCTTTACAGCTATACAACTACAACTATCAACTATAGTACATACATATTACAATTGAGCGAATTCACCCGCGTCTTTGGTTACTTTTCCGTTTCTATTGCTTGTTGCGTGATGTTCTACAAATTTACACGATAAATGGCCTATCCCATTCCATAACCTATCCTATATCTCAAAATAATATATATAATAATAATACAATATTTCACAACTATCACACAACGCTGACTAGTTCCAAGCTAAATAGAGCTTATGTTACGAGTGCTAGACAACTGATAAACAAATTTTTTTTTTGGTCTAGTGTCAAAGCTTCCTAAGAGGTGAACAGTCTGACAGACAGACGCAATATTTTGTTTATGGTTATGGAAGGAAAGCTGCAAAAATAAAAAATACATAAAGTTTACACTTATTTACATTGCTTTTTGTGCATGTTCGCTCGAGTAGACTTAATATATCCTACAGACAGGCCCTTCTCTATTATCTGCCAAGTGTGTCATCTTCACTCGGATCACCGATACAATAATATGAGGTCATTGGCATCCACATATCTGGGCAATGATCCGGCAAGAAAGCATAAAAGATCTCATAATGAGTACAAAAAATGTCTCCGACAAAATGTACGCAAACATTTTTTTTTTTTATTTATATACCCTCTTCACTACTCTATGATAAAATTAGGTATCACATTATTAGGCTAGTCTTCGTGTTTTGTTATAGTATCGCTCTGATGTTAAACATGCAACAAATATTCATTTGTTTACTCCGCCTTATTTTGTTTTACATTATGTTTAAAGATCGGAATAATGATAAACAGAACATCGGCCAAATATTCGCCGACAAAATAACGTCGACTGGAAAAGGCGCAGACCGGACGTGATGGGTATACTACAATTTGGAAACATTTGCATACTAGGCAAATACCCGGTACATCGTTAACTTTGCTACCCCACAACGGCCTCCTAAATAACAAGCATAAAATATCCATAAATTTAAAAACTCCAACGACCAGTTTTCCTGTCATAAAGCGATAAATATAAATCAAATGAACAATTATTTCGGCAGTTACGAATTATTTCGTCTTCCCTCTCACGTCGGCAATTAAGTGTCGGCCAGTCGGTAGGGCACGGCGCTGGTCGGGCTCGGAAGGAAGCTCCTCGATGCGCCAATATAGAATTGTGTAATAAATCACGCAGCGGACGTTGTTGTTGATTTACGTACAACCATGTATAATCTACACATAGGTACCCCTCTAATTATAATGGGATCGTGTGTTTTCCCAGTACGATGAATCCGTTTGCAAAGTTTTGAATTAATTACATTAGCCAAACCGCTTCCAAATCCATACGCTGCTGCTCTTTACAAAATTTAATCTGAAAATGTAAAAAATATTTCACCTTCCGTTATTGAAAGCGAATACGGCTAACCCTCAAATTCAGAACAACGTTTTTGTTATTTAAAATTTATTTAACTTTGGTAATTAGTAAAATTGATTTGAATTCTTCTACAAAACGAAATTTTATTAATCGTTTTCGCTGATTCGTGAAATAAGTCAAAATATCCATTAATATTTCGGATTCGAAAGCAAATCAAATAAGTAGGTACTCAACCATTAAAAGTAATGAACAAAATTGTCCTTTTACTCTCGTAACTTGAAATCACCTTTTTCATGGTAAATCGTAGACGTAGTAACGAGATTTCATTATTCGATAAATCGTTTCTGCGAATCCTTCTCGATTTGTTTCAAGATAATAATTTTAGCACATCTGTACAACCACCTATTACGTACTGTTGAAATAAAAATGTATGTTGAGGATTTGAATAAAATTTATCGAAACGGAACAAAGCTGCAAATTAAAGTGAAGCCACGAAACAGCATATTGAGGAGGTTCGGTGTGAATCGTAGTAATATTAGACAATAATTTTGATGATTTACGGGCGGTGCCGCCTTCCCTCGTGCCAATTACTATGCGGCCGGTCGGCCACGGAAGGAAGTTGGTACGTCGATCCCGACCGCAATCATTTGAATACTATTCGCAGACACGTCGGTATTTATAGGCCAGTAATTCATACTGTGCTCGGTGACATTTTATGGGATGCCTGTGTGTCCGATGTATATTACCGTGGATTAGGGATATGCAAATGAAGTGTCTAGTGTGTACCCGTTATAATTTGATGTCGCTACCTACCCTCGCGGGTGGTCACTGTTTGTCGGGGGTGAAATTAAAATGTAAATAGCATTAAGCGTCTGACGGGAAAGAATGTTGCTTAGTAAACAAAGCTCTAATAGCTAATTAAAAGTTAACGCTGTATGCAAACAAACGGGAAAGAAAAATATAAACAGTAATTTAATTTTAACAGCAAGTCAAAGCCTCTGCTTCCGATTTGTTGTTAAAATGTGTTATAACGGGAAAAAATGCTGAAAAAGTTGGACATAAAAAGAAAATTAAGGGATGTTTCCTTATACCCTTTAAGCTAGTAAGTAGTAGCTTAAAGGGGCGCATGCCCTCAGGCTTAACAAAAAGTACAAAGAGTGTCTGGGAGCGTAAATTCGTATTTGTCGGCCAAAGTCACGGCTCAAACGTAACAAAAAGATAATAAAGTTGAAGATTCTCGCTTGGTGAATTTTTCGCAATATTAACTGCAATTTCTTTTGCCCCCAAATAAATGATTTTACAGAATAATAGAATTGAATACAATGAATAATAATAAGTTAAAGAGTAAATGCTTTTATATCTACGACGACCTCGTGAAGGTGTTTAAGATCTACAGGTCACAAGCAACAACGGCTATTTGTTGTATAAGTTTAAAGGAGACCTATTGTGTCAGCCATTTAAGGCCCCTAGCCCACGACGACTTTGTGTTGCGATGTTTTCGCGCATTTGCATCTATACAGTCGCGAAGCTGTCGCCCTGGAGCCCGAGTTTGCTATTTTTATAAATTCGTCATTCCAACACGATCCCATTGTCATTTTGCTAAAAGTTCGTAATCTGTTGATCGGTCAATGGCCTCGTAATAGAGTGGTGGTAGAATGACAATATCGAGCTTATTAAAACCAATAACTGCACAATAACGTTCTAATGGTAGGTCACTGATCAAAACAACTGTCAAAAGTTTTGCAAAATAGCGCATACGTCAGATATTCATTTGTCATTATGTACGAGATTACCGTGCCACTTCCTTCAATGAAGTGCCAGTGGTTGATCATTGGAAAGTCTTAATGACGCCATTATATTAGTAGATTGCCAACACTTTTCAAAATCAACAATTATGAAGTCAATGATAGACCATTCTGACACTATTGTAATAGCAAACTTGAGGCCCGGTTTGCCTTCGTTCACATAACGATTTTCGGTCGTGATACAAAAGCGATACTGACGCGCTCTACCGCGATCGCTTTAAAAGTCGACGGGGGTTAGGAGCTTGACAGCTTGGAGGATGCCATAACAAGCAATCCAATATACGTTTGGAGGTATGCGGAACAGAGAGTAAAGTCCCGCAAACCTCCGTTGAAAAGGGAGGATCCTCCGACCAGACCGGGTGTTATGATCTGGTGGGCGACTGCCCGATAGTTGATGTCGGGCTGTCGTATATGTTCAAATCGCGCGGAGAACTTTGATTGCGCGATGCAGGATTTTGTATCTTCTTCGTAGTTCTTATGTGGCGTCATAGATGTCGCTACATCACTCCCCTCCGGAGATCGGAGATCGATGATTCTTGATGCTTCTTGATGTGTGCCAGGCCAGCGGTAGGTTGGTTCCAGTGAGTCGGAACCGATGCCGCATAGTTCTCGGTGAGTCGGAACTGTCTGCGGTGATGCCCCAGTGAGTCGGGGTGATGATATCCCAGTGAGTCGGGATAATGCCCCAGTGAGTCGGGGTGATGATATCCCAGTGAGTCGGGATGATGCCCCAGTGAGTCGGGGTGGTGCTGTCCCAGTGAGTCGGGATGATGCCCCAGTGAGTCGGGGTGGTGCTGTCCCAGTGAGTCGGGACGATGCTGCAGGCTCCAGTGAGTCGGAGTAGTGCTGCTGGCTCCAGTGAGTCGGAGCGGTGCTTGTGCGACGTAGGGCTTGATTGCTGGCGTCGACCAGGAGAGGTTCTTCATGGCTCTTCATATGACTGGCCGAAGGTGCGGTGTGCCAAGGTCGCTGATGCGGCTGAGGTGGTGACCAGGTATGACCAGGTAGGCATACTGATGGTCAGGATACCCTTAGCCGAGGGTGCTGGCTGTATGGCTCGTTGCTCGAAAGCTTGAGGAAGTGATGATGACGTCACGAAGTAGTAGCTGCACGAAGGCTGCGCTGACGTTCTTTGTCGGGGTCACCAGTTTGGAGGTAAGCGGAACAGAGAGTAAAGTCCCACAAACCTCCGTTGTAAAGGGAGGATCCTCCGGCCAGACAGGATGTTATAGTCTGGTGGGCGACTGCCCTATAGTTGATGTCGGGCTGTCGTATATGTTCAAATCGCGCGGAGAACTTTGATTGCGCGATGCAGGATTTTGTATCTTCTTCGTAGTTCTTATGTGGCGTCATAGATGTCGCTACATACGTGCTCGTAGCACAACATTCACATTTTGTTGACATCATGAGCTAGCTAGTCTACTCTAGACATAGGCCTGTTACAAGGGTAGCTCTAAAGAACGGTTATGTGCGGTATTGCCGCGATCCGCACTAAGTCATCGGTCCACGTTGTAAAAGGCCTTCCAACGCAGCATCATCCGGTACGTGATAACAAAATGTTAACTTTAAATTCTACGTAATTACCAAACATATCCCGCCTCAACTTACTTTGCTAAGTTCAGTTGGCATTTCATGTGAAAATGAATCGTTTTGTTTAATAAGATAAAGTTATTTTTGATCTTAGCTCATTCAAGCGCTTCACGAATGAGCTAAGATTCATATTAGTATAAAACGCTATTGTTATATACTTAGCAAAGTCATATCTAAAAATCAATGCCACTTTTCGTTGTTATTTTATAACTCAAGAACGGGCTCACCTATCCAAACCAAATTTTTAGGCTTTATTCGGACTATTTAGTAGATGGTTTATGTGAAGTTTGGTAGGGAAGAGTAGGGTAGAGTAGTGTAGAGTAGTGTAGAGTAGTGTAGGGTAGAGTAGGGTAGAGTAGGGTAGAGTAGGGTAGAGTAGGGTAGAGTAGGATAGAGTAGGGTAGAGTAGGGTAGAGTAGGGTAGAGTAGGGTAGAGTAGGGTAGAGTAGGGTATAGTAGGTTAGAGTAGGCTAGATAGAGTAGGGTAGAGTAGGGAAGAGCGGGAGCGAAGCCGTGCAGGCAAGAGCTAGTATAGATATAATTATCTTTTCTTAATACTCACATTGTACTCTCAAAGTGACGACTTTGCTCGAGGTCTCTCCTCTCGCATTAGCCGCTTTACAAGAGTAGCTGCCAGCTTCTCTTCTCGTCACCTTCTGCAGTACGAGCGACCGAGTGCTCACGATGATGCCCGAAGTCATGTTTTGACTCACTGGCCTGTCCTGGAGGATAACCCACAAGTGTTATAAACAGAATGCAAAACGATGTAAGCCGTACATACTGAAAGTAGTATGTTCATAGTCAGCTCTGAAATAGATTTCAGCCGTTTTTAAATAGGGTTTTTTATCTTTAAAATAATAAGGAATTATGTTAGGTTATTTTTTATTATTAATTTCGATAAATCTTTTGTCACTAGCGTATTTGTATATGCGTAATTGTAACAAAAAATGTGACATATCGCACGCTGAGAACGAAAGTGACCGATTTCAAAATTTTGGTTAAATTAGTTATTTATACAGAATGACTTAAAAAAGTATATTCTATCATAATTATATTAGAAAACTGGCCAATAAAGGTAAGAAAAGGATAGAGGTATATTTCGGTCTCTTTGTCACTCAACCGTTCCCTCCCCCCGCGCCCGAATGAAAGTGACGAAATCGAAATAATGTTTCTAAAGCTATTTAGTGAAACAATAAATTTCAACAGAAATTCATAACTTTTGTTACCATGTTTTAGTGTTATTGTAAAATGAACAGAAAATGCTTAATACGACGGACACATTTTCGCTCTTTGCCAAAAATTAGCAATTTTGAGTTGAGTCACTTTCGTTCTCAGCGTGCGATAAATAGATCTGGCATTTATAGAATTAGACGATTATAGAATCTGGCAATTGTAGAATCTGGCGTTTATTGACTAAACCGTGGTGTAGATACCAATACCGATGCGCCATTAACATATTGCATCGAGTCCCATATTATTATTTGCCTATAACTAAGATAACTAATTTCTTAAAGAATCTATACAAATTTCAGTGCTTAAACTTAATTTTCTAATTAGGGTGTACAAGGGTGTGCACTATTTCAGTTACAAATGTTGTAGTTATAAAATATCTTGTAAATAGAACAAATAATATTTTTATCTTATCAAAATTGTCTGCGACTGTACTGCTGCAGTACAATGGAATAAAAAGAGTGAACTCGTAAAAAATGTGACCTTACACATTTTTGAGTGCAGAGAACAAAAGTCACAACTCAGTGCGCGGTTGGAAGATGTTCCGCATTGCACCATTTAGATCTCTTTAATTTGGGGTTTTGTCTATCATTATAAAGTGCGTTTTAGTACATTATCAGGGAAAAATAAATTCTAAGGTCAAATAAAATAACTAGCAAACCTCTGCAGACATAAAGAGTAAAAAACCTAAATGTGATATAATATCTACACTAATATAACGAGGTAAAGTTTGTTTTTATATTGTTTCTTTTTTGAATGTAAGAGGTAATCTCTGGAAGTATTAATCCAACTGCTATTTTATATTTCACCGGTAGAAAGCTGCTTTATGCCTGAGTGACATAAGCTATATTTTATGTACGCGGGTGAAGCCGCGGGCAAAAGCTAGTATTATATATTACACTAGCTTTTGCCCATGACTTCGTTCGTATGTATTAAAACGTAACAGACAGACGGAGAAACTTTCACAATAAAGATAAAATAACTAGCTGCTGCGAGCAGCTCTGCCTGCGTGATAGTAGAAAATTATCCTAAGAGAACATACTCTAAAGAAAAAAAAGGCGGAATTAGTAGTATAATAGTGTACCAAGTTTCATCGAAATCTATTTAGCTGTTAGCTGGTTAAGTAAATACTAGAAATTAAGTTAAGAATTTTGTTTAATTTTATCATTATGAGACATCGATATTCATCACGTATGTTAGTTGGTTTTTCGTACACAAATGTTTTAGATGGACAGACAGACAGATGGACGGAAAGCTAAGGCTTAGTAATAGGGTCCTGTTGCACCCTTCGGGTATGGAACCCAGTAAATCGTCGTATAGAAAATTCCATATAAATTGCAAATTGTGTTACGTGGATTCTGTTTACGAGCTACGGATTTAACTACCACCAACAAGGGTCATAAACTGAGTAAACTAACGACTTGTTATTGCAAATCTTAATAGCAATACTCTAGAAATAATTACACAGTCCTCTGTTGTTACATACTGTAATTTTCTGCGTTAAACTTTAAACTGGTAAATCATGTTTTAGAATTTTGCAAGGTACTATAGTGGTGAACCCTTTTTGACTTTGAGGAACTCTCGGATATTATATCTACTATTTTACAACCTTCACAGCCCTAAAACGCCTTGCTACCTGCGGGAACACTTCTACTCCACGCTTACTAATGAACCTTGCAAAGAGTCTTCTACTATTACTACTTACACTACCAATTCCGGTTCTTCCACCTTGGCTCATGTAATAAGAGAAAAAAAAAACATTTTGTCCACACTTGTTACGTTTACACAATATTGATACGAAAATAATGAAAGAAAACACGCTTATTGAAGCATAATTTCCATCGTTCTTGCTGGTAAAGTTAGTTATAGTTTCTGTTAATTATTTCCCCATTACCCACCACAATTTACGCCAACACATATCCTCTACAGCATATTACTAACAATTAATAACTTACGATACGGAACCAGGAGACGTAATGCTCCCTTGGGCTAGCGCGCTCATTGCACTCAAAGTATACATTGACTTTTAACCTGTTACAATCTGTAACATTTTTAAAACATTCCCTCTTCTGTTGAAATAGCTTCATTAAAAAAAAAAGAAAAAAATACTTTTGACGATTAAAACAAAATACTACACAGCAGACAATTGGCAGCAGATATAGGCAATGCTGCTACTTGAAGCATGCTTTGCAGGCAAGCATAATAATGAGTACAATTTTCCACTGATGCGACTCAGGCCTAGGAGACACTAGGAGAGATAATGGGCCGTCAGGCATCAAGCGGACCCAGTGCACCTTGCTTCCTTAAAATTTTTGGTTCTAGGACATGTCGGCTTCCTCACGATGTTTTCTTTCACCGTTCTTGAGTGCAGTGATGATGAAAAACATTACATATAGTAAAGAACTTGTGACTTACAACTCGTAAGTCAGATCTTTTACTACTCGGCCTCTACTCAAGACAGGCAAGATCTGTGCCACAATTCACTCTAAAACCTCTATAGAATACTACCAATAATTAATAACTTACGTTATGGAACCAGGAGATGCGATGTTCCCTCGGGTTGGCGCGCACGTTGCACTCAAAGTACACGTCGTCGCCTTCCTTGATGTCGTGCGGGTTCAGCGTGCTGCCAAGCGTCAGTGACACTAGGGGACTGTCTGGTGGAAATATTTGTGATATTAGTTGACTATTTTATGATTGTTAAGGGAGGGGATTTATGACTTGGTTAGTGATAGCTGAGTTTTGACTACACTGATATCAGGGATGGCAAACTTTCATTGAAGAATGTACCACTAAATATATATATATAAAAAATGTCATGACATGTCGCCAAAGAATATTAAGCTTATGATATAACTAGCTGCTGCCAGCGGCTTCGCCCGCGTGATAGTACAAAATTAACCCAAGGGAGCATTTTCCCAGTACTCTATGTGCTAATTATTCTATGTGGTAATATTTCGGCTCTCATCTGAAATTTTAGCGATGTGACTTTTTATGCAATTTGATTGATCCAACTCACTTTATCATTTTCAATTAAACTCATAAACTAACCACTAATCATATCTCTTAGTCATCAGCATCAATAAGGGATATAATTAGTGATTATCATCATCAAACAATGTAATGAACATTGCCCTAAAAGACCGGTCAAGTACCTACGAGTTGGATGTGTGCGCCGAGGTTTCCGTGCATCTATGTAAATAAACTCCGTACAATTTTCAGATTTTTTTTATACTTATGCCATGAGACCTTACTTTATGCCAAATTTCAAGATATTATCGCCTACCTGGATTTAGTTTTCCTAGCGAAACTCAAACCTTCCTACATTCAAAATATGCGAAGCATAAGCGGCTTTATCTTTAGTTCGCATTGACTCAAAAGTTTGATTTTTCACTGATACTTAGGTTAGCAGACCTAGTATTTGATAATAATTTCGGCTTCACATCTCCACACGTTCTTGAGGAAATGGGTTTTGACGGCTTAAGGTGGTGCATCACGACTCACATTTTCACTGTTTTTCATACAACCGCTCATAACTGATTATGACGTTATTACACACTTTTCATTAGATATTTTGGAAACACAGTATCTTGTGGATATTATCTAGGTTTCTAAAGGAACCAATTTCAAAATTTGTGTAAAACTAATCCAGTAAAAACCTTTGAAAATGTCCTATTTTGTATGAACTTTGACACTTCATAATTTGCCTAAAAATTAAAAAAGTCAAAAAAGTAATCCTCTAGAGACCTTGCAAATTTTATTAAAATTCTAAATGACGACAACTTTTTCCAAAAACTTTTAAGGGTTTAAAAAAAAACAGCTATTTTCTGGAGCAAGTTTTGTGAAATTTTCGAGTAAATCTCGGAATTACCGAATACTTAAAGAGTTTCCAGGCGTTATCTCTCTTTTTTTGCGTTGCCTTTTCGTCAAACATCGCGTTGGATTGCATTAAATGAAGTCACAAGCTTTTAAACCATTTTCAATGTTTACGATAAACGAGTGGAGAAGGACCCTCTTAAATACGGAAACCTGAAAACAATTGAAAATCCAATAGAAGCAGATATTATTCGCAATTAGTTATCATATCGGAATGTCCTATGGGATATTTACACTAATTTTCTCAAAGAGAACTTCTTGGAAGTGTATTATTAAATTATCTCAAGACCGAGCCAAAGGATTATGAGAAATTGAATCAATATTGAACACAAGTAACTACTTTGTTATTAGGTACACGCTAAATACCTACAGTTTGCTTTCGAACCTTGTTATAGTTGACGATATTAAATTGTTCGTTGCGATACAATTTAATAAAGCGTTCAGTGTTTATGGTTCACGACATATTTAAGTAGTTGAGCAAATAGCGTGTTCATAAGCGTTAGTCTCCCCGCAAACGAGCCACAAAAAAAGCCGCTTCAAGCTTCTGTTTGTGGCGGTAGCGTTTTTTATAATAATGACGCCGCCGCATGCCATTCGCATATTTAATCCTTCTTCATCAGATTCCATTCTGAGTAGCACGCATGGCCAACAAGCTGACGCATGCTTCAGCTTTTTATTGTGGCCGCTTCTAGCGTTTTTTTTTTGTGGAGGCTTTATTTTGAGGCCCGTGTGCGGGGACATTAGATACGCAAATGGAAAAACGCCACCACAAAAAAAGCTAGAAGCGGATTTAAGTGTTTTTTTTTTTGTGGCAGCACCGTCTCACAAGAGCCACAAAAAAAGGCCGCCTCAAAAGAAGCTTGAAGCGATTTTTTTTTGTAGCCCGTGTGCGGGGACTGTAACATAAATAGTTACCTAGCAGCATTAAATTACTAACTCTGAATATGAGTTCCATATAAACATAATATAACCATCCTTATAATGTTCCCACCACTGGGACTCAAGCCTCCTCTCTGGGAGAGAGAAAGGGCCGTAATCCAACACGCAGGCCCAGTGGGGATTGTGATTGGTGGATGTCACATGTCTTCGAATTGCTGATTCCTCACGGTGTTTCCTTTCACCGTTTTTAGAGCAGTGGTGGCGAATCTTTAAGTACTGCTCTGCTCCTGTGTGTAGCGTTTTATAATCTAAAGGTTTTCTCGATAAATGGGCTATTCAACACAAACATATTCTTTCAATTCAATTACTGGTCCAAATGGAAAAAGATAAGCGCATTCCAACAAACAGACCCTTTACCTTTGTAACATTAAGTATAAATACAGAAAACAAGTAAGTTCCTGGAAATGTAATACTTACATACAACATTGAGCTGCAGTTGGTCGTCTATGGACTTGGTGGGCAGGCTTGGGTTAGCAGCCACACACTTGATTATGGCGCCGTTGTCTGCAGGGCTCGGGCTGAACACGAGTGTGCTCACCGACCATGTCTCGTTGGAATGGTCTGTTACCTACGGAAAACAAAATCATCAGGCTGTTGATATTAAGACATTACCTATTACATATAACAACTATAACAAGGAGTTATCTAAGTTCATCACATCTTCAAGCGTTTTATATTCTGATCTTTGTAATCACAGGTGGTTATAAAACTTCAGCCTTGCTTCTAAAGGCTCTGAAGACCGGTGTGGCTCTCTGTTATGCCTTGATTACACGTACCGAGTAAACGGGCGAGACAGTGCTCTCGGCCGTATACTCGGTACGTATAAACAAAGCACCCTTTACTCGGTACGTGTGATCAAGGCATGACTGCCTTACAAGGCAGTAATAAATAGAATAGAGCGATTACTAAAAGTCTAATGCACATTTCTGAACTAATTTTGTACAAATTATTTGGATTCAATTTTATTCTCTATGTCCTGGTAATTTGCCGCACATATAAACCTGTAAAATCGATTCGAATATTTCTTAATTTGCAATATTGTACACGTGTACACTGAACGCCGCGCGTTCGGATTAATCAAAAATGTTCCAAACCATAATCTTGTTTGAATAAAAAAATCAATGCGGATGTTATTAAACCCGAACATACCGATACAAACACGAACGAAGCTGCAATTAACTCGAATATTGTACTTTAATTAAACGTTATTGGATTCTCAACAACGAACCAAAACTCATTTGTCGTTCAGACATTCTAAATAACATTCCTGGACTGTGAATCAGACTTGCATACAACACGATATTTCAGTTGAGCTCGATAAAAAAGTCACAAATAGACTATTTGAAACTGTGGCATTTCTGTAAGCTATTGTATAAGCCGGCACGGTCGGTGCGCAATTAGTCGGGCGCTAAATCAAAGTCCATCAATGACCGAATCCGACTATAAAACGCGACAATCGATTTAAAAGCCACAGTGCGTGCTTAGCTTCAGAATGGAAGTTAATTGAGGGATTACCTGCCGCGCTTCACTCAAATAAGACCGCTGGATGTTCAACAAATTACAAGTAACTTTACGTTTTGTGGCTAGCGAATTTTTACTACTATCCACTGCTGAAAGAATAAAGTTTTAAGACTCATAAACTGTCGCCTTTCTTATACTAACTGCTGCTAGCAGCTTTCATCGTCATCATTTCAGCCGATAGACGCCACTGTTGGAAATATGCCTCCCCCAAGTGTACTCATAATGAACGATCCTGTACGTCTCGCATCCATTGGATTACCGCAACCTTCAACAGGTCATCTGTCTACCTTGTAGCAGGCCTTCCAAGGCTAGCAGCTGTGTTCGTGAAAATTTAGATAACTGTCCCATTGAGGTTAAGAAGTCATCACATGTGTTATTCCAGAACATGGTCAAATTTCACTGAAATCCCTTTAACTGATGGGCGTAAAGAAGTAACAAAAACACACACACTCAAAAACTTTTGCCTTTATAATGTTTAAGAAGTGATACTGTAATTGTATAGCGCAGATTGTAGCTAGTTCAGCCCTCCTAGCCAAGGTACAACCGTTTCGCTTGCGTCGAACGCTTCGAGTTGACCTTGCCGCCAATTCTTTTCTTCTGACCACGTGACTGAGCGTCATTCCTGTACATTTGAAGTTTTCTACTAGCATTAACTATTGCAGATTAGCAACTTGGCTAGGGGGGCAGTTCATTTTCTTTATTTGAAGTAAATTCGTGTTAATCACATTTCCTATTAGTATGATTTGTTTCAAGAGTTATATTTTGGCTTTCTATGTTTTACTCTGCTCAAAATATTCGATGAAGACTTTTATATTTATCATTTATAAATACGAATATGTTACTTAAATTCAGTGAGTGCGACCACGGCAGGTCTTAGAAATGGGATCACGTACAGACAGCCCAAGGACACGTCTTCAGAAGAAACAGATTGACCGACTCAACTAGATACAAAGTGACATGTGTGAATAGAACCAAATTAATACAAAGTGGCCTTTTTAGCTTTTTGTAGGCGTCGGAAGGCCTTCTACAAGGTGGACCGATGACCTGGTGAAGGTTGCGGGAATCCGATAGATGCGGGACGTACAGGATTTATCATTGTGGCGACACTTGGGGGAGGCCTATGTCCAACAGTGGACGTCTGTCGGCTGAAATGATGATGATGATGAAAGGTAGACAAATGATCATCATTATTTCAGCCGAAACACGTCTACTCTCGGACATTAGGCTTCCCCCAAGTGACGCCACAACGACTGGTCCTGTGCGTTGCGCATCCATTGGATTCTGATTAATGTTTACTAAACCTAAAAATAATTCGATTTAGCAAATTAAAAAATTCCATGCATATTTTTTTAATTCTTGTAACACCCGTGTGAAGGGGAGCGGGTCGCTAGTATAACATAATTTATTGTGAATCACATGTTGTAGCGTAAAACATAATTAATAAAACCGTTTTATAAAAAAAATAACAGACTTCACTAAAAAAAAAAAATTGAATTTAAGAAGTTTCCTCAATTTCACCAAGATTCCATCATCAGATTCTAATTTGGTGACTATGGGACCGTTTGGGAAGTATAACCTTTCCAACAAAAAAATAATTTTCCAAATTTGTTGGCAAGGGGCGAAGTACTGCGCCAACAAACAAAAAAAAATACAAGCATCCGAATCGAGAACCTCCTCCTTTTTTAGGAGACAGTAAAAAAAAAATGTTTCATCACACTTGAAATTACTCCTATATCGTGGGTGCTTGTGTAACTCACATACACAAGACAATCTGTAATAACTGTCTATAGACCATACAACTACTTGTTCCGCGAGAAAATCGAACCCGCGACATGCAGCGTAGTAGTCAATCGCTCAACCACTGCACTAACCATGCCGTCTTATATTAAAAGACCTTCCTTCATGTAATATATATTTTTACGTTAAACGGTTTAATTAGCTCCATAGCTTTTCAAAGGCTTCGCAAACTGAGACCGACCCTACATTTACTTAGATCTCAACGCTATTTTAAGAAGAGCGTTGACACTGCGCATTAAGAGGGTCCTTCTCCACTCGCTTATCGTAAACATCGAAAATGGTTTAAAAGCTTGTTACTTCATTTAATGCAATCCAACGCGATGTTTGACGAAAAGGCAACGCAAAAAAAGAGAGATAACGCTTGGAAACTCTGTTAGTATTCAGTAATTCCGAGATTTACTCGAAAATTTCACAAAACTTGCTCAAGGAAATAGCTGTTTTTTTTAAACCTTTAAAAGTTTTTGGAAAAAGTTGTCATCATTTAGAATTTTAATAAAATTTTCAAGGTCTCTAGAGAATTACTTTTTCGACTTTTTCAAAATAGGACATTTTCAGAGGTTTTTACTGGATTAGTTTTACACAAATTTAGAAATTGGTTTCTTTAGAAACCTAGATAATATCCACAAGATACTGTGTTTCCAAAATATCTAATGATAAGTGTGTAATAACGTCATAATCAGTTATGAGCGGTGGTATGAAAAACAGTGAAAATGTGAGTCGTGATGCACCACCTTAAGTTAGAAATAGTATTCGATTCGGTAGTAGCAAGTCGCAGACTGTTTGCCTAACAAGGCCAAGCTGTTATTCAATTTAATGGGCTCTTCGTTTGAAATAACCATATTTCGGCAATAGTTTAGACGCTACAATTCATATTAAATATGAAGGTTTCTATGTAGTTTAACCTCGATTTAATTTAGACTATACCCTATTCAAGGAGCCGTGAGACAAAAGGTAAACAAACCATAAAATAGGTTCTTTAAAAATCATCCAATGACGTCCTGGAACACTACGCGCCGTTGACGAATTAGATTCGGTCCGGACTAGATGGTCGGATGGCGAGCTACTCATTGCTCACCGACCGCAAGCCCGCGCCTACGGTGGCCGGAAATCGGGATAGGGATTCTGGCGGCTGGGGCGTGAGGACCGTAGCCTTGCGCGTGCGGCCACCTCCTTTGCTAGCATTACTGCTTCGCAGAAGGACGCGATCGCCACTCCTCCTCGCGAGTGAACCTGGACCAAGGAACATTTTTTCTTCGCCTTAGAAAAATCGTGCAAAAAAAACGCCAATGCATTCACATAAAAGGAAACTGTTATGAATTTTATTAAAAATTTCAAACACGTCGAAGAAACTTGGCCGAAAGTACCTACATCGTTTTCTTTGTTTGCGTTTTGTCTCAAGTCAAGAGGAATAGAGTATAGATACGAGTATTATTCATTTACCTAAATGAGTTCTGAGAAAAAGCCTGAATTCAATATACAACCTTATCATGTTGTATAGAGGAAAAAGTCATTAGGGGAATCAAAAGGCCGGAGCCTGATATGACATCTAGTCTTGCCCCTCGGGTATCATATTATTTATCAGCTAGTAGGTTTTAGAAATCAGAAAGCCTACGAGAGTACAGAATAAAATTGTGGTTAAAAATTTAAGCCTTAATATCACAATGTCATATCTTTACCGTAGAAAAATTATAGATATTTTTGACAAATTGCGATGCGAATTTGCAAGCGTTCCTTAGAAATATGAGAAATACCCTTTAGATAGTTAGTTCTTGCCAACCCGAACATAGTGAGTTGGAATAAAACTAGATCATCATCATCATCATCTTCCTGCCCTTATCCCGTTTTATTTGGGGTCGGTGCAACATGTTTTTTTCTTCCATTCTGTCCTGTCACTCGTCACGCTATCAATAACTCCCTTTTCATTCATATAACTTCTCACACCATCCATCCATCTTTTCTTTGGCCTCCCTCTCCCTCTCCATCCATCCACATGTAAATTCATAACTCTTTTAACAACATGCGTTTCAACTCTCCTCTTTACATGACCATACCAAGACAAACGATTTCCTTTCAACTTTTCAGTTACTGGCGCCACTTTCAAACTTCCCCTAATATACTCATTTCTCACTTTATCCATTCTCGTGGTCTCTCGTGGTGAATGTTGAGATGGATGTGTCACACCACACATCCATCTCAACATTCTCATCTCCGCAACATGCAATCTTTTTTCATCCGTCTTTTTCACAGCCCAACATTCTGATCCATACCTTATGACAGGCCTTATCACGGATTTGTAGATTTTACCCTTCAACTCGAGGGGCATCCGTGGATCACAAGTTGTTCCCGTGACCTGTCGCCATTTCATACATCCTGCGTTGATTCGATGAGTTACGTCCCGGTCTACCTCACCATCGCCTTGGACGAGCGACCCGAGATACCGAAAGTCGGAACAGATCGGTATGGGCGTTCCGGCGAGAGCTAAAGGCACTGGAGTGGAGAGACCGCCGAAATCGCAGAAAAAGTACTCCGTTTTGATTCTACTCAATTTCAGGCCAACACTTTCCAGTCTGTGCCACCACACCTCCAATCTGTTCTGGACCTCTAGGCCACTCTCGGCAACCAGCACAATGTCATCGGCAAACAACATACACCAGGGAGCCTCTTCCTGAATGTCCGACGTCAGAGCGTCCATTATCATCAGGAAGAGGTAAGGGCTGAGAGCCGACCCTTGGTGTAAGCCGACAGCCACATTGAAGCTGCCAGTAGTGCCCACTGTAGACCGGACTTGGGTACTGCACCGACTGTACATCGCTCGGATCAACTGCACATACTTCCCAGGCACACCTTTCTCCTTAAGGGCCCACCACAGAACCTCACGAGGTACCCGGTCGTATGCCTTTTCGAAGTCAACGAATACCATGTGCAAGTTTTTATGCGCACCTCTGTATTTTTCGCACAGCTGGCGTATAGCAAAAATGGCATCCGTTGTACCCCGACCTGGCATAAAACCGAATTGATTCTGTGAAATTTCACTCTCTTCTCTCAGTCGCCTTTCAATAACTTTCTCTCAGGCTTTCATAGTATGTGACATTAGCTTTATTCCTCGATATTTGTTGCACTCAAGCACATCGCCTTTGTTTTTAAAAATGGGCACCAAGGAACTGTTACACCACTCATCAGGTATGGCTTCTTCCTGCAACAACTTATTGAAGAATAAAGCTAACCACGTCCATCCATCCACTCGCAATAACTTCCAAACTTCAACTGGTATTCCGTCTGGACCAATGGCTTTACCATTCTTCATTCCATTTACTGCTGTCCTAACTTCATCCATACTAGCCACACACATACAGAGCCATTCTCACTAATCCTACATTCACTGGTTTATAATCTAGCACGTTACTCCAATTATTTTCCTCATTCATCAGTCTTTCAAAATAGTTCTTCCACCTCTTTTTGATTTTCTCATCGTCTGATATAACCATTCCAGTTTCATCTCTTATACATCTTACCTGGCAAACATCACTCGTCTTTCTCTCTCGTATTCTAGTAAGCCGGTATAGTTCTTTTTGGCCTGCAGGACTATCCAGTGTGTCATATAATTTATCCTGGGCTTTTGACTTTGCTATTACCACGGCTTTCTTTGCTTTCTTCTTAAAAATGTCATACTCACTCTTTTTTTCAGCTTTTAAACTAGCGTTTTCAGGCTCTACACGCTGCCATTCCTTGAATTTTATCTTCTTTTCTTTCAATGAAATTTAGCACAATGTAAACAGCTAGCTATATGATGGGAATCATTATGTAACAAGTTAGGCATACGATGAAAGAAAGCATGTAAAAAGATAAGGCATAATTATGATGACATCATGTATAAAAACCGGCGCTTTGGACCTCGGGCATTCAGGGTTCTATACTCCCTTTCGCACCAGGAGGTATTAATATTACATAATTGCGCGTTTTTTTTTTTTTCAAATAATATCACAAAAAAAACATAAAAAAAGTATTTTGGTTCTTTTTCAAGAAAAACCAAAATATAGACACCAACATTTTCGGCCAAATAAGCCCGTGTGTACAATACGATGCGTTTTTCAAGGTCATTCGGGTTGTACAGCCGTATGTACAATCGGCGCTTGAGACGATATGAATTTATAGAAGTTCACACCAGATACCATGTATACCAAGATTCTGACAAATGATCAAAATTTTTCAATATCTTAAATATTATTATTGGCTGATAATTTATACACAAAAGTTAAACTTTAAAACTTACCATAGTCCTATCAAAACTTCTGTTATCCTTATACCAGGCTATGTGTGCAGGTGGTCGACTTCCTTCAGACACGCATCGAAGAGTCGCTGCAGCAGCCGACAGCAGTTGTTGGGGCCGGTTCAGCAGGGACACTGATAGTGGAACCACTGGTGGAAGAAACATGATAGATATAGTAATGTAGTTAGTAGAGATAATGTAAGCACAAGGAAGCAGATTGCTGAATGCAGAAGTATGATTATTGTAGACTGCTTTTTTCAGAGGCTACACCCGCGTGAGGATAGAAAATTATTCCAAGGGATCATACTCCTAAGATAAAATGTATATTATTATACCAGTTTACAAGTGTGCCAAAGTTCATACAAACTCGTACAGCCCTTTGTGTATGAAGTCGATGACAAAACTGTTTTTTTTCTTGTCTTGCCTGGCCCAGTATTTGGCCACGGCAATGCCGTCCTCTGACTCATGAAATGTCATTTTTGAATTTTATTTTTTTTGCCGGATAGCTTAATATTTGGGTCCCGTCGGCAGATTTTGTGTACGCAACCCTAAAAAAGGGTGTTAACAGTGAACTGTACTTAAAACCAAAAAACAAATACAATCGCAGCCTCATAATATATATATCTTCTAAGTTTAATAAATTAATGTAGTGATTTGCATTACTTAAAAAGGTTCCAACCTTTTTACTGTTTAAAAAAGGTTTTAAGATTCATCTGTTTAACACATAACATTGTTAGTCTTCAGCCTATATGTCTAGACCAAAACAAATTCATTTAATTACAGTATGGGTAGAACAAAATAAATTAATAAAATATATTAAACTCAATAAATTACTAGAAGTAGGTGTACATAATGTTAAGCGGCTTCTAGCGTTTTTTTGTGGCGGCACCGCTGCACACGAGCCACAAAAAAAGGTCGTGGCTTTTTTTTGTGGCCCGTGTGTGGAGACAGTTAATCATTTTGCGATACACGTATTTCAAAACGAAGGATCATTTTATTTTGTATGAATACTGTTATAAAACTAATAACGATTTTAAATGTGAGTTTCTGCCAATAAGTTTCCGAATTGGTTTTTGTTCGTTCGTGCCTAACGAAATGAATACAAAATTAATATAGAAACAGTTTGAAAAAGTTAAGACAAGGAAAGTTGCAAATTGTTTTGAAAACCGTCTAGGCTATTCTATATAATAACACTTAAATGAAAACTCGTCCGCGAGCCCGCGTCTACGGTGGCTGGAAATCGGGATTGGAATCCCGGCGGCGGCGGAGAGGGCGCCGATCTGTTTGTCTGATGCGGTCGGCCTCCTTTGCTAGCATTACTGTTTCGCAGAAGGAGGCGACCGCTTGCCACTCCTCCTCGCTCCGGACCATGGCCTGAACCAAGGCCCGGCGCGAGAGGTCTCCACCGCCGATCGCCCCCACGAGGGCTCGGCGGTGCTCCGCCCAAGCAGGGCACACCTCGACTGTGTGCTCCACCGTGTCCTCCGGGCGTTCTGCACAGTGGCGACACCCGGGCGTCTCTTCCGCTTGAATCCGGTGCAGGAACCTCCCGAATTGTATACATGAATTGTCATATCATTGTGTAGGTACTATGTTAATTTTTCATATACAGTAAAGATTAGGACATATATTAAAAGAAAAAGGAGTTTCGTGCACATTCATCTTCATATGAATCTTTTAAAGCGGAAATTCTGTTATTCAAAAATGCCTTGTAATGAACTAATTGAAATACTACACTTGAAAGGAAGATAGAAAGAAAAAAGCAATTTATCTGCGAGAAATAACGCAATCTTAAGGCCAGGTTCTTCTCATTCTGAACTTTTTTAAACCTCTGGAAATCCACATATATAAAAGAACACATAATGAAAAATTATATTATTAGAATTGACTATATGACCAACCGTTCGGCAAAAATCAAATTATAATACAAATAATCTATAAATCCATAGCCTTTTTACATATGTACATGAAAAAACTTAAACTACTTACTTGCTTACACTAAAACCTAAATAAATACATAACGTACATAAATAAAATACAAAAACACAAAGTACACTCAGGCGTCGAAGTACTCCTCCACATGGCTGTCATCCGGGAATGTGCCCAGAAGACTGGCAGCATTACCACGTTGGATGGCAATGCTAATTCTTTGAGCGATGAACGTGCCAGCCCTCTGGTCACGCAATACAAATTAATTGACTTGATAAAAAGAAATCATGAATCAGACCCTAACTTACGATTTCAAACGTGTATATCTACGATATTAAGTCATATAAATACCTGTAAGTAACAAAAAATAATGAAGCTTGTTTTTTAAAAGGGCCTCGCAAAAACAAACGTCTGGAATAGTTGGTTTTTTTTTTATAAAAATAAATCCACTGTTATGGTGCGCGAAGTCGACATAAACCCGGGCGAAGTTCATACAAAACACTCAGTGACTACAATCGGATCTTAACACTGGTTTATTATCATAATCATTATAAGTATAGAAAAAATATGCGTCACATCCGCGGTCAACGAACCCGATCTGTTAATGCATTACTTTTGTTTGCAGATTTATAGCTTTTTACTTTTCTCGTGAAAAGGCACGATCGCGAACAAAAGTAACATCTTATCTTATATTTTCATCTCAGTTCGTCTACGTTCGTTGTTTTCCTGTTCGGATCGAGTGGAAATTCAGCAAACTACAAGTCACTGTAGATTTATTAGTAACATCGGTTTCTTGGAACGAAACAATAAAAGAGTTACGTTAGAGCGATTGGGTTTCAGGAGCAGAGCTTTTTTTTAAGTAAAATGGTAAGATTGAACTCAAAATATATGTGTATTAACTCTTCTGTTTCCCACTGCTGGGCAATAGTCTCTGTCTTTCTCTCGTTAGTGAGACTATTGCATTTAAAATAGCTCTTTTCCATACAATTCTGTATTTTCCTAACGCAGGCAAGTCCGTTCAGCAGACGATATATCATTACTAAATATACGTATATGGGCACTTATTAAACGTCAACACAACCGCACTATTTTAATTAATCGTTTCTAAGAAACTCCACCACGGGTTCTTCAAAAATATTATTTTTTACAATGGTTCTGTATTGCTAATGGATATATTTATAGATCGCCGCAATGTTGTCTAGCATTTTTACCGACTTCCCAAAAAGGAGGAGGTACTACGTTCGGCTGTTTGTATGTTTTTTTTTTTTTTTTTTTTGTATGTTTGTTCGTCGAATACTCCCCCAAATGTGGACGGATTTTCAAAATTCTTTTTTTGTTCGAAAGTAGATAGCTCTGAGGTGGTCCCATTATCACCAAATTAGGATCTGATGATGGGATCTTGGAGAAATCGAGGGCAACCTTCAAATTTTATAGGCTCACTTATTGATTTTCGCATATTTTATGAAGTATCTTGTGTATTTGCGTATGGTCGTCACCATCTCAGGTAGCTGGGCTGATGATGGAAGGTACAACTCCTTAACAGTAAGAAGTTACTCGAACAGGCAAGGACTGTTTTAGTAAATTGTTTTGATGTTTGATAGGGCATTTGCCACATTTGGTCTCATGATCATCAAGTCATGACCTGATGCTGCAGTCAGGATAGTCTGCAGAGTACCTAAGTCCTCGACAACAAACAGCAGATATATCGAGTTTAGGCTCATTGAAAACGGCTCGATGTGTGGATAAACGTACTGCTAATAAAGCACACCGAAGTACATAGAGACCTGATGCTGAAGCCAGGAGCATCAGGAAAAGTACAAACCTTGAAATTACAGCACCGTAGTCGTGTTTGGGCTCATTTTAAACAGGACTAAATTTTAAGTTCATTGCAATGTTGACATAAATCTGGCCTCATGCTACAGCCGGGATTATCAGCATCTAGTCTAATGACTGATTGAAAGATTTACCTTTCGGCTTCATCATCAGATCAGTTCGATATATCCTTTCCCTCTCCAGCATCTAGTTTAATGACTGTTTGAAAGAAGAGGGGGAGAGGATATATCGAACTGATCTGATGATGAAGCTGAAAGGTAAATTAATGTAATTTAACCGTGTTTGGGATTATTAGAACCGTTATGAGATGCGCTCTGACTATAAGGTATTTAAGTTTGACTGAGGGGTACTTTTTAGTGGTGGTACCGTAACTAAAAAGTGTAAAATAAAAAAAACTTTTTACAAAAAAAATATAACCGACTTCAATGATAAAAAACACTGAAAAGTATCAAATAACTTTAATTTTGGAAGTCGGTGTTAAATAACGAAGAGACTAAACTATTAAAGAAACACCGACTTCCAAAATTAAAGTTATTTGATACTTTTCAGTGTTTTTTATCATTGAAGTCGGTTATATTTTTTTTGTAAAAAGTTTTTTTTACTCAGCCGTAGTAGAAATACTAGATCTTAAAAACCTATAAATTGGTAGATAGTAAATCTTCTAGTCTAGATAAGGATGTAAGGTGTATAAAATGATACGTCAGTCATCATTATCTTCCTATCGCTATCCCGTATTTTTTGAGGTCAGCACCACACGTTTTTTTCTTTCACTCTATCCTGCCAATAGTCACATTGACGTCCATGTAACCTTATATTTTGTGGTTCTTTCGTCAAAAGACAATCTCAGACACCAATTTGCATGGTTGTTATATAATTTGACCATTACATGTTTGCTCTATGAACTTTAAAAGAAGTTTTGACCTCTAAATTTGTATCGGAGTTTCTTCTTAGGATAGTCAGCTAGGAGATAGCGGTCTCATTTAGTTTAAAATAACGATAAAAGTGAAGTTTTCTTTTTAAATTGCAGCGACATCTATGACGCCACATAAGAACTACGAAGAAAATACGGAATCCTGCATCGTGCTATCAAAGTCCTCCGCACGATTTGAATATATATGAAAGCCCGAAATAAACTTTCGGACAGTAGCCCACCAAACTATAACACCTGTCTGGTCGGAGGATCCTCCCTTTTAAACGGAGGTATGTGGAACTTTACTCTCTGTTCCGCCGACCTTCAAAAAATCTACCTAATTGCAAAATAAATATCATTTATCATTTAACAATAGTTGAATTAAAAAAGCATTATATCTTACAGTTCAACTCAAGCCTGACGATTTTCTCCTGGGGCGGCACCAAGTTCGTATTCGATGCTCTGCACTTGAAAGTCGTGTTTAGATCTTCTCTCTTCAAATGCTGCAACTCCAAGCGGTTGACGATGACGTGGGTGTCCGTCTTGACTCCTATGTACTGGGAAGCTGGTGTCCCGTCTATCCACCAGGATACTGTTGGTTCGGGACGACCTGGTGAAAGAAACTAAAGCTACATAAATTATGATTTTATGAAAAAGCAGGAAACAGAAGTTAGATGACTAGTAAATCTACCTTGTTATTAAGACCACGTTTTATAATGCCTTTTGCATTGCCATAACAAATATCTGACAAATTATTTTGGAGTAAGTGAGTCAATAGTTACTAACTACCTAACTATTGACTCGCTTACTCCAAAATATCACGTATGATTAAAATTATTTTAACAATTTGTATTTGTTCTGGGCAAAACTGTTATTGGTCAAAACTACTTTTAACCCTTCAGATACCGTCAATTAGAGACACAATAGTAAGACAATAGATGCGCGGCCACCGGTGGTCGCTTGGGGATTCATGAATTAACTGCAAGAATTGGTCAAAAAGTCTTGTGACCAATACCCCTAGCCAAGTTACTAATCTGCAATAGTTAATGCTACTAGAAAGTTTCGAATGTACGGGAATGACGTCATCTCAACGCTCAGGCACGTGGTCAGAACAAAAGAATTGGCGGCAAGGTCAGCTTGAAGCGTTCGACGCAAGCGAAATGGTTGTAACTTGTAAATTTAATAACGGTTGTAATCGAAGGTAGTCATAGCTGGTAAATACAAAATGAACAGTAGATATTGACTGCAAAATATAGAAAAAAAAATATTTTTCACGTGAAAAACATACCTCATTGCTCTCAAAATGGTAAAAGAAACATAGTGAGAAAGCCGGAATGTCCTAGAAGCAAAAATATAAAGACGCTAGATCCGTGTGGTGGAAAGCCCATTCTCTCCCCAGCAGTGGGTACATATTGTAAGGTTGATAATTCTAATGCTATGCTAATGTGGTTTCAAAGAAGTGAACTAAAAATGAAATATTTTCGGTATAATATAAACCCAAGTTCAGCCAATAATTTGATTAGATTTCGTAAATGTTGTACTCGATAAATCCCTACATATTCTCTCACCAATGTTACTTGTTTACAAAGGCAAAGTTGTTTATTTAACTGCTACAAAGATATAACACGTTTTCTTGTTTATACTACTAAACAAAATCAATTTAGAATAGAAACCTGCCGGATATTACTAAAGTTTCAGATAACAAAGTATTACTGGCTTATCTTTCCTAGAAAATCGCCCACGTTGTTAAAAAAGAAAAAAACAAAATGTTGACTAGAAATAAATTAAAAAAGTATCGTACTTTTAATATTATTTTATATGCGGTAAGCATTTTTTTTACGTTTTAGCTTATTTTATTATTTATTAATCAATAAAATCATAATATCAATATAACGATCTAAACTAATAATATTATAGCTTCATATGAGTAATGCAAACTTAAAATAATAATATGGACAAACGGGTACAAAAAGAAATCATTGGGCATCAAAAAATTCATTCACATCGATATTAATGTGAAAAGTGTACAGAACGCTGGGTACGTTTTTGTATTTAGAAAAAAAAAACAATTTAAAATGTTTGTAATAAACCATCGACAGCATAAAATAATTTTCAAAGCTAGCAACATCAACAGTCCAACAGGTTAGAAAAACTGCCCATTTTTCAGTTACATAATTAAGTATGAGCGTGATAACAGGGTCAAAGCCTAAACTCCCCCTGTCCGGGCCGCTGCATCATCACAATTGGTGGGCGCACGGCTGAAGATAATCCGCTGCGAGCACTGGCTCGAAGCCAGGCCGCCATACTGCGGACTTTTCAATGAACCCATTCGAATGGAATATCTCTTCCAATGTTTCCATAAAAGAAATCAAGCAATAGAAAAAAATTGAGCTCCCCCACTGTTCAATATTTTTGCGACGCTTTAAGTTAAACGGTGGACTGAGTTAAGTTGTTTTTTTTTTATTTATTTGAGTTCTGGAACTGTAGAGATCCAAAAAAATTGTTCTTGTGTGTCTAATTGGATTAATATTGACAATATCGTTAGTAACTAGTTGACTTGCCAAACGTTGTTCTGCTATATAACTTATCATAGAAAAAAGCAGGGGGTGGAATAGGAGAGTAAAAACTAGCCTAAAACCCACCAAATAAACACAGAAAGAAATCATAAACATAAAACACAAAAAAAAAACATAAGAATCGGTCAAGCCGTTTCGAGACTGTGTAACGAGAACATGATAACTGTGTAATGAGAACACTGTGTAACGAGAACATGATAACTGTGTAATGAGAACACTGTGTAACGAGATTTATGTTAACATAAAAATGTCAATAAAACTTTTATTTATCTAAATTGCAGTAGAAAAACTACAAGTTGGTATATACCGCAAACCATAAACAATTAGGACATTATTCAGATCATATTTCTGTGTGTTGAAATTTGAAAAAGCATTCGATGAAATGACCAGTATGTGTAAAAATGTTATGGCGGATATGAACAAATATAATTCTATGTACACGAATATGTTGCGATATTAAACTTTTGAGCGGTAAACCGAGCTTTGTAGAATGTCAATACGTGGTTCATAATAGTGTACAGTTTTACGTAAAGCGTAGGTGTTCGCTATAAAACTAATATTTTTTTATATTCAAAAACTTTTGAAATGTAAGAGTAGATATTTTATTTTTACTGGGAGGAGGGTTCAAGGCGTTGAAGGTGACCACCTCCCCAAAACATGTAGGTTTTCGCCACAAAAATGCATATAATTTACGGTGTTTAACCTCAAAATTTTAATCTTATTAAATTGTCTCCAAAAGTATAACAGAAAATAATTAGTAATATTTTAAATAAAAATCTATCTATTTACAGTTTCCAAAAGAAATAAAATTCAGCAGGATATTATAATTTTATTAGGTAAGCAGAGGTTCATTTACTGTGGACACTATAAAACCACTTAACAGATTAATACCAAAGTCAACTTACCACCCCGAACTTCGCAGACCAGCACCAATGCTGCTCCTTCCTCTAAAGGCCCCACCACGCCTGACACATCCGCACCAGACTTGTCGTACAGCAGCATCTGATGAGGAGGCACTACGACAAACACTCACACCAATATAATAAGATTCTATACAAACACCCTCTCCCACAATCTTCATCGTAATATCAATACGGGAATGAAAACTGAGGGCGTGATCGTTCACGATATGACGGGAGCGTCAGATTTGATTATTATATTTGACGCCATTAATGAACACCCTCCGTTCTCAATGGTAATTGGATATTTTATGATGTTATGAATATGCCTGATTATCTAAGTAAGAGAGTTCTTTGTGTGAGCAGTCCCTTTGCTAACAAAAGGCTCCTTGCAAATTACCTCTCGGCGCGAGCAGACTAATGGATTTCAATGGAGTTGCATATATGCGATGTAGGCTTACTTTTAAATGCTTTGTTCTGCGCAAAAGAAATTTACTTCCCTCATCTCCTTTGGCTACGTCTTTCGTCGCCTTGAATAGGGTAATTTCTTTGAAAAGCTCAACGGTAGTTTGCTCGCCATTTTATAGGCCATGTTTATATTTTTATGCTCCTCGCCTGGTAATATTTCTTAAGAATACGGTTACGTAGCCATTGAATAAGCTTATTAGAGTAATTATAGAGGAAGTGCCGCAATATGCGGCAAGGTTATTATATTAATAAAATCCATTAATCCATAGTGAGTATATATGACGTGAGACCCATATGAAATGCCAATAATTCACATCGATACGGATTGTGGAAGTGGTAAATAACATTGTGAAAACACAGCACTGCGCAATATTAATTATAACAGCATTCACCGAAGAATGAATACAAAGTGATCGTAACTCATTTTATAATTTAGTGAATCATTTCCCGTCTAAGGTTTTAATAAGCAAATAAAGGGGATCAGTACGGCGGGCTGATAACGTTCAGACAATTTGATCTATTCAAATCTAATTTCCTTTTAAATTTAACCTGTCTCCTGCAGATTTTATCTGTGTCATCGTCGGCGGGCATCGTTTTTATCGCGCGGCAGCTGAGCAACCTCGCCGATCCCGAGTCGACAGTTGATAATTAAAATGTCTGCGCGATGTCATCACTTGGCGACCGGCAACCGCGCGGCTGCCGCGATTCATCGTAATGACTAAATTGATTCCCAGTCGTCGCCTCATAAAATTTTCATTTAAAACTTAGTTGATTTTTTATTTTAACGAGTTTTTCTAGTCTTGTGTCACTTAAAATGGCTGTTCAGATGATAATAACCTTTTGTGAGTTTAATTTATATAAAAGGACTAGCTTCTGTCAGCGACTTCGCCTGCGTCAAAATAGGTTTCTTCATCCAAATTTTGGATCTTTATTTCGTCCCTTCAGGGGATGAATTTTGAAAAATACTCTCTTCTTAAATTAGTGCTAAATTTCATGCTTCTAGTATCAATAGGTTAGGCTATGAGTTGGTGTGTCAGTCAGTTTCTCTTTTTATAATTATTAATTGTATAGAAAAACTACTACAGAGACTAGGTATGCGAAATCTTGCTCTAAGGTTCTTTTTATGACGTTGACAAGCACTGAGAAAGGATTTTTGGAAATTCAACTTAAGGTGAAAAGGGGGAGTTTATACTTGAAATTTTAGTACAAATAGTATCCATAATAAATAATGAAGGTTGTCATCGTTATTATTTGTTTTTCAAAACTGTCTCTAATAGAACAATATAGTACTCGTAGGGGGTTTTAAAGACTGAATAGAGGATCCTTATTTACTGGATTACCTAATTTTCAAACTGAGTATCAATTCTAACACAAATGAGTAATAAATGCTGTCATTATTAGTTTTCCAAAATTACTCTTAAATGAAACACGGTTTAAGGGGCGTTAAAGTTAGTTCACGGGCAATTTAAATTGCTCACTAAGTGTTAGTGTTGATAAACTAATTCAAAATAATGGAATTAACATTTCAAGGTTTACCTGGAATCAACAGCCAAAGGGATGGTTTGAGTCTACGATAAAAAAACAAAAGCCTGGTCTAGACTGATTAATATTGTTTTTCAAAAGTTTTACCTGAAATTAAACAGTTGCTTTTATCTAATGTTTTTGTTTCGCATTAATTCAATTTATTTGTTAGGTTTCATTAAACGCTGTGTTTGCTTAACTTTAGTTCTTTTATGTCCACATGTCTTAGATGTTTTCAAGTACAGTCGAATGGGGTGAATAGATACTCAAGGGTGAATAGAAACAAAACTTCAAACGGTATTTTCACGGTATTTCAAGATCTTTTGTAACATTTAGCTAAATTATTATTATATTATTATATCTAGCCCATATTGTCCCACTGCTGAGCAAAAGCCTCCCTCCACTCCTTCCAATGTTCTCGGTTTTAAGCCACTTCTTTCTAATTCCAAAGGAAGACATCCAAGTCGTCCCGCCATCTCCTTCTTGGTCTGCCGCGACCCCGTCGTGCGATTTCAGGGCACCAATTTTGGGCATTAATGAATTGTTATTCTAAAAAGTCGATGCTTTGTTAGAGACCAATAACATAGAATCAAAGTAAAAACCAAACCAAAGTTTTGTTTCTATTGACCCCATTTTAAGGTAACTTACCTATTACTGTAAGTCTTATTTGGAAGTTTCTTGTTGGTGAGTTTTTGAAGTCTACTCTACATCTGTAGACGCCTTCGTCGTCTAGTTGCACGGAGCTGAGCGTGAGGGCGGCTGGTCGGGCGACCGTTGCGAAGTATGCGCGGGGACCGAAGGCACCTGGGTCCGACCACTGTAGCGCCTTGTTGAACGACCGACCACGGACGTCAAAACTGAAACAAAAACTTGAATTACCTAGAAGGCTATGTATACTTAGAAATGATTTCCATCTAATTATTTTCATCGTGTTTCAATTGAGCTTAGTTCGTTACATTACAAAATAGATTTCAAACCCTTACATACAATCAAACAAAGTCGACCATGTCTGTCTGCATGAACGCGATAAACTCAAAAGATTTTTCTTACAGATTTGGTTGACTGGCCTGTTGGTCTAGTGGTTAGTGGCCCTGACTGCTATGCCGGAGGTCGTGGGTTCGATTCCCACCCAGGACAAATCTTATGTGATGAGCATGATCATTTGTTCCGTGTCTGGGTGTAATTTACCTATAATATGTATGTATTTAGAAATATATAAGTATGTTTATCAGTTGTCTAGTACCCATAAGTATAACACAAGCTCTGCTTAGCTTGGGACTAGACGGCGTTGTGTGATAGTTGTGAAATTTATTATTATTATTAGATTTCATGTATAGATAGAGTGATTATTGAGAAAGGTTTAGGTGTATGATTCATGCATATTATAGTAGAGAAAAGCTGAAAATTTTAAAGATATCTAACACCTTTGTGAAGTTGAGGCGGATAGGTAGTATTCCATTAAAAATAAAACTACTTTTCAAATACCGATATAAAATAAATCAACGATAAGTATACCTTATTAGACCCAATCAGTTATAAAAGATGTTGTACAAACCCAGGTACAATCAGATCTAATAAAATCACGACGCCCGACGAATCTAATGAAAGCGCGTAAATTGCCACATGGCCCGCGTCTGAATTTATTTTCCTTAAAAAACTGTCAAATTCTAGAATAAAAGAACGGCCGAACAGGGTGAAGTTTTTCAATTTCCGGACAGACTACATTTTCTCTATCTACGAACCTCCATCCTAATTTATATAGCAAGAAGCTTTGAGAGAAATGATTATGATCGCACACCCTGGTTTGCTCAGGTAAATTTAACAATTTTAGCACGCATTTTATGACGGTATTATCTCTACCAAGTATACCTTTCGCCCGGCTGCTGATATAAAATAGCAATTATAAACAATTGTATGGATATAATGGGGATTTTATCTACATGACAAGGGCCCTTACCATGACGTAATAAAATGTCAATAGTGCGAGCGAGAAAGAGGGTTGGAGCTATATATACGAGTAGCACAACATAGTCGGCCTTATAATGTTCCCACTGTTGGGACTCAGGCCTTCTCTCTAGGAGAGGGAATGTGCCGTAATCCGCCACGCGGGCCCAGTGCGGGTTTTTTATTTTTTTTCCCGGTGGGAAAATCATCTAATGACATTCCCCGCTCTTGGGTGGAGCGGGAGATATTGTCAGATTTTTACTGACTAAAAACCCACTCCTGTGCCTCCGTTGCCTTTCGTACCGAGACTGAGCTATCTTTAGAACTAACCCTGGCCCCAGTAGACTTAGACACAGCTGGGCCCAGTGCGGGTTGGCGCCTGTCACATGTCTTCGATTCGAATTTTTTTGGTTCTAGGACATGTCAGTTTCCGCACGATGTTTTCCGTCACCGTTTTGAGAGCAGTGGTGATGAAATAAATTACACAAAGTAATGCGCCTGGCTGGGTTTTAATCCGCGATCTACAACTCGTAAGTCGGGGCCGTATTCACTCGGCCACTACTGGTCTCCGCTGGAGCTGTACCTGCTGCTCTCAGATGGTATCTCTGGATCTCCACTGATATTGTAAAGAAGTAAAGTTTGTTTTTTTGTTTGTAGGATGTAATCGATGAAAGTACTGGGGGCCAATTCTCGATATTCGCCATTTATCTCGAGTTCGAGATTGCAAGTCTATCTCTATGTCTGTCAAAAATATCTCTATCTCTACCAAAAATGTCGAATTGAGCAGAATTCCGTATTCTCAGTCAAAATAGAAATAAATTTCACGAAAATGTCGAGTCGAGTGAAGATAATGTTACCATTAGCAAGAACCATAGACTAAGTTCGTGTAATCGGACGTTCCGTTTTATGTAGTTATGAATCAATGAATGATTTGGTTTTATAACGCTGACTAGATCTAATTCTTTATGTATAAAACGGAACATTTCGTGCAAAAATAATTAGTTTGACAGTTGATTGTCAGAATTCGCGGTTCAAAACTTTTGATTTTGTGAATTGTGCTGTTTATTGTTGTGCGTTTTATACCATAAGAATAAGTACTGTGTTTTATACTTTAAAAAACATGGAGGGAAAATAATTGACTTCTGTTTCGCTCAAGTCGTTAACATCGACGGCGTGATAAGTAGACTGTTGTCGCCGTGTATGTGCCAGTTGCTCACTAGGTACTTTCCAACAACACCGAGATAAATATGTTAATAAACTCGTCTATTTTTTAGTGGGTTACAAGTCCATTATTGTACGCGAAGGTCGTTGTTTCAAGAAAATACACGATTCACAAATCACAAAGCAATCGAAATTCCAATATGAGGACACAAGCCGTATTTTAATTCATGAATCCCCAAGCGACCACCGGTGGCCGCGCATCTATTGTCTTACTATTGTGTCTCTAATTGACGGTATCTGAAGGGTTAAAACAAAGAAAACACAGTATAACGCACTAAAAATCTAACGAAACGAATTCACTCAGAAATGACAATCTCTACAATCGACATGACATCTCTACTGCTCAGAAGCACTCGACATGAACTCTAACGTTATCCTTCGACAAATGTCGAATTCGACATCCCCAGAATAACGACTTTTAAAATTTGTCGAAAAAATTACGTCATTAGAAATTTTTGTCGAGTTCGACACCATCTCTAAAATCGAGAATTGGCCCCCTGGTCTGATTGCATAAATAATTTTACCGATAGAAATCTGCTTTACTCATGAATGACATAGGCTATATTTCATGTACGCATAAAGCTGCGTATTCTATAAAGTTCCATCCCTTTAACAGTTCAGTTCAGGTCGCCAAATGGATCGCGTTAAGAGCTCGTAGTAGGGCCTCTGTTTTGGTTACGTAAGCAGATGCTTGCTGTGAGAGTTTATTGTACAAGTTATTTGTTACCTTTCGGCGTAAGGGATGAATGAGTAAAATTAATTGTTGGGAAAAATCAAATTTATAGACAACGAAAAAAAATGCGTCCTACTATGTCGCAAAAATCGTATACTACGATACTCTTAAGGGAATCAAAACATATAGGGTACTTGTTGACCCAGAAACCTGGAATTTAGTATTAAACAAGGTCTTATAGACATTGGCAAAGATATAGGTGTAGCGACATCTATGATGCCACAAAAGAACTACGAAGAAAATACGAAATCCTGCATCGCGCAATCAAAGTTCTCCGCGACTCCGATTTGAACATATACGACAGCCCGACATCAACTATCGGGCAGTCACCCACCAGACTATTATAACACCTTGTCTGGTCGGAGGATCCTCCCTTTTCAACGGAGGTTTGCGGGACTTTACTCTCTTTTCCGCTTACCTCCAAATAGAAATAAATCTGAAAACACTAAATTTGTTGTTACATGCCACCTAGCAGCTTTGGCCTCGGTGGAAAGGCGTGCAAAGAGGCTAATTGGTGATTCAGAACTGGTTAAATCTAATCTACAAAGTCAGCACAGGCGAAGGGTAGCCAGCCTTTCGGTGTTTTACAGTATGCATTTTGGAGAATAACAGTGTGCGCAGGAATTACATAACTTGATTCCACCTTCTCATTTCTACCATTGGACAAGCCTGAAACCTCTATGGTCCAGACCACGCATTTCGCTTAGTCATTTATACCACGTACATTAAGGGACTTAAATAATATGCCTACTGCGGTCTTCCCGTCCGATTATATTTTAAGTGTCTTCAAGGCTATGACGAGTGAAAACGCTCTTAATAAATTAGTGCGTCTCACCGTCAACGATTTCATCACTGCTTACCATCAGGCGGGATCGCAGTGAAGCACTAGTTTATATTAATAAAAAAAAAACTTTTTTTTTATTCAGAAAAAATCTTTAAGACTACATCCGGGAGTAGAACTATTTACATAGGTAAGTTTCTACGGAACCCTCAGTTCGCGAGTCCGACTCGCACTTGCTTAGTTTTTTGAATATCGAACAACAAAGCAGAAGTCAGCAAAGATTCTGACATGCCATTTGGTACGTACATCCAAGTCAGGTTAACAACATAAATGACAAGAGCTAGCTCACAGTTTAAGGGCATTGATGGAAAGTCCTCGGACCTCCATCGTCAAGTGTGATTTCCTTAACGAGGCGCCATGACATCTTAAGTGTGTTTCGTTGTACGTTGTAGGTGTGTTCCCAACGTTAATTGGATTGGTCGTGCTCGGCTTCCGCTCATCCGTTTAAGGTAGCGAACGGTTCATTAGGCCCGACTTTATGCTATTAATTAAATACGTATTCGCAAAGTTTTTGTAAGGCACTGCCCAACTGGAATTACGTCGACGGACTGTTTCTCAGACTCTATTAACTTAGAGGATTGGCTTGACATACTAAGTCAAATACTGAGCTATATTTTTTAGGGTTCCGTGCCCAAATGGTAAAACGGAACTTTACTACTAAGACTCCGCTGTCTGTCTGTAAGTCCGTCTGTCACGAGACTGTATTTCATGAACCGTGATAGCTAGACAATTAAATTTTTTACAGATGATTTATTTGTGTTTCCATTATAACAATAAATACAAAAACAGAATAAAATAAGTATTTAACCCTTCAGATACCGTCAATTAGAGACACAATAGTAAGACAATAGATGCGCGGCCACCGGTGGTCGCTTGGGGATTCATGAATTAAGTAGGGCTCCTATACAACAAATGTGTTTTTTTTTCCTTTATGAACCTGAATGATGGATCCCTTTGTTTTTTTATTACATTGGAAAAAGCATGCCTCACTTTTAATGACCAAACCCATCATCCTCCACTCCTCATTTCTTCTCCTATCTCTCCTATGTTTCTTTCCTCCTATGTTTTGTTATTTTCCTTTATATTCTAAGGCCATGGTCACTCCTACAAACTTTCCTGTGGCTCTAGCAGGCATTGTCCCTGTTGGGTGCTATAAGTTTTGCTGACATAATATCTACGAGGCGCGTGGTTCGACTTGGGCTTAATTCATTAAACCCTTAGCGAACGCCAGCGTTTGCTCTGCCATTCTCTTTCTATTGCATCTCTAATTGCAGTATTAACTTTAGAACCGTACAGGTTGCCAAATATTGGTCAGAAAAAGTATAGTTTGAGAGAAGAAGAAGATTACAGTATTCGAAAAGTTAATCCTTATCGGAGGGCCAAACGGCGAGCTACCCATTGCTCGTCGTCCGCAAGCTTGCACTTACAGTGACGTAGCCAGGAATCGCCCTGCGACCTTTAGCTGTGTCCTACAGCGATGGATGGGTCACCTAAGGAACCGGTTCCTATAGCTTCTCGCTCCGGACCATGGACCTAAACCAAAAGGCACGAGGTCACCGCCACCGATCGCTTCAAAGAGGATACGGCCGCAAACTCTTCACATTTAATTTTAGTTTTAGAAACGACGAGTTAATGAAACTTTGACTTGAAATGAGTTATTCCAACGGTAGTGAAACTTTTAGAAACAGTTTTGGAAAACTAAATAAAGAGATCATGATTGGTTAGATCCTATATATAATACGACTATGATTTTGCTTAGCTTTTAAATGAATTACTTAATATTTTCTTCTTTCTTCTTTAAACTAAAACTTGTATAGTATACAAAATTTTGAAGTAATTATTAGTTTTACCTCTGAACATTCCGTTCATTCTCCCACACTGTTTTTGCAGCACTCGCGACCGTAGCAAAGGTGAAGAAAAGAAACACAAGTATAACCACTGCACATTTTGTATAACTCTGTATTCAGAACTTTCAGAACTAATTTCAAATAATATATTATATCGCGAACTTAGTCACCGCGCGGAAAATCTTAATATCGCGATCTAGAAATCGACGCTCATCTAACAGCGCCATCTTTTGTTCAAAGAATAAACAATATTTCCAACTACCTCAATAAACAATCGCTTGATTAATACCGATAGTGTGAGCGAGTGAGGTAGACCGAGAATCTAGTTTAGAGGCGTGCAATTAGGGAGACCTTTGTCCAGCGTCCTTTGTACTGGACCACTGTAGACGGTGGTGATTGATGTGTCTATGTCATCGGTGTGATGTACAGAATACACATGTTACACTAGATCAGGGCTCTCGAAGCTTTGAAGCCTTAGTGCCTTTTTCACTATGTTCTTCTGTATATTCCAAAGGCCAAAACAGTTTTAAATTTTCTGCCGAGCCAAGTTACGACCGTTTTGTATTAAATCTCTTTTTTTTTCTTTTTTTTTAATTGATATAAACTAGAGCTTGACTGCGATCCCACCTGATGGTAAGCAGTGATGCAATCGTTGATGGTGAGGCGCTCTAGTTTATTAAGAGCCTATTCACTCTTGCCTTGAAGACACCTAAATTATAATCGGACGGGAAGACCGCAGCCGGCAAACTGTTCCAGTCCCTCGATGTACGTGGTATAAACGACGATGCGAAACGTTTGGTCCGGACCCTACCTCTGTCTCGGACCGTACAATCTTTGTACAATCGATAACACCTCAGAGTAATTACCATTTATACCATAAAACTAAAAGATGTAGCGATGATTATACTTCGTTTTGAATGATATGAACTTTACCATATAATACCTAAGTTAAGTTATCTGCGTACATATCTGTCGTGTAATTTTACTTTACAAGTAAATAAAACTGAGTAATTATCCTTCAGTTTTCTTCTTCATCTTATAACATAAGTAAAAACAATAAAACATTGACTTTCGCATGCCAGATTGATGGCCCTGGCGGGCCAGATCTGACCCGCGGGCCGTAATTTGGTGACACCTGCTCCAGATGATCTCAAGATTTTATAAATAAATATGTCGCATGAAGATATCTGCTTGCATCATATTTATTATGCATATGCATCAGCCATGTTAAAATTACTGGTATATTGTGCATGAAATAAAATGCTGGAAGTTTTATTTACAAACAATATTTATGTGTGTAGGCAAACAAATGTAGGTATAAATCTATGGTATTTTTCATTTCGCTATTTATTCATTTTGTTTGTACTTATTACGTAACTAGTCAATAGTTCTCGGTTTGAATCGTGGTTTGAATAGTCATGAACGTAACATATCGGCACGGTTGGCGCAGTGGTTGAGCGATTGGCTGTTGAGCTGCGTATCGTGGGTTCGGTTCCCGCATGGAACAAATATTTGTATGAACTACAGATATTTATCTCGGTTCTAGATGTATTTATATGTGTGTTCCCATCCACGATACAGGAATAATTTCTAGTGTGGGTCGAAGTTTATTACGGAAAAAAAATATGAATGCATAGAACAGTAGGTATGTTACACAATGATGATTAATTAATATCAGAAAACATCATAGGAAAATCTAAAGCAACAATATTCCAGCTTTTATCAGCTTATTAGTTTCAAATGAAATGTAAGCTGAACATTATTAATTTATGTGAAAGCATTCATAATGGCTTTAAGAACATAGCACACAATGCTTAGTTTTTCAGTGATCCATTAATTAATAGAAATCGCAAAATAAATCTAGTCAAGTAATATCAATAAATAACAAGCCAAAACTGTAACTTTGAGAAATGATCGTTATGTTTAAGGTGGGAAATAATAATATCCCACAACTATCACACAACGCCGTCTAGTCCCAAGCTAAGCAGAGCTTGTGTTATGAGTACTAGGCAACTGATAAACATACTTATATATTTCTAAATACATACATATTATACATAAATTACACCCAGACACGAACAAATGATCATGCTCATCACATAAACATTTGTCCTGGGTGGGAATCGAACCCATATCAGTCAGGGCCATTAACCACTAGACCAACAGGCCAGTCAAATCAAATATCTTTTTCCGCTCTGTGTGGAGCGAGGGGGTTTGTCAGACTTTTACTGACTAAAACTCACCCGTGTTCCATGAGTAGCACTTTACGTTCTAGGACTATGTAACTCTTTCGAATATTCCCGCAACCAGGAGGTTTGAGTCTAGGTTGAGTCGGGTAGATAAGATGGTTTAAAATTAAGCTTTTTTTAGAGAAGGGCTATTATCAAACGACTTCTTCCACTCTAGGGTGGACCGAGAGGATGTCTCAAACTTTTATTGACTAAAACTTTCCAGTATCCATCACTTGCTTCCGCGGAAAATTTAGGAGTAAGGTCCATCAACGATTTTGTCACAACTTACCATCAGGTAAGATCGCAGTCAAGCACTAGCTTATATTATTTCATCATCTCTTTAGCTTTTTCCCAACTAGCTTGGGGTCAGCTTTCAGTCAATGTTTTACATGGAGCGATTGCTTATTAGACCTTGACAACCCAGTTACTGGGCAACACAAGACCTTACCCTTGGATACACTGATGGTCACACTTTCTGACGTATGACAACTGGGACTTGTTAAGCTGTTGCTTTACGTGCTTTCCGAGGCCACCCGCGAGGGCAGTGTCAGTAATATCTTAGATAAACATAGTAAAAGTACATATTATGAATTGAAAAACTCATATTGGTAGGTACTTACCCGGTTTTGGACCCACAATCTCATGCATGAGAAGCACATTTAACCCTTCAGATACCGTCAATTAGAGACACAATAGTAAGACAATAGATGCGCGGCCACCGGTGGTCGCTTGGGGATTCATGAATTAAAAAGCATTTAAAAAAAGGTAGACATCTTTTTACAAAAATAACAATATCTTCAAAAAATTATAAGTTATGATACAAATTACGTACAAAATATTCTCAGCTGTAGCTGCCGCTTCACTTAAATAAGCTAAAAGTTAAAATTTCGATTCGTTACAGAATTTTTCCGGGATAATAAGTTATGCATGGGCTTTTAAGTTAATTCGCTACTCTGCGAAGAAGCTGTCCATACCGTACCTCACCTTGTTATTTGTAGGTACTTGTGTTTACTTCATATCTTTTCATTTAAGTAAGTAACGTTTCTTATTAAAACTTTTAATAAAAAACTTCAAAACTGACTTGTTTGGAACTTTTTGTTTTTTCTTGCAGTTTGTATACTCAGAATCTTCTCATCGTGTCCTTTATTATCAAATGTCACTTGATACCGCAATAAAAATGTTATCTTCGAATGTAATCGTTTTATATCCTAAATCGTCATTCAGAATCCAACATCATTTGATAAACCTAGATATTATTTTCAAAGACCTAATCAAACCCTGCTTACCTTATTATATACCCTCCTTTATATCAGCAGGGCTGAAGTCTACCGAGGCCATGAGGTTGCTTTTTAAAGGAAACCCAGGGGTCCTGGGCCGCTAGGCAAACCAGGTACATAGGTGTGGGTTTTAGTCGATAAAATTCTGACACGCACTCCTGCTCCGCCCTAGAGCAGGAGAAGTAATTGGACGATTTAGCACCTAAACAAAAACCTGCTTTACATAAATATTATCTCAATTTTCTTTGTCACGTAAGTTCGTCTGGTTGTCGCTATGTAGAATTTTAACTGATTGAAAATTGATCGACATAATATAAATCATCAAAATCGGTTCAAGATTTTGGTCTCAAGAGAAGACAAACGAACAAACTTTTTAACTTTTACCTGTAATCACTGTCGCTTATTTTACTTAGGTGACAATGATATTTAGTAGAATTCCAGTTGACTTTAATACGAGTGTATTTGATTTTCCAACTGGATTTGATTTTCTCAGAAGCAGCTTGGAGTCTCACTTTGTATTTAGTGATGGTAATCGATTTACCCTGTATTAATTATAACATTATGAGACTTCAACATAACTAGTGACTTGTGGGTGGAATACTTAATGGTATCTACCTATTGGGTAATACCAGCATAGGTAACTGAGAAACATGCTTATTTATTTCTAAATACATTCATATTATAGATAAATCAGAACAAATGACCGTGCTCATCACACAAACATTGATCTTGGGTGGGAATCAAATCCACGATTTCCAGCATAGCAGTTAGGGCCACTAACCACTAGACCAAAAAGCCAATCAACGTGTTATGTTTTATGTGGTTCTAAGCAAACACACATACTCAAAAATAAGTACAAGCACTCTAAATTCTAAAAGCATACCTATAAATAGGTTTCCCTCCACTCTTCCGGAACCACAGCACCATATAGACCCTGTCCTCATTAGTGTCGGGTGTGACGTCACAAGGCAGCGACGCCGTGCGCCCCAGCACCGCGTCCACATCCACTGTCGACACTGCAACAAAGGAATACAGGACCTCAGTACGTTATGTAGCTTGTCAAACGCAATGTCAAAATGTCTGTAAGATGCACGGTTTGCATGTCTCCTAGTTTACAATAGACACGTTCTGTTAGTGCTACAATAACAGTACAAGTAACCTTGCAAAGACTGCCATATCCAGATGACTTATATGTATACATGTTTGATGGTAATATCTTGCGGTATCGAATTATACAACCTTATTTTAGTATATGCGAAACCTGAAACACCTGTCTAGTACTTTAATGTACTTCTTGAGTTAATGGGAAAAGCTTTTTATCTTAAATAAATGTTATAATTGCCAAATTAAATTAAGTTTTAAAAGTATATGCAAAAATACGGGCAAAAGGAAAAAAGACGAAAATTAACTTCTTCTAAGTGTAATTTCGGAAATGCTAAACAATTGGAACGAAGCCTTATGGAATAGAAACATTAAGGCAGTGTAGTATTTTTTTATTTACCATCAACTTAAATATTCCGTCATTGTGGCGTCGTCCAGTTCATTTTACGAATTACAAAGGGATGACAGGGGCTAGGACAGCCATTTGCATTTAGAAATAATCCCAAAAAGGGCGTTGAAATAAAATTTATTACACCCTTGATAAAAAATAACTCGGAACATAAGACAGTTTCACCGGTTTATAATAAAATAAGGAAGCAAAAACTGAAGAGAGGAATCCCCAGTGTAATACATTTATTCATTACGAAAGTAGGTAATGTTAATGCTGAGTCTGTTCGTTTGATATTTTTGTCGTGTTCCGTACAATTAGAGCCGAATTTGGAGGAGACACAGACCAACTTTTCATTAATTTTTAGGGTTCCATTCCGCAAAAGGAAAAAACGGAACCCTTATATCACTTTGTTGTCCATCCGTCTGTCTGTCAAGGCCCTTTGTCTTGAGAACGCGTAGAGGTACCCAGTTGAAATTAAAACCGTATACTCAGATCTGCGATCCCTTCAAACTGTGAAAAATCAAATTTTACAGCCGTTTATGTCGCAAAAAAACGTATGTTATAATACTCTCAAAGATCGAAATTCATATGGTACTTCCCATTGCCCCAGAATCGTGAAATTTGGCACAAAACAATGACTCATAGCACAGGTATAAGAAAAACAGTAAATTTGTTGTACCATATGTTAAAATTTTTTTTTATTGCAATTCGGAAAAATCTTCGAGACCCTATTCCGGAATTGTAGTTTGCACGGAACCTTCAGTGCACGAGTCCGACTCGCACTTGCACAGTTTTTTTTTTTAATAGAATACCACGAGCTTTTAACAGAACGAACAACGAACTGTTAAAGGGATAGAGCTATACAAAATGATTTTTAGTCTAAATGGAACCCGAATATAGTGTGTTGGATCAGTCGTTTACAATAATTTTTACACCATGTTAGGTATATTTTTTCCCAAAAATATTTAAAAAAGGTAACGTAACGTAACTCGGATACCACTGACCATAAGTTACAACACAGCAGGTCATAGCGGGCGTTAGGCGCCAGGACACAGAATACGGAAGCAAAAAACACCTCTCAATCATCTAGAATGCCCCGAGACCATGTATTTGTGCGGACAACCAAGTAACATAACAAGCTCATAGCTTTGTAATTTTTCATGATATTGTTATGAAATTTTGCACATAGATTCTTTACATAAAAATATAAAAAAGGATGGAGCTATATAGGGTGAATAGCTCCATCTCTCTTTCTCATTCGCTCTTGACATTTCAATACGCTATGGTAAGAACCGCTGTTCAGTAAAACTTTAAAGATGAGTTAAGCAAGCACTTGACTGACGCGTATTTTTGCTTGGCAGCTACACAAACTTTATAACTATCTGGACTTGCGCGAAAAGTGCTTATAAAGCTGATTTCTCTTGAAAGACTTGTTGGAATAAAGTTATCATGCTTTCACGATATAATGATGCGTGGGTGCAATGGAATATATTGCTTTTTACTAAAGATAAAACAAAATTTAAACTGCCGCATGTGATATTGAGATCTCATTTAGCTCAGAGAATCGCCAAACTTAAGTGGCAATGGGCAGGGCACATTGCTTGCACGCAGAACAGATGGTCGATAGGGACTAAAGGTTCTGGAGTGGCTGTGTGGAGAATTTAAAGTCAATATTTTGTTATCACATACCGGAAGATGCAGCGTTGGAAGGCCTCCAACAAGATGGACTGATGACCTGGACAGAGTCGCGGGAATCCGATGGATGCGTGACGCACAGGACCGGTCGTTGTGGCGACGCTTGGGGAGGCCTATGTCTAACAGTGGACGTCTTTCGGCTGATATGATGATGATGATGATGTGATATTGTGTAGGCCGTAATTAAATCGTAGTAGAACTATAGAGGTAGGATTATTCCACGGCCACGGGACCACGGCCTTGAAAGAACACGGGTCCAATGGTGGTAATTTTCTCCTTTTTTTCCTTCCCAGGAAAAAACTGGGACTATAGTAGAAGTAAACACTTATAATCATTTACACATTTATTGTGCGTACAGCTAAAAAGTGGAGGAATTCCCTGCCGGAGTCTGTGTTTCAATCAAGAATGAATAGGTTACTTTTAGGAAAGCGCGCTCTATTGTCGACCGGATCGAAGCTTTCCATCAGGTAAGATAGCGGTCAAATACGAGCCTATAAAAAAGGAAGGAGTTGTGAGTTGGCCTCAGCTGGGGCAAGGGTCTCTGAAGGAAGTAAGTCTGATACTATCTCCCGCTCTAGCCAAGAGCGGGGGTAGTCATTGGATGATTTTTGCCCACTGTAAAGAAAAGGCAATAAAAAAAATTAACTAACAAAAGTAACACACTTTTGCCATTACAATATTAGTGTGTGAGCTGATTTGATATAGCGGTATCTCGTTGGTTTTGTAGTTCTTTAGTAAGCCTAAAGCTAGCCTAAGTACTATTCTGTTTTTATATAAAGAATTTCTCAGAATTTCTTAAAGTACATTTATGTACCAACTGGTGAAATATTGTACCAACTCTTACCTCTGCTTTCCTCTTCGATGAATACAAGCGTAATGTAATATTACTCGTACAACAGTGGCAACTCGAAAATTAACCAAAAAAAAAAAAAAAGACGTACCACAATTTATGACAAAGTAAGCCATAAGCATTCCGTTTTCTTATTGTAGCACGGGTCACTAAAAATGTTACCATGAGGTTGGATAGACCGAGTGTTTAGGCTCAACTACCTACTGAGACTATGTAGATGGTAACAGAAGTTCAACTTCGTATGCTAAAATAAACTAGATATTCGTAAACTTACGTAGCCTCCGACGTGTGCAGGTAATTAAACTCGACGGGCACGATGGCGAATGCGAAGCGATGCGGCGCAAACAGAAAAAAACAATTAATCTATATATATAAAAATCAATGCCACTTTTCGTTGTTATTTTATAACTCAAGAACGGGCTCACCTATCCAAACCAAATTTTTAGACTTTGTTCGGACTATTTAGTAGATGGTTTATGTGAAGTTTGCTAGGGTAGAGTTGGGTATAGTAGGGTAGAGTAGGGTAGAGTAGGGTAGAGTAGGGTAGAGTAGGGTAGAGTAGGGTAGAGTAGGGTAGAGTAGGGTAGAGTAGGGTAGAGCAGGGTAGAGCAGGGTAGAGTAGGGTAGAGCAGGGTAGAGCAGGGTAGAGTAGGGTAGAGTAGGGTAGAGTAGGGTAGAGTAGGGTAGAGTAGGGTAGAGTAGGGTAGAGTAGGGTAGAGTAGGGTAGAGTAGGGTAGAGTAGGGTAGAGTAGGGTAGAGTAGGGTAGAGTAGGGTAGAGTAGGGTAGAGTAGGGTAGAGTAGGGTAGAGTAGGGTAGAGTAGGGTAGAGTAGGGTAGAGTAGGGTAGAGTAGGGTAGAGTAGGGTAGAGTAGGGTAGAGTAGGGTAGAGTAGGGTAGAGTAGGGTAGAGTAGGGTAGAGTAGGGTAGAGTAGGGTAGAGTAGGGTAGAGTAGGGTAGAGTAGGGTAGAGTAGGGTAGAGTAGGGTAGAGTAGAGGGTAGAGTAGGGTAGAGTAGGGTAGAGTAGGTTAGAGTAGGGTAGAGTAGGGTAGAGTAGGGTAGAGTAGGGTAGAGTAGGGTAGAGTAGGGTAGAGTAGGGTAGAGTAGGGTAGAGTAGGGTAGAGAAGGGTAGAGTAGGGTAGAGTAGGGTAGAGTAGGGTAGAGCGGGAGCGAAGCCGTGCGGGCAAAAGCTAGTATTCTATAACGACGGCCTACGTGCCTAAACACACGTGGGTGTGATGCAGTGACGGGCGAAGTGAAGCGGACGCGGTTTGATATTTTTGTGCAACTTACGGTACAATGATTTATTTTATATAAATGGTGGCCGCGTTGCGTTGAATTCGCTTATACTGCATCGGATCGTTTCGCAACTGTATATGGGTTGAATTATCCATTCTTAAATACGTAAGTATAGAGAGAAAGGAATGACTCGCCGTTCGGTAACTCGCGCCTACTGTGACCAGTAGCCGTTCTACACTTCTCGATGGCGGGTGTGTCTTTGGCGGCGAAATAGTAGCCCTAAGATTGAACTCATTGTTCATGAAGTATTTCTTAGTGAGTGTGTTTTCAATCTTCGTAAGGAGTAGACCTTCTGAACCAATTTATTTCGTAGGCTCTACTGTTTAGGGCCAACATTTATCTCGACAAACTTAATTGGGGCCCGGTGTTTTTCCTTTTGTACATTTATACATGTCTACAAATTGTTAGGTGTACGAATTTTCTTTTGGCAATTTAGTTACGCGTAAACATACGTGTTGGGTTTGGGAATCAATCTAATAATGGAAGACAAAACTCGATTGCCGGTTACAAAGGGCTTCTCTATCACATCACGGTTTCCGAATGTAGGTAGTATTGAGCAAGAATTTTGTTGGAAATTTTGGGAGCTACACGTCAGTATATGCATATGTGGATATATGTATAAATATATGCTTTAGTACCCGTATGTGTATTTTTTATTGTTTTTTTTTTTTTGTGCACCTGTCATTTTATCTTTCCACGTTAGCCTAAGGCATTAAGTTCGCTTTTGTACGTTTGAGTTGCATGAAGTTTGAATATATCATATATGAGTATTCACATTTTCGTAATACCAAAGTTACTTTTTGAAGGGCAGCTTTGAACGGGTGAAAATTGGCTAAACATCATCATTATTTTCAATCAATTAAATGTGAATGAAAGCTATTAAAAAAACATGATTTAATTATTTAATCATATCTAATTTATTGTAATATTGAATCTAATTATAACTACCCTAGCGACCCACCTGCCCCAGTTTTGTACGATGTAAAAAATCATCAAAAATTTAGATAATTAATAAAGAGAAAAGCTGTGAATTGGGATTCTAAATTCACAGGTTTTCTCTACAATAATACGCATTTATTATATACCTAAACTTTTTTCATTAAAACACTCTCTATGGTAAAAGCCGCATAAAAATAAGTTAGGTAGTTTTTGAGCTTGTCACGAACAGAGAAACAGACGGGGTGAGGGAAATTATTTTCATAATTTATAATTTCTATATAACAAATCACTGAAACAGCCCATAAAGAGTACCTACATAATAATGAATTAAAAACTAATAAGTACTCATAAACTATGAAGCACTGTATAATTGTTTCACAAACTGTTTTTGTAACGTGACTAACTTATAATTTGACCTATTTTAATGTTAATGGTATGACCATTTAGGGTAGTTATTTATCTTAACGATATTCCGAATTAACAATATGCCTCAATGGTGGGGCATAGCAGAACCAGTAACTAACAACACCTTATAACCTTGTGATCGAAAGTAACATTATCACTGCTGAGTGATATTATTACTTTCAAATATCATTTTTTGCGATGAAAAATAGTTTATGGTACTGACCATAAATTACTTTTCATCCCAAAAAATGCCCAGTTCCTGAGAATACCCCTCGGAATAGACGCAGGAGGTAAATATCTCAAATAGTTTATATCCCGTAACACACTTCAAAAACCTAGTAAAATATCATTTGCCAACATGAAACATTAAAAACTTCTACATAACTAGTAGTTTAGTTTGTAATATAAACGTAACAATTTATGTTATTGTTAACTCCTTGAACTAAGCCTAATGTACTTGGATAGGATATAACAAGCATAATAACTTACCAAGTTAAAGTTGGCGCTCACGACCCGAGTTGTGAACACCCTATATGTACATTGTGGTATCTTCACTTTTAATTGTTATGTAGAACACTTGTATTATGAAGAGCGAAACTTCCTTGCTTGTCTTGCTGAGGTATTCAAGCAAGGACCACTTTTTGATACTTAATTAAATTGCTCATATCATCGTTGTTTGCGACGTACCTAAGTGAATGAAAATGAAAAGGATTTATAAATATATATTTTCGAAAATAACTTATTTCTGGCTTATTTTTGGCTGTAAAACTGAGTCCTCCTATTCACAATAGTACATTATTACACTAGGGGTGAAAGTTACTTATTTCGTCCCGAGAAGAAGTTGAGAATCGTCATGACTCATGAGTACGAATGGCGCCTTATAAAGAAGTATGTATGGAGAAGACACATTGAACTAACCCCAAATACATTAGTATAAGAGCAAGAGATTGATAATGATCTACTTCGACATTACCTGCATACCGCGTAGTAGCATAGCTATGCGTCATAACTACAAATGAAATTTTTTTTAGGTGGAAAATTTTCATCTAAATTCAACTTTGGGTGCAACAAGATAGAGTGTCAGACTTTTACTAACTAAAACCCACCTTTTTAATTCATGAATCGCGCATCTATTGTCTTACTATTGTATCTCTAATTGACGGTATCTGAAGGGTTAAGGTATGTAATCATCTAATGACATCTCCCACTCTGGGAGGTAGCGAGAGGGCGTATTAAAGTTTTACTGACTAAAACCACACCTATTTTTCTTGTTTGCGTTCCAGAATCGCGGTTTTTCTTTCGAAAGTCAACCCATGGCCTCAGTAGGCTTCGGCCTTGCTAGACTCCTACGGTTTCGTTGACAGCTCTTTGAGGCTCGCGTGGCACGTGGAACACTACGCGTCGACGACAACTCGGGCTTGGTCCGGACGATTACCGAGCAAGCTACAACTAAAACCCAGTTGTCTTCCTTTAGTTGCCCCTCGAGCTCCAAGGCCACGGGAACTCTTTCAAACATTCTCACAGCCCTGGTTCATCGCAACAGAAATATAAAACTCGAGCATTTATTATTATATAGCATTTAAATCTTTAAATCATTCCACGCTTACCGCTCACTCGAAATATAAAGAAGCGCTCTCAAATTATAACAAAGAGTCACGTCATTCCGTCAATATGTCTTACTCGCAAATCGCGTTTTCCAGGTATCCGTTATTGCGTGAAGCTCAAACTCAGACGAGGCATGCATTATGATAATTCACGTTTCCGACGGAAGAGGCACCGCCGTGAAATGCTTGGCGGCACGTGATGAAACGCACACAAATAATTTTATAATACACTTATGTTCTTTATATCTTTATTCTCGTGAGAGTATAATAGAGAGGATATAAGCTCTTGTTGTTCGTAAACGTGATGTACCTACCGGTTTATAACGGGAAATATTTTTGTCGGTAAGTGGGTTATTTTAGATAGATATAACATAATATATATAAGTCGATAATACTGTACGATACATCTGTGCGCTCTAACTAATTCATCTTAGTTTTAGATATTGACTCTCAGTAAGTGAATTATGTATGCAGATATGAGAAATAAAGCTGTTCTTAAACCTAAACCTACTTTATATACATTCATAACGTATAGTTAGCCCGCCTCTGTACTATTGTGTGCATAAAGAATAAATAAATAAAAAACTATTTTTTTTCTAACAAAATAGTGTTTAAAAATAAACTTTTTCTTTTAAAGATTTCCCGGCCATAGAGTTTTAACATCATAAGTTTTACTTGACATTTAGCACTGACGGATACATAACATAATTAAATTTATGAAAAGCAATTACAAAAAAGACATTATCTATGCCAGCGCATCCCATGTAAAATGGCGGAACATCGTGAGTATTTTGTTTCTATTTTCAAATTTGGAGTTTGGATCAACGTGTGCGTCAAGTTGTGCACCGTGGAAAAATTAAAAAAACCATATTTTAAATTTAGTTTTTCAGGTGATTAGATAAAGTATTGTACTCGTATGATACTGTATTAAAACATTTATATGATACTATCGCCTCCAGTGGAGCTTAAACTTACATTTATATTTTGAAAACCTTTGTTAATAACAGTATCATAAACTGCTAATATTGTATATCAAAGTTTTGACACTACTCTTTTACAGTATTCTTAAATTCTATGAGTACAATGGCAGTTACTCATCATCATCATCGTCATATCAGCCGAAAGACGTCCACTGCTGGACATAGCGTCGCCACAACGACCGGTCCTGTGCGTCACGCATCCATCGGATTCCCACGACCCCGACCAGGTCGTCGGTCCACCTTGTTGGAGGCCTTCCAACGCTGCGTCTTCCGGTACGTGGTCGCCACTCCAGAACCTTTCGTCCCCATCGACCATCTGTTCTGCGTGCAATGTGCCCTGCCCATTGCCACTTAAGTTTGGCGACTCTTCGAGCTACGTCGGCAACCTTGGTTCTCCTGCAGATATTTTCATTTCTGATGCGATCACGCAGGGAAACTCCGAGCATAGCCCTTTCCATCGCCCTTTGGGTGACTTTGAGTCTTTTTATAAGGCCCATTGTAAGCGACCACGTTTCGGAGCCATAAGTCATCACTGGCAACACGCACTGGTCATAGACTTTCGTCTTGAGACACTGTGGTATATTAGACGAGAAGACACCGTGCAACTTCCCAAACGCTGCCCAGCCGAGTCGGATTCGACGATTGACCTCTTTCTCGAAGTTAGACCTACCCAACTGGACCGTCTGTCCCAGGTAAACATAATCGTCCACAACTTCGAGTGTAGAGTCTCCGATCTTAATAGGAGTGGGTGCTACATGGATGTTAACCATAACTTTGGTATTGTCCATGTTCATTTTAAGACCCACTCTTTCGGAAGCTCTACTATTTGTATGTAATTTGAATAAAAAAGCAAATTATGGAAAATAAGCAATATATTTTATAACTACAGCTTTTGTATACATAATCAATAATACAATTAATTTTTCATTGTTCTTTTCATTTTTTTAACAAAAAGATTTGATAATTGTAACTTATATTAAAACGTTAATAACTGTGTTCTCGTCTTAACTTGTTCAGACTGCGTAATCAAAGTGATTAATTTAGCGTGGAAAATATATAATTTGAACGGATTAATTAGGTGGTTTTATTGGAGCCATTTAATAGATCCATCACATCTGTTAGACTACTTAACTAGTTAATTATAGGTTATCAACGCGACTCTAATTATAATTTCATTCATCAACGATGATGTAATTACGGGAATCCTTACATACGAACCTGATTAGTGCTAACATAACAAGGTTAATGCAAACCTATTTTAATAATTCAGCCATTTATTCAGCTTCTAGACTGCTACTAGTACATCGTGAACTACCTGCGTAACTCTTTCTTTTTTCTAACAAATCCATCCAAAGTCTGTCTGTCAAAAAATATTACTCTTAGCGATAAGACCACCCACTATGACTGCGTCTTAGTAAATTTTAAGTTCCTACTGTAATTTTATTATTGGTGTACAATAAAGAGTATATCTATCTATCTACTAGAAATCCCTTATTAAGGTGAGTATAAACTACAACATTTACTTGTAACAGAACAACGAGCCGCTCTATGATATGTTCTAGTGTATCATCCTTTTACGAACGAAACGTCGAGTACGCTCGCCTCTTTGTTACAAACCAACGAACATATTGGTGTAACATTTTGTCGAGCGTATTGGTTTAACATTTCGTCGAGCCACGAGTGCGAGCGATGCGCGGTTGCGGGGTGACATTTCAAAAAAATATGAACGCCAGGTACAACGAAATTTTGGCACACTCACTGTGAGCATTTACCCGTAATATAACGCCGAGCATTCGCAGGAACGTTACATTACATGGAAATGCTTAGGAAACTAAGCTTTTGCCTGTATTGTACCATTCGTAAGAATGTTACATTACACAGAAATGCTCCAGAAAATGTTGTACTCTATACTCACCTTTAAAATCCCAAAAAATAATTATAACAGAAAACCTAACCATTGCCCGAATTTGACATTACAAATGCTTGCACTGACTGGACAGGTTCACTCAAATTGGTTCGGCTCTATTCTAAAAAGATCACCTCAGACACCAATCTGCATTTTTTGCAAATAATTTTACTTATAAAAGAAACTTTTTGACTTTAAAACGTCTGAGCTAGGTTAGGTTAGATTAATTAGCTAGGAAACCTCGGCTTCATCTAGTTTAAATTGACGACCACATTGACGTTTATAATAACGTGTTAATTATAACATACTAGTTTTTGCCCGCGACTTCGTCCGTGCTAATGTCGGTTATTACGGACGCAAACTCGGTTGTCGAAAGCAGAAAAAAAAATATAGTTTATGTCGTTTTATTGGGCTTAAACTTACTCTGTACCTAGTTTCATAAAAATCGGTTGTGTAGTTTAACCGTGAAAGCATAACAGACAAACAGTTTCATTCACATTCATCATTTTTTTTTCGTATATTTTTCTTCCATTTATAATAAACTAGCTTCTGCCAGCGACTTCGTACGCGGATCCTATTGCTTATGCCAGCGACAACGGGGTCGTCAAAATCAAAGATCTGAAACGTCTGATGTCGAACTCTAAGAGCCCGGGGACTGGAAAACAACGTGATGCGCGAGACGATTCGAGACGTTCCAGATCTCTCCCTTCCACTTACGCGCGTGACAGTGTGCAAACACCTTAGACATGGTGCCAATGTCTCCTTGTTCGATGTAATTAATAAATGGGCTATAGGAAAACGCGCTCCTTTCTTTATTCCCTAAAAGTGTTCCCATAGCGTGATATAACTCGACACCAACGCCATTTACGAAATGTTTAGAAAATGGATGGCTTATTAGCGCATTTCATGTATAACTTAGGTGTTTCTATATCGATTTCGATGATTCTTTTTTTATTGAATAGATAATAATGTTAACTTTTTTTAATTAGAGATGAGTGAGAGTGTTATAAACGTAAGAGTAGACAAAAATAAACAGAAAGCTCCGAACTGCTAAGCTATCGGGAGTTACACGTGTTATTGTGAGTCAACCATAAAATATAGACACATGCTGTCGTGGGATATTTTTTATATAATTTTAAGGAGAACATTTCCGTCATACATGATTTCTGTGTAGCTTTAACCATAAAGGCTGCAAAAGCGACGGAAGCTTAAAAAATGGAGTAATTTCTCCCGTTTCCCCAACATTTCCCTTCACTGCTCTGCTCCTATTGATCGTAGCGTGATGAAAAGTATACTATAACCTGCCCAGGAGTATAAAGAATGATTGTACCAAGTTTCGTTAAAATCCATCGCGTAGTTTTTGTTTCTATAAAGAACATACAGACAGACAGACAGACAGACAGACAGACAGACAGACAAAAATTTTACTGTTTGCATTTTTGGCATCAGTATCGATCACTAATCACCCCCTGATAGTTATTTTGGAAATATATTTCATGTACAGAATTGACCTCTCTACAGATTTATTATAAGTATAGATTAAGTATGGATTTGCTAATGATATATATATTATTCATATAAAATTGCCATTACTAAACTAATAAGAGGGCCTAGACATGGGAAATGTCTCAATGGCCTATTCAAGCCCTTGTATTTCAGACTTTTGACAGTGTTTATAGCTAATGAAGTATTACTTTGTCCAGAGCCGAGTTGTTCTTACATCTATTTTTACAACACATTCTCTTCGTCTCGTATATTTACTACCTACATACATGTCTGTACTAACTCGTGTTTAATACCTACGTTTACTGCTATCTGAGGGTAAAACACCAACAAAATCCTTGTATTATCCTCTTACATGTTTTATATTAGCGGAATTAAATTGCAAAACTTTTAAGACGTTCTTTATGTATTGTATCTATTTACAGCATTAAAAAAAATACAAGAATGTAATGAGTTTCCTACTAATCATTCCGAGACAAATAAGGAACAAGAAAATGGTGATAAGCTAAATTGTTTTTAAAATAAACGTCTTAAAACAAATATTATTACTTTCAAGGAAATTCTCTTGACTCAGACGAGATAACGGAAAAAAGTCTCGGTGAATGTCAATGTTTAACAAGCTGTCTATTTGATTGATTTGAGTGGAGGAAATGATTTTAGAATATAGAGGCAATTAGCTTGTAGTCACATACTTTAAGACAACAGTCACCCTCACCTCACCTGTTCCCAACGATTTCATTTTATATAATTATTTTAAGTAGGTATATCAACAGTTTTCAAAATCCAATAAATATTTCCCAAGCTAAATAAATGAAATTTACAAATATGTCTCAAAAAAATAAAAGATTTTTAAAACTAGCTGGCTCGAACCAGCTTTCTATAAAAAAACTTTCGCATGCAACCCCTAGGCAACCGGCAGATATTCAAAACATCTAGCATTTCAGGACACCGAACTATTGACCTAAGCGAAGCAAAACAAAGGTGCTTATTACAAGGCGTCTATACTAGGCGGGCCGGCACATGTATCGGGGTGGCGAATGTAACGGCTTCCATCACGCGATCCACTGAAATCCTGAAAGAATAACCCAATACCTGTCAAACTGCAGATATTTGGTTCACAAAAATAAAATATCCGATTCCATCTCACAGTTTATTATACTTTAACGACATCACGTAAAATGATATTATTTAAAATCCAGTGCGATGCGAAATTAAAGCCATATTTAAAACGTTGAATACTTACTGTCCATAAACATTCGTTTTAAACTAAAAGTTTACGGTTTTAAACAATAAAGCGTATATTCTCTTTGTATAAAACGCGAATTTTATCTATGCGAAATGAGCATCGTTACTTTAGATTTTAGGTGGCAGTAAAAGATATGCGAAGATGTTGAACTCTCAAACAGCTTTGTTTTAACGGTAAATCTCAGTAAGTGTCCTTAAAATGAATAGAAGCCTCTCCCTATTGCTCACCTAATTACAGACTAAATTGTTACACACTTAACGTTTGAAGACGGAAAATAATCTACTGATTATTGCCACAAGCATGAGTAGTGGATTTAATCTGAAGATATATTTACGACTAGCTTTGACTTGGCTTCGCCCACGGACATAAAAGATAGCCTATGTCACTCAAGAATAAAGCAGTTTTCTATCAGTAAAAAAATTTTAGCAATCGGACCTGTACTTCCAGAAATTACCTCCTACAAACAAAAAATAAATTTCACCTCTTTATAATGTTAGTAATTATATATGTACAATATACGTTCCATCATCGGACAACCGGGCCTATGGCGATGCCCGGTACAAGGTGGACATTCAACCTATACGCACAAAATGTTTTAGGCACATATTCATTGTGTGTACAGCTAAAGAGTGGAATTCCCTACCGGATTCTGTGTTTCCTGATATACAACCTGAGGATCTTTAAGTCAAAAGTGAATAGGTCACTTCTAGGCAAGCGGGTTCCATCGCCAATCACATTGTCGCTTCCCATCAGACGAGATAGAGGTCAAGCGCGAGCCTCAATAGTAAAAAATAACTTAGAACTAGTTTAACGATAGTAAAGAAGAGTTAATAACTAGTTTAACAACAGTAAAAAAATAGTTAAGAACCAGTTTAAAATTTGCATCAAGAATAAGCATTCTGACTTGGAATCGTGTAAATATGTTTGCTCCAAACCCGATCGATTTGAAACCGATTCAAAATATCACGTTAGGTACGGCGTCTTGAATCGATTATTCAATTCGAGTGAGTCTCGCGTGAGGAGTGGAAATCGGTCAGCGATGCCGCAAGGGACCTCCGCCGCACTCCCGGAGGTAAGACTCCACGTGACTAGACTTGATTCAGCCTGCCACTTTTGTTCTGTGTCGCGTTACACCAAACAATCTGGATAGATGATGTGATTTAGCGGCTACGACTGTTTTTGGTAGAGAGGATTTATTGGACTGGTCTAGGTGTTTTGTGGCATGCTTTAGATTGAACTTTTTTACGGAGATGAAGGTACGTTTATGGTATACAAGATTTTTTTTTTCTTTTAAATGGATACATTTCGGATGTACCTATGTCAATATCATTTTCTGTCCTGCTGTCATTATCTTCTCTTTAGTTTATACGTATGTGAATCGTAGTAGGTAGTTACCAAAACGACGTTACTCTATTAAGATGAATCTTAGCTTATTTATTTAATAATAATAATAATCATTTATTTCTGGAAATTATTCCCATATAGATTACAAATATGAATCACGTAATAACAAAAATACATTACAAAATAATACACATTAAAATTATTGCATCAAAATAAAGTCACTCTATTAAAATCATAAATAATGCCCTACATTATCTACATACAAAATGTACTAAAGCAAAATTATTTTATTTCATTACAAAAAAAAAAATAGTAATTCAATCTGATAATAAATCACAATCCGACACAAACAGAAAATAAAATCAGTCAATTTACTCCAACACAGAAGGTAAATCCGTTCATCGAATCCATTCGAAACAACAAATTTAGTCCCCTGACCACCAAACCTCATTTAATAAATATTATATTCGATGCAGAATAAATAATTACGAATAGTTGACTATTTTCAATGCAAATTAATATGCGGAACAGGTGAAACAATATTATTAAAGCCAATCCCAGTTGGGAAAGTTTTCGCGTGACTCCATTTTATGTTGTAAACGTAACATTATAGCTTTCGTCCTAATTGCACTAATGATTCAAATTAATAACGTGGAAAGATAATGAGATGTGTTACACGCGTAATGTAATTAATTACGCTCGCTTTTTTATCATGGCGTCCGTTTAGAAGGCACATTTATTATTTAAAAAAAAAGAACTCAGTTCATTCTCCGGCTTTGCTCACGTGAAAGTTGAAAATTATCTCTCGCAAATATAATAGCGGAAAAAAATGCACCCTATAATTATATAAATATACACGGTTATTTGTAAAACACCGGCAACCTTTTAGGACTATGTTACCGACATCATAAACAACAACTTTTGTTCTATGACTTTAAAAATTTATCATATTTTAGTTCATCAGATTTTTATACAAAAATAAAAATATTCAAATAGAACATTCAAAATATTACGAAGTCTATGCAAAGCAAGCGATAGTACAATAGCAGAGGGTGTCCCTGTCTAGTGGTGGAAGAGTTTGATGCGCTTGCGTCGGTGGGAATAGCAAAATACAGAGTCAAAATGTAAAACAACGAAATCTTGAAGGTTGTTTTTTGGCAAATGAAAGTAAAAAGTCATAGAACAAAAGTTGTTATTTATGATGTTAGTAATACAGTCCTGCAAGGATGTTAGTGTTTTACAAATAACCCTGTATAGGTACATGTTTTATTTCTTTAACAACTAGCATATATTAGTGTATGATGTGTTGCCTGTATTAGGAGACTCTGCTCTTCCATATTTTAAAATCTAATAAAGTTTTTATTTATGATAAAACTTTATTAAATTTTAAAATATTCACCCATAAATTCAACCATACTAATATTATAAATACGATGACATTGTACACGGGTAGACCATACCTTGATAGAACACATAAAAAATGTTGATACCGAGAGTATGTTCCCTTGGCATATTTTTTGACAACCAAGCAAGCGAAGCCGCTCATTGCAGCTAGTTCAGAATATTAGTAAGAAACGCCATCTTTTTTAAACTTTATTTTAGGAATAATAACGTTGTCTTTTGTTTTTTTTATGGGCAAACCTTTTATGTTCGTAAATGTAACAAAAGACCTTCATGTAATCAACTTACTGTCTCCTCCGGGGCCAGACGGCCCTTTTTTGGTAAGCGTTCAACTTTAAATGATGAGTTGCAGTTACTTTTAATGTTTAACATTAATATTCGTCAAAAAGGAATAGATTATGTTTATTTATTTAGTTATTCAAACTTCATGCAACGGAAATGTACAAAGGCGGAATGTCTTAAGCATTCTTTACCAGTCAACTACGGGTTGTGGAGAGACAACATGGCAGGTGAACAAACAAACAAAAAAGAACTTGGCTACAAAAGCATAACGATATATAGTAAAGCTATTTTAAATGCACACATAAATATATTCGTATATTATGGGTGTAAGTGGGGTAATAATAATAAAATAATCTTTATAGATATAAGATTTTAAAAACAACTCTGGTATTTAGAAAATGTAATTACGCAACGTCGACCTAAATACATACTATCTAGTAGCCAACCTGATGACAAGAGGCACAATACTACAGAAGGAAGGACTGTATATCAAAGGAAGAATAAACGTAATCAGAGAAGAATCAAAAACAGTAATGCTTAGATAGTGTAAAGGGACCGAATGCTAGGTAATAGTGTCAAAATTTAGTAACAAAGGTATAGTGGTAGGTATAATGTTTGGGATTTCGAATCCAAAAGGTTTACACTGAGCCCTATTGTTCTCACTCAAACTTATGTCCATCCGTCCCTCTGTCACAAGGGTCTAGCAGCTAAATTGTAGAAGCTACAGTATTTATGTATGTTTTCACTACTTATGTATCTCAGGTTATAGGTATCTTACCTACACAATGATACAAGTGCAGAAAGTTCGTCATTGCGACCAAGACGGAATTCGCACGAGCCACGGCGAGTGTGTTATGGACTGGAGAGCTGCAGTGATAAAATAAGCACGTGTATCAAACTATTTTTTTTTTTCAATACTCTTAGGAAGAAATGAATAAACGGGGGTTGACCGGCGACTCGTGCGCATACGATTCATGTAATAAAATTGTGGCATAGCATGCGCATTTTTCTACACTAGTGCGGAAAACAGTCTATTGCGTGGCTAAAAGCGGAGGGACAAGAGCGGGTTTTCGAGTAAGTATATTGAAAAATAATATGTAACCAAAAACTACTGTGATTTGTTACAGAACAGAACAAGGCAAGGACAACTGCCTGATAGTTGATTTTGGTCTGTTTTAAAATAATAAAGAATAATATTAATTCCACAACTGTCTACACCATCTAGTCCCAAAATAACCAGAGCTTATGTTATGAGTACTAGTGTAGACAGCTGATAAACAAACCTACTTCTATAATCTATATATATAAAAATGAGCCCCGTTTTCCGTTGTCACGACTTGGCATGAAAACGGCTTGACCGATTTGGCTGATTTTTTTTTTGTTGTGATTGTTATTGTGAGGAGAAGGTTCTTATGGAAAAAAAATAGGGTAGTGTAGGGTAGAGTAGGGTAGAGTAGGGTAGAGTAGGGTAGGGTAGGGTAGAGTAGGGTAGAGTAGTAGGGAAGAGTAGGGTAGAGTAGGGTATAGTAGGGTAGAGTAGGATAGAGTAGGGTAGAGTAGGGTAGAGTAGGGTAGAGTAGGGTAGAGTAGGGTAGAGTAGGGTAGAGTAGGGTAGAGTAGGGTAGAGTAGGGTAGAGTAGGGTAGAGTAGGGTAGAGTAGGGTAGAGTAGGGTAGAGTAGGGTAGAGTAGGGTAGAGTAGGGTAGAGTAGGGTAGAGTAGGGTAGAGTAGGGTAGAGTAGGGTAGAGTAGGGTAGAGTAGGGTAGAGTAGGGTAGAGTAGGGTAGAGTAGGGTAGAGTAGGGTAGAGTAGGGTAGAGTATGGTAGAGTAGGGTAGAGTAGGGTAGAGTAGGGTAGAGTAGGGTAGAGTAGGGTAGAGTAGGGTAGAGTAGAGTAGAGTAGGGTTGAGTAGGGTAGAGTTGGGTATAGTAGGGTGGAGTAGGAAAGAGCGGGAGCGAAGCCGCGCGGGCAAAGCTAGTTCTAAATAAAATAGATAAATTACACCCAGACACAGAAGTAATGACACATCACACAAACATTTGTCCTGAGTGGGCATCGAACCCATAACCTCCGGCATAGCAGTCAGGGCCACTAACTACTGGATCAACTGGCCATAATCTAATTAAACGAAGAACTCTAATACTACGATGCATGATTTAGAATTTTAGTTCCTATTTGGCATCATAGATGTCGCTACAAATATATCTTCTGAAAATGAAAGATTACTATATAAGTTCTGGTTATTTCGTTCAAGTGCTCTGAAATTCTTTGCTAAACACCTTTTCAATTATTAACAGAAAAGGTAATTCAAAAAGAGAAGGTCGAATGTTCCATAATGAATACAGTTTTAAATACAAGAACATTATTTGTTTACAAACTTCATTAATAGTTAGTAAACAATTTGTAAATTCCTTGGCAACAAGCGGTAACTGTATTAAAACTATGGTGCTTTAACGAACTGGAATTAATCACGCAAGGTGCGCACTTGATCAGTTTTTTTTTTAAGTTAATTTTAGACTAGCTGTTGGTTTTAGTCAGTAAAAGTTTTAGACTATCTCCCGCTACGCCCAAGGGCGCGGATATGCCATTTAATGATTTTTGCACTTGCAGAAAAAAGGACTCCCGAGTACAGTGATATGCTATATGTTCTAAAAAGCGTCACCTTGACTGCGACTATACATCTGGAAAACCGGCCAGCCACAATAATGACCAAGACTTTAGCTCATTTTATTTAATTACCGCGGATATGCCATTGGATGATTTTTGCACCTGCAGAAAAAAGGACTCCCGAGTGCAGTGATTTGCAATATGCTATAAAAAGCGTCACCTTGACTGCGACTGTACTTCTGAAAAACCGGCCAGCTACAATTATGATGACGACTTTAGCTCCTTTTATTTATTTCTAATACAATGCAAGCAAAACTTTAAAAATTAATTTTTCTCAAGTCTTCGCGACAGTCTTGTCTTGATAGCTTACAAAACGACTTCGCGAAACCCTCATTTAACTTGAGACAATACGGAACGATATTATGACCAATGTTTGTCACATTCAAACTTTCAGCTTCACCAAGTATTTTAATAAAAACTCTCTTCTAAAAAGAAACTCGCGAGGAGTTTCATGCTACCAGTAAAGGTGTATATTTGCATGATTTTAATTAAATTCTGCTCTCTCGGTATAGCATTAAACGTTAACAGAAAAAAAGCCATTTTACAATAGACTAGGTTGAAAGGAAATAATAAAGTCACTCAAGATAGTTTAAAAAAAAACTTATAAGCAATTTATTCAGATTTGTATACTTAAAAAAACAAAAGTTTTTAATATTGTCTTTACGGCTTTCAGTGACAAAGAACGTTGGTTGAAAGAAATATGTTAAAGCTGCGAGGAGCGACGACCGCTCAGTCATTAACTCAATGGGCATTTGATATAGTGGAGGGCAAAAGGAAAACAGGACGGGATAAGCGGAGGTCCGGAAAAAGTGGCGTGTTTGAGGGGCGAACACTTTATTGATACGAAAAACAAGTTGCCGTCCATAAAAGGAATACTTTTAGTGCGGGATATCGTTTGTCAAGTTTTTCCAGATGTTCGTTAACATTTGACAGTGAGGTATAAGAGTACACAGTGTTTGGTGGCTCGTTAAGAGCTCGCAAGCGTAGGTAAGTCTACGGTTCGTTAGTGATGTGACTCGAGTCTTCGTCTCACTGGCTCATCGATCCTGTATTGATGTTGTGACTGACAAACACTGTTGAGCGCTAAAACTGCGAGTTCAGGCATAAAGCTGTTAATGAACTTGATACTCTCATTATCGTTGTATTTAATTTTTTAAACAAACTGCTTTACCCTATTTCAATAATGTACATTGAAGTAATGGAAGAAGCAGCGTTGGAATGCCTCCCACAAAGTGGTCCGATTATCTAGTGACAGTCACGGGGATCCGATGTGACCGTTCATTGTGTTGACACTTGGAGTAGGCCTATATTCAACAGAGGACATCTTTCAGTTGAAATGACTATGATGATGATATCGAGCCAAGCGATAGTTTTTTTGTAATACTAAATTTTTTATTACATATGAAGTTGACTTTTTATGATATATAATTAATTTAATTATTTCAATTTTTATTATTAATTAATTTTTTAAGTGTTTGTGTGTACATAAATGAATAAATAAATTAATTAATTATTCAAAATTAATTCTAATCCAAATATAGTGTAAATGTTTAGTTAATCTAATGGGCTACTCATAATATACATAATATAATCTATATATATAAAAATCAATGCCACTTTTCGTTGTTATTTTATAACTCAAGAACGGGCTCACCTATCCAAACCAAATTTTTAGGCTTTGTTCGGACTATTTATTAGATGGTTTATGTGAAGTTTGGTAGGGTAGAGTAGGGTAGAATAGAGTAGAGTAGTGTAGGGTAGAGAAGGGTAGAGTAGGGTATATTAGGGTAGAGTAGGGAAGAGCGGGAGCGAAGCCGTGCGGGCAAAAGCTAGTAGTGTTATAAATCGTGTAGTCTAAAATTATCAAATTCGGTTTCATAATAATAACAAACCAAAACTAAAACGAAATTATAAATTAAACCCGAACTAAATACCATTATGACCAAAGCTACATTTCATTTAGCTGGCTGAAAGGACCCTGTCAAGTTGCGCTACGAGGCACACGCCTTGTCATCTGTCCGTAAACAAATTGTGCCGTAGTGGCCCGACCCATTGTGGACTGCTCACATCCGCCCAATGCGATCAAACACCCGCCAGCTGTAGCGTCAGCGTCTAAAGTTTGTGATTATTTTTGTGCTTTTTAAAAGGATGATATAAAACTAGGGCTATACCATGACGTGTTAAAACGTCAAGCAAGAAAGAGGGATGGACTTATTAATACACCCTACCTATATATTCCCATCTCTTCAACCGTTCAGTTTAGGCCGTCAAATGGATTGCGTTAAGAGCGCGTAGTAAGGCCTTTGCCTCTGTTAATCCATCTTAAACTAAATAACATAGTATAAAACACAAAACTTTAAAATAATTCTTTACTGTAGCAATTAATCAAAATACGTTAAAACGTCAAACCAATATGCTGACCCTACACCCAAAATAGTATAAAACATTCCGAAGCAAGTCAACGACGACCACTCGTCGGAACATAATAGGCTTTAATCCCCTCATGCGTGTTTAACAGTTGGATTACTCGATTAACCACCCTCAAAATTTCTAACGACGGAATTCAAAATTCAGCGCTCTTTTAATTGACCGAAAAGGCCTGTGACAGAACGTACCCAAAAAGTTTTAGGCAATCATTTTTATTCATACTCCTTTTTGTTCCCGACCGGGAATTATAATGCTAAGTATGTAGCTGTACAGATTTATTTCATGGACGCATTTAAAATACATTGATTTATTTAATTTACATTCATTTTATATGAATAATGAATGTGATGTAATACATACAGAGTTGGTTTAAATGATGAATAAATATCTGGTTGGTTTGACATTACTCTTTGTGAATTATAATTCAATATTTATTTAATTATGTTTTAGTATTACTTGGAAAAGAATTGAAGATTTTTCGGTAACTAAAACTAGAGATTAGACTAGACTAAATTAGAATAAATGGCAGTTGGCAACGGAAGATGAAATTGTCAAGTGTAATGAATGAGCACGTCAATTGCTACTATAAAGAATAAGATGTACCGTGTGTTCGCTACCTACAACGCCATCTTCCGTAACGACGCGGCAACTCACGGGCTGCTCAATACCCCGCGGTGAAGACAGCGGCGACATCTTGGCGATACAAAAAGGAACTGCGCGCGTAACTCGGTCGCGAATGAATCACTCGGTTTGTTCAATCCATGTTCAATCGTTCGTTTGTGATTTAAGAATTAAATTTTCAATTCTGTTCTGTACCGAAGAAGTCCTTGAAATAAACACATATTTAGAAATATCTTTCCGCATTTCATTTCATCATCATCTCCAAGTAAACGCCCAAACACCGTGTAAGGTAAAGGTTTTCGTACTATGTTAGCCACTAAGCAGATCACACACGCAGAACATTAACCAAGTCTACACATTACTATACAAACCAAAGTTGAGTTAAACCTCCAACAAAACATGCAAAAGAGCATCAATTGAGCGATAAATTCATAACGAAATCGTATTCGAGGAAAGGGCGTCACAAAGTTCCGTACCAAAAAAGCACAAATGCTGTAGTCTTTATTCAAAACCTTTGTGAAACTTGACTCGACTCAAAGTAGGGCGTCCCCACTGCGAGTGTGAAAATGAAAAGCGTTCTTGTTTAGGCTTAAATGCAGACTTGAAAAGAAAAGTCAGAATTAACTTTGTAAAACTAACAAACAACAATTTATTTCTTGAAATTTTCGATTCAACTTTTGGACGTGTAACAAAATGCTGTCTACCAACGTGACTTCTCACTTCAGAATTTGTACAAAGACATCAAATTAATTGGTCGTAATTATGTCTTGTTTAACAGAAAGTTATGAAATTTTAATTTGCTGTTTAGGTAAGTTGGAGTTTTAAATTTCAAACAAGACAGGATAAATAAGATTATTCTGTTTAAAGTGATAATGTGAAAGCGTAAAAAGATACTATAGACTTAAAATGGTTATATCTATTATCCGATTAGTATTGATAGTTACTTCAATTGAGTAATTTTAAAACGACAGCAAGCGATCACTAAAGCAATATATCTTCAAATAAACCTGAAAATCGTTTTACTGACAATATAAACGCCCTGAAGATTTTTTCAAAAATAAAACGATTTATACGCGGGATAAAAAGCATTTATCTTTTTGATCTACAAACTAAAAGTAAATTGGCTTTCTGTGGCTGAAGTTGACTTATTAATTCTTGCAAGTTACACCTGATTAAAGTGTTTTTAGAGGAGCGACCGCATGCGGCTTCAAAGTTCGACTACGTGGAGCAATTAAGTTGCGCTCAGAGGACGAGCCACACTTTAATTGTAATCAAAACATCACAGAATAGTTACAACAACCCTACCAACTCATTGCGTAGCTCTAAATTAAATTACGACTTCGCTTAGACCCAGAATTTGCAAACACTTATAATAGAAGGTTATAATAAAATAATAATGTTGAACAACTATTCCGTGAAATGTTTTTCATTTCCTCCCGACGATCCAGTAGTATTAGTGTTACAATTACAAATTGAATTAGGTTCTAGATGGCCTAAACTCGTAAAGGCACTTAGATAGCTAAGATCAAATTATATATATTTATTGAAATACTTCTCCGAAATAGCTATGTTCCTATATTTATATCTAGTACACCCCACAGTTAGACGATATAATAATTACATTAGATTGGCTAAACTGGGTTACATGAGATTGCCTTAAAGCAAAATCTACGTATAGTAATTCTAAGACCGAAACTGAACCTAATTTAGCTAACAAAGTAACTGAACATGGAATCAATTCGAGTTAATGTTACATAATATCATATTGCAGTATAAAGGTACAGAAATTGGGCCAACTGCGGCGGCCGACCCACCTGCTTACTAAATTCGTTCGGGTAGGCAAATCCAGAAAACCACATATGGCTTGTGAAGTTTCCCGGCGTGAACCAATTAACCTCTAGAGAGAAACCCCCTCAGGTATTAAACAAAATTGACTCCAATATAATTTTACATTCGCTAGGTAGCCGAAAATGAGATTTAACCTAGGATAGGGCAGGCGGCCATAAACGTAAACCCCGCAACCGGGCCGTTTGTGATACACGAATGAAAAATTAAATTAGCAACTAAGTAGAAACTTGCTATAAAGTTGGGGTTTGTAAAACTTAAATTTAAATTAAATCCCGGATAGAGCGTTTAAATGTATTTTGATGCCCGTTTATAGCGTGAGCAGCGGTGGCCGAGTGGTAACGGTCCTGACTTAAGAGTTTTAGATCGCGGGTTCAAGCCTAGCTATGCGCATTACTTTGTGTAATTTATTTCTTTACTAGTGCTCTCAAAACGGTGAAGGAAAACATCGTAAGGAAACCGGCATGTCCTAGAACCAAAAAATCGAAGACAGGTTACATTCACCAACCCTCACGGGCCCGCGTAGTGGTTTACGGCCTATTCCCTCTTATAGAGAGGAGGCCTGTACTTTGGGCTACTTCGCGCTGTTAAGGTTTTCTTGAGCTCATGGATGGGTCGGGATGGGTATGAACTATTATGATGTCGAATTTTTCGGTTGGTCTCTCGTTGGCATTTGTTCTTGCTCTTTATCCGTCGTTCATTGCTATTAATAAGAATATTTGATATAGTGGGGAACTGTAATTAAGTAACTTAAGTGAGGACACTTATTGTATTGGACGGGAAACTACGGAACCCTACTCTGAGCGTGGCCTGAAACGCTCTTAGTTTTTTTTTCTTACAACAAGCTTTTAAATCATACTCGATGCTGATGATAGGCGAGTGGAAAACGGACCCTCTTAAGAATAAAAAAATTGAAGGTATCGTGGCAGAATCAGCGTAACCAAATACGATGCTTAATTGCTCAATAAAGCTCATCATCCTATCTTAGTGCCCATGAAAAGGCAGTCCAAAATCAACTAAAAGCATAACTTGTAGTTTGGTAGGGAAAGTTCTGATATTACCGACTACAACTACTATGTAAGATAGTGCGGTAAACCTCAAAGGGTTCCTCTCCGTGAAGACAATAGAGGTCGTCGCCCTAGGTCTTGCTAATAAGATTAGTACCTACATTGATATAAGTGGAGAAAGCTTGTCATTGCAGCCGAGGCGAAATTGTTAAGTGCTATGAAGCCGTGTTGCTGATGTGACGAATCTCCACGTGTATCAAACAACGTTTTTCAATACACTTACAAAGAAATACTTTCTCTGAAAATTACGATGCATTTTTGGTAATTTTATACTGAAAGAAATTTTCCAAAGTTGCCATACATTTTTAGTTTTGAATTAGATGGCAGCGGGCTATCACCAGTTTTTTTACCTCAATAACCATATCTGACAGCGGCAGGGGTTGCATGTAATGAATTCTCTTCAAATCTTTTTTTTTTTTCACAAATAATTAAGCTAATAATGTTTAAAATATACTTTTTCCCAAGTCCTACTAACATACTTTACTCTTTCTCCCCCATTTCACAATAAAAAAAGCCTATATCCGTCTCCGTGTCTCACTTTCCGTTTTATAATGTTTGTAAGGAATAAGGATTTACTAAATTAACACTTTATAGTGCTGGTAAACAATTATGAAAAATAAACTAAAATATGTTCATCAACAACTAAGGTATAAAGTTTCAAAGGTCCTATTATAATAGAAGTCTGACATGGTCTTTGACGACCAAGGCCATGACACCCGTACCACATATTCAAAAATATATACAGAAAAAGGAGACGGTTTATTATGATGATAACTTAAATCAATATATTAATCTACCTACAAAAAAATAATTATGCCTAAAATGCGAAAAAGTCTTAGCTATTTTTCAAGGATGTGCATGAATGGACATGAATTAATTATTGTGTTCGACTACAACACTGCGAAAAAACGAGGCGAGAATTGTCGTTAGCAGCTAACAAACTCTTCATTCCTAAATCCCGGATTAGTTCTGTCACGACTTAGAGCCGTCGCTGACGATCCCCACTGTTTGGGCAGCTATATTTTGTTCACGAAACGACAGTTTAATTGAGTCGAACGTGTGCAACACTATTGAAGCTCCAACATTTTTAACTGTCAACCAAACTATTGTTCGACTAACAATCGATTCTAGTCTTTTCAGCTTGACAACAGCAACTAGGAAACAGTTTTTATGGCAGGCTCCGCTTAAAATAAAAGAAAACCTTAATGACTGGAATTGAGGGCAGTCGTATCTTTTATACAGAATGACCTAAATTATTGGCAATCTTGCAGGGCGTGAATATGATTTTTTTTACCGTGGGACAAACAAAAAATTGCAAAAACATATATAATAATTATCTGCTGTTCTAAAAATTTAAAATATAACATTAACATCATCTAAAAAATATACATCGAAGGACTGGAACAATTTGCCTGCTGCGGTCTTTCCGTCCAATTATAATTTAGGCGTCTTCAAGGCTAGAGTGGATAAGTGCGCCTCAACATCAACGATTACATCACTGCTTACCATCACGTGGGATCGCAGTCAAGCAATGGTTTATATCATAAAAAAAAATAAGACATGTCATAAAAACACAGCACAATCATTTATTAAAAAAACGATACAAGTAAGTAATGGGTGATCTTATTGCACAGGGCAATATTTTCCAAATAACATTAGGTATATAACTAATGAATTGCGAACAGTTGTTTTTTTTTTAGGATGTCTTTTTATTTGGACATAGGCCTTCCCAATTGTCGCCATAATTCACGGTTCTCACGGTTCTTCCAAAAACACAGCCCATAAAGATAGATCACCCTATATCAGTTATGGCCTCCAAAATATAGAACACCAACTTGCAACAACTTCAGACATACACAATACCATCCCGACTTCAATATTTATGTACACATAAGTAGGTATATAATACAAAGTTAAGCTCTTAAGTTCAGTAGCAAGTCATTGAATCTCCTTCACTTACAATAGAGTTATTGGAATTGAAATAGTTATCGAAACTATTGCCAAGAAGATAAATAACGTGCTTAGTTAGAGTAAGACAAATGCTATCAATTATAGTTGCTGAAACTGGAACTACAATGCTCGTGGATTCTTGTTAAGTAAAAGTTAAAGATAACGTCTAGTAAGTAATATTGATCAATATACTTTAAGTTATGTCAGTAACGTTATTCGAAGATTAGAGTAGTACAGCGATCCAAGGTTGCGGTATTATTCGAGAGAGTTAAGCTAGAACTACACTGCCCACACATTGTGCCACATGGTTACGCCGATCTGGGCGCGTCGGTCTCCACACATATCGTCGCCCTTCCCGCTAAATGTCGTATCTCACAAACTGGCGTAACTGCACTGATAATATTACCTACGTGTTCATAACATTATTTCGAATAAGTTCTCTCTAATCGTCGTATCTGTGTCGTTTACCGTTTGGAAGATAATCACGTATTTTGATTTGCGTAAGTGCAAAAAAAGGAAAAAAGTACCCTTACTACTTTCGTACCCAAGAGCAAAATTAAACACTTATTGATTAATTAATAAAGCTACAGCAAACGCAACTACAGAAACATGATTGTAACGCCCGAACGAAAAACGGTCGCCCTGGAAAAATATCAATTGCTAGTTACGACAGTTAGGCGGGAGGGTGACGATATATGGCAACTAGACTTGTAGAGCTACATTAGATTCATGCCACGGGACGCCACGCAAAATCGTTCCACGTGAAAAACAGGCATGTGTGCGTTGGTTTAAATTAGTTCCAAATTTACCGTAAAGTATATGTTTAACCACTTCTTCTTCTTTCTTACGTACCCTCTAGCTAGCTTATTCACCCACTGCCGCATACAATAACATTGCTCCTGCCCTTGTCCCATGCTTCTTGGGGTCGGTGGAACAAGACTTTTTCTTCCATTCTATCCTGGCAGCAGTCACGCTTTCACTAACTCCCTTTACTTTCATATCACTCCTCACACCACAACACAAGCTCTGCTTAGCTTGGGACTAAAAGCCGTTGTGTGACTGTTGTGGAATATTATTATTATTATTTTATTATTATTACACAATTCATCCTTATTTTCTTTGGCCTCCCTTGCCATCCATCCACGTGTATACTCATAACTCTTCTAACTCTAACTTCTCTTTACTTCTAACATGTAACGCATCTCTATTCTTCACATGACCATACCAAGATTAGCGATTCCCTTTGAACTTTTCAGTCATTAGAGCCACTTTCAAACTTTCTCTAATGTAGATACTAATTTCTCACTTACAACTATGAACATACTTTTTAATCTACATTTAATACAGTATTCATTCATATAATCTTGTCTTACATGAGCTTAGGTATATTGTTACGAACTTATTCATCCTAAATCAGATCTAAAAATAGAATAGACAATAACCTAAACTTTATGGACATCAAAAGCACATTTAACGCGAGACAATAAGTAACAGTGATCGCGTTATATAATTTAGTTATATTTGTGGATTGAGCTCAGTCGGTCATTCAGTCACGCACGACTTGCAATCACCCGGAAATCTATGTATTTGCCCTATTACCTCCACTGCGAGTCCCGGCGTTGTACGTTTGCAACAAAATTACAGGCTACAAAACATCCAGATAGCATTTATTGACAACGTGATAACACGTTTAATATACACAACAAAAAAAAAAAAATATTTTTGTTACTGGCAACATTTTATTTGGACGTTTTTAGCGGCGTCATAAATAGTCTGATGCAGTATTCACAAATATGAGAACAATACGAACCTGTTATTACGAATGTAGATGTTCAAAATATATCGACGTATTGTATCGCAGTTAAATGTATTTGATTATTTATTGTAATGCTCTGTATCTGCTGTTTCTGGAGTCTTAGGGCTGGTTTACATAATGCAAGCTACTGACTAGAACAGAACTGTCTAGTACTGTTAGTAACTGGCCGCTTAGTAACGCAGCTATTCGTATGTCAGGAGCTCGGCTTGCCTTAGCCGTTTTAACAATGATAGGTAGCTGTCCAGTTTTCTACCGAGTTCATCGCGTCGCGAGCTTCATTCGTCCGGCTGGTACTCGCGAGCTACTGTCGAACGAGTCCAAACGATGCGAGCGTTGGCTGAACTGCTGCTATGTACGAGTCACTGCCGGGCGAGCAGTCAAGTGAAAACAAATAATGTTGAAGTAGTTAGATGCGAGCTACTCTCCAACCCGCACGTGTGAGTTACTTCGAAGTGACGTAAAAGCAGTGCGAGTGATTACAGCTACTCGGCAGGCTGGCTCGTACGTTAGCTCGAACTGTGTAAACCAGCCATTAGTTACGTAGACATTTCAGTTATGGGTAAGTACATAATAATAGCTAATGCTCTAATTGAATTTGGTAACTGCTAAATGCATGAACAATGAACAGAATAATGTATTAAGTACCTAAGCTTATGAATACATGCAGCTGTTCAAACACTTTTTTTTGAGTTGTGAAATCACTAAATCCTTACTTGTCCCACTCTAAAGTGGAGCAAGAGGACTTTTTACTGACTAAAACTTGCTTGTGTTCCTTCTTTTGCAATTTGCGTTCTAGGGCATCGATAACTCATTCAAATGATCCCGCTGCCCTAGCAGACCCCGGCCCTACCGGGCGCCTTCGCCCTCAGTTTAGCTGACTGATTTAAAAGGAGAAACTGACTGACATTATATGACTGAACGACTGTCAACGTACAGCAAAAACTTCCGCGGTTATGTGTGTGAAATTTTGCACAAGTTTTCATTTTATGACGTAGGCGAGCACTAAATTAGTATTTTTCAAAATTCAACCCCCATTGGGAAGAAATGGGTGTCCAAAGTTTGTATGGAGAAACCAAATTTCACGCGGGCGAAGCCGCTGGCTTGTTCTAGATGCTAGTATGTTCATAATTTTCTCTATAACAAATCGGTATCAAAACCGTTCGATTTAGAGTGTTTGTTTTGAGTTTATCGTGAAATAACATTACATTTGCCACATTTTCAAGCACTTTTCTTCGATATTACATAAGTACACTATACAATATTTTATTTGGCCTTACGAAGTAAGTATATAGAGGAATTCTGCGACTAGTCATTCGGTTATATTCGCTCTCTTGAGCCTTGAAGATCCTTGACCTACAAGAGAAATATATTTTATATTACGACACGCCACACGTTATTGATTTATTTGAGCAGAATATTTTATTATTGGGAACATGATCGCGACTTTCGTCAAAAAAATGTTTTGTAGCTCGTGTAGGTTAGTACTAATAGTTTATCTTGAAAAATGTAAATGGCATGATGATGCGCATTTATTTGCAGTTTGTTCTTACAAGGTTTTATTTAGTTTCACCTGTCCCGATGTTTGTCTGTCATCAAATCTTGTAAATTAAATTCAACTCACTTCCCAGTTACCGATTGTGCTGAAAAACACAGGCCCATCTGTATTCCTTCAGATACCTAACTACAGTAATTCAGTAAAAATCTGACACTCAAAGCGGAAGAAGTTATTTGGACGATTTTCTCTCTGATAGGTCCATGTAACTTACATACTGAAAAATATTATTAAGTTAATGATATGAACAGTATAATATAGCCCTGTAGAAAAATACAAGACAAGAAAGCCTTGAAAATGTAAGTAATTTTATTCTATATTAAATATCTTCAAGACTGTTGTTACATTATAGAACTGCCATTATACGTAAGTAAAATAATAAGCGTGTAAAGTTACTCATAATATTATTCCATAATGCTTTTATTTATTCAAAGCTACTGTCAACTTTTAATCTACTTTGTTTGTTACCTACTCAATGAATTAGCCGTCTTTATAGGCTTAGATTTAGGGCTTTAAAAATAAGTTTCTTGACTAACTTTTACTTTTAATGCCCAGCTTAAAGTTAAAAGTAGTAAAACAAAACATTAGATCTCAGACGAAAACTTATTTAATGTCTTTGTAAAATTTATATTATTAAAGCAAATGCAGTCTTATAAATATGCGGTGTAAAACCGCTTTTCATGATAAAACTTAAAGATTTTACGTAATTTTCAGTTAACGATGAATACAAAAGTTTTAGGTATGAACTAGGTTCTAAATCCCACAGTTTACGAGAGAATAGGTCGTCCACGTAAAATACCACACAGTGTATGCCACCTGAGCCACAGAAATTATGATTGTGCCACGTTATATTGTATTTTCATATTGTGCCTATTTTATTGAAATCTCTTTGAATAAGCGGCGTTTTATATGAAATAGTGTTCAGCAATAATGAAATGTTACGGCTTTCGGGTTGATTTACTTAAAATCTGGGACAGATATCGCTGAAAATATTTAGAAGTTATTGGATCGTGTGTAGACATTTATCGTAGTTTATGTTTATTCAGTGAACTGGAATGTGTTTTTTTAAGACGAGTTTTATAAAGAGACACATTTTAAAAGGGCTCAGCTTACTATGTAGTTTACAATACTAGCGCCGCGCTCCACCTTCGCATGGATGCCAGGAATCTTTAAAATTCTCTGCATTACTCTACTATACATCTGCATCAATATTATAAAGAGGGAAAATTTGTATTTTTGTGTGTATGTTTGTAATGAATAAACTCAAAAACTACTTTGCCGATTTCAAAAATTCTTTCACCATTGGAAAGCTACATTCACCCTAAGTAACATAGGCTATATTCATTGCCCGTGCTAGGCCGGGCCGGGCCGCTAGTGTATTATATACCGAAACCTTTATCATAAATCACTCTGTCTATGGGTGAAAACTGCATGAAAATGTGATCAATAATTTTAAGTTTATCATGAACGTGCTGACTGACAGACACGGTGAAAGACTTTGTATTATAATATCTTAGGATATTAAATATTAGGTATTAATTTTAGTAGGCTGGTCACGTTGCACGAATGCACCTGGATAAATGGGCGAAGATTGTCTCACTGACGCCTGTGGGAAGTCGACCGCGGCAAGGGTGGTATGACGATCTGATCATGTTCACGATGCAAACTTGGTCAGAGATTGCCCTTGACAGATAGGTTTGGAAGGAGAAAAAGGAAGCTTTTGTCCAGCAGTAACACACAAAATAGTCTATTATAAAAAAATAATATTAGGTTTTTTTTTATAATAGGTACCCAATTTTTGAAAGTGACCCGTAGTAGTGTCCGTGTAGTGTTTTTCGAATTATGAAAACTTTTAATAGTAATAATAATAATAATAGGTTTTAGGGGGCCCATTTATTGAGTGTGCAAGTCACCCTCTGCCTTTTATCGATGGATATTAATGACATTGGTCAGGCAGGGGCCATAGTCTTAACATAGCTCCATATTACCAGTCCACTTAAGACTCCAAAAATCATAGCCCTATTATTTTGTTTTTCATATTATGTCGCAATAGTTTTTCAAACCGGGGATTGTCCTTGAGTGCACTAGTATAGCGCGCACAGGGATAATCGTCGGTTGGTATCACGTTCCATTATAGTAACCAAAAGGGCCTCTGCGAGTTGGCTTCGGCCCCTTGTACGCCTCTCAAAGGCCCAGGACCTCAGGGTCCTGAGATAAATAAACAGATGAAAATAATAATAATAAATGAATAAAGGAAATAGTAATAATAAGCTTTATTTGGTTAATTTTGACAAGATTCAATAAATTTACAGTAATGCGATACACAAAAGACTTAAATGCTAGTTTATTACAAATTCCCTGGACCCCACACTAGGATTCCCTGTGTCGTGGGATCCGGTCTCTTCCCGAGTTCAGCAATAATAATAATAGTTACAATTTTATATATAGAGAAAAAAAAATTGTTAGAGATATAAGAATTAAATTTAGAAAAAAAATTGTTTTACTGTTGATAACAAAAAAAAAAAAAAAAAATTGTTCGGGTGCTTTTGAGTGAGTGTATGTGTATGTGTGGAGTGTGAGGTATGGTGTGTGGGTGAGTGTGGAGTGTATAATAGATGTTTGCCTGTTTTCCTTTTGATGTAAAGCATTTTACGACTGTATTTGTAAAAGGTCTTCCGTTTGGTCGTAATTTTTGGGATATAGCCATTTATAAGCAGCATTTTTAAAACATCTATAGGTTAACATGGTTATATTGCTATCGTGTGAGTAGAATTTAGTGTAGAGATAAGGTCCGAGAAACGCAAAAGATCTTCGTGTAAAAGAAGAGTGTACTCTTGGTCACTGGTTTAAATTGCATTATCGTTCAGTGCTACAAACTACTTTACTCCTAGAAACCGATTCGCAACCGCAAAAATTTGTAACTAGCATTTACAATGGCAGAGCAACGAATAAAGCGGACATGCCTATCACGTTGTATAATATATATAGAAAAAGTTTTGATAAACGAAAACAGAAACTTGTGAGTCAGATTAGCAAAATGTAAAAGGCGTAAACGCTCGTTTACGTCATGATTGATAAAGTTAACGCTATATAAACAAACAAGTACAATGATTTATGTTGCGCTCAGTCCAAAATGCTCGTTGTGAAATTACAAAGTTTTCCGTGCAAAATTTCTAAAATTCTAAAGTGTCCCGTTTTCCGTCGCCCGTTATCCCTACCGTTGTCTCTAAAACTGAGGAGTTTGCGAGCCGGGTTTAACTTAGTAGCGCCTTAAATATAAATTTCACAAGTTCGCCTCACGAATGAAGTTACGGTGTTATGTCGTAGCTCAACAAGTTAGCACGGAAATTTTAACTTTCGTATACTCATAATAATGGCGCCTGAAAATGGATATGAGAGAAGCTTCGTCTTAATACGTAATTAAATATGTATGACATTCGTTAACGCATGCAAGTGGTGAGGTTTTAACGAGTATATCCACTAAAACGTACTATTTTACTCCAACTATTCAGTTAGGCACTACAACCAGTTTGTTCACTTTGGTATGTATGTGGTTTACCTGTAAAAAAATAATAATACGATAGTCTGTAGATGTAAAAGAATTATTTTCATAATAATTCAGTATTAACCACTAACTTATGCCCACGGTTTCACCTGAGTACATTAAATATAGACATAGTCTATAATTTTAAGCAGCTTTCAATGGGTGAAAAATTTTAGTAATCGCACCAGTGCTTTCTGAAACTACGTCCTACAAACAAACAAACTACCTCTTTATAATATTAGTTCAGATTGTTGATGAGCATCATCTCCGTAGCCTTTTCTCAACTACCTAGCTTGAGGTCGACTTTCAGTCTAACCGGATATGGCTGAATGCCCGTGTTTCACATAGAGCGACTGCCTATCAAACCTTCACAACCCCAAGTTTCTGGTCGACACGATTCTACTTGTATAGACTGATGGTCAAAATTTTTGGCGGTTGTTACGACGTTCAAAGATCTACAAATAACAATCGGGAATAACAGCTTTATGTGCTTTCCGAGGCACGGGGTGTTAGAAATGTCCTAGATTAACTTAGAAAAGTAATTACATGATTTATGATAGAACAAAATTGGTATCTGTCCAGTTTCGGACCTGCAACAACATCAACAATAACAATTGTTGGTTAGCATAATCATTAAATTATATGTTCCTTCGAAAAAAGTTTCCCAATCAATATAAAATGTACTTTGATATTTATCGACAAGCTAAACAAACAATCGACCATTCAAAGCGACTACCGCTCCAAGTTGTAGATTCCCGCCAATTATTAGTTATGTGGCTATGTTGTGTGTATATCTCGCGGTACTAGCGGTGATGGCGTGAACCGGCTTCCAACGCAATATCCCGTGTTCGGCATTAAACACGAAAAAAGTGGCCCAATCAATATAAAATGTACTTTGATATTTATTGACAAGCCAAACAAACAATCGACCATTCAAAGCAACTACCGCTCCAAGTTGTAGATTCCCGCAAACAATTAGTTATGTGGCTGTGTGTGTGTATATCTAGCGGTACTAGCGGTGACGGCGTGAACCGGCTGCCGACGCACTACCCCGTGTTCGGCATTAGACGCTACAAGGGATGCTTTGTTCCTAAGTTCGGCATTACACCCGGGAAATATAGCAGGAATGTTCGACGGATCGCTACGAGTTCGCCGAGACGCCGGGGAGACCTTTGCAAACATCATGATAATACATTTATGTCGTAATGAAACTATTTCGCTACATAACCTTGTTTGCTGAAACTGTATGCAGCGGGATATAGATAAAAATATTTAGTTTGTCAATCGTCAATGTAAAAAATATGAAAATATTTCAGATTTTCCAAATCGTTTACAAATCAAATAAAAGAGCATACGCCCTGTTATTTGAAATGGAATACATACATATCTGTTATACGCAAATTTATATTGTATGTAACTAAAATTAAGAAAAAGTAATGCAGAAACTATATACAATTTTAATTCATGAATCCCCAAGCAACCACCGGTGGCCGCGCATCTATTGTCTTACTATTGTGTCTCTAATTGACGGTATCTGAAGGGTTAATAGAATTAATGAAACACAGGTGTGAGTAGACATGACTATACATGATGGTGTATGCGTGCGTGTAATTTGTATGAGTGTAGTATGTAGAGAAGTTATCTACTGCTGATTAGAAATCATCTAATAAATTCGCTGTTTTAGCGATTAATGATAGCGTGACGGATGACAGTATAGAATTCAAGAAAAAAAACGTGCGCGTTTGTGGAAGTAATATGAGACAAAGGCAGGATGATGATGACTACAATACACCTGTGTCTCTTCATTTGCCTTTTGCGGCCCAGGGCCACAATAAATCTAGAACTACATTAGACCGACGCGCACGAGTAAATCGCCTGATTTGTACGTAAAAACGACGTCGCGTGGCGTGTATCAAGTGCAGCTCTACAAGTTTAGTTCCCATATAAAATGTATGGACACCGACGCACCTAGATCGGCGTATATGGCACACATATGAGCAGTGAGCAATCTTGCAGCATACTCAAGCCTCACTAAGCTTGATTTTGTGAGAGAGCTACGAGAGAAATAGATAGAACGTACCTAGGTATGACAACCAATTATTTACAAATTCCTATAGATGGAACTCAATACAATTCCCCAAAACACTATCTAGAGATACCGTTATACGGTTCCATTGTCGTCAACACGAGTTTCTGTAACACTAATCGGTTCCAGTCTATTGTTGCATAGTTTCGCTGTATCTTAAGTTGCTATTGGCTGCGTTGTTACCGGCGTCCACAATGTAAAGTCGATACAGCGGGGAAATTTCATAACTGTGTTAAGTGAAATGCTTCTGTACCTGTGATATTAAACGTGGTTGCTGGAATTTGTACATGCTTTGTTCTTTGTGTTATTTTTATCAAATACTAGTTTATCGTCCGTGAATTTTTTGGCGCGAATGCGAAGTTAAAATTGAAGCTTGATAAAAAGTAGCCTAAGTCTGTCCTTTTTTTTAAAGTGGAAAAATATCCAATAATTTACTCTCGCTCTAGGGTCGAGTGAGAGCCTATGTCCTTCTTTGGGGCTCAAGGTTACTGCGTACTAAATTTCATTTAAATTAGTTCAGTAATTTAACCGAAAAAGCTTCACGTAGGTACAGACAGACAGATTTACTTTCACATTTACAACATTAGTATGGATTCTGTTTTGATATTAAAAAGCTTAGTCATGATATTTGCTATCTGTTGTTATAGAAAAGGCCACACTTTTTCCATAAGTACATGAAAAAATATTTGTAACAAAGGTTGACAAGGTTGTTAGCTTGGCAACATGAACAGCAATAATATTCCACAACTATCACATCACGATAATAGTTCAAACTAAGCAAAGCTTGTGTTATGAGTACTAGACTACTGATAAACATACTTATATATTTCTAAACACATTCATATTATTGATAAATTACACCCAGACACAGAACAAATGATCATATTCATCACAAAAACATTTGTCCTGGGTGAGAATCGACCCACGACTCCGATTTAGCAGTCGGGGCCACTAACCACTAGACCAACAGGCCAGTCAATATATCATATGTCCACCTTTTTACTATACCAATAAACTATACTTTACATCACAATTTCCACTAAAGCAGATACTGAATTAATCTGTAAATTCATAACTTTTTTAGCAACAACATACATATTATAGATAAATTACTCCCAGACACAAAACAAATGGTCGTGCTCATCACACAAACATTTGTCAGTTGAAACTTATGAGACATAATTTTGATCATCCGTAGTCACTCATTATATTCCTGCACTTTTTCTAAATAATTAGGTTAGGTGGCTTGACATCTTTTCTTGCATCCCTGCTGTGACGCCATCATTTTCCTTCTTCTTCTTATCATTTCTCATACAATCCATTATTATTTTTAGAATTACTCGAAAGAGTTACCCCGGCCCTAGAACGCAAAACGCAACTGAAGGACCACAGGTGGATTTAGTCAATAAATATATGACACTTTCTCTCGCTCCACCCAGAGCGGGAATAGTTATTTGACGATTTACCACGTTAAAAAAGGTCCACTTTTTTGATCTTTCTCTTCGTCTGTATGGATTGGTGAATGTCATTTGTCTTTTGGTTCTAGGACATGCCGGTTTTCTCACGATGTTTTCCTTCACCGTTTTGAGCACGAGCGGTTTTCCGCAGGAGGCCCGCGTGGTGGATTACGGCCCATTCTCTCTCCTAGAGAGGAGGCCTGAGGCCAGTCCAGAACAGTGGAAACATTAAAAAGGCTGATGATGATGATGACCTCTATCATTTTTTTTTTACGGTATCCCATCCTCCGTAGTCGGAATCAAATATAAACGAAATTTATAATAAGCAGCAAACTATAGAATCTGCTTTTTAAAACCACACATTTCTATATCGCAAGCATTGAAAGATCACAAAACAAAACCAACTTTCTAAACGTACAACGTTCGAAAAGGAATCGAGAGCCAAGAAAAGTCCAGTCGATTGGACCATTTCCAAAGGCTTTGGGAAGCAACGTTCGGAACCACCTGTAATATTAGTAGCGTATTGGACTTGACAAATCTGGGATCAATATGTCTTGCCACCATGACTTATGGTGCCAAAACAGGGGGCGCTCACTACGGATACTGTACGAAATGGGATTTGCAACAAAGGACCATCGAAAGCTGTGTCTGTCTTTCCTTCGGGGGATTTGCTTTATTTCAGTATAAGACTTGTCGTATCTTGATAGGATTTATGTGGATTAATGGGGGAAGAGTCTCCACTAACATACAAGTAACCATTGACGTCTACATGCAGAAGAGAGCGGAGAGCAGTGGAGGCCCATTGGCAACTGCATCGACTTACAAACTGTAAAACCCAGCCGGGCATTACTTTGTGTAAAACTGTGAAGGAAAATCGTGAGGAAACGGCATGTCCTAGAACCAAAAATTCGGAGACATGTGACCTCTACCAACCCATTCCGTCCGTTTCGGTTCATTACGCCTTCTGGAAACGATTTCTAAGTCCCAGCAGTTGGAATTATTATCATTAAGTACAACTCTAATTATATTACATTCAGAAAAATAGACAAATCAATCAAATCTAAAAGTAAGTACTTAAAAGAAAAATCAATCAATCAATAAAATAAAATATCAATAATCAATTCAATCTATAATACCCAGCATCGAACAGTCCTCACCAAGAACCAACTTTCAAATAGATTTTTTATTTGTAATCACACCAAACACAAGTCCATTAGCCGAATATCATTACTAAAGCTCAGCGGAGCTCTATACAGTGCTATAGAGCAGTCCTAACATAATTACCGAAAACTCACGTCATAGTTACAACCAATAACAATCCGTAACTAGAAACCAGACATTACTCCCGCGCAAATTCGATACGTTAAGTTAACGAATCGAAGCCGGACTGGCGTCGAGTTAAAGCTAGCTCCCGACACTTGTCCATTAGTGCGTTCCTATACGTAGGAGACAAACCGCATTCCTGTTCATGTCCAAGTTAACACCTAATAGCTGGTGCCGGTGCGGCCGCACGGAATGGACTTGCTGGACGAAACGGAACGGACTTCATTGCATTACGCACCTCTCTCGGCTAGCCTGCCGGTGAGATCCGACCAGATATGTCAGAAATGTACCCGACATTAGCTAGTCTGCATGCCTTTGTAAAATCGGGTAACGTAATAGAATGTTAGGTGCATTATGGTACAGAAAATCTGTTTGTGGATTTGTTTATTTTTATCCGGCGTATTTTTTTTGACATTTGGTGGCTGAAATTGCAACATGCAGATTTTGTCTTCCTTTGTTTGAGCAAAACAAACATATCAATGTTACCTTTGATTTGTATGTGTAGTGTGCAGATCACCTAGCCTTATTTTTGTAACTGCATAAACCAATGTATGGCATTAATACACGAATCTCTGTGTGATTCCAATACATGGCAATCTTTAGACAGCAATTAAAATTTTGCAACATGCATAAAAACGGAACTAGCTGAGAAATTATGAAGTTATACAACGTTTGTGAAGATGGACAAAAAGAAAGAAAGTGTAAAAGATTTTCAAATTATAAAAGTCAGAAATTCCCTGACAAAAGATTGATATAATAGGAGTGATGAAAGTCAGAAAAAAGTGTTGCTGCCAGGAGTATACAACAAAAAAAACTCTCAAGAAATCACTCCTCCCGTTTTGTGTTGAACAAGAGGTAATGTCAGACTTTTACTGAGTAAAATCCATCCGCATTTCTTCAGTTGCCCTGGTAATTCTAATTCGAAAAACCCGCAAGCCTGTGAGGAATGCAGCTACAAATTAAAAACATATTTTCCTCTTTCCAAACAAAGAAAAAACAACAAAATCCCAATTAAAAAACTTCAACACAATGCACGAAAACACAATTGTTAAAACAGTGCAAACGCTCGTCCTTAAAACTGATGACGCCGGGTAAAAACGCCCAACACTATTACGGTAGCAAGGTAAGTGTTGTTCCAACCTAAAACTAGGCTTTACTGCAATAACATGGCACGGTTTAGGGGAAAAGGAAATCGTTTAAGCCTCTACCCCAGTGTTGTGCCACCTGAGTCTCACGAGTATTAGTTACTCCGGCCGGTAATATTCGGCGCTGCTAACTATTACCTCGGCCACGACAGCATTGTTCGGTAATTTCAGCCTTTTTACTCCGGACGGCGTACTGTGATTAGGTATACTTTTGTTTGCAGATAATGTATAGGATATAAGTAGGAGATTGTTTTCGTTACGGAAGATAATGAAGCTCGTGTATTTAATAGGATATCTTAATTGATTGACGTTGAGCCAATTAGCGGAGGTATGGAAAGATTTTGTTATTGTTTAAATCATAAAATCTTTTGTCGTAGAATGTTAGTCTACTTTGAATTTTTAATTTTATTTAGGTATTGTAAAATGATGCCACGTTTAGTAAAGTGGTTGAGTGTTTGGCTGCAGCGCTGCGTGTCGCGGGTTCGAATCGACCACGAATCAAAATAATATTTTTATGTCCAGAGTCTGGGTATCTTGTGTATGTGAATTTATATGTTTGTGAATGCACCCACGATCCAAGAATAATTTCTAGTGTAGGAAATCGTTCTTTTTTTAAATAATTAAAAAAAAACACATAAAATCTACCATTAATAAGTCAAAGTCAGAGTCAAAGTCGAAGTCTAAATATTTATTTGCAAATAAATATGGTTACAAAAGTTTTTACAATTGTTGTAGCTTAACATATTCAATCGTAATATGCAATACAATGCAATTTTTTTGTTGCAGGTAAAATCACATCATTTAGATTTTTTTGAAGGAACTCTTTTATTGGGACAAAATAAAATATTACCAATCTTATAACAGGAAAGCAAAAAACTCAAAACACCAACTAATTAAGCTCAGAGCTTAATACATATCAGCAAAATTCCATGCTGCAGGACAAATAAGGTAAAGCAAAAAAAAAACTACCTCAGAAAGAATGAAGGCATTAGGTAAAAACCTCTATTAGACCAAGTGATAAACGACCAAAGGCTCTCCTGTTTCATGGCGATTACTTATGGACCCAGCAAATACCCTGGAGGGCCTAACTAAGGTAACAACGTGCTCTGAGCTTCTCAGGTAAAGTGTTGACGCTTTTTATAGCCCCACCGACTATTTATAGCCTTCTAACCTAATTACGGGAAGCGAAAATACGGCTTCGGACTCCTTATCGCAAAAATATATATTCGATTATATGTAGATCTTAACTAATAAATATTATAGCTTAATCTATATATATATAAAAAAGAAATTGACTGACAGATATATTAAAACATAACCGAAACTACTGGATCTAGGAACGTGAAGATTTTCTTTTATGATATAGGCCCTAAAAAAGGGTTTTTGAAAATTCATTGGGTTAGGGGACGAAATGGGGTCTGCGCTTCCACGCGGGCAAAGCCACTGTCAGTTGCTAGTAGGTATATATACAAACTGAAAATAATAATATGTACAAACGGATAGAAAAAGAACCTCAATGAGCATCAAGAAAATTATCCACATCGATGTGAATGGGAAAAGTGCCCGTAAACGCTTGAGCAGTGGTAGCGCAGTAGATACGGTTCCGACTTACGTGTTGTAAGTTGCGGGTTCAAACCCAAGCGGGCATATTTTGTGTAATTTATTTCATCAGCACTGCTCTCAAAACGGTGAAGGAAAACATCGTGAGGAAACATGCCCTAGGCTCATGCCTAAAACAAGGATAGGTCATCCTAGAACCAAAAAATCGAAGACACCAACCAGCATTGGGCCCGGGGATTACGGCCCACGCCCTCTCCTTGACAGAAAGCCTCAGTCCCAGCAGTGGGGACTTTATAAGGCTGATTATGCTAACGCTGGCAGCATCGCCACGTTGGATAGCAATGCTGTTACGTTGACTGATAAAAAACCCAGCGAGTCAGTTGTTTGCTGATATTCCGACCAACTCGATGAGTGAAATATATAATTACTGCCTTTCATATTCTAAGAGAGCAACAGAAGTTTACAAAGTGCAAACCGATGTAGAAACCAGAAGTTTCTTCTAAACAATAACGAACTATCATTCTTCATTTCTTTGTCATAGTTAAACTTGCTAAAGAGGTCGGTAAACGTTTCCCGTTCGGTACACACGCTCTGACATAAGTGAGCAAACTCGAACATGATAGAAGAGCGTAATCTTTGTGGTCCCCACTCCAAAACTGTCGTTAATAAAACTCCCCTGTGAACTTATCTTCCCCTGGGCGAGATAAAATATTTCGTGGCAAAAAAACAAACGCCTCATGTGGGGGTGAATTTCTGCACAATCACGCGCAAAGCCTACCCCGTATTGCAAACTCTGATCACGATGCAAGCCTGATAAGAAGTTTTTTTACGGGAAAACTCTTTTATAGTCTTGGTGGTTTTATTCCGGTGGTATTAAGGCAATCCGCAGCAAATTGGGACGAATTTTTAATACACTTACTCGAAAACGCGATTTATTCCTACTCATGTTAGGCACGCAATTTACTCTTTTCTGCACTTGTACGGAAAAGTATAAATTAAGCCAATCATTAAGCCCAGCTTAACACGGTATTAATCCCCGGTCAAACCCTGTTTATATATTTCTTTTGAAGTATATTGAAAAACCTCGTTTGATACACGTGGAAATTTTTTGCACAGTTTGTTGCAGTATTTGGTTACATAACAACCTCGCCTGTGGCTCGTGCGAATTTTACTTTGACCTTTGCAAACTTTCTCCACTTGTATAATTTTGATACAAGTGGAAAGTAAGCAATTCGGACTTATATAGGAAAGTATTTTGAAGTGGATGAGCCGATAAAATTACAGTTATTATCTTTAAGTGTCTTTTGCATTATTCTTTCAATGCCAATATCCTCGCCAATTAAAATAAGTTGATTGTACAAAAATAGCAAACCGTACCTAAAATTTATTTAAAGATTTTGACTCTCCAATTTCTAGCCGTTCATTGATAATACATTATTTTGGTCTAAGCGAAACCCGAATAAAGTTTAGTCAGAATCAGTAACTGAATCGATTCCAATAATTATTACACCATTTTATATCTCTTCCCAAAAATATTATAAAAAAAGGTCACAGTATGTACACCACCGACACTAAGTACAAGAAAACAATAAAAAATAACTGACTTATAACTTTGGATTTTTTATAATACAGTTTGGAAAATTTGTACATAGATTCTTTACATAAAAAATACTGGACAGGTGTTTCAGGTTTCGCATATACTAACAATAAGGTAGTATAAACAGGATTTCAGTAGCACTTTCAAATTGTTAAATCACCCTTAAACATCCATTGACACTTACTAACAGTGAAGCATAAAACAGAAGCATTGCCGACTCTAACCCAACCCTTCTTTCCGTACCCTAAGTTTAGTTTAATAGTACTTTTAATTGCCGCTATAAACCAATCTTACAAAGGGTTATATTGCCCTAATGTGTGTCAGTCTATTATACCCAGAAATTATGCAGGACTCATCAAAATGAATGATATTAACGCGGGTAATAAGAATATGTAAGCGACAGTACCGCAGACGTGGTTGAAGGTAGATAACGCAATCGGCCCAAATTGCGTGCTCAAAATGGGGAAGCCTAGGTATTTTTCGTGACCTGTATGTCTGGCATTACTCATAAATACATTTCAGTGCCGTGTTCCTGCCTGTCTTTCAATTATACATGATTTACACTGACCTTCAATTGTAAACGTTAACCTTTCGAATACCGTATAGAGACACAATCGAGAGATAATGAGAGAGCGAACGCCAGCGTTCGCTTGGGGTTTAATGATTTAAATAACATATTAGGTACATTTATTATACTTAAAATAATTTGGTTGATTTTTTATACATATGTAGCGACATCTATGACGCCACATAAGAACTACGAAGAAAATACGAAATCCTGCATCGCGCAATCAGAGTTCTCCGCGCGATTTGAACATATACGACAGCCCGACATCAACTATCGGGCAGTCGCCCACCAGACTATAACATCCTGTCTGGTCGGAGGATCCTCCCTTTTCAACGGAGGTATGTGGGGCTTTACACTCTGTTCCACCTACCTCTAAACATATAATAAATCTGTAGAGGTTTTTAGTTGTGCGCGCATCACGTAAAATGTACGTAAATCGATGTAGATAACTTTTATAAGTACATTCAAATTGAGTGTAACTTGATAGTGTTTTTCATCGCAATCGGTTGACTATATCGAAAGATATACTATATATATACATTTATTGACTGTTAGGCGGTACAAAGTTCGCCGGGTCAGCTAGTCTACAATAGTCAAAGTTATTTATCAGCAATAAAATGTGGTACACAAGATAGCGATAATTACCACAATGACCGGTCTTAGAGGTGTCTCGCATCCATCGAACTGAACAAAAGGCAATTTAAATATTAAAATTTATGATATTGTTGAATTAATAATTCCCTTTGAACTAATTGTGGATTCCAAATAGACAAAGTTTTTAATATGATGGGAAATCTTCAAATAACTTTTCCCTCTATAGGTGGAGCGAGAAAACGTGAAAACTCTAACACTTCCTGTGTTAGAGTTTTACTGACTAAAACCTATTTTTTTTTGTTTTATTTATTTATTTATTTATTTATTAATGCTTATTGCACAAACACTGTACAAAGGCGGACTTAATGCCTTAGGCATTATCTACCAGTCGACCTTAGGGTGGTGCAGAAACATAACATGGTAGGTGCTAACTTCAAAGTAAACAAAAAAGAAAAATTAAAATCAAAATTAATACATAATTATAAAAATAAATACTTATATAAATACATACAAATAAACAGAATTATTATGAGAAATGAGTATAATAAATGTGTGTGTGTTGTTGTGGGAAACCTTTTGTTTTAACCTTTTTAAAATGTTTCCCACCGAAAAAAAGGGACTCCCCTACCAGGGTGTGTGGGATTCTTACCTCACGAAGCCACCTCGGTGATCATCACCAGTACACGGAAGAAGGTTCCGTGACCTCATATAAGTCTGACTAAAATCTACCCATATTCCTTCACATGCTTCATTTTAAAACTAGTAGCATCATAAAATAGCGCTTTCCACCTTAATCCGTGGTAGGCACCAAATTTTATAATAGAGAGCGACCATAACCATGTAACTTTGCCTTGCCAAGTCTTATCTTACCCATATTCAAGCTAAAATCGTCACTAATTAAGTGCCGTGTCAGTCGTTATTACGGTCTTATCTCAGGCTCATATGCCTCATGAATCAATTAGACCGTCGGGTACTGGGCACGGCGGCCATTTTAACGAAGACTTACGATATATTGTAGACCCGGACATTGTTCATGCTGAGTAGGACAAAGGCGGTAATCCGAAAAACCTGAAGAGGAAATGAAGGGAACCACTGCATGATTTGTGTATTACGCTTCTAGGGATGTTAGTAAACAGATAGATTTGATTGTAGGTTGTGTAGTAGTGTAGGAAGGATCATTAAGTAAACTGGCAAATTGTTAAATTATGAAACCTTTGTGAGAAAACCTAAAAGATGCCTACTAATGTACTTATTTATAATCTAGAAAAAAATCCTAGCTAGCTAGCTAAAAAAAATCGGCTGCAGGATGCTAGCTAGTAAACTCAAAGCTAGCAAAAAAAAAATCGGCTGCAAGATTGTTCAAAAGGATTACCACATCTCTGGAACCCAAAAGGTTAACGGAAGAAATACGTGTAGGTTTTAATGAGTAAAAGTCTGACACACCCTCTCGCTTCACCCAGAGTGGAAGAAAGTATTTGATGATTGCCCACCACATTATAAAAGGGCTAACAAAAACATAAAGTCCGTTCCCGACAACACTGACAGTAAGACATGCTTATACAAACATGTGTAGGAAGGAACATTAAGTAAACTGGCAAATTGTTAAATTATGAAACCTTTGTCAACAAATTTTAAAAAATACTTACTGACTTAATTATATATCTAGAAAAAAAATCCTGTGAACTCAAAGCCAAGAAAAAAAAATCGTCTGCAGCATTGTTCAAAAGAGTTACGACGTCTCTGGAACCCAAAGGTTAACGGAAACAATACGGGTAGGTTTTAGTCCGTAAAATTCTGACACTCCCCCTTCCTCCACCTAAAGCGGAAAACGTTATTTGATGATTTACCACAATTACCACATTAAAAATGGCCAAAAAAACATAAAGTCCGTTCCCGACAACACTGACAGTAAGACATGCTTATACAAACATGTGTAGGAAGGAACATTAAGTAAACTGGCAAATTGTTAAATTATGAAACCTTTGTCAACAAATGTAAGGTTTTATTTGGCAACATTGTGGAATTGTGTTTACGCTCACATTGCGAAAATAAACAGGAAAACGTAGTCAGTGGAATTACCGTCGGTTAACTTAATGTCTACGATTGAATTGTTTGTCCGTTCATTGACTAAGGAAATCGAAATTTAACTGATCGTGAATACAATCACGGATGAAATATTGATACGGTTTGCTGCATTTCAGTAAAGCTTGTTTCATAGCACTGTTTTAAATTCATTGGACGGTTTGTTTCCGTGATTTGTTGCCAGTTTGAGGTTTTTTGGAAAATTATAATTGGACAGAGCTATAGAACATGTTGTATATACTTTTGCGCATTTATACACACGAAATTGATTATCATGAGTATGTAGTTATTTTAACGTCTTTATTATGTTTGTTTGTTTAATTATGATGAGTTTGTTTTCCTGTACTATCGTTTTAAATCACAGAACAGAAGAATGTAGAAAGATTCCTGTGTTCTGTGTTTTAAATAGTTTATTCTGCATTTTTAGGCATTTTTAGGTTTAATTCTTCCCTTGCTTTGCATTTAATTCTTACGTGTATCTCTACGTACGTACGTGATCTAACTGATCTATCAAAACATAGCTCAAACAATTGCATTGCGGATTGCGTTGAAATTTGGCACGCAGATAGTTATTATATGATGTAAGCTTGCGCCAAGAAATGATTTTCCAAAATTTATCCCCTAAGTAGATAAATCGGGTGCTCAAATTTCGTTTCGAGAAATCTACTCTCACGCGAGTGAAGCCGCTGGCAGAAGCTAGTACCTTAGAAAATCGATCAAAGTACAACAACAACTTCGACAAAGAACGGACCTCGTTACTAGTTTTTACTCCATTTGTAAAACTTTAAAATCATAAGTTGAGCAGTGGTGGTACGTACTTCATGGGTTCAAACCCCGGCAGACATTATACTTTGTGTATTTTATTCATCATCACTGTTCTCATAACGATGAAGAAACTAACAATTTCCTAGAACAGAGACACAACTGGACTGGCGCGGTGGATTACAGCCCATTTCCTCTCCAAGAGTCGAACCTGAGTCCCAGCAGTGGGAACATTTTAACGCTGATTATGCTTCCAAATACAAACTATTTGGAAGCATAATCAACATAATTGCACTTAAAAGCCTCATATCGTGTGTCGACGTCATAATATGTGATATGTCGGAGTTCATTTGTAAGTAGCACAATAAAAAGCTGCCACACAAACAAGTGAAACTTAATATACTGTCTGCCTGTCAGCCATTGTATGCCGAGCTTTCACAATCGCTTCCGTCTCTCAAGCGGGAAAAAGGTACAATCCCTGACAAAACTGTTTAACTTAAAGCGAGGAAATATCAATTTTATTCACCTATTATTTTCATGTCATATTAACTTGCCAAAATGCTAGAGAAAACAGTCTTGAAAATTATAAGAGATTCTCATATCCTTTAAGCTAGGTGTGTTTATTTGTCGTTTTAATGAATTTTATTATTCAAGCTACTAAACAAAGCGTCTAACTTTTGCTCGGTTCCGTCTAGGCTCAAAACACTACAATTAAAGTTTGTGTAACCGGCAGTACCTAGACCTACTTCATGTTACAAAAGCTTGGAAAATATATTGCTTAATGCGTTGTTTGAGAGCGGGTATTTATTTTACACACAATGGAAATATATTTTGATGTAGACTGTACATTCGGGTCTGACGGATATAAATGAAAATTATGAACTTGAAATGGTCAGACTGTAAGAATGTACAATAGGTTAATGTTAGATAACCATTTTTTGTTCGGTGGAAACATCATCCAATGACATCGCCCGTTCTGGGGGAGGAGCGGGAGATAGTGTCAGACTTTTACTGACTAAAATTCCACTCCTGTTCCTTCGTTGCCTTTCGTACCGAGGCCAAATCTTCCTTTCAGAAACAAATCCTTGGCCCCAGTAGGCTTCGACCCTGCTGGGCCCCTACGGCTTCCTTGAAGCGCGCGTGCAACAATACGTGCCGTCGACTTCACATTAGATATTTGTAATATTCAATGGAAGATTATGATTTAAATAAACAGACATAATGTACTACTATGTATAATGTTAATAAGACCTACAAACATTTAAATTATAACTATTAGACATTATGTAGAAATCTTCAAATCAATAAATTGATAATCTGTCTTAACTGTGAGATATTATCTTGTAAACTAATTCAATATATATTGTTATGCGCCTAATTGTTAACATAATCCAAGACTACATTTTATTATGTTTGTGATATGTATGATTAATGAAGTACTTGATGACTTATGACATTTCATGATATTATTATGTATTTTATGCATGGTCTAGCAATATTTGCATGTGTCATGACAAATGAGTCGAATAGAGTAAATCTAAAATTATTTTACCATGTTAATAACAACTACATACATAACGTAAATAAGTACTTATATTCTGCCAAATAAATAAATTTCATTTCATTTCAACAATATAACGTGAACAGACAAAAACTACTTTTGTTTAAAGCTTATCAAATAACTTCATTTTCCAATTTAGTTGGTTATGTTTAATCCAATTCCAAGAATACTGTACTGAATAAATTTTATACCGCTGTAGGTAATTTTCCGATATTCCTGTTTATAATAGAATTTTTTGGTTTTTATTATCTACATATAACCCGATCTTGTGTCTTTTTTTCCGAACCGACGACCGACCCGAAATTAATTGAGGGAAAAAGGAGAAAAATTATAATGGAATTTTTATATTAGGTACCTACCTGCCTGCCCTCTCGCATGCAATATCAGGAATATTTAAATTCCATCTGAATACGAAGCCTGATGTTTGAATGAGATCAGAGTACAAGAAAATAAGGTTGTATAATCTTTTCCTAATTTTACTTTGAATATAATTATAATAAAAAGTAACCGGCTTTTTCCGGGTATTTTTTGGTTTCATTCATTACATTTTCGAGAAACGTATCTGTCTATCAATTAAATTGCTCCGATAGTACAATTTTGTTGGTTTTTTTTTTGTCCACGGGGAAAATCATCTTTGACGAAACCCGCTCTTGGGTGAAGCGGGAGACAGTGTCAGACTCTTACTGACTAAAAACCCCGCGCCGTTCCTTCTAGCCTTCATACCGGGGCACGAGCTCCCTTTCGGACAACCCTGTCCTCAGTAGGCTTCGACCCAGCTGGGCCCCTCCTGCTGCTGACAACTCCTTGAGGCGCGCGGGAACAGTGCGCGCCGTCGACGTCTTGGACTCGGTCCATTACCGGACGATCGGACAGCGAGCTACCCATGGCTCGCCGTCCGAGAGCCCGCGTCTACGGTGGCCGGAAATCGGGATCGGAATCCCGGCGACGCCGACGGGGGCGAGGGCGCCGTTGCCTGATGCGGTCAGCCTCCTCCTTTGTAAGCATTACTGATATTCATCAATTAAAGCTGAAAGAATTTCAAAAAATATATTGAATAAATAATGAACAAATCTATACATATCGATGAAATCAACGTAAAAATATTTATCAAAATTGAACGGAACGGAAATGAATGATCATATTTTAGATACAGCTTCTACCTATGAAAAGAAATGTTCCAAAATCAAATTAACTGTCTTCAAGGAACTCACAGTATTTTTTTTTGTATTATAAATATAGCCACCCATTCTTGTTATACGCTATATATTTTAGTTACAAGTTCTATTATTATCAAAGTATGGCCAAGGACCAAGTTGCGAATAAAATTTCACAAGTCGTAATTTACGTTACACGTTAATGGATGGAGAGGGAGAGGTGAGAAGTGATATGAAAGAAAAGGGAGTTAGTGATAGAGTGACGAGTGACAGGACAGAATGGAAGAAAAAACGTGATGCGCCGATCCCAAATAAAACGAGACAAGGGCAGGAAGATGATGAGTCGTCATTTACGTAACTTTTGCGAGTCGACAGCTGACTTTTCAAGTTTTACTCAAATCAGAATAGACGAAAAAGTTTTCAAGTGTTACACAGGGTGGCTAACTCGGTTGTGTAAGTGTCCCTGCAGATGGGCCACAAAAAAGCCGCTTTAAGCTTATTTTTGACGAGACTTTTTTTGTGGCTCTTGTGCGGCGGTGCCACCACTAAGAAACGCTTGAAGCCGCTTCTAGCTTTTTTTTTGTGGCGGCGCTTTTTTGTGGCGGCGTTTTTTATAATGACGCCGTCGTTAGCATATTTAATCCTTATTCGTCAGAGTCCAATATGATACTGCACGCATGGCCACAAGCTGTTGCGCGCTTCAGCTTTTTTTTGTGGCCGCTTCAAGTGTTTTTTGTGGCGGCTTTTTTTTGAGGCCCGTGTGCGGTGACCCTAAGGATCGTGCCTCACTGGGACGCCATGGTGGTGCTGGCAGTGCACGCAGAAGGAAATGTTAAAAACCGAAAAACGAAAATAGATATCAAATACCTAAGCAAAAAATGACCTCTATTGAAGTGGTGGTACAAAACATTATAAATATCGGATTCTTAGAAAGATTAAATAACTTCTCCCGCTGTGGGTGGAGTGAGACAGAGTGTCAGATTTTTACTGACTAAACCCACTTTTATTCCTTCAATTAGCCTGTGCGTTCTAGGGCCACGGACTCAATCGAACAATTCCGCAACCGGATTTCACCTCCCCACATAAAATGTATAAATTCTCGAATCAAGTTCTTACACAATAGGTACGTAAGTCACAAAATAGATAGGTACAGAAATCAATCTCATGTATGTACTTCACTTTTTATACCCACGTTAGATGTACACACGTCAGCGCATTGCTCCGAACTGTACGAGTGCAACCGGGCGATTGATCCGAGATATCGTGTCCGTGACCGGTGTCTATGTGTGCGTTGCTCGAGCGCACTTTGTATGTAGATTGTCTTCTGTATCTATCTATATTGTGCGTAAGTTGTTAGTGAGGTCTTTATTTAGTTAGTACAATAACTTTTTACACGAGTTACTTACACGTGTAAGAAGTTATAAGGACTCTTTCTTAAATAATATTACGGCTGAAATGAGGCGATAAAATACTTTACCCCATATCGTTATTATTAAGCTCAGTAGCTAGATTTGTTCATTGTTATAGTATTTCTTAAGTCTTTAAGAAGACCTATTCCAAGAGATAATGGATATCGCTTAAAGAATATCACTTTGACTACAGGCCTAGAGATATATTTTTTTTTCGTCTTTATTTATTTCAGTAACTGACAATTTGAAAGTAAATCGTTTGTCCAGGTTAAGAAGAGGAATAAAACACATGTTAGGTACTAAAAAAGTTATGAGTCATGTGGATAGGATAGATGGACAGGGAGAGGGAGGCCAAAAAAGCTGGATTAGTTATGTAAGGAGTGATATGAGAAAAAAGGGAGTTAGTGATAGCATGACGGGTGACAGGACAGAATGGAAGGAAAAAAACGTGTTGCACCGAACCCAAATTAAACGGAACAACGGCAGGAAGATGATGATGATTTATTTATATTAGGATTCGCAACAAAAGAAGTAAGGACATAATATCACTAGGTACATACATATTCTAGAAGACAATCTCCCCACCACGTCTGACTGTCTGTACGCGGTAAACTCAAATACTACTAAACGGATTTTCATACGGTTTCCACCAATGGCCGGAATAATTCATGCGGATGGTTCGTGAGTATCTCATTGAGGTTTTATGTGATTTGCCTGAAATGTGACGACGATATTATAGTTTGATGAAGTCAGAAAATATCATACGTATTGACTATTGGCTTCCACAATTAATATTGGCCAATACTTAATATAAGTATGAATGATTTATTTTCCAAAAGTACTAAAAAAAGTTTTTTTTTGTGTGTAGCCACACAGATCTCGCAGAGAAGAGGTTGTCGACTGCTTCACTTGACTTGCCTGTATGGGCCTTAATTAGAAAACCAAAGCCTCCAGCCTAAGCTTACATAACAAAATTTAAAAACTAAGTGACTAAACATTAAAGGCACCCTACTGTGAGGTTCGGACATTGCTGGAGGCAGGCAGCAAGGGACAGACTGAATTGAACAAAAGGTTATTATTATTATTATTAAGAGCACTAAGAAACGGTCCGCTATGGATTTAAAATACTGCTTCATTTGCGAAGGTATTTTCATCAAAATAGCTTTATTTCCTATGTAATAAATATGATAATCATCCTGAGTGTTTAATTTTAGAGCAATATTGCCGTGTAATTCATTTCATTTCAATAAACATTATCTTGGGAGATAACACAAAATTAAAACAACATATGCAAAAAAATAAAATAAAGTGTGGGCGGCGAGGCGGTGCGACGCGACGCGGCTTCAATTGCGTTATTCCAAGAAAAGCCCTGTCTCAGGATTGAGATGTTGAGGAATTTTGATAGTTGATTAAAGTCTTTTTACTTTTTTAATTGCTAACCTATTGTTTTGTTCCAGCTGATTTTTAAGATTTATCGGCAATTTTTTTCGGCAGGAGTGGGAAATCCTCATGGACGGCCAGGCTGCCTCACATACGAGCCAGTCTGGGCAGTGTCAGACTCCTACTGACTAAAACCGTACTCCTGCCTTACATTTAAACCACAGACATGGCGTCCGTGCTCTTTTTTGATTTTACATTGTTTGCTTCTGGGCAACTCCACGTGCAAGGGGCGTCACTCCAGAGCACCTTCCAGTAACTATAACAAATTCCGTCAGAATTTCAGAGCTGAGAGGCCACCAATCCGAAGCGAAACTCAAGCAGCAACGAGCCATACACGCATAAAAAATTGGGGAAACTCCCAACCTTCAACACACATACAACCCTCCGCCCCCCATCAAATGGCCCCCCAGCTCCAGACTTAACTATAATTAATTCTATATAATATATATTAATAACCTTAAATATCAATAACTTATACATTTATCTTAGGTTAGTTGACCTAAGTTTTAGCCGAATTCAAATTTTTCTAGGTTCTGTGCCTCCAAAGAAAAAAATGGAATCTTTACCTATAGGATAACTTCGAAATCCATCTGTTTGTCAAGACCCTTTTTCTCAGGAAAATATAGTGTAGAATCTGGTAGGTTGCCCGACGAGAAGAAATATAACCAAACGACTGTTAATGCTACTCACTTCATGTGTAATGTTTATAAACAGCTGCAGTACTGCGCGTTTAACATATGAGTCAATAAACTGGTTTATTTACTGTGCGTTTGATGCCTGGCATACTCTTGCGAAGCCATCATAGTCATCAAGCTTTAGATATTATGTTTGTTTCTGATACACTCATGATATGACATACTAGCGCCCTGCTCTGGCTTTGCACGAATTGATTGACTATAATCGACGTCAATTTATGATTTGATCACCATCTTACCACCAGAAGTATGGCGATGCACTATCTGTATATGGTGGACATTCCATCCATATGCCCAAAATTTTTTAGGAACCCATTCATTGTACGTGAAGTTAAGTATTGGGATCCGCTACTGGGTGTCTGTGTGTCCTGTTAGCTACAACCTGGGGTCTTTGAGCAAAGAGTGAATAGGTTACTTCTAGGCAAGCGTAGGTACTCCATTGTTGACCACTTTGTCACTTTCTGTCAGTTGATAAAGTGCTCAATCACGAGCCTATCAATAATAAAAAGTGCCAGATTTCTCCATTGACTTATAGCTAGTGAAGGAGGTGACCACGTCTTTGTTTACCATCAGGTGAGATAGTGGTAAAACGTGAGCCTATCAATGATAAAAAAACTGGGAAAAATTATTTATATTACTATTATTTATTAAATGATAATTATAAACTAGTGCTTCACTGCAATCCCACCTAATCGTAATTAGTGATGCAATAGTTATGGTAAAACTCACTAGTTTATTAAGAGCCTATTCACTCTAACCTTGAAGACACCTAAATCATAATCGGTCATGAAGACCATAGCAGGCACTACTATACTAATTATAGGTTAAATAAACTTAATTATTTATACTTAAATAAACATCCATCTCCTACCAACCAATTAAGATCCAAAAACCTCTTTTTTTACGGTGGGCAAAAATCATCTTATGACAACCCCCGCTCTTGTGTGGAGCGGGAGATAGTGTCAGACTCTTACTGACTAAAAACCCACCCTGTTCCTTCTAGCCTCTTCATACCGGGGCTCGAGTTTCCTTTCGGATAACCCTGGCCCCAGTAGGCTTCGACTCAGCTGGGCCCCTCCTATCCAAAAACCTCTCCCAGACAACACGGCTAACGGCACATAGTTCTGAAATAAACGTATCAAGCACTATCTAGTCATTACATAGGCAATGTATTATGTACTAAAAGTAGAGTCGTTAAGTGGTCGTCACCTGCGCCACCGGTGACTTAAGCGGGTCGTAAGAGCCCTTATAAAGGCCGACGCGATGACAGGCCGACTCAATATAATGCTTACACCTGCGCCCATTACATGTCTCGATGGAAATCACGTTTTAGCGATAGGAAAAGTGATAAGGGACAACTTATAACGTGACGGTTTAAGGGTTATTAGTAGTTGAAGATGTGTTATGAAACAACTTGTTTTTTTTTGGGGTTCATGAAAAGGTTTTTTTATGTAAGGGTTGGATGTTATTTCTGTTCAGTTGTTTGGAAATTGTGTATACACTATATACCTACCTATATAACAACACTAGCGACGCGCCTCGACGGCTTGGCATGGGTATTAGGAATCTAAGAATTCTCGACTTACTTTTAGTGTAACATACATGTTTTATATACCTACCGAAACCTTGCTCATTAACCATTCTGTCTATTTTTAAAAACCGTATAAAAATACATTTATTAGTTTTTAAGTTTATCCAGAACATACAAACAGAACGACGTGATGTGATGGGGGAAGCTAAATAGTTTGTTCATTTGAATGCGCTGGTAAAAGAAACTAATTGTTTAAATTGCAAAATTCTATAAACGTTAGACAACATATTTATCAAGTAAGGTATTAAGTTATATAACCTAGTTATAAAAGTTTTAAGTTATACAATCCACGTAAGCGAAACAATAACCAAAGACGCGAATGAAACCGCGCGCTTTAATTAGAGTTTTGTCAAAAACTGTAAAAGTATCTTATTTTTTTTATGTGACAAATCGTCAAATAACTTTCATGCAGTGGGTGGAGCGAGGCAGAATGTCAGACTTTAATGTCTAGAACCTACTTGTATTCGTTCACGTACCCTTTAGGTGGCATGACGGTAACTCTTTCAAACAATTCTACCGCCTGAATTATTCAAGATAACCTCAAGAAAAATAAACTACTATGAAACCTAAACCATAATAATAATATATTTAGACAATTAGTCTAAATATACTTTAACAAAGCGCAATTCTGCTAAAAGCAACGATAGTGAAAGCAAAATCATGTCGAGTTTGATTTTATATCTTCTAGAACATACAAAAATAATAAGTGTTGAGTGTTGTACCTCTTTCCCTGTTCCACTTAACAAGCTTACCGTTTTATATTATTATCTACAGTCTTGGTTTAGCCGCGACGGGCGAGGTACTTGAGAGGTTTCGCTAAGGAAACAACCTTATTAAGAGGCTACATACGGCGACTACGATCGTAAACATTTAATCAAGAATATGATGCAGTACACAATACGTTTTCAGGATAAGAATACACATCTAGAGATGAGAATGTCTGCAAGATGACGTCGTAAAAGACGACTCAGAAATTATGACAGTTTAGTAGCTCTATAACTTTGAATGTATGACGTGTTTATGTTCACAATCAACAATTCTTTCATGTTTAAAAACATTCAATCATTCAATTTGATAGTAAGTCAATTATTTTGCAAATATGGGTTAAGTACATGGTAATAAATTGTCATATAAATCACCACACAATTTATAAAAAAAGCCTGTAATAATAGAAAAACAAACACTACACAATATGTAAAATATTTTTTTTTTCTCAATAATATGCCACACAACTATCACATAACGCCGTCTAGTCCCAAGCTAAGCAGAGCTTGTGTTATGGGTACTGGACAACTAATAAACATACTTACAATTTCTAAAGTCATATGAATATGATTATGCTCATCACATAAACATTTGTCCTGGGTGGGAATCGTACCCACGACCTCCGGCATAGCAGTCAGGGTAACTAACCACTAGACCAACAGGCCAGTCATCAATAATAAATATCAGTAAACTGATGCTAAAATGTGCTTATCTTTTCTTATTTTCCAAAAAAAATAATACATTGGTATATAAAAAGCGTGTAGATAAATACCTACTTTACATAGACAACGTTTTCAAAAAATATTAATTATACACTAGCTTTTGCCCGCGGTTTTGCACAGGCATATAAAATATAGCCTTTGTCACAAAGGAATAAATCAGCTTTCTATCCGTGAAAAAATGTTGGCAATCGGTCCAGTACTTTCAGAGGTTACCTCTTTATAATATAGTGTAGACTAAAATTGCTTAATTTATAGTAACAATGGCAGTCTTATCGCCGACAGTGATATCTACCAGACAACCTTTAGCGTAGAGTGATATAAGACAAGTTATTTAATAAAAAAAAAAACAACCTAAAGACGACACAATGGTTCGAATCCCAAGAGCGATCCTCAACTTTCAAAGTCAGTGTAGACTTTTTTAACACATTTTTCTAAAATAGCATCCCAAGAGACTTCAAATCGACACTTAGATAAGAAATCTCAAACTAGGTTTAATATAGACCCAGCAAATGGACACTAAAGTAAGGAGAATGTTGCTAACTGTTGACTCAACCCGTGGACTATATTTACGAAAGCATTAATGTGTTCATGTCCAACGCCTAAGTGCTTATTAAGCACACAATGAATCTGAGTAAATATCACGAATAAACAAAATTACTCAAAGTTACCAAATAATTCCTGAAATTATAAAAATATATGCATTTGTATAGGTACCGGCACGAATTTTTAGAGCTCGGCGTCGGAGTGGGGATCGCTTTGCACATTACATACATTGGCGAGCCAATCATTGTCGATGTTAGATACATGCAGCAAGCGCAGGGAAGGAATCACGAGCGACGTCTATGACGCGATGGCGCGGTGAACCAATCACTGACGCTCCTCGCCCGCGCGTCTCACTTCATACCACTAAATAGGCCTGATATTTGACTTCTGCGCAAGTAGGTCAGCGCTCAAGAGTCGTGCCGGTACCCGTACCTAATTAACCAAATAAATCATGTGTGTAGGTATCTTCGTGTATAAGAAAAACTCAACCCATTAGTAAAATTTTGAATGAGAAACCTTAAAACTGGTCGGTTAAAGATAATTAAGACAGACTGTAAAGCAAACTGAAGACAAGTGGTATATAATACAAGCAAAACTCTTGAAGACCTACTTAATTAAAAACATACCGGTTTGACTTATAAAGCCAAATTATATACGAGAGAAGAAATATTGTACTTTTTCCGCAGCACTGTAATCGGGTAAAGTGTTCACCGTCCGTAAAGAAGTCCAATAAATTGAAGAAATATCGAAAAATACAGCGACATCGTCGTCGATCCGCTAGTTAGGCACCCATAAAACCGAGACCGCACCAGTAGAATAAGTAAATATTTTTCAAAAGTAAAGCCTCTGGGGAATCAAGAGAAATAGTTTTATTGATGTCTTCGTGAACGGCGACGGGAGGAATTTACTTTTCATTACGATAGAAGTTTGTTCGCAAACAGTTCAACACTCGTGGCCGTCGGTAAACGCAAAAAATACTTGAGCTGCTCATGTACTTGTGTAGTGCTTCAGTTGATAAACATAAGTGAGTGGAGTAGCTCGCGTGCCAACATGTTCCGCATGGAAAAATATATCGAACAAGTTATGTAATAAAGATAACAAACCAACAGTTTACTTTCTTAATTAACGATATTATACAACGTGTAACGTTAAATGCGCAAAACCTCAGACACCCCAAATTATTTTTAATTCAATTCACCTAATTATGTGAGAAAAAAAACGTTTAAAAATACTTAAAGGTTTTATGTGCAGTTTTAGTTTGTTTAAAATTCATATCTGCATTGGAATACGAACTGTTATCATTCCATGTATGAGAAAATTTGATTGGGTTACAACTATTTGTGTTTGTTTACCTATTTCAGCGGGTTTGCGCACGTGATGATTTGACCTATTAATAAATAAAAAGGACAAAATTTTTAATAAAGATTTTTTTGAAAAATGTAACCTATATTAAAAAGTGGTTTAATTGACTCTGCTCGTTATTCTGATCAAACTATTTTTTTAAAGTACGCGTTCATCTACGTATTTCAGTTAAAAGCTTATTATGAACATGAAATATTTTCATTTAAAGAAGTGTCAAGAACCAAAGTACCTACTTCTAGGTCATTATCAGCCTTTTTAATTTTCGCACTGTTGGGACTCAGGCCTCCTCTCTAGGAAAGGGAATGTGCCGTAATTCACCACGCGGGCTCAGTGCGGGTTGGTAAATGTCACATACCTTCGAATTTTTGTTCTAGGACATGCCGGTTTCCTCACGATGTTTTCCTTCACCGTTTTGTGAGCAGTGGTAATGAAATAAATTATACAAAGTAATACGCCTGCCAGGGTTTGAACCCGCAACCTACAAATCGTAAGTCGGAGTTATTACCACTCGGCCACCACTGCTCTACTTCTAGGTATACATTACGAAATATCATCTCGCAAATTGCCTTATAGCTAATGGCGACGCTATATCACGAGTCCTGAAGGCAAAATAAAATTATACAGGTTTTTATAGCGTTCGGAGGCACAGTGTCCCCGGGGTGTTAAACAGACGCTTTACAACGGAACCCTCAGCCGACACACGCGCTAAGTCCTCACAAAAATCTTCGTCCACTACACATAAATTGATTTGTGATGCGAACCTGAGATATTTTCTGAAGATAATAAACTTGAAACCTTGAACTACCGTGGGGACGCTTTTGTATCGTATAAGTTTTGAATTATTGATTATCTTGCTGAATCTGACATGGATTTGGCTTTTGTAGATAAATATTACTAAATCAATGCATTAGAGGAAATCTAGCTAATACTATAAGTAAAGGCAAAAGTTTGTGACGGTATATGTGATGTTTGTTATTTCTTCATGCTTGAACGTTTGAACGGATATGGATGAATGTTTGGCACGAGGGTAGACCATATTCTGGGTTAGCATGTTCCCTTGAAATAATCTTCTTATATAACGCAGATGCAACCGCTAGCATCAGTTAGTAATTTAATCAAGTCCTTTTATTGTCTGTTTTTTATATTATTAATAGCGGTCCAAGCAGACGTTGTCCTGTCCAAAAGGGGGTAATTGTCAGAAAAAAATTGAGAACCCGATTGTAGCGTCACTTACTAGTCCAGTTGTATTTTCAAACCATCCACAAATCCGTTCAAATATACGCACAGAGTTTCATCTACATAAATCGGTCAAGCTTTTTATGAGGAATTAGGTGACAAACACATGTACAGAAGAATTATCCTTACTAATATTATAAAATCCAAAGTGAGTTTTTTTGTTTGTAACGTCTTCACGCCTAAATGTCAAAACCAATTTTGATCAATTTTGGTACAGAGATAGTTGGAAACAGACATAGGCTAGTTTTTTTTAAATGAGAAAAGGGGAAGAAAGAGGGAAGTCAAGTACAAACATTATTATTAAATATTAATAAACGCGGGCGAAGCCGCGGCTAAAAACTACTATATAATAAAGATCTAATTCAGAAACCGACTGTTCAACCCCGTGGGAAATACAATAAATTGCATTGATATTTTTTGCTTTTGCTCCACAAAACGTAGCAGTTAGCACAACAACACGATCCCTAGGTGTAAACAAATGAGTATGCAAAATATTTCCACACAGAGTGAACTCTGAAAGTGTTCAAAGCTTACCGTATAGGTAGAACAAACTTACAGTAGAACTTTTAAAATAAATCATTTTTACGAGACCCTTACGGCTGCTTACGATAAAATGGCCGGCTTCAAGATAGTAAGTGTATTGTCCCAATGCGGTCCAGAGGCTTTTCTCATTAAAGTTGCCGGTAGCTAAGCTACAAAGGGATAATTACTTTAATTACCATACTCGTAACCGTGGCTGGATAAAAGTTTTTTCTACCCATATAATCAGGACTAGACTATGTAGTTTTATATAAAAAAAAACAATCGAGGTGTAAAAAACTACAGACCTCGAGACCAGAGATTATACACTCTTAAATAAAAAAAAACTATTAATAAAGCATCTTTTTTAGATTACTATACCCTATTTGCGTTTTCTTTTCGGTGGGAAAATCATCTAATGATATCTATTGGGCGACGCGGGAGATAGTGTCAGACTTTTTCTGACTAAAAACCCACCCCGTTCCTTCGTGCCTTCATACCGGGGCTGAGCTACCTTTCGAAACTAACCCTGGCCCCAGTAGGCTTTGGGCCCCTGCTATTGCTGACAACTCCTTGAGGCGCGCGGCAACAGCGCGCGCCGTCGACGACTTAATTACTATACTCGTAACCGTGGCTGGGCCTAGGACCGGGAGGAATCTAGGACCATGGGGAATTTCTGAAAAGGAAACCCGTCCTAGATAGCAAAGGGCAACTGAAGGACGCAGGTGTGGTTTTAGTCAGTAAAAGTCTGACACGCCTTCTCGCTCCGCCCGGAGCAGGAGGCAGGAGAGAAGTCATTGGATGATTTCCACCCTTATCCATACTAATATTATAAATGGGAAAGTATGTGTGTCTGTTTGTCCGTCTTTCACGGCAAAACAGAGTGACGAATTGCCGTAATTTTTTGAGTGGTGGTAATTTAATGGAGTGTGACATAGGCTACTTTTTGTCTCTTTCTAATCCCCACTTCCCAGGGGAACCGTGTAACCCCGAATTTAACGCGAGCGAAGCCGAGGGCAAAAGCTAGTAAAAAATAAAAACTGTGGTTGGGTAAAGGATGTTGTTTACCCATTTAATCGGGACCAGACGAGGTGTAATGTATAAAACTCTTATAAAAATAAACATTCAAAATGTAATAGAAACACACCTCGAGACACTTGGAACCTCCGTCACTATTTTTAGAATAAAAAAGATCGTCCACAATAAAGGACAATGGTAGAAAATCACCACAAATTCTCGTCACAAACTAGAGTGGATACAGTGTGGTTATAATAAAAAAATCCCTTTAGACAATTTTCCATTATCTGGGCGTCCATTGTTAGGATCCAGTGGTCAGCATTTTATGGGTGGACGCAGTGTCGTCGTAACTTCTTATTAAACCGCCGGGGACGCACCGACTTGCCTCTAATTGATTTAGAGACCTCCACGACCGTGACACTACGGTTTTCTTTGTTTACTTTATACTACCAAAAGGTATACTTTAACTTGAAACTTGACGTAATGTAAATGGACGCTAAGTTCGGATGTTATAGGTTACACGGTTACACAAGTTTTTGGAGTACTTAGCCAACTGTTGAGTCTATTTTGTTATTAGAAGGAGGGTTTTTTAATATTAGTGACTTTGATTGAATTAATATTCTAAGTTTATCATCATCTTCCTGCCCTTGTCCCGTTTTATTTGGGGTCGGCGCAACACGTTTTTTTCTTCCATTCTGTCCTGTCACTCGTCACGCTATCACTAACTCCCTTTTCTTTCATATCACTTCTCACACAATCCATCCATCTTTTCTTTGGCCTCCCTCTCCCCCGCCGTCCATCCACATGTAAACTCATAACTTTTTTAGCAACATGCGTTTCGTCCCTCCTTTTCACATGACCATACCAAGACAAACGATTTCCTTTCAACTTTTCAGTCACTGGCGCCACTTTCAAACTTCCCCTAATATACTCATTTCTCACTTTATCCATTCTTGTCACACCACACATCCATCTTAACATTCTCATCTCTGCTACATGTAATCTTTTTTCATCCATCTTTTTCACAGCCCAACATTCTGATCCATACAGTACGACAGGCCTTATCACGGACTTGTAGATTTTACCCTTTAACTTGAGGGGCATCCGTGGGTCACAAGTGGTTCCCGTGACCTGTCGCCATTTCATCCATCCTGCGTTGATCCGATGTGTTACGTCCCGGTCTACCTCACCATCCCCTTGGACGAGCGACCCTAGGTACCTAAAGTCGGAACAGATCGGTATGGGCGTTCCGGCGAGAGATAAAGGCACAGGATTGGAGAGACCGCCGAAATCGCAGAACAAGTACTCTGTTTTGGTTCTGCTCAATTTCAGGCCAACACTCTCCAGTCTGTGCCCCCACACCTCCAATCTGTTCTGGACCTCTAGGCCACTCTCGGCAACCAGAACAATGTCATCGGCAAACAACATACACCAAGGAGCCTCTTCCTGGATGTCCGACGTCAGAGCGTCCATTATCATCAGGAAGAGGTAAGGGCTGAGAGCCGACCCCTGATGTAAGCCGACAGCCACATTGAAGCAGTCCGTGGTGCCAACTGTAGACCGGACCCGGGTATTACATCGGCTGTACATCGCTCGGACCAACCGCACATACTTCCCAGGCACACTTTTCTCCTTAAGGGCCCACCACAGAACCTCACGAGGTACCCGGTCGTATGCCTTTTCGAGGTCGATGAATACCATGTGTAAGTTTTTATGCGCACTTCTGTATTTCTCACATAGTTGGCGTATAGCAAAAATGGCATCCGTCGTACCCCGACCCGGCATAAAACCGAATTGGTTCTGCGAAATTTCACTCTCTTCTCTCAGTCGCCTTTCAATAACTTTCTCCCAGGCTTTCATAGTATGTGACATTAGCTTTATTCCTCTATAATTGTTGCACTCAAGCACATCACCTTTGTTTTTAAAGATGGGCACCAAGGAACTGCTGCACCAATCATCAGGTATGGCCTCTTCCTGCAACAACTTATTGAAGAACAAAGCTAACCACATCCAACCATCCACTCGCAATAACTTCCACACTTCAACTGGTATTCCATCTGGACCAATAGCTTTACCATTCTTCATTCCATTCACTGCTATTCTGACTTCATCCATACTAACCGTTCTCACTAACCCTACATTCACTGGTTTACTCTCTAAAATTCCATTCCAATTATTTTCCTCATTCATCAGTCTTTCAAAATAGTCCTTCCACCTCTCTTTAATTTTTTCATCATCTGATAAGACCATTCCAGCTTCATTCCGTATACATCTTACCTGACAAACATCCCTCGTCATTCTCTCTCTTGTTTTTGCAAGTCTATAGAGATCTTTTTGGCCTGCAGGACTGTCCAGTGTGTGGTACAGTTTTTCCTGGGCTTTTGCTTTAGCTAATGCCACGGCTTTCTTAGCTTTCTTCTTCATAAGATCATACTCACTCTTCTTTTCCGCTTTCAGACTACTATTTCCCGCTTCTACACGCTGCCATTCCTTAAATTTTCTTTTCTTCTCTTTCAACACATTCTGAATTTCTATCGACCACCACCATGTATCCCTATCAATTGTGCCCTTTCCTCTCGTTTCTCCCAAAATATCTTTCGCTGCATGTCTAATACACTCTGCAATCTCATTCCAGCTTTCATTTATACTTCGATCATTCATGTCACCCATCTCTATCATTTTGTCAACCACTCGCTCTCTGAACTTCTTTGCACAATCATTCTTCTCTAACATATGCCACTTTATTTTAGGGGGGGGACGCTCTTTGCGTTTGTTGCGTTTTATTTCGACTATTGCTTCCATAACCAGGAGTCGATGCTGTGATACTAGATCTTCTCCTGGCAGCACTTTACAATCTTTGACGTGCTTTAAGTTATTGCGCCTAACTAAAAAGTAGTCGATTTGGGTCCTGTGGTGACCGCTTTTGTATGAAATAAGATGTTCCTCATTTTTTTCAAACCAAGTGTTGGCTACTGCCAAGTCAAAAGCGGTAGCGGATTGCAGCAGCGTCTCTCCCTCATTATTCAGACTTCCAAAACCCCATCCTCCATGTACTCTTTCATAAATACCTTTCATTCTTCCCACATGTCCATTAAAGTCGCCTCCAACAATCAATTCCTCATGCACAGGGATGGCCATTAGAGCTCTATCAAAATCCTCCCAAAACTTCTCTTTCACTATTTCATCGCATCCTACTTGTGGCGCATACACACTAACTATATTCAACATCACATTCTCTAACATAACTTTTACAACTATAAATCTATCATTAATCCTTTTTACTTCCATCACACTTTCTTTCAACTTACAATCTAGAACTATTATACCACAATAATAAAACTTGTATCCCTCACCAATTTCTCTCGCTTTTGTTCCTCTCCATTTAGTCTCCTGCAAACATGCTACATTTATCCGTCTTCTTTTTAATACATCCGCTAACTCTCGCGCCCTTCCAGTCATGGTCCCAACATTCCAACTAGCATACCTCAATCTCATTTCCTGAGCTAACTTCTTACGTTGCACCCGCCCGGGATGGTGCAACAACCCTAGTCCATTTCCCACAGGAGCCGGGTGCTGCCCCTGCGCGTCGCCTGTGGGGTACGCCCTAATCCTATCGCGCATTCTATGGTTTCCAAACATGTTACGTAAGATTTGGCAACGGTTTTATAGTCGGCCGCCAGCCTGACACCAACCCTCCTTGGGAACGCTATTGTTGGTGGTTAACGCACCACCATGCGGTGACCTCCAGTGCTTTATATTACGCACGGTCACGAAATGTCCCTTAGTCGCCTCTTACAACACCCACGGGAAGAGATGGGATGGTGATATTCTTTACGTCCGAACACCATACGGAACTCTTGCCCTCCAATTGTTCCTCGTTAAAATATTTAAAGTGTACTCATTCCGATTACGCGGCCTCGTAAGAGTCTCGTATCGTTATTTTTCGTCACTACCTCCCCGTGCCGGGAGTGGGTAATTTGCGCGCCTGCTGCCTAATATTCTAAGTTTATATTGGATCATAATAATAATTATATAATAGTAATAATATTCCACAACTATCACACAACGCCGTCTAATCCTAAGCTAAGCAGAGCTTGTGCTATGGGCACTAGACAATTGATAAACATACTTATATATTTCTAAAGTCATATGAATATGATTATGCTCATCACATAAACATTTGTCCTGTGTGGGAATCGTACCCACGACCTCCGGCATAGCAGTCAGGGTCACTAACCACTAGACCAACCGGTCAATCAAAAACATAGATATTAACTTTAAGAGTTCATTATTCACCAGAACTTTGCTTTACTTAGATATTAACTTTTAGGCATTATCTATTAGAGTACACGTACATAAAATAAGAATACAACAAAAAAACAAAACAAAGAAATATGTAGAAATACGCCTACTGCCTATTAATAAAATCTGACAACTTTTGAAATAGTAGGTAGTTTCCTAATATTCCACATTCAAATATTTCATGCAGCCTGTCAAATATAATTTACTTGAAATGTAACTGTATAATGAAGTATAAAACTACCTACAAATACCGACGCACGTACAGAAACAGTCGAACACAATGAAAATGAAGCAATTAAAATTTTATGGCGACCGACAGCGACACGCTACATAACACTATAAGTTTAAATATTTTGCAATTACGAAAATGAATTTTATAACGAACTAGCTTTTGCCCGCATGGCTTCGCTCCCGCTCTTCCCTACTCTACCCTACTCTACCCTAGACTACTCTACACTACTCTACCCTACACTACTCTACACTACTCTACCCTACACTACTCTACACTACTCTACCCTACTCTACCCTACTCTACCCTACTCTACCCTACTCTACCCTACTCTACCCTACTCTACCCTACCCTACCCTACTCTACCCTACTCTACCCTACTCTACCCTACTCTACCCTACTCTACCCTACTCTACCCTACTCTACCCTACTCTACCCTACTCTACCCTACTATAACCTACCCTACCCTGCCAAACTTCACATAAACCATCTACTAAATAGTCCCAACAAAGCCTAAAAATTTGGTTTGGATAGGTGAGTCCGTTCTTGAGTTATAAATTAACAACGAAAAGTGGCATTGATTTTTATATATATAGATAAGTTGCTGCTTTGTGCAACATTCTCTACGTCAGGACTTAAGTCAACTTTAGTACAGGAACTAGTTTTATTAAAGCTTTTAAGACGTCCCCAGGCTGGCTAATTGATTTAACTGCCACGACACGAAGAATAAGGCTCGCTAAACACGCGACTCTCGTCATTAAGTCACAAAAATTAGTGACGCGAACACCCGCCCTCCGAGTCCATGCATAAAGGTTACGAGTCCAATAAATAAACGCCGAAAAACTTAAGGTGAGTTAATTTGATAAAAAGAGTTTGCCGCGCGAGCAACAAAAGGCATTTAAACGCAAAGGAAGCAGAAAACGACGGAAGAAAAATGAATGATTACAGCAAAAAGGGCCATCAAAACGAATGATAAACGAGCTTAATCCGAGCCCCATCCTTGTTTTATTACCATTGGACGATTGTAAAAACGTATTAGTGGGCGGCGCCGCAGAACTGTGGGTCCCTACGACGATCTATGACACTTTAGTTGACCTTTTTATATCCAATAGACGACGCTGGCGGTAATTTATTGAACCTTTAATACCCTAAAATACAATCAAATCAACGGTAATAAAAATGGTTTTCGAATATTAGATAAGTGGTTTCCTATTTTTATTTTTATGTGCACTGATGACGATACTTTAATCAGAAATAGGTAGAGTAACAGTTTTTTCATGTGTTACTAAAATCCATATTCATAATTAAAACACAAAGAAAAACATAATTATCTATATTGCTTGGCAGTTGCAGAAGGAGAGCCTGTTGATATTGTCATAGATATAACAGGAATAGCCTGGCAGACTATTGGCAAAGGTAGAGAGACGTTCACCAGAAAAAGGGTCTATACCGTCAAATCAACTAATGTGGTATCATCTAGAGAATAAGTAAATCTACTAACAATGAAAGGGTAACAACAATTGTAATGTAATTTCTAAGGTATAAAGTTAACCCTTCAGATACCGTCAATTAGAGACACAATAGTAAGACAATAGATGCGCGGCCACCGGTGGTCGCTTGGGGATTCATGAATTAAAGGCATTCTATTTACTTATACAATAATTATAGCAGAAATAACCAACAATAATCTTAAAAGATCAAAATAGTATCTAAAACTCCATCCGCTTGTTAAAACTAGTAGCAGAATAAGGGAAGACCTCATTAAGCCTTCTAGTGTTTATTTTTTACGAATGCATTATAGGCTCAGAGAGGCAGCATAGTTCCCAATACAAACCAAGACATCAAGGAAAATTTCTAACTGTTCTATCATTGACATATATTACTGTTCTATACTTTACAAAATTTTATTGAATGCAATAGCTCATATCCTGGATTAACATATATGCTATAATTTTCAAAGGTAGATGATTTCCGGCCACCGTAGACGCGGGGTCGCGGACTGCGAGCCATGGGTAGCTCGCTGTCTGATCGTCCGGTAATGGACCGAGCCCAAGACGTCGACGGCGCGCACTGTTCCCGCGCGCCTTAAGGAGTTGTCAGCAACAGCAGAGGCTCAGCTGGGTCGAAGCCTACCGGGGCCAGGCTTATCCGAAAGGAAACTCGTGCCTTGGTTTGAAGGCTAGAAGGAACGGGGTGGGTTAGTCAGTAAGAGTCTGACACTATCTCCCGCTCCACTTTTGCCCACCGTAAAAAAAAGGTAGGCGGCTATTTTTAATAAATTAACATTAAATAAACCTTACGAATACCGTAATTAGGGACGCAATAGAAAGACAATGAGAGAGCGAACGCTGTCGTACGCTTAGGGTTTAATGAATTAAATGATCCTTATTCCTCCACCACTATATGTTATGTTCTCATGTTCCTTATTCAAAAATGTAACTCTTTTCCTGTGTAAAAAAAAAATAAAAAAACTCCCAAATTTTTTTTTCGTCTATGTAAATAATTAATTAAAATAAACCTTAGTACATCTAACATCTGCTATTAAATACGTAATATACCAGACTTTTATACGAAAATGTAATAAAACAAAAATTCAACCAAACTTTTACCTTCATCGATATAATTGAAACTATAACTCAATCTTAAAATAGCAAACTTTTAAAATTGTTATTTTACAAAAAGATTCTTTAAAACGTATGACTTGTTTTCCTCTTTACACCCCGATCAATCTTATCATACTTGTAAGAAAGGAAAATAGGGGACGGGAAAATGGCGTAGATAGCAGCCGCTCAGTCCTGTGTAGTTGCTTCGGAGGTGTCATTAAAGGTATTTTTAAAGCAAGGAAAAATAGCAGAACAAATAAAAACAAGATAGAGGGGAAAAATATATGGGTGAAGGAAGTTTGAGTTTTTTGGCATTTAAGTTTAGTGGCGCCTTTGTAGAGGAAGAATTCTCCCATGTCCAGACATTTTTACATTGATTTTTTTTAAATGTTTCTCCACACTAGGAATTACTCCTGTATTATGAGTCCGTTCACAAACATGTAAACTCACTTACACAAGTTACACAAATCATACAAATATTTGTTCCTTACGGGAATCGAACACGCGTACCACTGCGCTAAACAAACTTTTGTAGTGCGTTAAACAATTTGAGTTACCACGTACCCACCTACATACGTCCACTGTTGCATATAGGCTTCCCCGAAGTGTCGCCACAATGAACGATCCTGTGCGATACCTTCGCCAGGTCATCAGTCCACCCTGTAAGAGGCCTTCCAACGCTGCGTCTTCCGGTACCATTACACTATCTAGGCGCATATAAGTAAAATTTCATTGCTTAAATTATGATCGTAATTTAATTTCGATTAGAAAATTAAATTACGTGTGTGCAATATTTCAGTTACTAGTTCTCTAATGTGAATCTATGTCTATTCTCATTTTAGTTATTTTGATTAGTTTGCGGCACACAACATACAAAAAACACCCTTGACACCACAAAGAAACCACTTGACTGATCCAAACTTAAAACAACATACTATATTACATTCCTACAACTTTCATAAAAATATTCACAAACAATGAAATCACAGGGTTAGGGGGCCGATATATTACCCGGACAATATTCGGGCCGGTCCGGTCCGGTTCGGATTGGTCCGGGATGTTTTATGATCCGGGCAACACGCAGTAACGCTTCTGGACGCCCGTGGCATGTGGACAGAACTGCGACTCATGATTTAGAGGCTTTCATTTCGAAACGGTTTATTTTAAAATGTTATGTGCATTGTGTCCTCCAATGTTATGAGTTGGATTTGGGGAAAAATTGGGGTGGGCTGGGTGGGCTTGATAACTTTTTACTTTTGTTTACGTGAATTTGAATTACATACTCAAAATGGAAAAAAAAATAAGTGTATCTATCTTAAATCTAATATATAAAATTTCCATGTCGCAATGTTAGTTACCGTACTCCTTACGGCTTTACCGATTTTTACCAAATTTTATATGCGTATTCAATAGGTTTGAGAATCGGCTACTATCTATTTTCCATACCCCTGAGTGATAAGGGTTGTTCACCATTAAATTTTTTATTTTTATTTTTGGACGAAATTATTTGTTTTTATTTTTTTTATAATGTGGCTTATAAAATACATACAACCCTAAATTTTTACTTTTTTATCACCAACCCCTATTTTTTATAGCAAAAATAATTTATAAGGCAAAACAACGTTTGCCGGGTCAGCTAGTCATATCTATATGTTTTTGCTATAGTATTAAGACTGAAAAGTTTTTTTTATACGTGATATAAGCTGGTGTTTGACTGCAATCCCACCTGATGGTAAGCAGTGACGCAATCGTTGATGACAAGGCGCACTAGTTTATTAAGAGCTTATTCATTTTTCTATATCTCTACTAGCTTTTACCCGCGGCTTCCCCCGCGTTTATTAATATACTTTACTCTTTCTCTCCCTTTTTTATTAACAAAAAAAATTTGCCTATGTCCGTCTCCAGGGTCCCAACTATCTCTGTACCATCAAAAATTCATCAAAATCGGTTTTGCCATTTAGACGTGAAGATGTAACAAACAAACAAACTCACTTTCGCTTTTGTAATATGATTAAGGATTGTTTGTTTAAACACGCTAATCTTGGGTATTCATGTTGGTCGGATTGAAATAATCTTTTAGTGTTGGATATCCCATTTATTGAGTAAGAATTTAGGCTATATAACATCACGCTATGACTCACGGGAGTAGAGCAATATCCAATATAAGAAACAGATACTCCCAGACTTCACAAAAAAAATTGAATTTTAGGAGTTCCCTCGAGTTCGCCAAGATTCCATCATCAGATCCCAACTTGGTGACTATGGGACCATTTGATAAGTATACCCTTTCCGACAAAAAAAGAATTTTTCATATCGGTTGGCAAGCGACAAAGTTATACGCGAACAAACATATAAAAAAAATTCAAACATCCGAATTGAGAACCTCCTCCTTTTTGGAAGTCGGTTAAAAAATAAGTTGGATTGTTTGTTAACTTTTCACACCTAAACCACTAAATCAATCATCGATTGAATATTGTATAACATTGTGAAGGGTACAGGAAAGGATATAGGGAACCTTCATCCAAAAAATATAGGATTGTTCCCGAGGGAAAGAACGCGCTTAGGACGCGAGATGGCGCTACGTGTCTATCGGATCATGATTGAATTACATCAAACGTTAATCTATCGAATTCCCTTTCCGTGAGATGCACAGGATCGGTCATTGTGACAACACTTAGTGGAGGCATGTGCCTAGCAGTGGATATATTTAGGCTAAAATTATGATGATGAAACGTTAATACTTCCTATATTGTCGATTCTCAAAATCAAAATTAACCCTGGCAAAATGTAAGTGACCACAAAACAAACCAGATAATTTCGACAAAGTGACAATTAACCAGGAATGAAAGTTTCTAAAAATCGATGATTAAAAATTACTTTGCTTAGGGTTCATTGAAAAAGTAACTTGATCTTTCTCATGCCTTTTTCTTGAGGCATAAAATAACTTCTCCCGTTCTGGGTTGAGAGAGAGTAGGGTAAGAATTTTACGTACTAAAACCTGTTATCTTTTAGCTGCTCTTTACGTTTCAAGCCCACTAACTTTCTTTTAAAAATCTTGCAGCCCAATAAGTGCACGCTTACCGTTTTTCTATTACATCGTTCTTAACCGGTTAAAAAAGTTTATCGGAGTTGGTTTGAGTATAGAGTCTACATTGAAAATCGATAGTGTAACCCTCAGCTATCCTTGATAGTCAGCATCTATTGCAACACCCTTACTACTAGAAAACCTTTTCTAAGATCCCACCGTAAATCACTGAGCACATACCTACCGTTTTTTCGGTTCAATCCAATTTAATTGAGTCTTTTTCGAGAAAAACGCCGGGAAAACTCTTTCGCTAAAGCTTCCATTTAAATACGCCTTAGAAGATCTTAAGACTTGAAGAATCTATTTAAAAACCTTATCTTAGCTCTTTCGTGATGGCGTTTTTATTTTGTGAAATTTGGCTCAGTACAATGAATTATGTCGTGACGCCATTTTGTTCGTGCAGTAATGTATGTATTACTGTATTACAAACATTCTTCAACACGAATAGGCGCAAAATAATGCCTTTTTATGTGCAGTAGTTAAAAAATATTGTTTTTCGCATTCCATTACGGGACGAAATACGCAATAACAATGTTCCTTACGTTAATGAGCCAGGATTTATAGCAGCCGTTTATAAACTCATAAATATGTTCGCGAAAATAACTGCGTCCCCTTATTTATGTCACCTTATAAACGAAAAATAATATTTTTGAGTTAAAATTACTTGGATTGGCCTGTTGATCTAGTGGTTAGTGGCCCTGACTGCTATGCCGGAGGTCGTGGGTTCGATCCCCACCCAGGACAAATGTTTATGTGATAAGCATGATCATTTGTTCTGTGTCTAGGTGTTATTTATCTATAATATATATGTATTTAGAAATATATAAGTATATTTATCAGCTGTCTAGTACCCATAACACAAGCTCTGCTTAGCTTGGGACTAGACAGCGTTGTGTGATAGTTGTGGAATATATAGAATATATATCTGGGAGTGATTTTTTTAATGCGAGACGCGTTAGTCAGTCAACTCATTCCGTTTTGCCGTGAAAGACGGACAAACAGACACACACACTTTCCCATTTATAATATTAGTATGGATTATGTATTATATTATATATAATTATTCTACCCAACCATTAAAAAACTTACAATAGGTATTTCACATCTATATATATAAAAATCAATGCCACTTTTCGTTGTTATTTTATAACTCAAGAACGGGCTCACCTATCCAAACCAAATTTTTAGGCTTTGTTCGGAATATTTAGTAGATGGTTTATGTGAAGTTTGGTAGGGTAGTGTTGGGTATAGTAGGGTAGAGTAGGGTAGAGTAGGGTAGAGTAGGGTAGAGTAGGGTAGAGTAGGGTAGAGTAGGGTAGAGTAGGGTAGAGTAGGGTAGAGTAGGGTAGAGTAGGGTAGAGTAGGGTAGAGTAGGGTAGAGTAGGGTAGAGTAGGGTAGAGTAGGGTAGAGTAGGGTAGAGTAGGGTAGAGTAGGGTAGAGTAGGGTAGAGTAGGGTAGAGTAGGGTAGAGTAGGGTAGAGTAGGGTAGAGTAGGGTAGAGTAGGGTAGAGTAGGGTAGAGTAGGGTAGAGTAGGGTAGAGTAGGGTAGAGTAGGGTAGAGTAGGGTAGAGTAGGGTAGAGTAGGGTAGAGTAGGGTAGAGTAGGGTAGAGTAGGGTAGAGTAGGGTAGAGTAGGGTAGAGTAGGGTAGAGTAGGGTAGAGTAGGGTAGAGTAGGGTAGAGTAGGGTAGAGTAGGGTAGAGTAGGGTAGAGTAGGGTAGAGTAGGGTAGAGTAGGGTAGAGTAGGGTAGAGTAGGGTAGAGTAGGGTAGAGTAGGGTAGAGTAGGGTAGAGTAGGGTAGAGTAGGGTAGAGTAGGGTAGAGTAGGGTAGAGTAGGGTAGAGTAGGGTAGAGTAGGGTAGAGTAGGGTAGAGTAGGGTAGAGTAGGGTAGAGTAGGGTAGAGTAGGGTAGAGTAGGGTAGAGTAGGGTAGAGTAGGGTAGAGTAGGGTAGAGTAGGGTAGAGTAGGGTAGAGTAGGGTAGAGTAGGGTAGAGTAGGGTAGAGTAGGGTAGAGTAGGGTAGAGTAGGGTAGAGTAGGGTAGAGTAGGGTAGAGTAGGGTAGAGTAGGGTAGAGTAGGGTAGAGTAGGGTAGAGTAGGGTAGAGTAGGGTAGAGTAGGGTAGAGTAGGGTAGAGTAGGGTAGAGTAGGGTAGAGTAGGGTAGAGTAGGGTAGAGTAGGGTAGAGTAGGGTAGAGTAGGGTAGAGTAGGGTAGAGTAGGGTAGAGTAGGGTAGAGTAGGGTAGAGTAGGGTAGAGTAGGGTAGAGTAGGGTAGAGTAGGGTAGAGTAGGGTAGAGTAGGGTAGATTAGGGTAGAGTAGGGAAGAGCGGGAGCGAAGCCGTGCGGGCAAAAGCTAGTATTATGTAAATTTTTCTCAATTGCAACATTAAGGTGGTGCATCATGACTCACATTTTCACTGTTTTTCATACAACCGCTCATAACTGATTATGACGTTATAACACACTTTTCATTAGATATTTTGGAAACACAGTATCTTGTGGATATTATCTAGGTTTCTAAAGAAACCAATTTCTAAATTTGTGTAAAACTAATCCAGTAAAAACCTCTGAAAATGACCTATTTTGTATGAACACATCACACACTTCATAATTTGCCTAAAAATTTAAAAAGTCAAAAAAGTAATCCTCTAGCGACCTTGCAAATTTTATTATATATAAAAGATTCTAAATGATGACAACTTTTTCCAAAAACTTTTAAGGGTTTAAAAAATACACCTATTTCCTGGGGCAAGTTTTGTGAAATTTTCGAGTAAATCTCGGAATTGCCGAATACTAACAGAGTTTCCAGGCGTTATATCTTTTTTTTGCGTTGCCTTTTCGTCAAACATCGCGTTGGATTGCATTAAATGAAGTAACAAGCTTTTAAACCATTTTCGATGTTTACGATAAGCGAGTGGAGAAGGACCCTCTTAATGAGTGATGTTTAGCACGCATTTGAAGTAAAACCTAACAACGTTGGCCAAGTCAACATAGCAACATGTCAAACATAGCGTTAAATCATTTGAGCAGTATTTATACAACTGTAAAAAAAAATAACCACCGTTTAGTAACTTATTTACTTACTCCCGTTTTGGTTTACTAAAACCGGTATAAAAACAGCGATGAACCTAGCCACTACATCCACACATCACTATAAAAAAATACTAGCAGACATCATCAACATGGACGGCAAAATTGTTTGAATAAGTTACCTTGACTCTAGCAAAGGGCAATTGAGGGAACACGGGAGAGTTTTAGGCAGTAAGATCTGATACTCCCTTTCACTAGGATACCTACTACATGTACCATTAACTACAGTATAAACAGTGGCACTATTTAAAGTAGTATTTCAACTATAAAATAAGGAAGTATTTCAATTATAAAATAAGGGATACGGAGCGTATTGGGTCTGGCCTGTAAAGACTTTGAAAACTGTATTTGAAAACTTTAAAAATACATATTATAAGCTAAACGTAATGAGCCTTGTAATGTCCCACTGCTGAGACTCAAGCCTCCGCTCTAGGAGAGAAAATGGGCCGTAATCCTCTCCGAGGGAAATTTAAAATCATGGAAAAATCCACCAACCTTTAACAATGAATCAATCAAAATAAGTGATAGTTCTAAGGTTCTTTAGTAGTTTGGGTCCAGCAGGGCCGAAACCTACTGAGGCCATGGGTTGGCTTCCAAAAAGGAAACCCGAGGTCCTGGAAGATAAGGCAAAAAAGGAACATAGTTTTTAGTCAGTAAAAGTCTGACACGCCTTCCCGATTCGCTTTAGACCGGAAGAAGTGGTTGGATGATTTCTCACCTTAAAAAAAAGTTAGTTTGTAGATATCGCTATCAGCGATAAGGCCGCTATTGTATCCTTAGATTTAAGTTGTTATAACATTATTTAACTATTTTGGTTTAGAATAAAATTTTCTATTCCCGTCCAAACAAAAGATATGATCAACACAATACCAACAACGATCAACAGTCCACTAGATATACAGCCAAAGGTAATTGCCTCTATGCTGATGAAATCCGTGACCCTGATTCTATATTACCATTGAAAATCTAGGCATGCGAATCAGTAGGGAAGGGCAAGCCACCCGTAATGGGCACTGACCAATTAATCAATGGTATCTGGTCATAGTAATCAATCAATATGGAATCTCATGCATGCTTGCAAGGGATTTGATTAGCTAAAGCACATTAGTGACATTGGTAGGAACTAATCCATCATATTCATAATTTTATTTTGATTATAGGTCTTAAACCTACAGCATAGAGGTGGTTGTCAGTTTTCTAAAAGAAAATTTGAAAGGATCTCATCCTTAGGTTCTAATCTGTATATAAAAGTCCTGACATATTCAGTAACTCATCAATTGAATACCCAGCGCAAAGCCTTGGTCTAGGTCCAATTTAAAGTACGGATTTTCCAAAATTCACCCCCAAAAATACAGTTTATTGTTCTATATAAACTCTTCTCAATTACGAATAAAGTTCCTAATGTTAAAATCATGTTATAAACGTTCTAGATGCTGCCAGCCGTATCGCCCGCATAGTTGTAGAATTATCATCTAGGGGTATAAAAAATAGCCTACAAGCTATTCTCAGTCCTACTCAATACACACAACAAAAAAATTGCTTAAACCGTTTCGAAAGAGTTCTATAGCAAACATTGAGATACAACATTTTTATATGTACCTATTAGATTAAATTAAATAGAAGAGATAAAGGAGCATTTTATTTCAAGTGGGAAATCATCAAATCCTCGCGCTTTACTTAGAGCGTGAGTGTCCAACTATTACTGTCCAACAATCCCGCAACCCTGGCAGACAAGAGGAAAAAGCCTAACAGAAAGAGTCATTTGGTTTTTCCAACTTAGCAAAACGAAGTCAAAAGACGTTGTATGAAATTCAACCTAATCCTTTTTGTATAACTTACACCGAATATAAAGTCACAATGATCAAACCCCACGCAGTAACACCGTCCTAATAACACTAATCCAACACCTGACCCAAATATAAAACAACAGAAAGCTTCAACACAAAAATAAACCCGAACGCCTGAAACAACCTCTCAAAGAACAAGAAAGCGATTGTAAACATGTTATTTAACGTTGTAAATCGGCTTCCTTATCTTCCCTTCTTGAATCATCGCCATGCTATCACTGTAATAAATAACAAGGCCTTGTTATCTGTGAACATAATCGCTGATGTTTCGACCGCCTTATTTCCTTCTGTGGTTAAATACACTTCCCTAAAAAAATATTTATTCTCCCGCCGTGCAAACAATTGTGGAATTCTTTCGGCTTGTTGATTTTTCGTTGTACTTAGTGAATGGCAGTGAATTGTGGTTGATCCAGTTCATTGGTTTTTTTTTTCGTGTAGCTCTTCTAGGTCAGTGCCTATTTAGTAAGATTGATTGTAAGTATAATGACTAGACTACATAAACTAATGGCCACTTGACTAGTTTGAAATTCAACCTCTTTGGCCTTGTTTTCAAAGTCACTCGTAATGGGTTGACATAAATACGTGCCTAGGTGTACTTAAAGCCTGTTAACCCTTTCTAGTAAAGGCTTAAGAAACTACTAAGGTTTTGTTTATCGGTCTTTATTTATGTCTATAACTAAAGCAGGTGAACTTAATTTGTGAGTAAGCCATGTCGCCCAAAAAGCAATCCTACCATCTGGAAAAACGCATGGTGACCGAAAAGCTGAAAGAAAAGAAACCGATGGTCAATCACCCCAGATCTTTCGCAATAGTCTGATCAAGGGTAGCAACACCTTGACTCGCTCGACAATCCCTGAAGATCTATAAGCAGGCCAAAGATCATCAGAAATGAAAAGGATTTTGTAAACTCATTACTTTTTTAAAAGAGTAACCATGAAGTTTCTTGGTGGTTCTCCCCCATAGTAAACGATCAATTAGAACCGTGCATACATTTTTGACATTTTATAAGTGTCCATATAGACCTATGTAAAATAAAATAGCTAATCTGTGTAAAATAAGTAAGTAGTAGTTAGTAGTAGTTAGATTTTTAATTTACCGCCAATATTTGAGGTCACAAACCCTCAAATTTTGGTAATGGTAGTTGATATTCATTTATGCGTTAAAAATCGAGGCATTTTAATAAAACCACATCAATAAACGATAAATATATACCCAGAAAAAAAGTGGTATTTCAGATAAATTTAGCTTCTAAGTATACAAAAATGTAAGATTTTGATATTGACGCTCCAAAAATTCTTATCGTCCCTAACAAACAACAATACCTATGTTTTAGAAAAGCAAAAAAATATATATGTGCGCACATTCAAGACAGTCGCTCACCGTTGCGAGAGAAAGATAAGTCACTTGTATTTTTTCGAGGCTTTCATGTAATTCAAGAGAATGTCAAAGAATAAAAGAATATGCATTCATTGTTCATTTTCTCGCACGTTTTTCGCCACAAAATGCTGAAAAGTTTTATTTATCGCGTCGGACATGTTTGCCACTTAAAATATTCGGGTGACCTCATTACGACATGAATATTTCATAGAGAATAAGTTGTAATAAAAATAATAAGCATTTTGACATTGTGTGACATGGTGGCCATTACTGATACAAGTTTTCACATGTTCCTTCGTACTCCATTTGACTTTGTTGACTCTGTCAAAATGTAATCCAAACAGCTTAATGCTAGTAATAATAACCACATGTCGTGTTAGATTCCATTTTATTGTTTGTTCAAATGGAATAATTATAGTTCTCCATTTTGGGAGAAAGAACCGAAATCTTTTACTTTATGTGTTCAGATTACGGGTCAGTAATATAAGATACCTTTGAAAAATATTTTCACTACAAGAAAATTTTATTATACTTGATTAAGCATTATGCTGAGCGCTGGCAGTTTTGCGCGGATGTACGCATATCATATTTACCTACTAGTTATAAGACGTTATTGTTATTTTGTTTTAAGATATGCGCCATGTTGACTGAAATAAACTCTTTTTCTTTCTTTCTATTAAATAAATACGAAATAATATGCATTCCATTTTTTTATTTAATATTTGAGAGATCTGTTTTTTTTTTTTAACTTTTTACAAAAAAAAATACTACAGACTTCAATACAAAAAAAGACACTATTAAAAAGTGCAAAATACCTTTATAATTCGGAAGTTGGTGATAAATAACAAAGGTATAACACTGACTTCCGAAATGATATTATTGTTTTTTTTACTACAATTTAATATTAAAAATCAACTTAGACACTCAACGCTTAAATCGAAAAAACATCATATTTGTAGGTACACACAAGATATTTATTCCACTTAGGTACGTGTGTTTTAATACCGTTATTTATATCTTGCAACGTTTGTATTTCATTCGCTTTATTTTTTACTCATTATTTTCAACAGATTAGCATCTCATCTACCCTAGCGTTACTGCGTTGGCTCCACGTAAAAAACGGGGCTACTGACAACGCGTTGCTGGTCCGACGTCAACTAACACATGATTAGATCGTGTTTTATTTTACACGCGAGCTCTTTTCAAATCCCAAAGTTTTTTTTTTATGCTATTGAGTGGCATACAGAATTACAGCTTTTAATGAACTTCGAAATGTATGACCGATGATTCAACCTAGACTTTCAAAATAAATCTGAATTTATTTGACAACAAGGTTACATTTTAGGTATACATTTTTTTAAATTTAAACAGAAGATGCTCTAGTTTAGAACGCGCACCATCTTTGTTTTTCATACCTATAGTGAAAATCTGTCTTAGAGACTTCTAGAATCTTAACTTGTGATTTAGTATCTATTACAAACATTCAGTTTTTTTTTTAAACTGGACCTTATTTTTGCACTATAATATTTTTCATCAGCTCCTGTGTCCCAGTAGTAGTAGCTTCACCTATGTGAAAATAGATTTGTCCAAGAGAACATACTATGCCAAACTACAAACAAATCCAATAGGCTACTTGACTGTGAAGGAGCAACAAACTTTCACCTTTATAATATTAGTAATAATATGATTTACAAGTAAAAGAGGCAGTTTAAATATAGCGTGAAATGTTAACTCAATTAAAGAAACTCGCGTGTCTTGAACCGAACCACGAATTCTAACAGCTACATTCAACTGTACCTAAGTAATGACATTAGCTGCTTCTATTCTGAAAGGTTGTAATAATTTACTTGTATTACGGTAATAAGCGCCAACCTGAAACATTTATTATTTAGGATTTAAGGTACTAATCACTATCTTTCCTCCCGAATGTTTGTCATTAAGTACAGTATTTCTCTGCTTTTATACTATATATATTGATATTTATTATATTGTTAGTAATATATGTAATTTATTAGTTTATGTATTGTATATATGTAAATAGTACACCACGAACTACCTGCGTATCTTTTTCTCCTCCTCGGTCAAATCCACCCAAAGGTTGTCTGTAAAAAATTGCTTTTAGCGATAAGACCGCTCATTGTGACACCCTATTAACTTTAAGTTTCTTATGTCATTTTTTATTTTTTGTGTAGAATAAAGAATTTATCTATCTATCTAGCTATCTACAGAACCACTATCAGTGAAAATGTCGTGAAATTCTGGTGAACTGCGGTTTGTATAGATATTATATGAAATCAAATAAAAAACGTTTATCTATACTAGATAATATTATAAAGAGGGTAAAGTTTGATTTTTTGTATTTATGTTTTTTTTTTTTGTAGGATGTTTTTGCCTCTACGGTCCGGACTAAGCGTTTCGCCTCGTCGTTTATACCGCGTACGTCGAAGGACTGGAATAATTTTTAAGTGCGAAATCTTTTAATAACTTCTCCCTATCTGGTTGATGCGAGAGAGCCACCTGTGTCCCTTCAGTTGCACTTTGCGTTTTTAGACCACAGGTTTCCATTTCCATAAATGCCTGTGGCCCTAGCGGGTATCGACCCTGCTTGGTCCCTACGGTTTGCTGACATTTCTTTGAGGAGCGCACGCTATTGACGACTTAGGCTGGAGCCGGTCAATTACCGGACAGCCGGACGATAAGCTACCCATTGCCCGCATCTACCGTGGGCTGGTAGTCGCAATCGGAGTCTCGGCAGCTGAGCGTGAGGATGTCTAGTCACTCACGCGTGTGACCGTCTCCCTAGCATTACTACTTCGCAGAAGGAAGCGTGCGCCTGCTATTCTCTCTCACTCCGGACCTTAATTTGAACCGGAGCTTGGCGCGTGGCGCTAGAGGATACTACTGCCGATTGCCTCCACGAGGACACAGCGGTACTCTGCCCAAGCGGGGCACAACTCCATCATATAATCCACCGTTTCTTTCGCCTGGATCTGATGCAGGAACCTCCTGGACTGGTCCGGTGAAAACCTGCGTTATGCAGAAGGTGAGGTCTCTCCAGCTACTCCTCAAAGAGGGGACTTACCGCTATTATTATGGTGTGCTCGGACTTTTGCAGTGAATAAGAAGGAAAGAAAGGCTCCGTGACCTTTTGGAAAGGTCGTCAAGTACCTAGATAGCAGTTTTAGGTAGGTACACGGCGATCAGAAAATGTAAAGAAAACAAATTGCATCGGCGCCTCATCCTCATCTCGGCGCGTCAGCTTGGAAGCTATCTACTTTATGTAGCTAGGCATTTATGTACGGGTATTTTTCAGTAGATGGAGTTTCCAGGTATAATTTAAATACAAACTTCTCGAACCCAGTGAAGAAATCCTTACTAATATTATAAAAGCGAAAGTGAGTTTGTTTGTTTGTTTGTAACGTCTTCACGCCTAAATGGCAAAACCGATTTTGATGAAACTTGGTACACGGATAGACCATGTCCTGGAATAGGACATAGGATACTTTTTATCCTAGAAGTATGTTCCCTTGGGATAATTTTCTGCTATCACGCGGGCGAAGCCGCTGGGAGCAGCTAGTAAAATATATATGCCTATGTCACTCAGTGATAAAGTAGAATTGACGACGCCAATGTCAGCAAAACCGTAGGGGCCCAGCAGGGTCGAAGCTTACTGCAGCCATGGGTTGTGCGAAACAAAACCCTGGAACGAAGGCATAGAAGGTACTGGTGTGGGTTTTTGTCAGTAAAAATCTAACACGCTTTCCCACTTCGCCCAAGAGCAGGAGATGTCATTGGACATTTCCCACCTAAAAATATAACGCCATAATCACGGCTTATTTTACAAATTAATCTGTCTTTATAGTAATTTTAGAACAGCGGTGTATAAAGAAAGCACGTGGTCATATTGTCACGTCGCACTTGTCTATGGAAAGCTTAAATCCCACAGATCCCAAATTGATTCTCGAGGAGACTTTGTAACTACAAACTTTCTGATTTAAGACTTTTTTCTTCACTTGTACTATGAAACCTTGCTTCTTGCCAAATTTCAGGATTCTAAGTCAACAGAAAGAACCCTTAATTTTATTTCCTTAAAAATACGCACCTAAACGAAGCATAAACGGTCTTATCTTTAGATTTCGGTAACTTAGTTATCTACACTATCTTAATTTCTTAATTATCTATTTTTCTTTGTTTTGTTTTTTTATGCACCTGCCATGTTTTATCTTTACCACCCTTGGTTGACTGGTAGAGAATGCCTAAGGAATTAAGTCCACCTTTGTAACTTTGTGTTGCATAAAGTTTTAATAAATAAATAACTTAGAAGTTTGACTTTTGTCTGAGTGGTCTAAGGGGTAGCAGACCTGAGTACTTGATATTAAGTTCAGTTTGACACCTCTTCGCGTTCCTGAGAAAAAGGGAGTATTAATAGACGGACAACAAAGTGATTCTATAAGGGTTCTATTTTTGCCGACAGCGGTTACGAAACCCTAAAAGCACCAACCGCTTGTATATTCCATAAAAAAAATCTTAAAATTAACTTTCGTTCCAAACAAACTTCAAAACGTATTAAAACAAAAACGAACGCTCCTAATTAATTAGAGCTGCTGGTTATGGCCCCACTAATAACTCTCCAACTTTTTTATTCCTAACGTAATAAAATAACGGACTTTTTTAAGTTTATTATAACAAGAAGATATGTAACAACAATATTTACCTATGTAGATAAAAGTAGGATTTAATTGCGTATATAATAATAATATTCCACACAGTGGCGAAGCGTGAAATATTGAGAGAGGTAAGCCGGAGCAAAAAAAAAATGCTTGCCTAGCCTACTCCAAGCGCGGGCACGCAGTCTTGAGTCCTTACCGAAAATCTGTGATTGGCATCCTGGCTTCAGTCTTGTATAGGCAGATGTATCTTCAGTCCACTTTTACTATACGTGTAAGCACTGAGATATTGAAACAGTGTCTTGCAAGTAGGGTTGCCAGGTCTTGGAACTGAAAAGCCGGACAATCTATCCTATTTAGCCGGACGTTTGGTCAAAAAGGCCGACATTTTTTTTAAGTCTAATAAAATTCATGAAATCTTTTTAAATTCTAATGAAAAAACCATAAGATTAAGTGATATTATTGTTATACTATTACATGTCCACTTTGCTTGTGCTAGCGATAGAAGGTAAGGCAAAACTCTAATGACAATTCTAAACAAAATGGTCTTTAAAAAGCCTAACAAAAGCCAAAAATGCTCAAATTTGGCCGGACACGCCCGACCCTACCGGACCGCCTGACTATGTCCGGCTTTATCCGGACGCCTGGCAACGCTACTTGCAAGCATAATAGAAGTGGCTTTGATAAAAGCCGTTTGTGGTGAAATGATGATATGATGTAAATTAAACAAAACTTAATCGACTAAGTACTAATAATACTACTTATACTCTAAAGCTATTCGTCTATTCTTTCTTACAAAGTGCGCTAAGACATAAAAGCCGGGAAGATTCTTAATTTTTAGTAAAGAACGTTTTTCTATAGAAATAATTGCTAGGTCAGATAATCGTTCTTGTTTTTGAATTACGCATGTTGATATTTATTGTAAAGGGATATATGAAAATGTTTAAAAAAACCAGCTCTGAGAAGAACTTTTGCGTAGGTGTAGTTTTAAGAACAAAATCTAAAAAAAATCGCACGAAAATTATCAGACTTCGCGCACGACCTTACTCATAGATCTAAACTCACCTCCCGCACGCGCACCCCCGAGCCCCGCCTTGGTGACGCTTGGGCCGTCCAGCATAAATCGTAATATTTTAATTTCGCCATAACTTCAAAACCAAACGTCCAATTTTAATCATTCAAAGACCAAATATTATCTACATAAACTGTACTTAGTGATGAAATAATTTATTTTGATAAGGGTCAATAGCATGAGTAAAATAAATGCGTTCAAATGTAATCCAAAAAAAAATCAAGATGATTAGATAAAAAAATGGTTGTTGTGCCTCACTCGACATAGATAGGTATACTGTTTCGCTGACTTTTTTGTAGATATTTATAAGATCTACAATTAATTAGAACATTTTACGGTTCTATCTTTAATAGTTCAGGCAGCGTACGCAAAATAAGTAATGTTTCTGGTTGATTTTTTACACCTTGTGTCCGAAAAACCCAAATATCTTACGGAACCCTATTTTTTTCCAAAATAAAATTTAGCCTATGTTACTCGTGGATAATGTAGCTTTCGAGTGGTGAAAGAATTTTTAAAAACAGTCTAGTAGTTTTTAAGCCGATTCAATAAAACTCTATCAAATAACTCGAAAAAAAACCGGCTTGCCGGAGCGCTTTAGAGCGCGCAGGTTCATCGACCTTTGTGTGACGTCATGACGTATTCTTGTATAGAAATTTAAACGCTAAAAAGCCGATTGCGCCTGCGGCTTATTTTAAAGCAACATGTTGTTGAAAAGCAAATTTTGTTGATTTAATGTCCATAGTGTATACTTAGTGTAGGCGTTTTGTAATGTTTCTTTGTAGTTTTATAATTACTGATTGTGCCATTTCTCAATTACGATAGAGAGTGGTTGTGTTCTAAACTTCTGAAGGGAAGCCGGTGGGAATCGAGTTGTATGGAACCTTCGTCACTGATTCCACAACTCTCACACAACGCTATCCAGTCCCAAGCTAAGAGCTTGTGTTATGAGCTTGTGTTAGCAACTGATAAACATATATTTCTAAATACGTATAGATAAATTACACACAAACATGAACAAATGATCATGCTCATCACACAAACATTTGTCCTGGGTGAGAATCAAACCCACGACCTGCGGCATAGTAGTCAGGGTCACTAACCACTAGACCTACAGGCCAGTCATATCGAAGAATTGGAACAATTTGCCTGCTGCGGTCTTCCCGTCCGATTATATGTAACTTTGGTATCTTCAGGGCTAGAGTGAATAGGCTCTTAATAAACTAGTGCACCTCACCAGCAACGATTCCATCACCGCTTACCATCAGGTTTTTTTAGGTAGAATTCATCCAATAACTTCTCCCGCTCTTGGGAGAAGCGAGAGAGCGTGTCACCTTTTTTCCTGGTTTCCTGACTAAAACCAAACTGCTTACAATCAGGTGGAATTGCTATCAAGCATTAGTATCTATATCCTAACTTTACTTCCTTACTAATGTTATAAAAGCGAAAGTATGTTTGTTTGTTTGTTACGTCTTCACGCCTAAATGGCAAAACCGGTTTTGCTGAATTTTTGTACAGAGATAGTTGGGACCCTTGAGATGGACTTATTTTTTTTTAAGTGAGAAAAGGGGGAGAAAGAGTAAAGTATATTAATAAAGGCGGGCGAAGCCGCGGGTAAAAGCTAGTTATTTATAAAACAAAAAACTGGTGACACGCCCCAGACTCTCATGGCAATTTTCGGCTTTTCTTTACTATTATATGAATATATTTTATGCTCTTAAACCTTCCTCATAAACTGCTACGTTGGTATTAAAATAGTGATGAGCATAACAAAACTAAATGGAAACTAAGAAGATACACAGCGATTAAAATGAAAAGCGACGTTGTTTTTTACATAAGTTATTACTGGCAACACATTCTTTATCCAGCCCGGTTTTCAAAGCGCCCAGAAATTCAAAACCTCTCATAATAGAACGTTAATGTACAAGAAATCAATCATACTGACACTAGATGCGCGGTGTACTCATTCCGTGATGATGTACAAACCCGGCTGCCGGTTCCCAGGAAGATAACCGGGAACCGGGTACCGGGTAACCCGGCATTCTGTACTCATTTGTAACACGGCTATAATGGAACTTTTTTACACGCCCTTCGCTTTTTCTACGTCAGTTTTTTAACGCCTTTATTTTAATTGTCTTTGCTGAAGTAAGATGGATAATGGATATTTAGCTGTTAACTAGTTACACACAATAGATCGTTTATTCAAAGTATGAAAGGAAACAACGTTTTAAGGATTTCATGAATAACTGTTTATCTGCTGGTAGCCAGGTGTATTTACATATCATTTAAGCATATAATAGCATAACATATCATTTACATTTGAATTATTAATATATTAAAACATTTAAAAATATACCAGAAATGGCCCACCGGTTTCGGAAACAGAGGCCAAGCTAACGGCGGTTGGGCTTAAAGAGTTGATGAAGTTTTGATGTAATTGCGAGTTTTTTATTTCACAAATAAAAATATTTAGTTTTAACTGTTGTTTGCAACTGTAGCGATCCTAAACAGCCGCTAGGTTCTTATTTGTAAAAAATGGATTATTCCTGTAAAATAGGTCATAAGTTTAAAAAAACTCGTGGTTTACTGAAAAATGTTAGATCTCGACTCTGAAACAAGAGTGATTCGTCTTTTGTTTCCTAATTCCAATTGGATTTCGAATATTCTGTGTCTACCAACAGATTGAAGTTACTGAAACTCAAACTTCGAACCTCAAAATACACATTCGTCATTCATCAATATGAAACAGAGATGCTGCAGTGATTCTTGGAACAACATCTATAGCCTGCCAAGCCAGTCTGTCCTCGGATAAAGTTTAAAATAGCGATAAAATTTTCTTGACAAACTTTGTTATTTTAATTGAAAGGCTAAAGTTATGTGCCATCTTACCGTCTTACACAGAAGAGTAAAAACTGGTTAAAAACAATATTAACGATTCTGTGCAAAGTTTCCCCACTAGTTTACAATAAGTTTCCATCGTAAACAAGTCCTTAAAATTCCTCATCAAGCGCGGTGAACGGAGAGTTTCACACAAAAACTGAAACATCAACTTTTTTTATTTTTCGTACGCGATATAAAAGGTCGTTTGGAATTTTTTATTATCACTGAATGATGCACGTTCAGGGGCACGTACAAGGACTATAAAAACGAATGCCTGAATCGTAAAAAGGGTTGAATTTATTGATTCGCATTGACGATGACTATACGGGGTGTTCAAAACAGTGTCATAGAAGAAACGGACGCGGCGTCGTCGCTTCCCGCAGCATGCACGCCTAAACAATTTACATAATATGATATTATCATCCACTGCTATGATATTTGGCTCGACGCTATTTTCAGTCACTACGAATATCTCCTAAGAAATTTATTGCCACCAAGGGAGGGAAACGAGCCAATTCTTGTATCGAATTGAATTATTTTTATTTTTTTCGTATAGATGCTGTATAAATTTGTCGTTTTATCGTTATCGGTGATCTCTGTGAACCATAACACATATTGAATTTATTACGCGTTTGCCTTTGATGTAAATATTTTGGTACGTGTGAGCATAATAAAACGATATTATTACCGATTATTAGAGTACTAATAGTATTATACGAACAACATATTATGTGAAGATATAGTTACATATAACTGCATGTGTGGTGGTGTTTTTTTTTTTCTCTCGACGGGGAAAATCATCATGTGTGGTGGTGTGTGTGCTAAACTCAAGCAATTTCCAAGTAAATCTTCTTAGGGCGTTCGTCGAAACTGTTCAATATACAGGTAGATATTATACGAGCACCAGTTTAAGGCTCCAGTAGAACGGTGCAACATGCCAATATGCGACAGTGATGCAACAACGTTATTATGGATATTTTTCTACAAGTATCTTCAGAACTTGTTTTTTTTTTTTTTGTTTTCTTTCCTTTTTATATGAAAAAGTTGTTTGCGTTCACAAAAATTTAAACTCATATACACAAGATACCCAGACCCGGAACACCTATCTTTAGCCCATCAAATATTCGTTTCGGAAATAAAATAGTAATGTTTCTTTCTTACTTTCTTTGTTTCATTCATTCTTTCTTTTTTTCCTTCTTTCTTTCAAGAATCGAACTTGCCACACGCAGTGCAGCAACCAATCGCTCAACCACTGTCTTCACGGGCCAATGCCCTCGACGGTCGACGACGCGGTTGACAAAATCAACAAGAAGTACTTAAGGAGTACCTATATATTAAAATACAATTTAGACAAAATTAATTTTAAAGTTTATTTAGGTTAAACTATCTTCTGACAGTGGCCCACGTATAGGTTTCTCTATACAATATATTTGTATAGAGAAACCTATACGTGGGCTCTTTTGACCCTCGTTTCATCTCCTTAGGGTGTGTATTTTGGGAAATCATTTCTAAATGCTCGCCTACGCCATAAAAGAAACCTCTGTGCAAAAGTAGTTTCGGCTGTGCGTTGACTTGTCTGTCAGTCAGTTGGTCTTTTTATATTAGGTTAAATTATACTTCAACAACTGACATAAAAAAAATCATTTAGAAAAGGAACGGGATAATTGCAGAATCGAATCTGGCATAAATTAAACACATTTCTGTATAATTCTGTTTTATAAATAATGAAGAACAAAATAAACTCAACTACGTTGAAAATAAATTACTGCGGTGGTCATGTTTCCCACAATATTTTATGATTCGTAAAAAAATAATATTTTACATTTTTGTTTCTAGGAACTCCAGAAATATTTATTTTTCTAATTAACGAGAAATATTTGAACAGGATATTTTTATGTAGCTTATCTCTAATGAGAATAAAAAAGTTTTTACTTTTTTCGTAAAAGTTTCATGTAATATGGAGAGAAGCCTACTACTATAATTTTGTTATGATCGTCACAAATTTAGACAACGCTGAATAGCTACTGAAAAAATCCATGCGTACAAACTCCATTGTTTTCATAATTATTATGTTAATGTTTTTGACTTTGTTTATTACTGCTATTAATTATATATTAAATATTAAACTGTAAGTGTAAATTGACAATAATATAAAAAAAATTACAGGCCTGTTGGTCTAGTAGTTAGCGACTCTGACTGCTGTGCTGCTTTGCTGGTCGTGGGTTCAATTTCCACCCATGAGGATGAGTTTCTTTTTTTTTACCTCTTCTCCGGTGTCTATCTGGGCCTATCGCTTTGTCCACCTGTCATCATAAAGACGGGTGATCCTTACTAATATTATAAAAGCGAAAGTGAGTTTGTTTGTTTGTTACATCTTCACGCCTAAATGGCAAATCCAATTTTGATGAAACTAGACGTGTACCTAGTTTCATCTACTCTAGTTTTCACTAGGTGTGTACCTGGAAAAGGACATAGGGTACTTTTTATCCTAAAGGTATGTTCGCTAGGGATAATTTTCTGCTATCACGTGGGCGAAGCCGCTGGGAGCAGCTAGTATAATAATAATATGATTTATTAGCCAGAGAGAAAAAAAACACGTGCTTTACATTTCCTTTACATACTACTTATATCTAGGTGTACAAATACATGATCAAATATATTAATTAGCCTTTCAATCGTGATAATTAGAGATACAATAGAAAGACAATGGGTGGCGAACGCTTGCGTTCCGTTGAGATTTAATGAATTAAAAGTACACAAAGGAAACAGAAAATTACTGTTGAACTCCACACTAGGTAAATGTATCTTGCCCATTTGCATTTCATGCGTAGAGCATGGTTTAGAGCATCTACGACTTATCCGTGTATATTAAAAGTTAAAAAAAAACGGGTGTAAACGAGCAACACTAGAGCGTTGATGTCTACAAGTAAGTCAGTCCCGCGCAGTCGTGAGCACGGCCGGGTAACGTGACGCCGGCCATCACTGTCTGATGTCCACTGTTGGACATAGGCCTCCCCCAAGCGTCGCCATAATGACAAATCATGTGCGTGTCGCATCCAACGCATTCTCGTGACACTCACCAGGTCGTCGGTCCACCTTGCAAGGCCTTCCAACGCTGCTGATAAAAAAAAGTTTATTTAACAAAAAAAAAACAGTTGTAAACGAGCAACACTAGAGCGTTGATGTCTACAAGTAAGTCAGTCCCGCGCAGTCGTGAGCACGGCCGGGTAACGCGACGCCGGCCATTAACTGCGGCATAATGAAACAGCTGCGGTTTGACGGCTCTCGATACATGCCGCTGGTGCTGGATGTGACAGGAGCAGGTCTTTATATCGGTTGTTAAGAATCTTTGAATATGTATTCGTCATCATCTTCCTGCCCTTATCCCGTTTTATTTGGGGTCGGCGCAACACGCTCCTTTCTTCCATTCTGTCCTGTCGCTCGTCATACTATCACTAACTCCCTTTTCATTCATATCACTTCTCACACAATCCATCCATCTGTATTCGTATTACAAAAAATTGCAAAATAAAATAAATAAAGTAGAGTAGTTCTGTTGTTGTTCGTGCAGTTGTTTATGGAGATGGAGAGGGAGACCAAAGAAAAGATGGATGGATTGTGTGAAGAGTGATATGAAAGAAAAAGAAGTTAGTGATAGCATAATGGGTGACAGGATAGAATAGAAGAAAAAACGTATTACGCCGACCCCAAATGACACGGGACAAGGGCAGGAAAATGATGCTGATGAGAGTGTTTCTGTTCCCGATGGAACCTTTTAATAAACCTTTTTTGTTTTTTGTACATATTTATAAAAGAACCAAAGATTTTATATATCCTACGGATAAATACACAACTTTAAGGGCCGATTTTTCAATCGCCAGATAACTTTTATCTGAAGATAATGTTTGACGTTTTGACAGCTTTTGTATAGAAAATATGTCAAACCGCCATATTTATTCCTCAGATAGAAGTTAACTGATGATTGAAAAATCGGCCCTAAAAAGAAGTAATAAAATAAAATTAATTACTAGTTGTCAATTGAACATTGTGGGATGTCATTTGCCCCGCAACCTCTTCAAATTCCTTGTCTCCCAACTCCTTAGTAGAAGACTAAGAACCGGGAATAAGGTAGGCAGGCCACGTGGGAAACCTTTTCCAAGCAGTGGTTTTACTAAGGTGGGAAATCATTTAATAACTTCTCCTGCTCTTTGGCGGAGCGGGACGGCGTGTCTGACTAAAACCCACACCTATGTTCATTTTTAGCCTTCGTTCCAGTGCCCCAAGGTCTTTTTTTCTTAACTCATGGCCCCAGTAGGCAGCGACCCTGCTGGGGTCCTAACGGTTTTGCTGACATCTCCTTGAGTTACGCGTGGGGCCCTACTGCAATGACTTGAAATATTAGTTTGTTTGGGGGAGGCCTATGTCCAACAGTGGACGTGTATCGGCTGAAATGATAATGATGATTAGTTTGCGGGAGATTAACCGGAGACAACGGAACACTGAGAAAAGTTATGGTCCTGGAGGAAATCTTTGCTCAGTATTAAGTTGAGAATAACAACAATCCTTACTAATATTATAAAAGCGAAAGTGAGTTTATTTGTTTGTTTGTTACGTCTTCACGCCTAAATGGCAAAACCGATTTTGATCAAACTTGGTACACGGATAGACCATGTCCTGGAATAGGACATAGGATACTTTTTATCCCGGAAGTATGTTCCCTTGGGATAATTTTCTATTATCATGCGGGCGAAGCCGCTGGTAGCAGCTAGTAATAGATACAATAATCCCTACTAATATTATAAATGCGAAAGTAACTCTGTCTGTCTGTCTGTCTGTCTGTTACGCTTTCACGCAAAAACTACTGAACGGATTTAGATCAAATTTGGTAGGTAGGTAGAAGAGACACTGGAATAACACATAGGCTACCTATAATTCCACTGCTGAGCACGGGTCTCTGCCCGCGCGATATAAACTTTAGTCCACGCGGGCGAAGCCGCGGGCGGAAAGCTAGTAGAACATAAAGCATCACGATATGTATCACCGTAGAACCAGTAAGGACATATTAAAAGACTTACTAACAAGTGAGTATAGAGTGAAAAGGTTACTTTTCATTACTCATACTCTGAAAGTAGGTCTGAAGTTGCCTGAGGAGCGGGCTGAAAAGTATCACACTTTTCATCCCTAGGGAGTTTTACTTTCAACTAACAGCTGTCAAATTATTTTAAAAAAAACTAGGTCTATCTTCTTGTATTCGTAATGAAAAGCACAATGCTTACCTCGGGGTTAAAGTTACTTATTTAGTCCTTCGAATTAGCGACCTCGCTGCGCTTCACCCCTAGTGTAACAATGTACTATTTAAGCAAGGTGAGATAGTGGTCAAACGCAAGTCTAACAAATATGAAAACAAAACTGTTTACATACTTATGCGATAAAAAGTATCTTATGTGCAATTTAAGACATGGTCTACCCATGTACCAAGTTTTATTAATATATTAATTAAACTGATTCAGCCAATTGAGCCGATGTAACAAACACACACACGCACATACTCACAAACTTAACCAACATCCGTGTGATAAAGAAAGAAGTATGAAGAAAAAAACAGCCTCCAAAGAAGATCTTTTTTAGATTTAAGGTTGTTTTGAAAAATGTACCTACTACTTTTGTATAGGATCTAACATTTCCAGTGAAATTTAAAAACTAAACTTATAATTTGATTTCGAACCAGCTGACCCAGCAAACTTCGTGCCGCGTAACATTCACATTCACACATTTTAAGTGATGCGCACACAACTAAAAACTTGTACAGATTTATTATATCTATAGATAACTGTTCCACCTGACTTTTGAGTCCGTAGTAAGTTATAGTTATTTTTTATTTAGCTATTGCTATTCCCAAGCCCTGCCAGATACTTTTCTCCACACTATCTCGATCCAACCTTCACGGCCAAGATAAAAGTGGCAAAACCATCTGTACTTGTTACTATGTTTTTTTTTTTTCATCGTTAATTGACCTCATATACAGCCAAACATCATCCGCCTCGTCTATGAGATACAATTATGCAAAAAAAAATATTATTACAGCTTTTATTTTTTTCAAATTATTTTCAAAGGCAAAGCTGATTATAAATAATGAATGTTCCGAGAATTACACAGTAATTAATCGATAGCTTTAAAACGGAATGCCTTCAATAATTACACGTATCTGATTATTATACAAGTAAGACTTAAGTTTCCGACTTCCAAGAAATGGTTTTACCTTTATAAATTTACTTCAGTGAGTTTTCCTGAAACTTAATAAATAACAAAATCCTCTGTCATTTCTAGACGCCCGATCTCTGAGCACGAAGTGAGGTTTCCTCGCGTCTCGCCTCGCTTTGTTCTCGGGTGTCCGCACAAAGCAGGCGTTGCACAAATAATTATGTGCATACTATTATTTCCTAAACGTTAGTTCATAGCTTTTCTCCTTTCAACTTCGTAGCGTGTACTACGCCGTAGCGCTACGCCGTAGACCGTGCTACGACCTAGTGATATATGCTAATTTTATTGATTTAACCAACATTTAGTCGACTTAATTCATATTCAGAGCAATAATAGACCCCGCGGGACTTATTATAGCGTCACTATGTTATGACATAGCCAATCTGATGGATTAGAAACACTGATAAGGCGAATGTTAAAACGAAATATATAAAAAGGGCAGTATATTAACCGCACTTGCAATAGCAACATTAATTTTATGAGCGGTAATGCTGTAATTAAGGCCAGTGGCTAGTGGTACACGTGGCTATGACAGTGGGTTTACAACTATCAACCGCTCACTGAAATAGTTGCACGACGTGGCTGTCATTCATCACTTCGGCGTCAACAAACAATTAAATTGAACACAGTCTTTATTTGCTCATGTTTTATTGTGGATACAAACATTTTTGAATGAAAATCTACTTGTTACGAAAGCAGCCTGGTCCCGTAGTCACACCTCAAACCGGAAGATCTTTCCTGTTCGCTGAAAGAGCGCATAATTAGCTTTTTGCTAACAAAGCTTCTACAATTTTGTAAGTTAAAATAATCCTGATTTCCGAGTTATAAAATAACTCTTGTTTTTGGCCTCAATTCTGTTACGAAAATTATGACAAAATCGATGTGATAAGACGTCAATAGCGCGTTAATTATTGTAATTGCTTAAATGAATTATCAACAGCCAGTCGCGTCACGTGCCGTGAAACGAAATTTCACGGCACGTGACGCGACTGGCTGGAAAGAAAGAAGAAACAAAAAACACGTTTATTTGGCACACAGGTACACACAATGAGATAACAATTATAATTATAATATACAAATTTAAACTTAGAATAATATAACTAGCTTTTTTTTTCGATGGGGAAAATCATCGTATAACAAAACCCGCTCTTGGGTGGAGCGGGAGATAGTGTCAGACTCTTACTGACTAAAAACCCCGCGCTGTTCCTTCTAGCCTTCATAACGGGGCATGAAGGCTAGAAGGAACGGCGCGGGGTTTTTAGTCAGTAAGCATACCGGGGCACGAGCTCCCTTTTGGACAACCCTGTCTCCAGTAGGCTTCAACCCAGCTGGGCCCCTCCTGCTGCTGACAACTCCTTGAAGCGCGCGGGAACAGTGTGCGCCGTCAACGTCTTGGAATCGGTCCATTACCGGACGATCCCACAGCGAGCTACCCATGGCTCGCCGTCCGCTAGCCCGCGTCTACGCTGGCCGGAAATCGGGATCGGAATCCCGGCTTCGGCGGTGAGGGCGCCGTAGCCTGATGCGATCGGCCTCCTCCTTTACTAGCATTACTGCTTCGCAGAAGGAGGCGACCGCCTGCCATTCCTCCTCGCTCCAGACCATGGCCTCGACCAGGGCCCGGCGCGAGTGGTCTCCGCCGCCGATCGCCCCCACGAGGGCACGGCGATGCTCCGCCCAGGCAGGGGACACCTCGACTGTGCGCTCCACCGTGTCCTCCGGACGTTGCGCACAGTGGCGACACCCGGGTGTCTCTTCCGACTTTATCTGAAACAGGTACCTCCCGAACGTGCCATGTCCGATGAGGACCTGCGTCAAGCGGTAGGTAAGGACGCCGTGAGGTCTTTCCAGCCACGCCTCAAAGAGGGGACTTACCGCCATAATCGTGGCGTGCCCAATAATATAACTAGCTGCTCCCAGCGGCTTCGCTCGCGTGATAGCAGACAATTATCCCAAGGAAACATACTTCTGGGATAATAAGTATCCCATGTCCTATTCCAGGACATGGTCTATCCGTGTACCAAGTTTCATCAAAATCGATTTTGCCATTTAGACGTGAAGACGTAACAAAAAAAATTGCGGGTAGGAGACAGGTGTTAAAAATTTGTTGCTCTATTTTAAAATTTAAATAAAAATCAAAACCATAATAATTTCAACTATTTTATGTATACACATACATGCTAACATACTCCTCCCGCCAGTGTAGTGTTATCTCCTAAAAACACCATTTCTTACAACATCATAACAAAGCAAAGCTAATCGACATGGAAGCACTAAAAGGTACGCTCACTGAAATGATGACCCTATTTCAAAATAGGATGTCCAATTTTGAAGATGAGCTGCACAAGAACCCTCCAGGAACTTCAACCAGCAGCGACAATTTAGTTTCGGACTTCACCTCGTTCAAAAAGTTCATTCTTGAGGCGCTGGACTGTCTTCAGAAGCAGGTGGATTTGCTGGCGGTTGGGCTGGACAATCTGGAGATGCGGGGGCGGCGCAAGATGGTGTTGCTTCATGGTGTCACAGAACAGGCCAAAGAGGACACAGCGCAGGTGGTGGCTGAGGTTGTGCGGTGTCATCTGAAGCTACCAGACTTTACTATTGGGGACATCAGGCGGTGCCGTCGGATGGGGAGACAAGCAGGTACCGCTAAGCCTAGGCCGATACTTTGCAAGCTGCGGGATGTCAATCTCAGAGACAGCGTTTGGTTTGCCAAGACTAAGTTGAAGGGCACCGGCATAACAGTATCCGAGTTTTTGACAAGGCCACGGCATCTACTGTTTATGTCTGCGCGTGAAAAGCTTGGTGTTAATAATTGCTGGACTAAGCATGGTCTTATTTATGTCCTCGGCTCCGACGGCTCCCGGCATCGAGTAAATTCACTTAGCGACCTCAACAACATCGAGCAGGTCAGTGACAAGGTCATGTCGCTTGTTGCGTCGTCGTCGTCGCCGTCCCCATCGTCGCCAGCACCGAAGAAGGCCCGACGTGCCGCTGCGAGGAAGTAATATTCTTGTGCACTTTTGTGTAGTATCGCCGTCCGGGTAACTGTTTTCTTTATTTTCTGCATAGCTCGATACCCTCTCAATTCACTTTAATAAAGTAGGTGCTTCAATATCTCTTACCCTTCATGTTTCGACAAATATTTTTATTCTATTTCTGTTTTTCTATCTGTCAGCTGTTTCTGTCAAAAGTTTCAAAAATTGTAATGTCAATGTCATAATTGTTTTCGTTCAGAAATCAGTGTGCCCTGTGTATTTGTTAAACAGTGCAACTATTTATTTAGTTTCTTTCTGTTGCCCGGACGACAATAGTTATTCGTTTTTGTTTTGTTTATGTTGCTCTAAAACTCGTTTACAGAGTGTTAGCACTCAGCTGGCGGGTGGATTTGATCAATTAGGTACATTTTTATAGTTTGTTAAATACCTACACATTTATTTTTTTTAGTAGGTATAATTAATTAATTATTTATTTATTATTATTATTTTATTTTTTTTATTATCGATGTCTGTAAACAATGACAGCGACACCGAAAGTTTTTCAATTTCTAGTAATGACAGTTTTGTTGGATACCCGTCTCTCGCCGACACTATTGAATCGCATTTTTCTGATGTGCCTAAGAATTTTAATGTAGTCCATATAAATGCCCAAAGTGTTCCGGCTCATTACTCTGACATGCTAGCTAACTTTGACTGTAAGAACATCCATGCTATCCTTGTTTCCGAGTCTTGGCTAAAACCATGTCTCCCTTCAACCTCCTATTCCTTGCCAGGTTTTCAACTGATAAGAAATGATCGTGTGTCTGGCGGTGGAGGTGGTGTTGCCATATACCTTCGTCCACAAATTCCTTTTTCAATTATTGATATGTCAGCACAGCCTCCCTCGCACAACGCGGGCGAGCATCTCTTTTTAGAAGTAAACCTGAATCACGTAAAAGTACTTCTAGGTGTTTATTACAGCCCTTCGTCACGTTTAAATTTCTTTCCTTCCTTTGATAAGATCCTAGAAAATCTAACACCTTCTTACAGTCATACGATTATCATGGGGGATTTCAACACTTGTTTACTGAAAAATGATTCTCGCTCTTCCTTACTTCTATCAATAGTTCAGTCGTCAAACTTGTCTATTCTCCCATCACGTGCCACACACCACTTCCCCAACTGTACTCCCTCACTTTTAGACCTTGCCATTATCTCCTCTCCCCAACACGTCAGCAAGCATGGCCAATGCGCAGCTGACATGTTTTCCTACCATGACCTAATATTCCTCTCTTACAAAATTCGTCCACCTAAACTCAAGCCCAAAACTCTCCTGCTTCGCAATTTTAGTGGTATGAATATTGACAATCTGCATAGAGATGCCAGCAACATTGATTGGAACCCTCTAGTTACTGCTGAGTCAATCGATGAAAAAGTAAACTTGCTTACGGATGCACTGGTACAGCTTTACGACGTTCATGCTCCCATTCGTGCAGTAAAGCTCAAACATCTTCCAGCGCCTTGGCTAACAGATGACGTAAGGGATGTCATGCACAAGAAGGCAGTATGTAAAGCCAAATTTAAATGCAGGCCCACATCATCAAACCGTGACCTTTATGTCAAAGCACGCAATCGCAGTAATAGGGTGTGTAGGGATGCACTACGCCACCATGTTCATGATTCTGTTGAAAACGGTGATCCAGCTAAAGTCTGGAAGTTTCTAAAATCTATGGGAGTTGGAAAATCCCGCCAAGAATCGATTCCTAAAGACTTAGACGTGGATCTTCTTAATCAACACTTCTCATCTTCGTCCTACTATAATGGGACCACGAAAGCATCAACTTTAAACCATCTTTCAAACCTTCCAACTCCGGATCATTCGCCATTTAATTTTAGTCAATTCTCTGATTGTGATGTTAAGAAGAGCGTAGTTTCAATAACATCTAACGCAGTTGGTAGTGATTGTGTCAGTCGGAAAATGATACTCCCTGTCCTCGATGAAATCCTTCCTATCCTGTGTTATATCCTTAACTATTCTATTTCCAAAGGTGTCTTTCCATCAACATGGAAAGAAGCCAAAATTATTCCTCTGCCCAAAAAATCAAATCCTACTTCCTTTTCAGAATATCGACCAATCTCCATCCTGCCTTTCCTCTCTAAAGTCCTAGAACGCCTGGTCCACAATCAGCTCAGTGCTTTTCTTTGTAAGAATAGTCTGCTGAATCCATTCCAATCTGGATTTCGTCCTGGTCATAGCACGACCACTGCCCTAGTAAAAGTTTCTGATGACATACGTCTGGGTATGGATAAAGGGAATATGACGGTTCTCTGCTTGCTAGATTTTAGCAACGCTTTCAATACCGTCGATTTCGATATCCTACTCGCCATACTTCGCTCTCTTAACATATCTCCAACGGTGATTGACTGGTTTCGTAGTTACCTGTATGGCCGCCGGCAACGTATTTCCATAGATGAGTCTTGCTCTTCTTGGTGTTATACTTCTGCCGGTGTACCTCAGGGTGGCGTCTTATCTCCTTTACTCTTCGCAATATTTATAAATTCTATTTCCAAAAAACTTCTTTCCTTCTACCACCTCTATGCTGATGATTTGCAGGTTTATAGACAATCTCCCTATACGGATTTAGATGCCGCTATTAATACCATTAACCAGGACTTGGCTTCAATTTGTGAGTGGAGTGAGGCACACGGTCTGATGGTTAATCCATCGAAGACTCAAGTCATTGTTGTTGGCAGCTCGAGGCTGATGCCCAAGGTAAATTGGTCCCAGCTACCACAGGTACTATTTAACGGTACTGCCATTCCTATAAGTGAGAAAGTTAAAAACTTAGGGGTTTGGATAGATAAACATCTGTCTTGGGGTCCCCAATTACAAGAGGTAAGTCGCAAAATATTCGCTACTGCCAAGTCCCTGAGACGGTTGCGAAACTTTCTGCCCACTGCCACTAAGATTGCACTTGCTCAGTCCCTCTTACTCCCTATCCTTGACTACGCAGATGTCAGTTATCTCGATCTCACTGAGGCACAACTTGATAAACTTGAGCGACTTCAAAATGTTTGCATACGATTTATATTTGGCTTGCGCAAGTATGATCACATATCCGATTTTCGTACAAAACTCAAGTGGCTTCCAATACGTCTTCGCCGGAACGTACACATCTTGTCTCTCCTCTACAGTGTTCTGTTCAATCCTAAAACCCCCGCGTATCTTAAAGAACGTTTCAAGTTCCTTCATGACACACATACAAGATATCTTAGGTCATCGGAAAACTTGAGGTTAGAAATGCCAAGTCACTCTACCAACTTCTATGATAAGTCGTTTGCAGTTCAGGCTGTGCGGCTGTGGAATGCTTTGCCCGTGTTGGTAAGGCAAGCTCAAACACTCACAACCTTTAAAAATGAAGTTACTAATCACTATCTTTCCTCCTGAATGTTTGTCATTACGTACAGAATTTCTCTGCTTTTATAATTATACATATATATTTATATATATTATATTATTAATAATATATGTAATTTATTAGTTTATGTATTGTGTATATGTAAATAGTACACCACGAACTACCTGCGTATCTTTTTCTCCTCCTCGGTCAAATCCATCCAAAGGTTGTCTGTAAAAAATCGCTTTTAGCGATAAGACCGCCCATTGTGACACCCTATTAATTTTAAGTTTCTTATGTAATTTTTATTTTTGGTGTACAATAAAGAATTTATCTATCTATCTATCTATCTATCTAACAAACAAACAAATAAACAAACAAGCTCACTTTCACTTTTATAATATTAGTAAGTATAATATATTTCACAACTATCACAAAACGGCGTCTAGTCTCAAGTCAAGCAAAGCTTGTGTTATGAGTACTAGACAACTGATAAACGTACTTGTATATTTCTAAATACATACATATTATAGATAAATTACACCCAAACACAGAACAAATGATTATGCTCATCACATAAACATTTGTCCTGAGTGGAAATCGAACCCACGACCTCTGGCATAGCAGTCAGGGCCACTAACCACTAGACCAACAGGCCAGTCAAATACATCTACATTGCATGTCTCACGGCTGCGCCAAATAGGTCCAGTTCAGCATGATACCAGGCCACTACGTAGCAGTTGCCTGGTTTTCAAGTGAAGCTTGGTATAAGTCTACGCTATGAGTAAACTTCGATAAATAAATATTTCCGAAACACCAGGAAATCATCCAATTACTTCCCCCGCGGGGTAAAGCGGGAAAGCGTGTCCTACTTTTACCGACTAAAACCTGTGTCCTTCAGTTACTCTAAGCGCTTTAAGACCATGGGTTTTCTCATCAGGAAATGGCCGAGACCGTGGCTGACTGTTTAGACTCTAAACTGTGTGTAGGCAGTACGTGTTATCGTGTGTGAAACTTTCATTTATGGATGACATTGTGGGATAATTAAAAAATATATATAAACAGGTAATTAGTGCGTAGGATACCCCTGTAGCAATTGCCGAAACTCTTGAACCGCTATAAAAAATCGTTTGACCAGTAGAGTGCTACTTTATCACTGATTGATATCATCGGCTTTTTAATGTTCCCACTGCTGGGACTCAAACCTCCTCTCTAGGAGAGGGAATGGGTCGTAATGCACCACGCGGGCCCAGTGCGGATTGGTGAATGTCACATGTCTTTGAATTTTTGGTTCTTGGACATGCCGGTTTCCTCACGATGTTTTCCTTCACCGTTTTGAGAGCAGTGGTGATGAATTTGAGTGACATAGGCATATTATTTTCTAGAAGTCGCTAGTAATCAGTACAAAGGGTTCTGAGTGAGTATTATTTGTTCATCAACACCCTGGTCGCACCGCAGCGGTAGTGACATTGACACAGACCACAATTAACTACACCCTCACTTCGCCTCTTTGGATTGTAAGTGCTGTGGCCGCAGTTACACCGTGCATCGTTTTAAGCACTTCGTGGAAAAAAAATGTAAAAGCTATACAGGTTTTGGTTGTTTTTTTCCTATTTATTTAATTATTTTTAGAGTTCCATACCCAAAAAATTAAAACGGGATCCTATTACGAAGATGTGTTTGTCACCAGGCTGTATCTCATAAACCTTGACAGCTAGACAGTTGAAACTTTCACAAGTGATGTATTTCTCTTGCCACTGTAACAGCAAATACTAAAAATGGAATAAAATAAATATTTTAGTGTAGCTCCCATACAATAAACGTGTTTTTTTACCTTTTTTTATTACTATAGTACGGAACCCTTTGTGAGCGATTCCAACTCGCACTTAGCCAGCTCTTTATTTTTTTATAATTGATATAGTTTTTGTTATATTCGGTAGTAGTTTCTTATGTGTACAATAAAGAATTTATCTATCTAATCTCGACAAAGATTCAGGAATCATAATATAACTTGATTAGATGTAACTAAAGAAAATTTGATGAGAGTTTTGGAGTCAAGAATAATGAATTCTAAGTTTGTTTAAGAACTTATAATTTATTAGATACACTGTTGACACTACATACATTTAAAGCGAAGTTTATTTATAAACAAGTGAGTAAACTTGCTTTTATTTGAACACTTAAAAGTTTATCTTCATATAATTACCGGTTTTACTGCTTTATACAAACTTAGTCCATAAAATATAACAATGCTCAAATATCAAAAGGACGTTAAACTTTTATAATCACCAGACTAAAGCTGTGCAAATAAGATTTTCACAAGACACACTTTATGAATTGTCCAAATTCAACAAACTTATCAAATTTATTAAATACTCGTACCTAAGTCAACAAATGTTCAATTTTGAAAGCGAAAGGCATTAATAACTATTTATTTTAGGCTTGTAGACGCTCAACATCGCGTCGTCGGTAAAATGAATGAACAGAAACATTGTTTATTCCAAACAGGCTAAATAAATAATATGTTTTGATAACAAACCACGTTGATTCGGCCTTCACCGCAATCCAGTGTTTAAGTTGACGATTTAAATCAATTATGATTTTAGGTAGTAATCAAAACGACACAGCTTACTGCGGCGTTTAACACGAAACTAATTCTACGGTTAATATAATGTAGGTTTAGAGAAATAGTTTAAACTAGGCACATAATTATTACCTACTGCTGAGGCAAGATTTCGTAGTACGTGGGAAGTGTATTGTTTTGTTAAACTTGTAGGCTTTGGGCGCGTCGGTGTGACAGGCGGATTTCTTAAGTCGGGCGTAACTCCAGAGAGCTGTCGGGGGCGCATTGTGCTCGCGTATTAACGACGAACGCACAAAAGACCACGCTCGTATATCAAACTAACGTCACTCCAATGTCTTCCTTCCTCACTGTTACAGTTCCCGGGCGGCAAGAAATGGCCCTCCTTTTTTTATTGAGCATTTAGTAGACTGAAATTATGGCACGTAAAATTCATGCCGTGCGGGAATCGACTCAACCGAACGTAGCCCCAATTTTGTCTGCCGCCTTTATAAAACCTTTCGGTTACAAGTGATATATTTCTTAGGCGATTGTTCTGAATAGGTATTATTCGACAATCGAGGCAAATGTTCTATCTTTTGCTCACATATTTCAAAAAGCGGCTTATAAATGTTATTGACTTTCGCATTATCAGTTTTGATCATCTTTCGCAAATTTTTCGGCTAGACAGCTAAAAGGGTTTTGATGAATGATCAGTGAGATGAGCGGGACAATAAATCACATTAGTGTCACCGTAGATGCCTATAAGTTTAACAATTTTGTCAAAAAGACGACAAAAGCGCAATTGTTATCCGTCGAGTCTGGAAATATTTATTTTCCCCCGAGCAAGAAACTTCGCTGTAACTTCGCTAATGACTTCTTTCTGAAGTCCCAACTTTCCTGGTAGCTGCTTGAAAGGTTTTTGCTATCTATTTAAACAATAGTCGAGGTCCTTTATTATCGCCAAATTTTCCGGTGGGATTTTAATTGCTATAATCAGTATTTTAGTTCAAACAATTTAAGGTTTCAAATTCTAACATAATCGAAGCAACATCTTTACTTTCAAAGAGTAAGATGTAATCTTTGTTGAAGTTTCTACAAAGTCGAGGGCTTTTCCTTTAAATTAGTTATCAGTTTGAAATAATATCAATAAGCTTATATTATAAGAGGGCTTAATTAAGCCAGTTTGTGCGATAGCAGACTGTTTTATGTAAATATGAACTGGTGAGATTAATGTTAAATTTATTCAGCCTAGTTGGAATATTTTCTTGTATCAGTAGTAGGTATATTGTTCGATGTTAACAGTAGAAGAGAAAAAGGCGGGGTGGTATAGGGGCCCGTTGAGCGGCATTGTATGCGGGATTATCGGCATAACTCAAAGGGCACAAAAGGCAGTTTATCAAGCCACGTCTCGCTAGATATCTCAGTGTACACTTGGCGAACTGCTGGCAAACTTGGCCTACTGGCCCGGCCCGTATACAGTAGGTAGTTAGATGGCCACCTGTATTTGTATGAATAGAATTAACTTCAGTGTTGAACCTAAGTTTTACTTAACTAACAGAGAGATAGTAAGTCTTTGAAGATAAGCACTAACTGAACTAGAATTAATTTTAGATCTTTGTGGTGGTTGATCGTACTTGTTTCACTCAATTGTAATATTAATTATTACAAATGAGTGAAAGTTCTACCTATTGTTTAAGTAGTGAAACTGCTCTTATCATTGCAATAGATACTAGGTAGAATTTGAGCAAGCTTAATATAATTTTAAGAAAGTTATGAAAAAGTGCAGTTTGCTGGCAAAATAAGTATTTATCATTTAAAAAAACAACTTTGGCCCACACTAGAAATCACTACTTTAACATGAGTTTCTTAACAAACATTTATAAACTTATTACACTAGACACCCAGACTCAAAATAAAATCTATTTCTCATCGTTAAAATATGTACTTTAGAGATATTAGAACTAAAAAAGTAACTTAAAATCTTTTGGGGAAAAAAAACATTTGTTTGTAGAAATTAAATTACTTTTATTTATTGCCTCGCTTCAATTCGGTCAAACACTTGATTGGTTTCCCTGGTACCGACTTTTCGAACTTAAAGAGGTGTGTTCCGTATTTTATATAAATAATAATATTAGTATTTTTTCTAAATCAATACAATCATTTAATACGCATTAAATTTAATTGCCAATTAAAAATAGGTACATTATTTATTTCTGTCCTGACATTTCTACAAAATTAAATACATAGAGGAAAGGAACACAATTTCTTGCGAGGCAAAACAGGAAAATTTATTAATTAAATTACAATGTGGTGTGTATAAGTCTTAGGAAGAACATCATTATATTCATTCCAACACATAATATGTCTTTGCTAAGTAAGCAATAGAGATTAAGACTTCCATTTAGTTTCAGCGGACATAATAATATTTGTCGTCAACACGAACAGTTGTCTTTCATATTTATCGACATTTCATGGCGATCCTGCCATATAAGGTCACAAGTGAAATTTGTGACAATTTTAAAAGTATATATAAAAGTTAGTTTATTTAATATAATAATATAATATTCCGTCACCGTCTAAGCCCAAGCTAAGCAGAGCTTGTGTTATGAGTACTAGACAACTGATAAACATACTTAAAGATTTCAAAATACATACATAGTATGCTGCTCATCACAGAAACATTTATCTTGGGTGGGAATCGAACCCAGGACCTCCGGTATAGCAGTCCGGGTCACTAACCACTTGACCGACAGGCCAGTTAATTATGGACAATAATTTTTAAAAAGTCAACCCAAAATCAGTGTGATAATTTATTTATTTAAACATGGGCCCAATCAAAAGAAGAAACCATCATTGCGCAAACAGCAGCTGGAAATAGACAGAATAGTGCCACTGCAGAAACTAGCTCCAGCATCAGGAAAAAAAAAAATAGAAATGAAATGAAACAGAAAAATTAGAAATGGAATGGAATGGCATTAAATGGTTATTATTATTCCATTTATATACATATCTGTTATATTTTTAAATATTTCTTTAAAAAAAAAACACATAAAAACAAAACATTTAAAAATATAAAAAATAGTAGCCCACCGGCATCGGGAACAGGGTCCAAGCTACCGGTGGTCAGGGCTTCTGAGAGAGGAATCTCCTAACGATGCGCGCCGTGTCCAATTTATTATTATTATTTATTAGCACGACCAATATTCTTCTAACGATCATCACAATCGTCCTACTGGCAGCTGCGTGCTATATATTCTGCCATTTCTATTTAAAAAAGATGCACAATAAATAGATCGAGAGACATATGAACTGCAGCTCCAAACGTTGCAAGTCATCATCTTCCTGCCCTTGTCCCGTTTTATTTGGGGTCGAAACAACACGTTTTTTTCTTCCATTTTGTCCAGTCACCCGTCACGCTATCACTAACTCCCTTTTCTTTCATATCACTTCTCACACAATCCATCCATCTTTTCTTTGGCCTCCCTCTCCCTCTCCATCCATTCACTCGTTAACTCATAACTCTTTTAGCAACATGCGTTTCATCCCTCTTCTTTACATGACCATACAAAGACAAACGGTTTCAGACCTCAGAAAAGTAAGAAACCCGCTCCCCGTGATGGATGTCACAGACATTTCCCCTATCTACAAAATGTTATATATTTTGAACTGAAATTCCCCTTAAATATCGTGTACAACTTTGATTACTGACATCACATCGATACCAGTAACTCTTTGAAACTCGATCCTTCAGATATTTCCATTAAAATCCGTCGCTATACGTCTGATAGTGACAGCGTTGTAATAATATCAGAATTTCATAAAAGTCCCTTTTATTAAGTATAAGTCTATCGGGCTTTTTAATTGGTTTGCAAGTTTGATACCGAAGTCTAATTGTATTGCATAATTAAGATGCAGAACTGAGTTGCGAAGGCGACGAAATCGCTCTGTGAATACTTCAAACAGCTAAATTAGGGTTTCAAGAAGAAGTTAATGAGTTGAATCGAGTCGTCTCACCGCACCGTCCCTATTCCGAATTCAAACAACTATACTTTTAAAAATAAACCGAACACTCTCGTGATGCTCACCTTTTTTGTTTTTTTTTTTTAGCTTATAACGCAACTGTCATTTGTTTGGGCGACTGTATTTCATTTGACATTCCGTTTTCAAATATTTCTGTTTTGGTTTTCGAGTTAAGTCTTTTTGCATTCTTTCTTCCTAATTTAGTTCAGTTGTAAATTATTTATTTTCATTTTCAAACAGCGGTTATGTTGCATAACTTTCAGGGCTAAAAGTGTAACAAAAATGTCTTACATTTTAGACATTAATGGATTCTATAAATTATTACTCCATGGAATTGGAACACTTGAGCTCGTTGGTTCGAGCACCCAAATGCTTATCTACCGAAAAATAAAAAAGAGTAGTGTTTAAAAGATACATATTGGCTCTAAAAAGATTTTGATAAAGTACCTACTACGTAAAATATCCGAAAAAAAAATCATAATGATTCCAAGTTGAAACATATTAAATGCTTGGGGCATATTATGAATACTTAAAACTTACAAAAGCTCACTGTAGCGCATAATCAAGTCCGCCCACACATATCAAGTTAAAAACCTTATACAAACATATCAGAAAAACATAAATTATGGTACGTTAAAAAATGTTTGCAAGGAAAAAACTCACTCTTGAGTTAAGTTCGCTTTTGTACTTACATGAATTGTGTAATCACTGTGTACTATGTTAAGTTATTGCGTACGATAAAAAATTAAGAAAGAATAAATTCATTAAAAAATACCCTCTTTTTAATTTAACCACATATTATTGTTTATTGTCATTTACGTTTTGTTTATTCAGTAACTAGCTTTTGCCCGCGGCTTCACCCGCGTACATAATCTCAGGATAAAAAGTATCTTATGTGTTATTCTGGGATATGGTCTACTCGTGTACCAAGTTTCATCGAGATCCGTTCAGTAGATTTTGCGTGAAAGAGTAACAAACATCCGTACATCCCTCCATACATCCATCCGTAAGGATGGATGTAAATCCCTACATACAAACTTTCGCATTTATAATATTAATAGGATTATTGTATCTACATATTACTAGCTGCTCCCAGCGGCTTCGCCCGCGTGATAGCAGCTAGTAATGGATGGATGTATCATCCATACATCCATCCATACATACAAACTTTCGCATTTATAATATTAGTAGGATTATAATATAGTTTACTTTATTACTACTACTACTACTACTAGATGATTGTAATCCTTGCTAGCCGATCAGCATCTCACCGTCGACAACGGCTGGTGTTGAAAATCAGCGCTGTGGCTCTGTCCTGCACGAGCCCCAGCATTATGCTGAGCACTGACCGTTTTGCTGATGTGACGCATATCCTATTTACCTTCTAGTTATAAGTCATTTTTTTTTTTAAGATATGCGCCATGTTTGACGTAAATAAACTCTTTTTTTATTTTTTTGACATATTTAGTAACAGTAAATGAAGATAAAAGTTATACTGGATGCATTTTGGAGGGTGTGCGCAAGAATTGCTTTACTTGATTCCACCATTGGACAAACCGACGAACGGCGAGTGTCCTATACGTTGTTGAAACCTCTACAGTTTGGACCAAGCTGCGGTCTTACCTTTCGATTATAATTTAAATATCTTCGAGGTTAGAGTGATTAGCGTCTTAATAAACTGGTGCACCTCACCACTAACGATTGTATCACTGCTTACCATCAGGTGGGATCGCAGTCAAGAACTAGTTTATATTATAAAAAAGTGAATAATTACTAATAACGTTGATGAGCCATCACAACTAAAATCATTAGCACCTAGTTTTACGATTAGTAATAAATCACAGTAATCATTAATAAGAGCAAATTCCCGCGATATCGAGGCTCGATCCATCATCTACCTCCGAGACTGATTTAAATCTCCATCTAGCTTCAATTTGATTTAGCTGAACTGTTAATTACCTGCGAATCTACTGTTTGCGCAGTCTAACTTGATTCAACGGCTTTAAATAGTATTTTGAGACGCAATTTGAACACTCAGGTATTGCCGATAAACACATTCTTCAATTATATCACTACAAATCTAAGGGCCTCAAAAAACGCCGCCAAAAAAAGCTAGAAGTGGCCACAAAAAAAAAGCTAGAAGCCACCGCATAAATAGCTGAAGCGCGCGACAGCTTGTGGCCGGAGAAGCTTCAAGCAGCTTCAAGCGTTTTTTTGTATCTTTATCAGTTGTCTAGTACCCATAACACTAGCTCTGCCTAGCTTGGGACTAGACGGCGATAGCTGTGTGACAGTTGTGGAAATTTTATCATAATGTACAATTTCAGTCAACAAATTAAAATGTACTTCATGTAGAACTGTCAAACGGAGAAGGAACGGGGTGGGTTTTTAGTCAGTAAGAGTCTGACACTATCTTCCGCTCCACCCAAGAGTGGGGGTTGTCATCGGATGATTATTGTCCACCAAAAAAAAGTTACTAATTGGATTTATTTGGCTACATAGATTAGGAACAACATTTTTAGTGAGTTAAGACTAGATTGACCAGGTAACTAGGCAAGAGTACCTACTCTATGGTAAACCGTCAAGGCAATAGTTCGAATTAAAAATCATTTGGGGTATCTAAGGTTTTGCGCATTTAACGTTACACGTTGTATATATTTTTTAATACATTATATTCGCCATCAGATCTATTTTAAGGTACCCACCGCTAGTAACTTTGCATGGCGATACATAAGAGCCAATTAAACCTAACGACCGACTATTAACATTTCAGACGAAAAACATCCACTGCTAAACATAATATAAGTAATGTACATCTCAACACAAATGAGGCCCGTTTACATTCTACCATGTGGTTTTGTGCAAATATTTATTTCAGAATACATTAATATTCTGAAATTAAATATTTGCGCAGACGCCAAGAAAGCCGGCAGACCCACATTCCGAGCGCACCGCACTCCGAGACCACCACATCGGATAGGTAGAGTCGCCTGCCTCCACTGGGGCCCATCCAGGGAGACATTGAGAACAGACTCCACCACCGGTTTCAAGGCGTTGTCGAACGAGGAAACTTCCTCAGGACAAAGCCAAGAAGGGGCGGTCCGCAACAGATACGTGATTTTTGGGAGAGCGAAGCACGTGCGCAACAGGACAATCGCAACGTGCGCGGAAAGATCTTTAAGACGCTCGTGAGCAGAAAGGAGGAGTTGAGTTCGAGAATTAATGGCTTCAGGAACTGCAGTAAGAAAAATAAGTGATCCTAAGAGATTCAAGTCAGAGCGTAAAAGTTCTCTGAGGCCAGGAAGAAGGGAGTCAAAACGAGAAAAGTGTGTACGAGCATCAGCACCACAGGGGAAGAATTCGCACTTCGAGGGATTCACCTCCAGACCCAGGTCTCTGAGGCGAGGGACTAGAGCCGCTAAGTCCTGAAAAACATCTTCAGGTCTACCCCTGATAGTGCCATCGTCAAGGTACCACACGTTTAGACTGGATTTCAGCTCGACAATCGCCTTATGAATGGCCAAACTGAAAACGAGTGGCCCGAGCGGGTCCCCCTGCTGTGCTCCCACTTTGGAAAGAATAAGGCTGTTACCGGAGAAAAGATTAAAAGGCAGCCTATAAATCTGATGAAGGAAGGGATATAAAGAAGGGATTTTTTCCTTTACCTCGCTCAACAGAACGTCTCTCTCTAAGGTATTGAACGCGTTGCGAATGTCGAGCTTCAGCAATATCGAGTCTTCACTCTCCGGGTTCATCACAAATGCACGCGTGGCGTGGATGGCAGCCTCGCATCCCAGGCGTGTGCCAAAACCCGACTGATGAGGCTGCAAATATCGGGCCATATCCTCTTTGACTGCTCGGCACGCTAACTTAGCAGTAAGACGACGAGAGACACTACCGACAGCAATAGGTCTTATTCCGACGTCTTTTTTCTCCATTTATAATAATAGTATGGATGTGCAAAACTCGAAATACGTGTCTAGTATTTTAATGTATAAAATATATAAAATTTCATAAATGTATGTATAAGCAATGTAATGTAAAGCTGGTTATGTCAGCAAAAATACATAGTCACCGGGTCATCCAGCCGACTGAGAGGTTGTTTTACACTTGCCCATCTAATTAACGGCACCTAATGCCTGATGTAATTTTAGATTCAGTTACTGATTTTGACCAAACTATATTCAGGTTTCGCATAAAACTAAAAATAATGTTGTAAATATAAAATTGCCTGTTTGTACCCACAAACTGACATATCAATATTAGATGACGTTGACTTAGAAGTTTGATTGCTTTCACTGCTCACCGGGGTTAATAGATCTGAGTAGGAACTCGTTATTAAAAGTTTAATACCACGCGTTCCTGAGAAAGAGGGTGTTAACAGAAAAACAGACAGACAACAGAGTGGTTCTACATGTGTTCCATTTTCGCCGACTGAGGCACAAATGCCTTGTTTGGCATTTGAGCCTCAGTCGCAGTCTGCACAGTTATCATTGAAAAATCCAAACACAACAGCTACACAACTATCTAAGCAGTATAGCCCACAACAGCAGCCTATAGGCCGTAATTCACACACAATACCGTCGACGCTTCCCTGTACGTTCAAACACAAAGTACACGCAAAGCTAAGCTCGATAGAGCACACGCCATTCACAAACCCCTGGCCAAAAGCATAGCAGTGTAGTCAAAGAACCAACTTATTTAAAAGGCTATCACAGAAAAAAGGATTTGTAGAACTTCATTTGTTTTGTCATATCTTTAGCCTACAAAATTAAAGAATGATGGCATATTTTTTTAGCGTCAAATGGTAAAAAATATATAAATTATACAAAATAATTTGGTTTTAGTAATAAATTTCTAAATAATAAAAACAATTAGTTTCAATAAAAATAATAAATAACAAAGATATTCCAGTTTAAAGTTAATGAGATTACGTAAGTATATTATGTCAATAATACCTACGTTTTTCTTTATGAATTAAAAAAATCAATAAACGCTTTTTGAACGAACGATATATTAGTTTTTATAATTTATATTTTGATAATTTCAATCAATATGTTAATTTTTAGGGTAAACGCTAAATAAGAAGCGTGTTCAAAATATAATACAACTCATTTAGTACGATAGAAAAAAATCACGAAGATGCCTCTAAAAATTAATGAAAACCCAAACTAATATACACGCAATGATAATGATTGTTTGTCGATGTAAGTCAAATTATTTTACAAGGAAGATTTGATTATAAAATTAAAACAGTGTAACGGTTAAACGTTTTACTTTTTTAATTTTATAATCAAATCTGTACTTTTTTTACACTTTTAAACAATTCCGAGATTCCACTAGGAAGTAAGTTAGGTATTGATCAAAGGGCTGGTTTAACTATCGCCAAAAGAATAAGCATTTAGGTGCATTGCCTTTTAAATAGCTGCTTTTCATATTGAGAACAATGCGTACAAATTCTCTGAGATCAACGACGAGACCTTTCTCTGCATTTTTACACCCAATTTTACTTAATTAAATTAATCCAAAAACTGAATAGTAAAAAAGTCACTCTTTTTTATGTCTCAAGCTTAAAAAGTTATTACGCACGCCATATTTTTGCCTACAAACATACCTAACTCTTTTACCGACGGTACTACAGGCAGGCAAAAATACCAGGGAGCCATAAACGAGTGCTGAATAAAAATTAATTCCCCAAGGGCGGACATACAAATAGCCCTGATAAAATTTATAACTGTAAACGTGACGGCTCTCCACTTCGTGCACGGTATAATTTTGTACACATAGCCTAGAATGTGCTTGCCAATGGATAATTATGGTAAATGGTCCATTACTCTTAGGCCGTGTAGGCAATGGGCTAGATTTTTGGGCCTAGTATCTAGTTACAGTGTTTTTTTTTTATAGCTAGACAATTATTTAAGATCAGCTCCTGCATTTTACGTAAAAAAAAAAATATCTCTATAGAATATACTCCCGGAATAAAATAGTTTATAATGTTCTATTCCAGATTATTGTCATCCAAATCTGTCCAGCCATTTGAGTGTGAACAAGCTTTAATGAAAATATTTTTTTCATAGCAAGCTTTTATATCTCGGTGTACTTTATACCTATATAATTAATACACGTCAAGACGAATCATACGAGGCCAAACTCGATTGGGTTAAAAAAAAAAACTAGATGGGGTTGTGTCGTTTAACTAACAAGTTCTTATAGGCACCTTCCGGTTCCATCATCAAATCAACTCCATGTCATAATAATTTTTCATTGTCATCTTATTTACACGTGCATGCAAAATTTCAGCTCAATTGGTAATCGGGAAGTAGGTGAAATTTAATTTGCAAGATTTGATGACAGACAAACATCGGGACAGGATTAAATAAAAGCTTGTAATAAAAATACTGAGTATATACACACCACAAGCCATAAGAATCAATAGCAATGATGCACTACTGATCGAAGCTTCAAAGTTTTGAGCATCATTACCGATTTACAACCCTATTGACTTTCTATTCGTTACATTTCGGAGAGTGTGCGTCGGAATAGCGAAGTTTAATTCCGCCAAACCCATTTCATCGTCAGACCACTAGGGGTACGGCGATACGCTACGGTACGTGGTGCGTACCGCTAAGTAGAATTCCCTAAAGGTCTGTTTTTCCAGACCTTAAGTCAAGTGCATAGATTACTTCTTGGTAAGCGTGCTCGAATATCAACCATATCTTCGCTTACCATCAGGTGAGATAGTGGTTAAACAAACAAAGACAAACATTACAAAATTTCGACCGTATATAATAGTAGTGCTATTTATTTTTTGTATGATAAATAAAAATTGGTTGGAAGAAGACATCCTGCGCTGGTCCTAAATAAATTTGGAGTAAGAGCCTCTAGCTAAACTGACAAAGTAACAATCTTCCAGCAATGAGGATTGTCGACTAATGAAAAATTTATGAGATTGACATACGCAACCGAAATGTCTCCTCATAAATTTTACTTATAGCCCAAGGGCAGGAAGATGATATTTTTTACATAATTTAATATGTCAGGGTTTTTAATTTACTTGCTGGTATATCATCAGGATTGGACGACCGTCCCGAGTTGGAGAGCTCTTGGCATCAGCGTTAGTAAGGCTACATATACCAACTCTTTCATAAATTATTTCATAGATACTTTCTTATATAATGAGGTCCTTACTATCCTCCATGCCCATGGCAAATAATATACAATTTCGCAATTAAAGAATAACATTTAAAAAATTGTGTTCAAATGTCAAATCATTCGAAGTACAAGAAACTAAGAAATAACAGTAGTAAAATTTTAATAATAATGTCAAAAAATAATCACAAAAAATTCTAAAGAACCTATATATTTATTATTTGCCTTGCTATAATCATAAACGTATCCCTTTCAGCAGGTTTATTAAATCCATAAATAAAAACTTGGTTGTACAAAATTACGCTACTCCAATATCATATCTAAATCACGTATGAAATGAATTTATAACCACCTTTTTCAACTAGGAACCCTTATAGTTTCGCCATGTCTGTCTGTCCGTTCGTCCGCAAATATTCTCAGTAACCGTTAGCACTAGAAGGCTGTTTGGTACCAATATGTATATCAATCACGTCGACAAAGTGGTAAAATAAAAAGTGGGAAAAAAATGTTTTATTAGGGGAGGTACTCTACACGTAAAGTGGGGAGCAAAGGTAGAAGAACTTTATAAAGGCTTTCTAGGAAAATAATTTTGAACTTAAAAAAAAAAAGTTGAAAAGTTGTAAGTTGTAAAGTTGTACAAAATAATTTCTGAATTAAGTTTGTAATTTAACCGTATATACAAGCATTTTTTTAACTTACACATATACTATACTTATACATATATATTTTTTTTACTTACATATATTATAATCTTGAACGTATTTTCTTTCAAATAAAAAAGAATGATTAAAATCGGTTCACGCAATCCAAAATTACTACCCATAACCCTATTGTACATACATAACTTGTCTAGTTTTTATAAATTAGTAACCCAATTTCTCGAGAGATGGTGCTGTACTTTGGGCTATTTAGCGCTATTAATTTTAACTCTTAAGTGGGGACATTTATTGTGACGGTCGGGAAACTACGGAACCCTACATTGAGTGTGGCCCGCCCGACACGCTCTTGGCCGGTTTCTCATAAAAATAAGGCAGCTTGCAAAACCTATATGATCCAGATATTTTCCATTAGCAGAACATTAGATCTATATGGAGATTACAAAATGTAAAATTAATTTGCACTGTGCACAAACACTCACCTACCTGAAAGGGCTTCTCTCACTATTAACTTTTTGGTTTTTGATTACTATACTACCTTATCACGTAGTTACATGTAGTACATTCTGATGTGTATGTAAAACTAGCGCAATAACCCTGGTACCCATAGCACAAGTGCAATGTTGCGTTGGTTTCCAGAATTAACTACCTTTAGTTTGCGGAACAGGGTGTAAAATACCATATACCTCCTTTGAAATTGAAGGATACATCGATAGTTATCAGTTAGGCCAAACAACTTGGGGTTGTTTGGCGGAGTAGACGTCTTTCGGCTGATATGATGATGTGATGATCGGACAAAACTAATATGCAAATAAAAATATCAAATTGTAAGGAAAAAACCAGGTCAGATGAATGAGACATTTTCTCGGTTTCAAAGAATCACCCTTTTAGAACAAATTATTATTAAACCCAATGACGAGATGACGTCTACAAGAAAACGCTCTACCCAACTTTACCAAATCATTTTTAATTAATGCTTAAATATCTTTAATGAATACTACTTCAACCTTCTCAAGATACTTCATTAAAATATACTTGTCAACAGATTAAAGTTCAACTTAATATATACCTTTGAACGTCGGAACAGCTCGTTTTTGAAGTCGATCGAGTACAGTCGCGCACACAACTCATTTCGACGTACGCATTTAATTAAGTCGTCACTGAAACGCTTGTTTATGGTGCTTTAATTACTTGCCATGGAAATAAATACTTGGGAAACATGGTTAATTAATATACGCACCTGCTTACTGATCAGATTTTGAGGGAATGGGGAATTATTAAAAATACGTTTAATTAAAGTTTTAAGTAATTACTTTAAATAATCATGATTATGTTACTTGTCAATGACCTGTTTAAACCCTATATTCTAAAATTCCGTATTCTCATACATTACACTAATATGATAAAAGAGAAAGTTTGTGAGTGTGTGTGTGACATGATCAACCCATGTACCAAGTTTCATCGAAATCCGTATCGCCGTTTGAGCATGAAGAAACAACAAACATACAACACACATACTCATAAAATTTTCGCATATAATAATATTAGTGTGATTATTTAGTGAAATTATTTTATCAAAATAAATCGGACATATTGCCGAAGTTTTATAAGGTAGGGCAGTAAGCGTACTTTAGCTCTCAGGAAATAGGAAATTTTAGCAAAACTTTTATTATTATTATATTATTATTATATCTAGCCCATATTGTCCCACTGCTGGGCAAAGGCCTCCCTCCGCAAGCAAAACTTTATCTACTAAAAATTAAATGTAAGTGAATTTGAGTTGAGAATTAAAAATTGAGTAATTTTACCCTGACGCCAGCGAAAGAGAAGGCTGCAAGAGTGAGAAAACGTACATCCTCAGGCCCCAACTGCCACGGCAGAAGACGTCTCGGGCGCGGTGTTGGGATTCGCAGAGCGATCTCCGGCCACCGGCACAGGCTTGCGGAAACGAGGAAAGGGTAGATCGCTGCCTGCTTAAATCCTACAAGGATTGAGTTCGAGTAATCAACGCCACGCAGTGCTCCACGTGCGCCTCAAAGAGATGTCAGCAAACCATAGAAATCCAGCAGGGCCAATCTCTTAGGGCCATGGGGACAAGTTTTCTCACTCCACCTTAGAGCGAGAGAAGTCATTAGACGATTGCCCAGATTTAAAAAAAATCCTTAAATCTGCAGAGTTCGGGAATTAAAGTAAAAAAACGAACTCTCCATTCAGAAAAAGGCTAGTAGAAAAATAAAACGCAGTATCGTTTAAAAATTCGAAGGTTAGTCCATAAAAGAATAAGGACAAGTTCCATTAGTACTCAAGTATTAGTACCTACGTGAGTCTAGAAACTAGTAACAGATTATTAGAAAAGCTCTTGACCCAGACGTCCTCGAAGTAATACCTGGCCAGCTGTAATGGTTGATATGAAATCCAATAAATTGTCTATAGGTAGACTTTTGGACCAACTGACGCGAGATAAGATTTGAAGATGCTGATGCTTCGTGTTTTATTAATATAGGTTTTTTAAACGAGGGAAACCTCCTCACCTTATTACTTCACCCGTTTTAGGTCGGAGCAAGAGGGCGTACCAGACTTTTACTGACTAAAGCCTCACCTTTGTTTTTTGCGTCCCAGGTCTTCGAGTAACCGCTTCAGAAGTCGACGCATGGCTCCAGTAGGCTTCGTAACCACCATTAGGGTCCAGCGGGGGCTGGACCCCAATGGTTTCGCAGAGATCTCTGTAAGGCGCGTGTGGAAAAGAACGCGCCATCGACGACTCGGGCTCGATCTGGACGGTTACCGGATAACCGGACGGCGACCTACTCGTTTCTCGTCGTCCACAGGTGTGGCCTAAGACGACTGGTTGTCGGGCATGGGGTCGGGGTCACAGCGTTATTAATTTAGATTCGGCCAGCAATAAAAATATCTTTACCAACGAATTAAAACAGCTTTGCAGCACCTTTTGTTCGTCTGAATGTATGTTCGCGAAAAACTGAAAAACAACTAGACGGATTTTTATGCGGTTTTTACCAAAAAGCAGAATGATTCTTGAGAAAGAAGTAAATAAAATATAAACGATAGGTAATAACTATTAGAAAGGCAATATAAAAAAGGCAAGAACTTCAAAGATTTGTGACACCCTTGCGAACCTGAAGAATATTATGCAATTCTCTAACCTCTGTAAACTTTAAGACAAGACAGCCGTTTTTAAAAAAATCGCGTTGACGCATTGCCCGATCACACCTGTTTGTGGGGAGCCCTAATACCTACTATCAATATCATCACTACTGTTTCAACTTCCGAGTACCTACCAGTGACAATCATTGACATTCCTATGAAACTGTAACCCACCCGCATGCCTATGAAATAAAATCACTCATTCGTTATCGAGTTAGGTTAGGCGACGGCTGACAAAGCGCGGGTGTCGGTAAACATTTGTCACACCCCCCCTTTATCCCCCATTTAGTTGAACATGAGGTTTTGAATTCGTTGTAATTGGTTTTTGTAATTCAATATTAAAGTTATTTAGTTGTTTAATTGTTCACATGTTGGTTTACGAAGGCAGATGGGACACATCTAACTGACACACGGGCTTCAAAAAAAGGCCACTTCAAGCTTAATTTTTTGTGGCTCGTGTGTGGCGGTGGCGCCACAAAAAAACGCTTGAAGCGGCTTCAAGCCGGCCACAAGGTGTCGCGCGCTTCAGCTGTTTTTTGTGGCCGCTTTTACCGTTTTTTTGTGGTGGCGTTTTTTTGAGGCCCGTGTGCGGGAACAGGAAGAGAACCAGAGTGTATGTACGAGAAAGTCAAGAGTGATGGTGTAAGTGCGCCCACTACACGATTATTCTGAAGTTGACACTGCTGTTGAAGTTGTCAAACCCTGATGGGGGGCATCAGGGTTTGACATCTTAGGGCATGAAAGAGTCATGCCGTTTATCGTCCCGGCATGCCCGCGTCTTGCCGTTTGCCGTCACGGCACGTGAATAGGTTTTATTGCCAAGGTGTGCTATTGTTTATCACCATCACTATTTAATGAAGCTGCATCGAAAAAAAAAAAAAATTATTGAATGAGTGTTGACTAGGCCGAATTTTTTGTTTTTTTTTTTAAGTAGTTCTGTAATTCTTTTGATTCGATTTACAACTCGTTTATACTGATTTGTTTTCCGTAACTCTAAGTTACGTTTATGTTACATATAATACCAAACAAATAAAGTTATTAAAAAGCTTATTTACAAAGCCTCTGCAGCGTAAAAAAAATAATCAATCAAAAAAACAGCACATCAATATTGGTAATTATTCAACACTTAATTCCCCGCACAGGCCCACTGCTCACAGCGCAAAAATTAGGTCATATTGAGTTGCATCGGTACGCGCACTACGTAATTACGAGCGAAGCAAATATGTAATTATTTCACGCCGGTTGAGCCGTGCTGTGAAAACGACAAACAAGTATGGTGTATTGGCCACACCGGCAAACACCCTGCAGTTACAGAGTTTACCAAACTTTTTTTACCTTACAAACATATACTCGTATTTATTTCAATTAAACCATTTTCAATAGTCAAGATTGGTAAGCCAAAAACAAAAAAAAAAAACAATTTACACACATTGGAAAACCCGCTCCAATTTCTACCGCTTTTAGGCACGCTATTTACTGTTTTTGCACTAGTGCAGAAAAGTGCGGACACTCACCCGCTAGAATTTATAGTATTTACTACAGCTGGGCGCCCTGCAGCCCCCACAAGTCGCTGGACAACCCCCGTTTATTTATTTCTACGTAACTATATTGATACATGTGATTTGTCACTGCAGCACTCAGCTCCATAACACCCTCGCCTACGGTTCGGGCGAATTCCGCCGCAGTCGCAATCACAAACTTTCTCCACTTGTATTTTATCTCCCTACCTTTAACTATTTATGAGATAAAGCCGCTGACAGACAGACGGACAGCGGAGAAGGGTACGGAACCTTAAGTAAGTACCCAATTCGTACAAACTCACAAAGCAACCAATATATTAATTTCAAGCACACAAGACTTACAAAAAGTTATGGGGGATTAATTTGGGTCCCCGTTAATAAATGTCTGTTGATTTAGTTAAATGAACCCCAGTTTCAGGGTGAACAGGTTCTGTACCTTTTAAGCACTCGTAGAGGTATTCGGTCGTGTCATACACGATTACCTTGGTCAGCTAAACTTTCCTAACCGTAAAAACGTATGCACACCCTCTTCTCTCGTAGTAATTTGTATTCTGTCTCATTCTGGCTATATCATTCGCAGAATATTTTTTTCTGCTGATTTAATCTATTTTTTAACCAACTTCGAAGTTTGTCCATTTGAAGGAATCTTTTTTTTTCGATTCGATTTTCAAACTAGTAAAGGCCTACACAGAACGAGACGGAATGACAAAAGATTTTAAAGGTAAATATCACAGTAATGTCCCCGAACACGGGCCTCAAAAAAACGCCGCCACAACAAAAACGCTAGAAACGGACACAAAAAAAGCTAGAAGCCGCCGCAAAAAACAGCTGAATCGCGGGACAGCTTGACTGTCCAAGCACACGGGCTTCAAAAAAACGCCGCTTCAAGCTTCATTTTGAGGCGATCATGGAATTAAAATACAACGAAACACAAACAGAAAAGGAGAAAAAAAGGGTCACCTTACATGCAGATGGATAGGCCTCCCCAGCACTGCAGACTCCGGCCTTTCTGATAGCATTAGGATTTTGTTAGAGCTCCCCCGAATCCTATGCATCAACGATGCTACTTTTTAAATGTCCATTGGTAAAATTTAAATCCTTTTCCATACCGTCCCGATTTGCGCTTGCCTTAACCCTTCAGATACCGTCAATTAGAAACACAATAGTAAGACAATAGATGCGCGGCCACCGGTGGTCGCTTGGGGATTCATGAATTAAGTCCGAATCTTTTGTTTCTAGGCCACCAATCTTCTTCAGATAGCACAGTCACTGTAAAACCTGCCTCCGCTTGAACAACGCATAATAAGATGCACCAGCCGCCAGCCTGTTTTTTATCGCCGCACTAAAATGGCTACCAGCGCTTACCACCCTCAGCCGCGGGCTTATGTCTGCCACTATTTCTCCAAGTGAGCCCACAGAAAGAGTTCCAAAGTGTCACATTCAGATTTCCATAAGCGGTGTTACGCCACAGTACGTTAGCGTCGGGACGCTGGCTTGCCGCCAAACAATTACTTTGTCTCGTCAGGAGCGTTTCTTCGGCTGATGGTTCTAAAGTGTCTACTGCTTTATACATAAGTTTAACGTTTAACGTGAAAAAAGTGGGTCAGTAGGAAGTTTGAGAATTTTAATCAGTGTTATATCTGTTTGGTCTACAGCTGAAACTTCAACCGGCTAGAGATAAATAAATAAACCGGCTAAGTGCGAGTTGCACTCGCAAATCAAGGTTGCCGTACAAAAATACCTTTATAAATAGTTTAATTCCCGAATCATGTCTCCAAGATTTTTCCCACTCACAAAAAAAGTGTTTTTTTTTTTGTGATGTAACTTCAATTTTACAGTTTTCAGGCTTTTTCCTATACTTGCGGTCCAACCAAGGCCCGGTGCGAGAGGTCACCGCTCACGTGGACACGGCAGTGCTCCGCCTAAACGGGGCACACCTCCAACGTGTCTTCCGGGCGGTTCACACAGTAGTGAAACCCGGGCGTTTCTTCCGCCTGAATGCGATGCAGGAACCTCACGAACTTACCATGTCCGGAAAGCCTGCGTCATGCGGAAGGTAAGGACGCCGTGACGCTTTTCCAGCCACTTCTCAAAGGAACTTAACGCCATGATTATGGTGTGAACACAATTGGCACTTCCGCTCTGGGTTGAGCTAGTGTAAGACTTGTACTGACTAAACTCACTTGTGTACCTTCAGTAGCGTTCGCTTTTCAGAACACCGGTTGTTTAGAGTAAATATAAAAGGGAACGGAATCATAGAGGCTAATAATGGGCAATTAGTACTCTCAAGCTCGATAGATGGCGTTGGCGTCAAATTATAAGTCGCTATGGTTTCGTTACCGCGGATAGTATAAGGTCGATCCAAAAATATTGTTTTTTTGAGAGCAGCAGCGCACCTATCGGGAAACAGTGGTACTAAGTTTCAATATACGTAAAGTGAAGTAAATCCGGTGGTGTGTTATTTGATATCCATTCCCTCCAAGTCGACCTTCGGTCGTGTACATGGTCCTTCGAGGTGGATATGGTCGCGAGTGTTTTTGGTGGTCACTGGTGGTGGAAGTGACTACCACCCTACGCGTCAGTACTGGGCAGTGGATTGCTGTCCAGAGCAGCCCCTTCAGCAGGGTACCAAGTGAAAGGTGCCCAGGAGTTGGAGGCGGCGCCGGGTGGAGCTGGAGCCAGGAGCAGCCTGTTGGAGCTACAGCATCGGCAGCCAGGTCTGGCTGTGTCACCCTAGAGGAACGGCGCAAGGGAGGTGAAGCAGACCATGAGGGAGCGCTAAGCAGAGGATCTCCATTGGTATAGTGCAAGTGTCGGTCATCAGTGCGAGTGAGTGTACAGTTGTGAAGAAAAACCGTGAGTACATTTACAAACATAATAACTTTGGACTTGTAAAAATTTAGGCAAAAAGTGGTTGAAACGGGGAACCTATGCCCAAATTTCAAAATAATTGAAGTTAAAAACACTTGTAAAAATTCTAAACCGTTAAGTTAACTTTAACTAATTGTTGCAATTAATACTGAAAAAGTTCAAAGTGTTTTTAGAGACATTAAGTTAAATAGTTGTGATTACTGCTATCACAAGTCTATTGTTTGATAACTAAATATTAACTTTTTGTGTTTTTTATTGTTATTTGTATTGTTGTTTATAAAAATGGATTCGTATAATGATATTCAGGAGGACCTTAAGTCTAAAATTGTAAAGGCTAGAACAAATGTTAAAAAATGTCCTAAAGACCGGCTTACAGTTTCGTATATCGAAACACGTTTGGAAAGCTTGGAACAACATTGGAATATGTTTTATACGACTCATTTAAAAATAATTAGCGAAATTAAACGGGCAGATTTGTGTAGTTCGAAATATCATATATCAAGATGGTGTCTATGATGACGTAGAAGAAATTTATTTGCAATTTAAAAGTGATTTAAAAGAGCTCTTATGTGCAGGTAAAACGAGAGAATGCAGTGATATGCGTAGTAGTCCAGGAACTAGTAATGAAGTCTCTAATTTTAGGTTGCCTGAAGTAAAAATTCCCACGTTCTCCGGTAAATATCGTGAGTGGCAGACCTTTCGGGACTTATTTGTCGGGTTAATTCACAACAATAAAAGGCTGGATGATGCACAGAAAATGTATTATCTCAAAGGATATTTAACTGGAGACGCGGAATCCTTATTAAGAAATGTAAATGTTACTTCAGACAATTATAAGGCAAGCTGGGAAAAATTAGAGTTGATGTATAATAATAAGAAGTTTCTGGCAAATAGTATTTTGAAACGTCTATTCGGTCAAAAGGCTTTGACGGTAGAATCAGCCACGGAGATTAAAAGGTTAATAAGTACTACATCTGATTGTTTGGAGTCGATAAAAAATTTGGGAATTGATGTTTCATCCTGGAATATCTTGATAATTCATTTAGTTAGTACAAGATTAGACAAAGAAACCAGGAAAGCCTGGGAGTTGCAGGTAGCTTCAGATCCCACAGATAGTTTGCCGACATTCAATCAATTAAGTGAATTTTTAATAAGTCGCTTTCGTGCTTTGGAAAACATGGATAGCAAAATAGAAAAAGATCCTAAAAGTACACAGTCATTTCATGTAGTAAAGGATAATAAAATTGTTACTTGCGCATATTGCTCCGCTGATCATAGAATTTCATCTTGCCCTAAGTTTTCTAAAGAGTCTATCGATAGTCGCCGAAATATTGTACAAGAAAAAAACTTGTGCTTTAATTGCCTAAATAGTAACCACTCTGCTAGGTTCTGCAAAAACACTCACAGGTGCCAGGTGTGCAAACGCCGCCACCATTCTTTGCTACACCCAACGGGTGTTTCTGGGTTGGCAGTTGGTGAGGGTAATTCAGCTGCTCGCGAGGGAACCTCATCAACTGATTATGAGAAAAAGGATGATAACGCAAAAATGGAGGATAAACATTTAGTCTCATGTCATTCGACAGGAAACACCAGGCAAGCGGTGTTATTAACCACAGCCTTGTTAAAGGCTGAGTCGAAACATGGGACTTACCGCGAGGTAAGGGCGTTATTGGATCAGGGATCACAAGGATCCTTTGTAACTGAATCAATGGTTCAGTACTTGGGTTTGAAGAAAATATCTTCAAAAAATACAATATTATGTGTGGGTGGAAATAAAAGTACTTCCTCAACCGCCAAGGTAGTTTTAACAATTGGTTCGAGAATTGATCCAGCGTTTAAACTACAGGTAACCGCCTACGTCTTAAAATCTGTCACATCTCTTCTCCCAGCTACGAAGGTGACTAGGGTAGAATGGGTAGATCTAGGTGACACCGAGTTGGCTGATCCAGAATATTTCAGGCCTAATAAAATTGATATTTTATTAGGTGCTGAAGTGTACAGTAAGGTTATTCGGGACGGGTTAAATAAGAACGCAAGCGGTACACTCGTAGCGCAGGGCACCGCTTTAGGCTGGATATTGTCGGGGGCGGTCGAAATGGAAAAAAGTACTAACATTCACTCACATATTAACGTGATGCACTCTACTGTCCAAGATGATGAAGTGTTACGAAAATTTTGGGAATTAGAGGCCGAACCATCTAGGACAAAAAAGATGCTTACGGAGGATGAAGTCAGATGTGAACAATTGTTTACAACTTCAACACGGCGTAATAAGGATGGTAGGTCTGTCGTAATGCTACCGTTCCGAGATGCAAAGCTGATTGGAAGGTTTGGTGAGTCGAAAGCTATAGCTGAAAAAAGATTGAAAGGCTTAGAATCAAAAAAAGGAACAAATAAAAAAGCTATATACTTACCATACCATGCTGTCATTCGGGAAGATAAGGATACGACCAAGGTGCGTGTCGTATTCGATGCTTCCTGCAAGGGTTCAAATGGGATGTCACTCAATGACAATTGGTTGATTGGACCAGCCTTGCAGGCAGAACTGCGGCATATTATTAGGCGATGGAGATCTCATGAGATATGTTTAGTGGCCGATATTATTAAAATGTATCGGCAAATTTTAGTTGACAGAAGGGGTACCATATATCAGCGCATACTCTGGAGGGATAGTCCTGAAAAAGAGATAGAAGATTATGAACTAATCACAGTCACGTTTGGTACTGCCTCAGCGCCATACTTGGCAGTTCGTGCTTTACACCAAGTAGCTTATGACGAATGCGAAAATAATCCTGAAATAAAGAAAATTATTTTGAATGAATTTTATATGGACGATTTGATGACTGGAGTGGAAAGCATTGAAAAGGGTCTTAAAGTCTTCAAGGAAATGAATGAAACTTTAAGAAAGGGCCGATTTGAGCTACAAAAGTGGATAAGTAATAGTAAGGAATTATTAAACAACATAAGGGAAGCGAATGAAACTACGCATGAAGAGTTAAGAATAAAAATGGATAACATAACAAAGATATTGGGCCTTACTTGGAATTGTAGCGAAGACTGCTTCCAATACTCTCTGGAACTCCCGACGATAACCGGACCTGTAACTAAAAGAAAAATTATCTCCGAAATATCACGTCTGTTTGACCCTTTGGGATGGTTAGCTCCAAGTATAATATTGGCTAAAATATTTATACAGAAATTGTGGCTGACAGGGTTAGATTGGGATCAAGAGATTCCAAGCAATTTAGTACAAGAATGGAGTACTTACCATCATAACTTGACCTCTCTGGTTCAGGTTGAAATTCCGCGTTGGGTACACACTAGTTCCGATAACGTTAAAACAGAGCTACACGGATTTTCAGACGCATCGAAGCTAGCGTACGCAGCAGTTGTTTACCGTAGGGTAGACGATCATTCAGGAAATGTTCACACTTCATTGATAACGTCTAAAACAAGGGTGGCGCCTGTCAAACAAGTGTCCATCCCAAGACTAGAAATCTGTGGGGCAGTTCTTGTTAGCAAATTAATATCGGAAGCAGGTGAAGTCATGGGTATTCCTAAAACTGATTGGTATGTATGGAACCGATTTTCGACACTGTCGAGGGTGATCGGAAACTCCACGCTAACATTTGAGGAGATAATGAGAGTGTTGGCGCAAATAGAAGCATGCCTCAATTCGAGACCGTTATCCTATGTGGAGGATCAAGACAAATTAATGGTCTTTGCTTCGGGTCATTTTCTGGTGGGGGAACCACTCGTTGTGCTTCCAGACTCAAACTATAAAGCGTCTAATGCACATAGTTTACAGCGATGGCAACTACACCAGAAAATGCAAGATTTCTGGCGTCGATGGTCGCGTGACTACCTTCACCAATTTTTGCAGAGGCATAAGTGGGCCTACGGAACTCCGGAACCATCGGTTGGTAATGTGGTCTTAGTAAAAGAAGACAACTTGCCCCCTGGCAAGTGGTTATTAGGTAGGATCGAAGAGAAACATCCGGGATTGGATGGTGTTACTCGTGTTGTAACTATACGTACACAGGCATCGACCATAAAAAGGCCGACGTCTAAACTGTGTGTGCTTCCTGTAACCAATTAAATTTGTTATTTTATAGTTTTGATGTTATTAGTATTTTATTGATGGAAGTTGTAATAATATCTTATTATTGTTAATTGGTTAAACTCCTCACCAATGATATTGGTACACCAATGCCCAAATAATCCAAATTACTTTGTCACGGTGGGCGGTGTTGAAGGACATTGGAAAGTATGTCCTTGGTGGGCGGTATGTTTAGAGTAAATATAAAAGGGAACGGAATCATAGAGGCTAATAATGGGCAATTAGTACTCTCAAGCTCGATAGATGGCGTTGGCGTCAAATTATAAGTCGCTATGGTTTCGTTACCGCGGATAGTATAAGGTCGATCCAAAAATATTGTTTTTTTGAGAGCAGCAGCGCACCTATCGGGAAACAGTGGTACTAAGTTTCAATATACGTAAAGTGAAGTAAATCCGGTGGTGTGTTATTTGATATCCATTCCCTCCAAGTCGACCTTCGGTCGTGTACACCGGTAATTCTTGCAAACAATCCTGCTCTCCTGATGTCAATGTCATCAATTGATCACTTCATGATATGGCCAATTAAAACCGGCCAGATCCTCGTTTGGATATATCATTGATGTAGGATTTCTTTGATAATGAAAAGTCTAAAGAAAGTAAGCCAAATGAGGATTGACATATCATCAAAGTTTAGCGTTTAAAACTATCTGGCTAGTTTAACTTGGCCATATCATCATCATCATATGGACACAGGCCTCCCCCAAGCGTCGCCACAACGACCGGTCCTGTGCGTCACGCATCCATCGGATTCCCGCGACCCTGACCAGGTCATCGGTCCACCTTGTTGGAGGCCTTCCAACCAGGGCATATTGCACGCAGAATGGCAGATGGTCGATGGAGATGATAGGTTCTGGAGTGGCGACCTCGTACCGGAAGACCTCGCAGCGTTGGCCATATCATGAAGTGATCAATTTCTATGATCTGGTCACGACATCAATATAAATACATGTCACTTTTTACTAAGGACCTGGACCTCTTTATTCTTGTCGTAAAACGTATTTGAAGATTCATGCTTACTAAAGTCGCAAAGAATAATCCTAAATAAGTACTAAATAAGCTTCGGTAACTTTTAAATCCCCTCAGAGGTGCACGTCGCTCTCGACTCATCCAATACAAAAAGTTTCGGTACTATACCCTCTAAAAGTATATTTTTCACTACGTTTAAAATGTCTTCTACGAAGAGACGTCGTGTCTTTTTTAGTAATAGTGTGATTGACACATAACTTTGACAATAAATGTGGCTTATGGATTTGGCAGTACATTCAGTCAAAAAAGTATCGGGAATGGATGATTTGTTTATGGTTCTAAATTCAATTTTTTTTTTTTTTTGTAGTTGTTAGATTGGCACAACTGTTTTCCATTTTGGCGCGGAGTTTGAGTTGCATCTGTTATTTATATTAAATACAGTGCTGGTTTTAGTAATATCATATATAGTGTATATTGCGAATTTCATAATGGACAAAAATATCGAACAAAGAGTTTGTCTTAAATTTTGCATCGCCAATGGAATTTCGTGTTCGAGTCACTAAAAATGTTACAGAAGGCTTACGGTGAATCGACTTTATCAAAAACTCGTGCTTATGAGTGGTTCAAAGCGTTCAAAAGCGGTCGAGATGTGATGGAAGATTTGCCTCGCTCTGGTAGGCCGTCAACGTCTGCAACTGAAGTTAACATCGTAAAAGTGAAGGAAATAGTGACTGAAAATCCCCATTCAACTCTGAGAGAGATAGCCGCCGAACTTTCTGTATCTTACGAGTCGATCCGTACCATTTTAACTAATCATTTGAGTATGAAACATGTTGCTGCTCGGCTAGTCCCAAAAGATCTGAATTATCTCCAAAAACTCAATCGCATGAAAGTCGCTGAGGACATGCTAGAACGAGTCAGCTCGGACCCAACATTCATGAAACGCATTGTTACTGGTGACGAGACGTGGGTTTACGAGTATGACATGCAAACTAGTCAACAAGCTTCGGAGTGGCGCCTTCCAACTGATCCGAAACCGAAAAAACCACGCCAAAGTCGATCAAAAGTCAAAGTCATGTTGACTGTTTTCTTTGACTATCGCGGTGTTGTGGACTCTGAATTCTTACGGGAAGGTCTAACGGTAAATAAAAAATATTATTTGAGCGTTATGCGGCGTTTAAGAGAGCAAATTCGACGAAAAAGGCCAGATTTGTGGAAAGAAAATTCTTGGATTTTGCACCACGACAATGCGCCTTCGCACAAGGCTATCATTGTGAACGAATTTTTGACCAAACACTCAACAAATACCATCCAGCAACCACCATATTCACCAGATATGGCTCTTGCTGACTTTTTTCTTTTTCCTTAACTCAAATTACCACTTCGTGGCACCCGTTTTCAATCGATAGAAGACATGAAGGAGAATTCGCGGCGAGAACTGAACTCAATTCAGGAAGCAGCGTTTAAAAAATGTTTTGATGAATGGATTATTCGTTGGCGCAAGTGTATCGTTTCTAAAGGAGCATACTTTGAAGGTGATAAAATAAATTTGGATGAATAACAGACATTTTGTGTATTATTGATCTTTTCCCGGTACTTTCTTGACAGAGTAGTATATCTCACACGAGATGAGGTATACTATCATATCCAAAGGCCATAATTCCTTTGCTTCTCTAAGCAAAAAAAGAAAGAAAAATATTTATTTGTAACGAGCACATGACAAGCTGCTAAATAAACTAACATTAACTAATCATAAAGGAAATAAAATAAAAAATTACATTTAAAAAAAAAATACTGCTGTCCGCGGCTAAAAAGGTTCCTGTCTCAGTATCATCATCATCATCATCAGCCTTTTTAATGTTCGCACTGCTGGGACTCAGGCCTCCTCTTTAGGAGAGGGAATGTGCCGTAATTCACCACGCAGACCCAGTGCGGGTTGGAGAATGTCACATGCCTTCGAATTTTTGGATTTAAACCCGCGACTAAAACTCGTAAGTCGGTGCCATTACCACTCAGCCCCCACTGATCTTCTGTCTGCACTTATATTCTCATGGGGCCTGTGATGACGCACACACGGAACATAGATAGCACATAATAAAAGAAAGTAAAACAACAATGACAATTAATAAACTTATAAAAAGTGTGTGACTATAAAATAAAAGAATATAACTGTAACACTCTCAGTTTCAGGAAAGAAATAAAACTATTGTTATCGATACGTCACAAATTAAACACAAGTCAAGTGTTACATCTAACATATTTTTGACCACTTGTTCGAAACAAGGCCTTAATCCCTTAGGTCAGGGATGGTGAACCTATGGCACGCGTGCCAGTGGCGGCACGCAGCAAAATAATTCCGGCACGCCAGTGTAAGATCTTCAACTTTTATGTGTTTTTAAACAGCCGTAATCGCAATGATTTTCTCTAGTGTAATTAAATAAATACTAACCTCTAAAATTAATAATTATATTTACTACTGGGACTATGGCTCGACTTCTGAAAGGGAAACCAATGATCCTAGAAAGCAAACGGTAACTGAGGGTACATAGGTGTTGTTTTAGTCAGTAAAAGTCCTCTCGCCCCTCCCCGCAGTGGAAGAAGTCGTTATAGTTGATTTACCACCTTATAAAAAAGAATCCAGTTTATTTCTTTATCTATTAAATATTTGGCAGCACAGTAAAAAATGTGGTCTTTTAGGGTATTTAGCGGCACCTTCTCCAAATTTTAGGTTTGCCATCCCTGCTGTAAGTGATATTACATTTCGAATACCTTAATAAGAAACACAATGGAAGAGAGAACGCCGGCGTTCGCTTGGGGTTTAATGAATTAAAATAAAAAAACAATTCTTAAATTAACTGAAGGATAAACCGACCGTCTCTATAATAAACACACATAAGTAATTTGATCAACTAACTACTCGTGATGGCAAAGTGAATTAAAAACAAAAGACTGTGCAGCCGGGGAACATGAGTGCTGACAGAAATTAATGTACCTACACGTTGTACTGGCTTCAAATAAAACGTCCTTCCGATCTAACAAACCCAGCACATTTATAAAGGAACCCGTAAGAGATATTGGTATTTTAATTACTGTATTATCAAAGCTTTGAAAGAAAGTCTATTTATTTTCAATGGTTTTCTATCATCGGCTTTTGCCTATTTATACGCCCACTGCAGCATCGTTTCTTCAAAGACATTTTTTCTTATAAAGACGCAATTATATTCTATGAAAAAGTGAATCACTTTTATATATTTCTAGAAAATATGGAGTAGCAATCTAAGAATAAAAATACAGTACCTATGGATTCTGTCTTGGTATGGCCATGAAGAGGAGGGATGAAACGCATGTGACCAATAGAGTTCTGGGTACACATATAGATGGATGGAGAGGGAGAGGGGAGGCCATATACCATTTCAAAAACACAAATCCTATTTTTTGAGATTTTAATTTAGCTTACAAAAATAATAACTTTTAGCAGATCTACTAAATAAATTAAAGTTCTTATTGTTTTTTTTTTTTATATAAATAACTTTTATCATATTTAGTAACCCGATTAAATACATCTTTAAATGTTATGAAAAGAAATTATATCAACAGTTGGTACATCTCACGTTTACAGTATGTAGGTTGACTGGTAATTAGTGACCGATAATTTTACACGTGATTGTACTCATGATTACAGACAACTTTCCTAAAGAAACTTTTTTATATACTCATTATTTAACTCATATTATTTAACCGGAAAGTTACACTACATACACCGATGGGTTTGCAAGTGGCATGGGTGCACTATGACTATTGTAGGTAAGGTACAAGAGACAACGGCGTTACGTAGCTAACAGCTGAGAGGTCGCAGGCGCGCGCGCAAGAATTTGGGCGCACAGCTGTTTTGATATTGTGATAAAACTAATGAGTATAAAAAAAAAGTTTCTTTGGGAAAATTGTTTGTAATCATGAGTACAATCACGTGTATAAGTATCGTTCACTAATTACCAGTCACCCTATATATCTAGTGAACGTTATTAAAATGAAAATACCAAATAACTTCATACGACATGAAACGCAATCATATTTTGCATTAAGTGTAGATACATGCTTTGTTCGTCCACATACGAGTATCTCTATCAGCCGTAATCTCACTATTCACACAGTCCATCCATAATATGACAAATTGATAGATACATATAATGGGGTCAAATCAAAAGCCAACCTAATGCTCCCAACGCGGAAGTCGCACAACGTGTGACATGTATCGTGTCATGTCATTTCAATAGATATTATATCTAATATTGAATACATGTGTTAATGATACGACACATGTCATATTATGTCAATACGGAAAATGAGATTTTGCACCAAGTTGGTAACCGTAATGAGTAGAAATTAATTTGTACCAATATTACCAGTGACGTAACTAAATCATTCGTGGAAAATTCATTACATGGGGCCCGTGAAAAATCTTGTCACGTAGTGATTTAATTTTAATATATTTTTTAATGATTTTTTTTTATTGGTATAATTGTTATTGATTGTTGACTTACTTCTTCTGAGCTCGCGGCCTCTAATACCGAAGGCCCTATCGGACCTGCCCCATTAGCCAAGTTACAACCGTTTCGTTTAAGTCGAGAGCTTCGGGTTGGCCGCGCCCCAAATTCTTTTGTTCTCACCACTAGCTGAGCGTTGTTTTGAAGTTTTCTACTAGCGTTAACGATTGCAGATTATTAACTTGGCTAGGGGTACTGGAGCCCGTGGCTTTTTGCGAGGCTTGCCACCCTATAGTTACGCCACTAAATATTACCAACCTTACATCAATCACCTCTTCATATTTTATTACTTATATAAATTTTAACATTCCGTTGTGGCTACTGGCTAATCCACTTTTCAACCGACTTTCAAAAATGAAAATGGTTTTAAGTCAACTGAATGTTATTAGGTAGTGGATATCAATATGTAAATAAATATTTGCGAATTTAAATTCAGATAGAGGAAGTTTAAACTTGGCACCAATAACTGAAAATTTAAAAGGCAATGTTCATGTGGAAAGGTCACGTAAAAAGGAGGAATGAAACGCATGTTACTAAAAGAGTTACCAAATAAGAGGGAGAGTCATCACCCAATGACGCTCTTGGGCGCAGCGGGAGATGAGTGTCAGATTCTTACTGACTAAAAACCCACCCCGTTCCTTCTAGCTTTCATACCGGAGCTCGAGTTCCTTTTTGGATAACCCTGGCCCCAGCAGGTTTCGACCCAGCTGGGCATCTGCTGTTGCTGACTACTCCTTGAGGCGTGCAGGTGACTTGATGACTGACTTTGGTCAGGACTGAGAATGGAAGAAAAAATATATTCCATCAGCAAAAGCAGAAAGCTGATGATAATTTGACTTCACTAAATACTTCATTATTTTAAGCATTCCATGACTTTCAAGCATGCTTAGTCATATTCTGAAAGTCAAACGCATTATATTATTTCAGTCTGATTACTAGCACTTTGTAGATAATCATCTGCCATGACCTCATATATTTCTTGACTAAATTATTACTAACTAGAACCCTGTAGTTTAATGGTATTCAGTAATGGAATGATAATTTAGAAGAAATATGTAGTAGTTACCTTCAGGTGGGACTGGGCACGCCACGATTATGGCGGTAAGTCCCCTCTTTGAGGCGTGGCTGGAAAGACCTCACGGCGTCCTTACCTTCCGCATGACGCAGGTCCTCACCGGACATGGCAAGTTCGGGAGGTTCCTGCATCGGATTCAAGCGGAAGAGACGCCCGGGTGTCGCCACTGTGCGCAACGCCCGGAGGACACGGTGGAGCACACCGTCGAGGTGTGCCCTGCCTGGGCGGAGCATCGCCGTGCCCTCGTGGGGGCGATCGGCGGCGGAGACCCCTCGCGCCGGGCCCTGGTCGAGGCCATGGTCCGGAGCGAGGAGGAATGGCAGGCGGTCGCCTCCTTCTGCGAAGCAGTAATGCTTGCAAAGGAGGAGGCCGACCGCATCAGGCAACGGCGCCCTCGCCGCCGTCGCCGGGATTCCGATCCCGATTTCCGGCCACCGTAGACGCGGGCTCGCGGACGGCGAGCCATGGGTAGCTCGCTGTCCGATCGTCCGGTAATGGACCGAGTCCAAGACGTCGACGGCGCGCACTGTTCCCGCGCGCCTCAAGGAGTTGTCAGCAGCAGGAGGGGCCCAGCTGGGTCGAAGCCTACTGGGGACAGGGTTGTCCGAAAGGGAGCTCGTGCCCCGGTATGAAGGCTAGAAGGAACGGCGCGGGGTTTTTAGTCAGTAAGAGTCTGACACTGTCTCCCGCTCCACCCAAGAGCGGGCTTCGTCAAAGATGATTTTCCCCGTCGACAAAAAAAAAAAAAAAAAAAACCTTCAGGTGGGACCGCGGTCAAGCGCTAGGTTATATCATTAAAAAAAGTACTGTACCCGTAGCCAAGTTGCCAATCTGCAATAGTTAACGCTAGTAAAAAGCTTCAAATGTACGGGAATGATGTCATCTCAACGCTCAGTCACGTGGTCAAAACAAAAGAATTGGCGGCAAGGTCTACTCGAAGCGTTTGACGCAAGCGAAACGGTTGTAACTTGGCTAGGGGGAGCAGTATGGTTTGCATTTTTTTTTTTGTGAAATTTCATCAAAAAACCCCTCGCGCTCTGAGTATAGCTAGAAGGAATGTCAGACGTTTACTGACTAAATCACACCTTTGTTCCTTCAGTTGCCTTCTGCGTTTCAGGGCCACGATAACTCTCTCGAATAATCCGGCAGGCTTGGGATATAGTAATACTGGATAATTGTGTATTCTTATTTAATCTTTTACAGGTTGGTGAGTAACTGTTATATTTAAGAAAATATGATCTACAGCTGAAATAATTTGCCTGCTGCGGTGTTCCCGTCCAAATATAATTTAGGTATCTTCAAGGCTAGAGTGAATAGGCTCTTAATAAACTAGTGCGCCTCACCATCAACGATTGCATCACTGCTTACCATCAGATGGGATCGCAGTCAAGCACTGCTTTAAATCATTAAAAAAATATATCAAACTAAATCTAGACTCAAATCTTCCCAAAGAACTCAACTTTAAACTGCGGGTACCTAATCTTAACAAACTCTTTGGGAGTGACTTTGGCCCAAGGACTTTCCTCCCCTCATACAGCCTTTGCAATTAGTGATATTGTTATAATAAAAACGCCTGGCCACTTGTGGGTTATGACGTCACCTCAGAGGCTCAGATATTATCTATAGCATCTCTTTGATCCTCTCGTATTCTCTTTTGTTGATCATTCGGGAGTCTCTACAGCAAACAGCACTTGTTCGAAGGAGCAATTTGGGTTCCATTTCAAAGGCCGATGTAGCCAGGTACCAATCAAACGATGGTGACGTCACTCTAACAAGGTAACCATTAGCAGATTTCCTCTCTCACCATAGAGACTGTCAACAGTTTGGATTGTATGCCTGTTTCATTTGTTACATGCCAACTATGGCTTTAGTAATGAAAGGCGTAGCCGGGCTTTTAAAGTGTGCCTGGACATAGATTGTTTATTTGCGAAAAGTTTATAATTTTAAAAAGCATGATTTTACATTTTTATGTTAGAAAAATATATCCTTCTAAATCATTTTCAGGTTGCGGAAATCCGATGGATGCAGGACGCACAGGATCGATCATTGTGGCGTAATTTGGGGGAAACCTATGTCCAACAGTGGACGTCTGTCGGCTGAAATGATGATGATGATGAAATCATTTTATAGTTGCTATGCGAAAAATATGTTGCAATTTATTACGAATTTTTATGAGCCAAAGACGCAAAATTATATTTTGAATCTAATATTTTCTGCCAGAAATCTAAATTCTTGAGTTGTCACTCTTGTCACAAGAGACCGGTATATTTATTTTTTTTAATATTTTTTAAGAGGTATGGGAATTAAAAAGTAATTTTTTATATATCCACTATTGTTTCATTCAAAAGTAACTTTCACTTAGCATTAAATAAAACGAGTAGATAGATATCATGATAATGAAAGCCTGATAATACAACAGAACTAGTTGTTGATAAAAACAAAAGCAATAACAATAAAACCGACGAAAAGAAACGGAAAAACTGCATCAGTCCTCCAATAATAGAAATATCTGCATCGATAATACTTGAAGAGGCCTTGACAGAGACAAAGAAATTGTTTGGCGAAGAGCCAGCTCCCCAGAGTCAGGCCCAGGTATGAAGAGATGGTAGGAAGCGAGCCGATCAAAGATTGTTCTGTTTTAAAACGAGGAAAATGCAAAGTTTTGTTGTTCGAAACGATACCGGCTTCCGAAATAAAAATGTAAATTTGTTCAGCTTTCCCGTGGTTTTCTGTTCGATGGAATTTGTGCTTTACCAATTCCAGACAAGTATTTGAACAATCAGACAATTCCAATAGCGCTCCAGTCGCTGGTTAGCCACGGTAATTTGTTGAATTGCGTTTTTCGTTTTAGAACCGTTTAAACCGTTTTTCTTCAATCAATACAGGGTTATTTGTAAAACACCGACAACCTCTCAGAACTATGCTACTAACATCATAAACAACACTTTTTGTTCTATAACTTTTTACAAAACATAATTCATTTGCCAAAAACAAACCTTCAAGATTTCGTTGTTCTATCTAACATATTTCAACTCTGTATTTTGCTATATCTACCTACATCTGTATGACGCGACGCAACCGCATCAAGCACCCTCACCGAACGATCCTCGCTCACCTCCGTTATTTTCTATCGCTTGCTTCGCATAGACTTCGTAATATTTAGAACGTTTATTTTAAATATTCTTATTTTTGTATGAAAATCTGATGAACTAAAATATTATACATTTTTAAGTCATAGAACAAAAGTTGTTGTTTATGGTGTTAGTAACATAGTCCTGAGAAGTTGCCAGTGTTTTACAAATAACCCTGTTTAACACTACATTCTAATCAGTACCCCTAGCCAAGTTGCTAATCTGCAATAGTTAACGCTTGTAGAAAGTTTCAAATGTACGGGAATTACGACATCTCAACGCTCAGTCACGTGGTCAGAACAAAAGAACTGGCGGCAAGGTCAACTCGAAGCGTTCGACGCAAGCGAAGCGGTTGTAACTTGGCTAGGGGGCAGTAATCATTGCCCGTGACGAAATTATTTTACTATGAAAGAAATGTTTTAATATGTAACGAAACAAATTATTTTATAAATAGCTGACCCGGTGAACTCCGTACCGCTTATTATTCAATTAATGTTGTAACCTTTTAGCTAAATTGTTACAAATAACGCCATAAACTGCCATTACCAGAACCAGCATTTTTAAATGACATTTTAATCAGAGATGAGGTTATATTCGAATTTTTTTTCGTGAAATGTTTCATATTTTCCACCTTCCCTGTACTATCACAAATATTTTAAGACCAAAATCGGTCCAGCCGTTCTTGAGGTTTAGCTAGACTAACAAACAGCTATAAATTTTTTATCCCCTAAGCGGTAACGCGAACTCATTGAGTCGCCGGTCCCGTCAAAAAAGCGCCCATACGTAAGTCGACTACTGAGTTCAACGTGAGTTCAAAAAGACGTTATGCAGTAGGATATATATTTAATTTTATACAAATATTATTAAGGATCTTTATTTAATTTTCAGTCCTTAATAATGACCTTGTGAAACCTGAATGGAAGGAGTGTAAAAGTTGAGTTACTACCCACCTCACTTCACTTAGGGGAGTTCTCACTCATCCACTCAGCCAAAAATCCTGCACTACACGTCTATCTTGTATCTAGTATAACAACATACTACCCACACCCTAAACACGGGTCAATCCAATAGAATCGAGAGTAATTACAAAGCAATTGGACGCTCATCATGTCAACCTGTTTATCTAAAAGAAAAACAATCAATCTGTGCCGCGTAGTTAGGCAGAGAAGCCAGATGTGGAAAAAAGCCACGTAAACAAATTAAAAACAAAAAAAAAATAAGTTGTTATTTTGTACTTCATGTTAGTTCAAAACATAGAAATATGAGAATGGACTGAGCAATACCTTTGAAGTTTTCCTTTCTGTAGAAAGAGACAAAGCGACTTTGAAGCTAGTAAGTTCTCTCAGTAATCCCTTTTCACATAATATATTGTTTTTTTTTTTTTACTTGGGACATTAAATAACTTCTTCCGCTCAGGGTAAAGTGAGAAAAAGAGTAAAAAATTCACGAGCTAAAACCCACCTGTGTTCCTTCAGTTACCCTTTGCGTTCCAAGGCCGCGGTAACTCTTTCGAATAATCCTGAAGCTTTAGACAGTCTTCGTCTTTTTGTAGAACTCATCTAGCTCATCTACCTACCCACTTATTTGCTCCTGTAAGCGTGACCTGATACGGCTCAATCAGAATCAGAATCAGAAAAAGTCGAGTACACAAGTTGCCACACGTTCGCGTTATCTCTCCCACACTTTTTGCCCGTGTTCACTTCATACTCGATGGGACACTCAGTCCATTCTCTATCGCCCGAATCCTGAATTGCTCATTTGAATTTGAGCACTACTTAACCTAACTTAGACATAGAAAAACTCTAAATTTAAAAAAAGAAACTGGCCGTTAGTCTCGTTTGAACGAATTGGCATTTGAAAAAGGAATGGAAAAATGTTGAAAAGCTTACCCAAGTCCTCGGCGTCTTCGCTCCACTCGCCAGTGCCTCGCACCAGCACCGCCGACATGCCTGCCAGCACGGCGCACACCCACACCGACTCCATAGCACACACCCCCCTCCCCCACATCATAACACACTCTAACACCTAACCTTACTTTGGCAACATTTTACAACTACACTAAATTTCATTACGCAACAATCAACTATTAGTTAAGCTCCAACGTTCATTAATTTAATATTACACTATTCATTAGCTACGCCATTCCATTACCACCTATTGTCAACTTTACAATTGATCAACCCTATTGAATCACTTGCTAAAGTCGCTCCAGGAATACTGCATACATTTTCTTAATTAAAAATTCGTTCTATTTTTGATTGAGGTCAAAATACTCGTTTTCCAAACCGTAGGTCGATAGGGTTGACTCGAGTTCCATTGCTTCGATTTGTTAGTGCACGTTACGGTTGTGTATCAACGATCCGAGTAATCTTTTCGACATTATAAAAGGAATGGTGTGTAAGTATGACGTCACGCACGGCCGGCTTTCGGGACGCGGTTAAATATCCCGATGAATTATTCAGGACTCTTTTAGCGTTGGTGCGCGCTCGCCGACTGAAAGACCACCTGCAACAAAGTACATAGTCCCTCATTTATGTCCAAACACAACTATATTTTGACTTGACGTTTTGCAAATCGGAAGAGAATTTATAATCAGCGATGACAGACTGGCAAATAATCAATTAAGTTTGCGCTATCTACGGAAGCTTTTTCACATTTGCATAGTATTCTGTTACCCTAAATTTACATTCACGAGATGAAAATAAACACATGAATATTAAAAAAAAAAACACCACATAATTACAAAAATTAATTAACTCCATAACATTTACCAAGAAATTGTTAGAAATGTATCAAAAATATTCAGCGAGAATTCCCCGCTGCATTTCGCCGTGCTACCAAAGAGACATTCCTTTGTTTATTTTAAAAGAAATTTCTCCGAGAAAAATTTAACAAAAGCTTTCAAGGAGCAAAATCCGTCATCAAAGGCTGCTAAACGACCCGTAGCGTAGTGCTGAAGCGCTAATATAGTTTAGGAAACAACGCGCCCCTACTTCCTAGCCGTCAGGGCGAACTTGCCGCCTAGAAACTTATCTACTTGATATTATAGAGAAATGAGATGCATACCCGACACACACGTACATATACTAGTCTAGCCGAAGTAGTAAACGCTAATAAAATGTGTGCTTACTATCAAATGTTATTTTTATGGTAATGTATCCACAGTAAAATAAAGTTAACGTCTTATTTCTCTGGAACGTGAGTCAACTTTTGATAAAAGCGACCACATTATGTGGCTAATGTGGCGGCGTTTCGACTCTAATTAGAATTTTCTCTTTTCACATTATTGTGTTTATGTACGTTATGAGCTTTGTAACATAACTTAGCGAGTTTTTGACTGGATTTTATACGAGATTGACTAATATGAATTCAGTATCTGTTTTAGTGGAAATTGTGATGTAAAGTATAGCCAGGCCTGTTGGTCTGGTGGTTAGTGGCCCCGACTGCTAAATCGGAGTCGTGGGTTCGATTCTCACCCAGGACAAATGTTTATGTGATGAGCATGATTATTTGTTCTGTGTCTGGGTGTAATTTATCTATAATATGTATGTATTTAGAAATATATAAGTATGTTTATCAGTTGTCTAGTACCCATAACACAAGCTCTGCTTAGCTTGGGACTAGACGGCGTTGTGTGATAGTTGTTAAATATAATTATTATTAACAAAATAGTGTTATAACGAATATTCACATTCACGCGAATATTCGCACATTCGCATTCAAATAATATAAGAATATTCATTACATCACTAATACAAAATATATCATGTGTCCGCCTTTGTAGTTTTGTGTTTCATAAAGATTAAATAAGTAGGTAAATGTGTCCGTGTCCGCACGAGTGGACAATAAAATATATAGTATTATTGAAACAGGCGCGATATCGTAAAAAAGATCAGAGAATTTTATTGTAATATTGTCTACTTCGGTAAAAATTGCTGAGAAAACTAACTTGATTTTACTGTCAAATACTGCAAAAATATAAGTATGTGTTACGTCCGCAATCCAACGAAAATAAAAGTGACTATATTCTATCATAAAAACTAAATAATTAGTAAACTCCCCACTATTTGAAAGGCTTGTGAAGTTACAATAAAAAAAAAACTAGTATCAATACCAAAAATTTCCTGAATATTATAGAGGCAGCGTAGACCATAGCTACTTTTTATAATAAACTTTACCATGGATCTACCCGCGCTTCCCTTATCGAGGTATCTAAGTTTCCACGCGGAATAATGGTCTGAAAGTTTCCTGTTAGCCATTCGAGAAAAACCACGCTAAGTTGACCTACATTATGTTTTTCTGTTTATGAAAAGTAGGTACTCATAACCATATTTTATTGGCTTCTCCCAGCAACATTCCTCTTATATTTCTCATTCGTAGCTTTGATTTCGTACGTAGCTCTTAAAGAAAATTGTTTGATCTTTACGAAGGAAATTTCCTAAAAGCCTTGTTTACAACGTATTTTCGCCATACGAACGTTTACTTGAGATGTTCTTGCTAAGATGTCAGAAAAAGAAAGTATAGATAAAATTATTAAGGTGTGGTTTAAATACTTTACTTAGTTTCTCTGTAATAAATAGGCCCCGGAGCCTTTGCAAATTTACTCAATGCTTGAATAGCCTACTTTACAGGTTAAAATAAATTATCTAGTCTTTACGCCAAGAGAAAATACAGTGAAGCATTGTTAATTTTGATTAGTTGGCTAAAGTGAACTAATTTCATGCAGACTCAGTACCCGTGGGCGCTAAATCCAGTCATCGCCTAAACCCTGAGCCGACTAACAAAAAGTTAAATAACCGTTTTCATAATAATGCGAAGTTAGAGGCTTCCCGATGGTGTGCCTTGACATAATTTATATGATATACTTACAACATTAGTGTGAGTTTATGTGAAATCCGAAACACGTGCCTAGTATTTTTATGTAAATAATGTACAAAATTTTATAACTGAAAAATCACAAAGTTATGTTGTTATGGTACCTGGTTGGCAATACACACCGCATACGCAAATAGTATTGATATTTGTGATTGTTTACATTTTATTTAGAAGACTGGCCTATTGGTCTAGTGGTTAGTGGCCCTGTCTGCTATGCCGGAGGTCGTGCGTTCGATTCCCACCCAGGACAAATGTTTATGTAATGAGCATGATCATTTGTTCTTTAGAAATATATAAATATGTTTATCAGTTGTCTAGTATCCACAACACAAACTCTGCTTAGCTTGGGACTAAACGGCGTTGTATGGTTGTTGTGGAATATTATATTATATTATATTTTTTATTTATGTGCTTAGTTTTGTAATTTTATTGTGCTTTTGTGAATTATCTGTTTATTTTTCTGTTTCCATCAAATAAATGTTATTTCTATCTATCTATCTAAATATTGCTTTAATAATATTTAATTCTTTTAATCAGTACCTTGATAATATTATTATTATACTTTCACCCGCATCTTTGGCTACTGCTTCGCATTCGTGAGTCGTAGCGTAAAGTTATACAAGGTGTAACGCTAAATGCACAAAACCTGAAATCAGTGTGATCAGAATAACGAGCAGAATCAATTAAATCACTTTTTAATAAAGGTTATATTTTTCAAAAAAAAATTTCATTAAAAACTTCGACCTGTCTTTTCATGAATAGGTAAAGCCATCACGTGCGCAAATCCGCTGCAATATATAACTAAACACAAATAGTTGTAACCCAATCAAATTTTCTCATATACGGGACGATAAAAGTTCTTATTTTAATGCAGATATGAATTTTAAACAAACTAAATCTGCTCATAAAACCTTTAATTTTTTTTAATGTATTTTTTTCTCACATAATTAGGTCAATCGAATTAAACATCATTTGAGATGTCTGAGGTTACACATGTTACACGTTGTATAGACTCTATGCCTTCCTCAAGAAATGTGCTATCCAACATTAAATAAATAAAATACTTTTTTAATTCGAATCAAAAAAATATTTTAAAGTAGTCGTTCCAAGAGCCGTGAAAACAAATAAAGTCATCAGCTTTATATATATAAATATAGATATAGTATAAATATGTCCAAGTGCGAATCCAGGATTTTTTTCTAGGGCACAAGGTTCGGACGGGCAAAAAATCAGCAATAACTGTTAGAACTAAACTTGAAGTATACTTCAAATTTATTTCTTTATTAATACGAGTATTTTTACAACTCCGATAATTTGATTTTCTTCCAAGTATGTACTTTAATGGAATCTCCACAGTTCACTAAAATGCCGTCTGGGGGTACGGACCCCGTGCCCCCCCACCCCCTTTTAATCCGCTCTTGATTATGTCATATTTTTTAATAGTCTGATAATAGCGTTAGTCCTTCAAATACCTGGATATACATCCAGTATCACCATTATATGTAATAACCGCAATTTAAATCATTTTGTTATTATAATGTAATCAACGTAATAGTTATTAATACTATAAGACTGGAAACTAAAAATAACGGTCAATGAAATCAACTTTTAAGTTTATTAAAGTTTTTTTTTTAACAAAGTGGTAGTTTAAAAAAAAACGAATGCTTTGCTTTACTGCTATTTACCAGGGGCCCGAGTCTGCCATTTTTATAAGTTCGTCATTCCAAATCCCATTGTCATTTTGCTAAAAGTTTGTAAGCTGCTAAATCAATCAATAATGATCGACCATTGATCGGTCAATGGTCTCGTAATAGAGTGGTGGTAGAATGACAATATCTAGCTTATTAAAACCAATAACTGCACAATAACGTTCTAATGGTAGGTCACTGATCAAAACAACTGTCAAAAGTATTGCAAATTACCGCATACGTCAGATATTCATTTGTCATTATGTACGAGATTACCATTATAAGCCACTTCTTTCTATGAAGTATCAGTGGTTGACCATTGGAAAGTCATTATGACGCCATTATATTAGTAGATTACCAGAACTAGTCAAAATCAACAATTATGAAGTCAATGATAGACCTTTTTGACACTATTGTAATAGCAGACTTGAGGCCCAGATCGTTGATGGTGTAGCGCACAACTTTATGAATCGCCTAAACGCGCAGCTAGGTAAATTATAATCGGACGAGAAGATTGCACCAGGCAAATTGTTCCAGGCAAGTTATGTGTATTTTAATTAAATTTTAACGTACATATTTTTGTGAATAAGTGCTTCCCACTCTGTAATTCGTAAGAAATAAAATATGGGTAGCGTAAGTTAAAAAAAAATCTTAATAATTTCAATTTATCCACATAATAAGTATATATCAAAAATGTGAAGTTTTCTATGATAATGCCTGTTATTATTTATTTTAAAGAATCAGTGCTTGAATTTTAAAATTATGATATACTTCGCCCACGTGTGATTAGAAAATACTTCCAAAGGAACGGACTCTTGGAAAAAGTATCATATATGCTCTTTCAGAACAAGGGCTACCCGTGTACCTATTAAATTCTGCCTAAATCCCTTCAGCAGCTTCAGTGTGAATGAATAACAAACATACACACTCATACAGTATCACCTTTATAATTTAGTGTACAGTTTAAATTAGTGTACAGTACACAAATTTAAATTAGTGTACAGTTAGTCACTTTTTTACTGACATAATTAAGTATTCTTTTGGATTTTTGGTCCAAAAAAGAAACCAAAATGGTCAAAAAAGTTTGGGAGCCACTGATTTAACAGTAGATAGAAAAACGCCCTCCACTCTTGTTAATAAGCTGTCCATCGACACAAAACCTAATAAAATAATAATATTTTAATACACACAGATTCAATATTCATATGAAACTGCCCGGAAATGGGTTACCTATCTAAAAAATTCTACTTTTTTCTATTATAAATGTTAGCGGTGCCAGAACCATTCGTTTTTATACAGAAGTCATAAACGTCACGCACCAATAATTTCACTATTTCCATTTCCAGCTATATTTTCAAACACTCCATACTTTATGTTATTGTATAGAAACATGCAGGTTGCTTCACTAATAGGAGACACAATTCTACTAAGGGGTTAATCGACTTCTAAAAAAGGAGGAGGTTGTTGATGTTTGTATTTTTTTTTTATGTTTATTCGCGCAAAACTTCGTCGCTTGCCAACCGATTTGAAAAAAAAAATTTTTGTTAGAAAAATGGCCACATAATCACCAAGTTGGGATCTGATGATGGAATCTTGGCAAAATTGAGGGAACTCCTCAAATTCAATTTTATTTTTTAGTGAAGTCGGGTTTTTTTATAAAAAGGCTTTAAACGGATGGATGGATGGGATGGAGCTATATGGGGTGCATAACTCCATCCCACTTTTTCGCTCGTACGCTAGTTTAATTCTGCTATTATAATTGTTCTTTGAACTTCTTATTGTTAGTCAACTAAGTAGGTACCAGAAACGTAGGCAGCTCTATAACTGGCTACGTTTTAGTTAAAAATAGCTCTGCTCCGAGTGAAGCAGGCTTTATTTTAAGCATACTATGAACAAACCTTATTTATTTACGGAGAAGGCGACATCGCTGACCCTTTGTACTACGCTAAGAATATAATACGATATTATAATATCGATCTTATAAATAGAAGAGTTGATTTTGACAATACCGCGGCAAGTAAATATCTATTCCGATTTTTTTTTTTTGAGGTGAGAAATCAGAAAATAACTCCTTCTGCTTTTGAAGGAGTGTAAAGGAGTGTCAGACTAAAATTTATTTATTTTTATGATTTTATTTTTTTTATGCACCTACCACGTTTTTCTCTTTACCACCCTAGGTAGACTGGTAGAGAATGCCTAAGGCATTAAGTCCGCCTTTGTACTTTTATGTTGCATGAAGTTTTAATAAATAAATAAATAAATCCCGTACTTTTTCAGTTGTCCTTTGCGTTTTAGAGCCGCGGATTTTTTTTAAACAATTCCACAGTCCTGGCAGGCAGAAACATCCAATTCAGACTGAAAACATCGCATGCATAATCATAACGAGACCTAACTCAAAAAAGAAAGTATTTTAATATTAAACAATATGTTTCAATAATAAGGTTCAATTTTCAAATACCCACATTTTTGAATTAGGTCTGTTTTCCATTATGCATGTGACCTAGTCATTGTGTTTCCAATCTATTGTAGGTATTACTTGATAAAAACAATTATTTATATTATTATCTGCACATAATAGTTCATGCTATTATGCTTTTCTGTAAGTGACGAGGCGCTTAGACCTAAGTTAAAAGCTAAAACCCACGACTTCAATTATAATGTATTAGGTAGCGTACCTACTGATTGTTGAAAAGCCTTTTAAAAAATAAAATAAATCAATCTTTTTTAAAGGCATTGATCTACTATTTAAGATAAATGCTCCACGGTAGCTATACTTAGTTTTAAAAAATCCTTTAACGTATAATTATAAATTAGATTTAACCCTTCAGATACCGTCAATTAGAGACACAATAGTAAGACAATAGATGCGCGGCCACCGGTGGTCGCTTGGGGATTCATGAATTAAATTGCTTATAATTGTTTAGGCTAGACTGTAATCAATAATAAATGAGAAAAATAAGTGAGAACTGTCCCAAATATTACCCCTTAAAAATATTGTCCGCTGTCACGGGGCGAAAAGACACATGCTGATGTGTTTTTCCGCCCCATCTTACGACTGAGTAAAATTTACTGCAGCTAATTATTTCGTTCAAAATTATCACCTACATATCAGCTTACCCCCTCACTGTTTTATGCAGACATTAGATATGTACACACCTTTTATAAAGTAACAGGAAACAACCCACCCTGTATACGAGGATGAATTTATAGCCACCTCCCTGCAATAATGAGCTTTTGAATTTTAAAGATCCCGTTAAAATTAGTGGTAGGGATACCTGGGTACTGGCAACAGTTTTATATGGACCTATGTAAAATAATAACATAACATAATATCACGCTTGTATTTTCCGAAAGGTTAGGCAGCAGTGCACCCATGTAATACACACATTTTGGTAGTTAGGTATGTTGTTTTCCCGATCCCATTGTGTTTTTACTCCGAGTGGTTTTTAGATTCTACATCACACCAAAGTCGACGGACAAAAAATGCTTAATTCATGAATCCCCAAGCGACCACCGGTGGCCGCGCATCTATTGTCTTACTATTGTGTCTCTAATTGACGGTATCTGAAGGGTTAAAGCGCTAAGTACACGGTTACTTACTAGTCCACTTGTTTAAAATATAAATAATTAAAATCATCAAATTACTCGTCCCGCTCTGGGTAAAACGAGACCGAGTGTCAGACTTTTGATGACTAAAATGATAATAATAAGTGTTATCCCAGTTGTCCTTTATTTCCAGAACCATGGTAACTTTTAAATTATCCCGTGAATGTCGGTTATTGCAAATGTATAGTCAAAATCGAAGTCAGATAAAATGGAGCCAATGCCTTTCCTACGGGTTCAAGCTTACTCCGCACCAAATTCCATCAAAATCTGTTCAGCAGTTTAACAGTGAAAGCGTAATAAACAGACCGAGTTAATTTTTCATTTATAATCTTAGTATAAATTTAGCCGACACCGCCTCAGTCCTAGAGAAATACTCGTATCTCTTCGAAATCCAGGTATTCTTTTCCTGAGTTATCTCAAAACAATCTTTAAGTAGTCCTTTTTCTAGTAGCGTTAGATATCGCTGTCAGCGATAAGACCGCAACTTTAGCCATAATGTTAGCAATATTGCAAAAGTGGAAACATTTCATATTTTCACAAAAATGTTTGGGCTTTGGTTTACAATAAAGTGTATTTTATCTAGATATGTTATTGTGTTGAATTAAATACGTACCTACAGCAATAAAAAATACAAGAACCTCGACGTTAGTTTAGTGAAAATGTCGCCAAATTAGCAAACATATTTTATTTTTGACTTTTGATTGTTTTCATTTAGGCAAGGAATATATTCTTTAAACTGTACAAAGGCTCTAGAGACTGAATTGTGATTCTTTAAAAAGGAGAATAGAGTTTTTAGCATTTGGAGATACATGTATAATTATATATCTCAGGTTTTTACGGTCTGCCTTATAATGTTCCCCCTGTTGGAAATCAGGCCTCCTCTCTAAGAGGGAATGGGCTGTAATCCACCACGTGGTCCTAGTGCGGGTTGGTGGATGTCACATGTCTTTGAATTTTTGGTTCTAGGACATGCCGATTTCCTCACGATGTTTTCCTTTACCGTTTTGAGAGCAGTGGCGATGAAATAGATTACACAAAGTAATGCGCCTGGCTGGGTTTGAACCCGCGACCCACTTCTCGTAAGTCGGGGCCGTTACCACTCGGACACCACTGCTCTCCATACATTAAAATCTGCATATAAATAACATTAAAGTATCTGTTTATAATATCAAATTTTATTGAAGAAAATGTATTTGAAAGTAAATTAGATACATATAACTATAATGCAATTTTGTATTATTTAATCTTTCTGTCAATGTATTTGCTACTGTTATTCTGAAAAAAAAAACCACATCTTCCCGTTTATAAAATATCATTAGATTCGATGTTCCTGTGCTTTTTATCAATTACAATATCCATACTTAATTATTTCTCATAACGTGAGCGGTATATTCTTTCTCTTGTAACTACTGGCCTACTGCCAAAGTCTTTGCAGGCCCCGTTGTGCGCCATTAGCAATTGCACGAACAGTTTCTTTCAGCGCGGTATTGCGAAATTCTTTGCTTTACTCGAAGCGACTGAAAGGTTCATGGACTCTATCTGCGATTTAAACAGTGTGTGTTTATGGTTCATTCTCTATATTTTGTGTATGATGACGCTAAAGATCCTAATCTGTTTCTACACTATGTGTATCTGTGTATTTTAATTGAAACCGATTTTTTTAAGGATGTGTGAGTGGAGTTCATTGGCTGTTTTAATTATTCGCAAATTGATTCCCAGTAGACATTGATTTGAAGTGTCTGTGCAACTGAACAATATATGGAATCATTAAAACAAGTGCGATTTCGGTAAAATGGAGCTGAAAATGTTATTGCATTGTTGACTGCCTCAGCAAAGTTTGTCGAGAAGGTTGACTTGATATATTTGCAGCCAAATACTACAAGAATATGTTTATCTGTATTCTAATAGTAAACAAATTATTTATTCACACGAAGACATGGCTTAAAGGACTTAGTATCCAAGTCAAGAACATAAACATTTTTTTCTTCTTTCTTAACCCTTCAGATACCGTCAATTAGAGACAATAGTAAGACAATAGATGCACGGCCACCGGTGGTCGCTTGGGGATTCATGAATTAATAACACCACAGATAGCTGAATACGAATGAACTCAATTATGTGTGTGTGTTATTTTGTACTAAACAATTCAGTTATCACGTAATTATACTATTACGATGCTATCAAGTACTTAATTTAAAATAACATCTCATTCGAAACCGCTATCGGTGAAATTTTCGCAATCGACTAGTACTTTAAGAGATTACATCTTACAAACAAAAAAACTAACATTACCAGTGTGGTGATTTTTAAACATTATCGGCAAAATAATTTAAAACTACCTACTTTTACATTTATAATAACGATAGGTACCATTTGGCACCTAAACACAAACGAAAAGCAGTTCTAATACCTATATGTCCTAGAAACATTTATTTATTCTAAATCATAAATAATTCAAGCCTTTTCATCAACTAAAGGCCAAAGGTCAGGAATCACGAGATAACCCGAGTTTGCTCAAATACATCCGTGATTTCCTCTAGGAGTTTCCGAGATATGCAAATGTTTGTATACACAACATTATTTATTAATTATAACATCAACCAGTCTGTCCCTAACGGGGCCAATAGAACCCTATTTATGAATCATCACGAATAGTGTGATAATGAAATTAGAGGCACTACACTAGCAGAATATTAAATCATAATTATGCTGAAATAATTAACTTAACAAACGCTATTCAAATTACTGATTCTGATTGACTAAAATATGGTTACAAATATATAAAAAAACATTAAGTTAATGAGAGATAGGACTTAATAAATTAATTACAAACATATTTTATAAAATAAACACAAACTATTTCTAGATAGAACTAGGTCATAAACCAACATAGATCTCAGTAATTTACATAAAACATACAACTAGTAGAGATACCTACCGCCGATCAGCTGATAACTGTCAACAACATTCATTGTTTACTCGTCTACTCTGTGACGATGCAATCAAAACTACTGACAGTTTCGTATTAGAACCACAAAGTTGCGATAACAGCAACCCTTACTTGTCATGTTCATTATACATCGTGCTAATAGGTTTCGCCCCAAAGTCCTACTGGGTCTTTGTACCACAATCCTCTTTAAATATTTCAAAATTTTCACTTTAGTCCTTCACATTCACGTTTAAAGTTTATTTTAATTTTATTTCGTTATTATTTGCGCACGTATATGTGTTCGTTAAAGTTTGGTTATGAAGATTACGTGAGGTGTCATGCGTGAGTGTCTCGGGAGGACACGTGTATCGGGTCGCGCGTCGCGTGAACGACTGGCGCGTTGGGCCGGCGGAGTCGCGTCGACGCGCGGTGCCCACCTTGGCTTGGTTCGCGAGGGGTGCTCGGCGCGCCTCGGCAACCCTCGCCCGCCTCCGCCAGGTAAGCTTCCCCGACATGAAACTCTGATTGAATGGATGAGTTTCCAAATGCTTTTTTGTCGGAGCCGAGCGACAAATCACGATGTCGGACGGAACATTTGTGTTAACTTTCCGTGGTTTATTTGAGGGACATAAATTTAAATTACGGTTTCTTGAATTTTCTTTTGAGTGTTTTGATTTCGGTTTCATAATAGAGTAGGTAAATGATAAGTTTCCTGAAAGATTGACGAGTGAATTAGTTTGTGAATGAAGTACCTACTTATATCGGTACTTAACAAGTTTTCAATGAAAATATTTTTTTTATAGCAAGCTTTTATAGCTCAGTATATACCTATACAATTAATACTCATCAAGACCATTCCAAACAGCTCAAACACGAAGAGTTAATTAAGTTCCTATGGCCACCTTCCGGTACCATCATCAGATCAGCTAACATCTCATAATAATTTTGCATTGTCATCTAATTTACACAGGCATACAAAATTTCAGCTCAATCGGTAACCTGGAAGTGGATCAAATGTTCAAGATTTATTTAGACTTAGAAACATTAGGACAGGTGAAACTAAATCATCATCATCATCAGCCTTTTTTATGTTCCCACTGCTGGGATTCAGGCCTCCTCTCTAGGAGAGTGAGTACATGTCTATTAGCACCATACATATATTGAATAATATGTCGGCTTCCCAGACTCGTAATCCTATATGGTTTTCCATAAGGAATTCTCCTCTCTAACAAATGGGGCCATCAATCAAATAACTATCTACTCATTTCCAGATCAATTAGTAGTTAGCGGTATCTTTTGCGAGTAGTGATGGCCGATTGGTAACGGCCCCGATTTTCGAGTTGTAGCGAGTTTAATCCCAGCCAGTCGCACTACTTTGTGTAAATTATTTCATCACCTCTGCTCTCAAAACGGTGAAGGCAAACATTGTGAGGAAACCGGCCCTGAATTTTTGTTCCCACCAAAAATGTAGAGACATGTGACAAATTCATTAACTCGCATTAGGCCCGCGTGGTGGATTAGGGCCCATTCCCTCTTCTAGAGAGAGGAGGCTTGAGTCCCAGCAGTGGGAACAATAAAAAGGCTGACTATGCTATTATAATAATATTTTTATTTAAATATCCTACAAAGGTGCAAGGTTCTATGGGTCATGTCAGAAAGCTTAAAGTCACCAAATGGCGATGGAGAGAGGTATGCTCGATGTAAATCAGCGCTGGGTGTCTAACGTCTAGCAAATGCTGAGGCGGTCACCCTTCCGGTGCGGCATGCTCGGCGCACTTCGTACTTGCTTATTTTTTATTTTGTGTTTACAACTGTTGTGCTATGTCTATTCTGAATAAAAGTATTTTATTCTATTCTATTCTATGGTGTCAATTGCCACATCGCCGCCACCCTTTGACTTTCTGACTGCGTGTACCGGATTCAACTGCTCGCTACGTAGGTACATATTAATTACTGGATCCAAATTAGCGCACTGACCGTACAAAAGTTCTCGTTAAAACCTTGTCAAAACGCTTTGAGAACTCAATCGTAATTTAGCGTTACATTTGCACCTAAATGTTTTCAATTTGTTTCGACAGTTATTATTAATATTTCTACATTTATTTTTTCTCGTAATTTTGAGTTTTTCTCGGTAAAGAGCAGTAGGTAGAGCTTGGGTATATGATTATTATATTCTTAGATGTATTTAGCTTTATATATTATAAAACAAATTCCCTGACTCCATCTGTCTGTCTGTATCTACACGATAACCTTAAAAACTACTGAAAGAATTTTCGTGTGGTGTCCGCCAATAGATAGATTGACTCATGAGGATGGTTAATTTATCATATATATATATATATATTATATTCCTAAATTCCTTCTCCTTTTTCGTTTTAAACTGAAAGTAATTTCCTCCCTTTCTTTTTTTTTTCTTTCTTTTTTTGTCATCATGACTTCTCCTACTCTGGGGCAGAGCAGAAGCGCGCAAAGTATCAGAGTTTTACTGACTAAAACTACACCTATGTTCCTTCTTTGTCTTGCGTTACAGGACCCTGAGTTTCCCTTTCAGAAGTCAGCTCATGGCCCAAGTAGATTTCGGCCCTTCTGAGCTCCTACGGTTAGCTGACATCTATAAGGCGCGTGTGAAACATCATACACCATCGACGACTCGGTCTCGATCCGAACGATTACCGGACGGCTGAACGGCGAGCTATCCATTACTCGTCGTCTGCAAGCCCACGTCTATGGCACTGGAAATCGGGGTCGGTATCCCAGCGGCAAGGGCGTGAGTCCGTTCTCGACCGCTTCCTTTGCCAGCGGCCATTATCATTCGGAATTTAAAGCACAAATTGATCACCGCGGAAACCCGGAATCCATACATAAATCATCATCATCTTCCTGCCCTTGTCCCGTTTTATTTGAATCCATACATAAATATTTAAAAAAAAATCTAAAGCGTACATAACGCCCTGGGGGCAGTGATAGCCAGGGTTGTCACGTTGGGCATGAGTTATCGACTCAACGTGGATCTCGCAGCATTCGCGAACTGGCGTCAGAATCGGTATCTCACGGTATAACAAAGCGGCCTTTGACAAAAACGATGCCGCCATGCCGGTTATCGGATTACGACGGTTTAATCTGACTTAAGGCCTGTTGGCAATCGGTTAAACTGCTTTCGTTAGGTTAGAGGGTTAAATTAAATGAATAGTTGAACGCAATAGTTAGTGATGTCCATGTTTGTTGAGTTTTTTTTCCGTCTTTAAAAAAATATTACGTCTATCGTTACGTCACACTAGCAATAACTTCTATGTCGTGGGTGCGGTCGCAAACATCTAAAACTCACATAAACAAGACATCTAGCTAGACCTGAATCCCATATCTGTAGGAGTGTAGACCTTATAAATATTTGTTTCGTGCTGGAACCGAATCCACGACACGCAGTGTAGCGGCTAATCGCTCAACCACTGCGCCAACCGTGCCATGAAGATTTTATTTTTTATTTTTTTAATCTTCTTATGATAATAATCATAATTATGATTTCATATGCGATTGAGAAATAGGTTTGACGCGAATAATAACACGAAGGCTAAAACTGACAAGTTCTTCGTTAATAAATCATTATTATTAAACGTTCTCAAACTAGGGAAACACCTACTAAAGCGTACCCTCTTAGTAGATGTACTCTAAGAGGGTGTATCTAAAGGTGCATGAGAGGGGAGTTTCCGAAACTTGAGAACACAAAGCGGGCTCAAAAGCCAAATCCCCTACGCACAGGGTGGCTATAACAAAAACTCATTGCGAAAAAAACATTTATTATAAAATACGCAACTAATTAAGAAAGATAAAAAATATACACATAACAACTAAACACCTACAGAATTTAATATTCATGAAAAAAACAAACTCATCTAATACACTGTCTTGCCAAAATTATGATATTTATTTGTTTGAAGTAACAGCAGAATTGGAATGATTACGGAGTATTATGAGATTATGAAGCTCGCCGCCCGTTTTTTGGAGCAGCTAAACTAATTTAAAATGAAAGAACATTTTACGCTTCAGAGGCGACCTTTATAAAATGAGTTGGAAAATGGCGAAATATACAATGATGAACACTTTCCTCACGATGGAGAGGAATCCTCTATTTTTATGAGCAATTAATTTCTTTTAACTTCATTTTAATCTTGATCTACATAATATACTGTACTATATAATATTATAATTAAGTATTTTTGGTTCATATAAGGATATATACATAAAAAATATACAAGCGGACAGACGTTGTCCTGTCCGAAAGCTAGCTTTTATGAGAAAATTGAATTGAGAACCCGATTGCGGTTCAACAGTATTTTCAAACCATTTAGAGACACACAAAGTTTCATCCAAATCTGTCAAGCCGTTTAAGAGTTAGGTGAAAAACAACGTACACATGAAAAAACAAATAAACCTGCGTATTTTTATTTATTTAACCTTCATGCAACACAAAGGTATAAAACCGGACTAAATGCCTTAAGCATTCTCAACCAGTCAACCTAAGGTGGTGGAGAGACAATATCGCAGGTACATAAAAAAGAAAATTAGAACAATTTGCCTGCAGCGTCTTCACGTCCGATTATAATTTAGGTGTCTTAATATATATTATAATTCAGGCTAGAGTTAATAGACTAGTGCGAATCAACGATTGCATCACTACTTGCTTACCATTACGTAGGATCGCATTCAAGCAATACTTGATATCATTTACAAAAATTACAAAGTATAAATTATATAAATACCTAGTCAGAATAAAAATGTATTTGACGACAAAAGTTAAACCAAAACCCATAATGGTTTGTAAACTGTTCAAATAGGTAATCTAATCCTTAAATAGTTTATACAACGTTAAGATCTCTGGCGATTTAATCTAAATTCTCCCAAAATATAATGTAGGTACGTAATGTCCACTTTCCTTAAAACGTTTACATTAAGGACTTATCCACGTGAAGTGATCTTCATAAATTATTTACATTGTTTGTTTACATAGTACCTGAACCGTACTTAGTTTGTATTAAAGTGTTTTAAGCAAGTTCAGACACAATAACAATAATCATCGCTGTAAACTTCACTCGGGTGGATTGTTGGGTAATATTATTTAAATCTAAACTTTCAACTGTATACTAACTAGGTAATAAATGTGGTGAAGCTTGGCTTGTACACTTTTACAGCCGGAATTTAAATTGCGAATAACTGGTGAGTTTGGTTGTCGGTTTATAATCAATAGCTTTTAGCCGCAGCTTTGCCCGTGTATATAAAATATAGCCTGTCACTCAGGAATAAAACAGCTTTCTACCGGTAAAAAAATTTTGCAATCGAACCAGTACTTCCAGAAATTACCTCATACAAACAAAAAACAACTTTACCTGTTTATGACATTACTAGCTTTTGCCCACAGCTTCGCACGCATACATAAAATATATGCTATGTCACTCAGGAATAAAACAGCTCTATCGGTGTAAAAATTTTAGCAATCGGACCAGTACTTTCAGAGATTACCTCCTACAAACAAAAAATCAAACTTTACCTCTTTATTATATTAGTGTAGATATAATTATATACCAAATATATTATATAAGTAGATAGGTAAAACTACGAGAAGTGGTGGCCTATTGGTAACACGGTCCGACGTCCGAGCTGTACGTTGCGGGATCAAACAGAAACAGGCTTTACTTTGTGGAATTTATTTCATTGCTCTCAAAACGGTGAAGGAAAACATATTATCTATTAAATAATAATAATAAATAATATTTGAAGACCTGTGACATTCACCAACTCGCACTGGGACCGCGTGGTAGAATACGGTCTTTTCTTTCTTGGAGAGGAGATCTTCGTTCCACGAGCGGGTGCATTATAGGGCTGATTATAGTATACTGTTATGTTAGATATAACTAAGTAAGATAAGGGCATGGGGCTTTATTTATCGTATCTTATTCAATTAACTGTTTTAAAACAATTCTTCAGTTAAATTAACAGACCCTCATCATCAACCCCAAACGAATAGTTTTCTTTACCCAAACACGGTTGGCGCAGTGCGACGCAACCTCCTGAATCAACCCAGGATAGAGAAATGGCGACAGGTCACTGAAGCAACTTCCGACTCAAGGATATCTCTCAAGCTAAAGGATAATATGTACAAGTTCATGATAAGTACCTGTAACACTGTATCATCATGTTGCACTATGAAAAAGACGGATGAAAAAAGATAGGATGTAGCGGAGATTTTTTTTACGGTGGGAAAAAATCATCTTATGACAACCCCCGCTCTTGGGTGGAGCGGGAGATAGTGTCAGACTCTTACTGACTAAATACCCGCCGCGTTCCTTCTAGCCTCTTCATACCGGGGCTCGAGTTTTCTTTCGCTGACCCAGCTGGGTCCGGACAGTTACCGGACGGTCGGACAGCGAGCTACCCATGGCTCGCCGTCCGCGAGCCCGCGTCTACGGTGGCCGGAAATCGGGATCGGAATCCCGGCGGCGGCGGCGATGGCGCCGTTGCCTGATACGATCGGCCTCCTCCTTTTCAAGCATATGTAGTGGAGATGAGAATTGGTGTGACGATAATAGATAAAGTGAGAAATGTGTAAATTAGAGGAAGATTAAAAAGTTGACAGGACTTTATCTTGGTATGGTCATGTGAAGAGGACAGACAAAACCTTTCAGCCCCATCGAATGTATGTTCTACGAGCAATGCTCATTGTCACTTAAGTTTGACGATTCTTTGGGCTAAGTCGATAAACTCGGTTCTCTTGATCTTGGAAAGAAACTTCAAGCATAGCCCTCTCCATTGCCTTCAGGTGATTTTAAGTCTACTGACAGGAACCTTTGTAGGATATTTAATTCATTAAACCCCAAGTGAACGCTGGCGTTTGCTCTCTCATTGTCTTTCTATTGTATCTCTAATAACGGTATTCAAAAGATTAAATAAAAAAGTTATTATAATAATAATAATAATTGGTTTTAGGGGGCCCATTTATTGAGTGTGCAAGTCACCCCCTGCCTTTTATCGATGGATATTAATGACATTGTTCAGGTAGGGGCCATAGTCTTAACATAGCTCCATATTACCAGTCCACTTAAGACTCCAAAAATCCCCTATTATTTTGTTTTTCATTATTATGTCGCAATAGTTTTTCAAACCGAGGGTTGTCCTTGGGTGCACTAGTATAGCGCGCACAGGGATAATCGTCGGTTGGTATCACGTTCCACTATAGTAACCAAAAGGGCCTCTGCGAGTTGGCTTCGGCCCCTTGTACGCCTCTCAAAGGCCCAGGACCTCAGGGTCCTGAGATTAATAAACAGATGAAAATAATAATAATTGTGCCGATAGTCGTGACGGCCAATTGCTTAATAGCCAAGAGCCTCGACCAACACCTGAGGAGGCTCTCGTGAGGCAGTTGGATCAAGGGCTTGATCCAGAAGGCAGTACTCCTGGACACGGCGCGTATTTTCCAGAGGTTCCTCTCTCAGGAGCCCTGACCACCGGTAGCTTGGACCCTGTTCCCGATGCCGGTGGGCTACTATTTTTTATATTTTTTTAATGTTTTTTTTTGGAGGATATTGTTAAAAAAATATTTAAAAATGTAATACAATATGTTTAAAGAATAAATAAAGAGAATAACAAACTATGAAAGGTTTTAGGGTAAAGAAAACTATTCGTCAAAACTCAATCTAACTTCATTAAATTAACAATTCTAAACAAATAACGAGCAAGAGAATAGTTAATTGGGTTTTCATTGTAGCAACAGACTGATTCAATTAGCAATACATTTAACAGTTGATTAATCTTTATAACCGTGGTGACAGCCCTAGTTTTGCTCAATCACAATCAAGTTATTTAGCGAAATCGGAATAATATTCATTAGGGTTGGTATTCCCGTCGGGAGGTTGCCCGAAGCACGTTCGACGGCGGCCACGATTAGCCGCTATGCCAGTAACTAGCGCTAATGACGATCTATGATGATACAATTATCTTTAATAATCCATAGCTGCGTACGTGCATGCTTGATTACAGAGCTGAAGTTTTACCGAACTGTTCTACTATAACTGCAGAATAGTTCGGACTGTTCTATAGTTCGCTACTGTTTCTCTTCAAGTTTTTATATTTAACTGGCGACACGCCCCGGCTTCGCTCGGGTAACTGTATTTCTCCAATATTTAATGGATGTTATTATACATATTAACCTTTCTCTTGAATCACTCTATCTATTAAAAAAACCGCATCAAAATCCGTTGCGTAGTTTTAAAGATTTAAGCGAACATAGGGATATAGGGACAGAAAAAGCGACTTTGTTTTATAATATGTAGTGATTTTAGATTTAAACATTATTTATGAAAGATCTCCAAGACTACCGGATTATTTGAAATAGTTACCGTGGCCATTAATATTGTGGGTTTTAGTCAGTAGAATTCTTCCTCTCGATCCACCTAAAAAGGACTTCCAGAGCTGGAGAGTTCATTTGATGATGTCTAAGGTAAAAAATAATTAAAATCATGGCTTCAAAAAAATGCCCAGCGGGGTATATGTAGCCTAGCAGGGCCGATGCTCGCTAGGGCCACGGGTATTTTCTGAAAAAGATATCTGTGGCATAGGGCAACTGAAGGGCACAGGTGTGATTTTAGTCAGTAAAAGTTTAAAACTTTTTCTCGATCCACTCAGTGTGGGAGAACTCATTGGATGATTCCCACGTAGAAAAAACATTTCAAGATATTTTTTTTGGGAGTAACACTTTCCGTGATAATCAAAACTTCACATGGCAGGGATTTATGGTGTTTTCTTAAAGCTCATCAATCATTCTGTCGAATAACCCATCAATTTGTAGCTGAATAAATATTTCTTTTCTAAATTACCACCATATCTGATTACCATAATGAAGACTCATGTGGTAGATACTAATCGGGACTTCCGCTTCATAGCGAAGAGGAAAACAAGTTGGAAAATGTCCCAGAGACAAACGCACCCTTTCCTCATCTGTCAAAACGTTGCCACCTCCTAAAACGCTTAAAGAAAATGAAAAGGGTTTCAAATATCCATGTCTAATGTTCAAATCGTTTCTTGTGCTCCCGGCGTACCGGGCGAACTGTCGTACCGGGCGAACTGTCGTACCGAGCGAATTGGCGTACCGGCGTTATACGCATTAAACATAATATTCATTCGATTCCACACCTCAACTCGATGAGTGTAATGGCTCGGATAGCTACGCTGCGCCTAATGCCGTGATTACATTACTGACATTATCAAATGATTTTACGTATCCGTATTTTGACGTTAACGTTTTATTAAGTAACGGTTTTGTGACTTAAATCGGTCTGTTAAAATCAAAGAGCGTGTTATCTTGCAGTATATTAGTCAATTTATTATTATTAGGTGGACCGATGACCTGGTGAAGGTTGCGGGAATCCGATGGAAGCGAGACGCACAAGAACATTCGTTGTAGCGACGCTTGGGAGAGGCCTATATCCAACAGTGGACGTATATTGGCTGAAATGATGATGATGAAATTATGCGTAGTTAGTTAATATTTAAATCCACCAACGATCTATCGTCTTGCTTAGTAATTGGGTTGTAGAGGTCTAATAGGCAGTCGCTCCATGTAAAACGCCCCGGATAGAGCGAAAGCAAACCCCGAAGCTAGTTGAGAAGGTCCCAACTTGTGGAAGGTGCGTAATTAATTTAAGCTTACTAACATAATTTTTAAGTATCTACTAACAAAAATATGCATCTACAGTATCTGAGACAAATAAAAATTATTATTATTATTATGTACTCTTTGCGAGAGGAGCATTTCACCCTCGCTCAATGCTCCACCACTTGCGGTCTCACTTGTGGCGACGACGACGACGACGTTCCGGAGGTGATCAAAGTAGAGTCGAGCGTGACGGTACGAAGAGTGACAACCAATAATACCGCCCCAGGACCCGATAGTTAGCCTAGGAAAGCCTGAGTTCTGGCCCCCAGGCCTCGGCTAAGAGGGCTCATTAGCGCATACTTGGAGAGAGGACTGTACCCGCTTCGATGGAAGATAGGGGAAACTGGTCGTCATTTATTTATTTATTTTATAATTTATGTACACACAAAATACCAAAGGAGGAGATAACATATAGGTAATAAAACTATGTACTGTTTATTTCACAAATAAATTTCTTCCAGCAGACCTCATTGAGAAGTCTAACTACAATTTACAAACAAGTTGAGCTTTTCATTAATTATAATAATAATCATCATCATCATCATCAGCCTTTTTAATGTTCCCAACAACACTGTATTACGTAACAACAATACTTTGTGCAAAGCTTACTGGAGTGTTTGGTTTCAGCAAATGAACACAACCTTCATTTTAGGTATCCATCAGCTATTTGGAATTTTGTACACTTCTAAAACAAGTATTGTTTTATTTATTAAAACATGAAACCTGTTTTTGATTACGATTATTTTCGCGTCCGTTTTTCGATAAAAATTATCAATGTCTCTCAAGAGACCAATGAATACAGCATCAAACAATCAATTGTCTGGTTTTTCAGCGTTCTGGGGACGCCAACATCGACAGTAAATTCACAACACATTTTTAGAAATAGTACTTTTCGAGAATCTGTGTAAATTGAGTTATAGTGATGTAATATTGAATTTTTGTATGTAGTGATTACAAAATGATGGTATGTGTACATACATATACATCTATTTTTTTCATTAGTACAAAAAAATGCGGCTCTATCCATACCCATAAAAAATATTCTATTTAACTAGACGCTTCGAATGAGGGTGGAGACGGTGCCCATACAAAATCCTCCTCCTTTGTCATAATTGGTAAATTCATCCCAAAATCAATCATTCATAACAAATGCCACTAGAAAATGCTACGCGCAGTGTTTTTCTGAGAAATTGAGAGACATTTTGGAATATACACAAACGGTCATAACTTTCATGTTTAACAACAAGACCTTTTCTTATAAACCCTTTAAGTATTTGCAAATTGATGCGAGATGTCAGAAGTCATCAAACAACTCTTCCTGGTAGAACGATAGGAAATGTCAGACTTTCATCATCATTTCAGCCGACATACGTCCACTGTTGGACATAGGCCTCCCCCAAGCGTCGCCACAATGATCGATCCTGTGCGTCCCGCATCCATCGGCCTCCCGCAACCTTCACCAGGTCATCGGTCCACCTTGTAGGAGACTTTCATGACAGGTCATTGGGTGATTTTCTCCATAAAAATTTTGTTGTGCAAAAAACTGTTGTTGTGTCCAATGAGTACTTAAAAAAATAAACTTAAACATACGAAAAAATATAAAACAACATACAAATATACTGAAAAATTATAACATAATACAAAGCATATATGTTTATATATAGCTTGTCGAATAACGCTTTAGGTTCTTTAGTTTACTTCCCGTCGACCCTTTTTCTTCGGTTATTTCTAGCCAAAGAAAGAGCTAGTTAACCTCTATACTACTATTTTTATCGACACTCTCACCCTTTCCTGTTTCCCTTGTAACCCTAATGTTTTTACAAATAGATAGTAAAGGAACTTATTTAAGTTTATTAATCGGGTTTTCTTATAAAAAATATTCGCATAATTTTCTGCGGTAATAATATAGCCAGGGGCTATTGATAATAATTACTCCCTTATTCAATTATGTAGGTAGCTAAACTTCTTATTATAAAAGTATAAGATTATATCCACAAAATATATAGGTACAGAAGTCAATCTATATACAAAGCGCGCTCGAGCAACGCACACATAGACACCGCTCACGGACACGATATCTCGGAGCGCCTAGCCCGCTCGTCGAACAGTTCCGGCTCAAATGCTTATTAGTCATTAGTGTGCGTCCGCCGAGCGTAGGTATAAAAAGTGAACTACATACATGAGATTGTCTTCTGTACCTATCTATTTTGTATTGTATCTTCAGAGGAGATAATCAATTCAAATCTTAATTGAAACGCACACCAAGATAACAAGACAGAGTTTTCAATAAGTAAGCTCGAACTATTAGGTGAATTTCTATCTGACAGGTACTCATTTATTGTGAGCACGTCTTATTTAGAAGCTAATAATTTAATTACTTCTAAAATAAATTCAAATCGTTACAGTATACTAAATATTTTGGTAGTTTATTTTATGTATAGCATAATAGCATTGCATAACCATCCTTATAATTTTCCCACTGTTGGGACTTAGGCCTCCTCTCGAGGAGAAGGGATGGGTCGTAAGAGGTACACCACGCGGGCCCATTGCATATTTTACTGTATGTATGTTACGGGGCCATTAGTAAGATTTTTTAAGATAACTAGCTGCTGCCTTCGGCTTTGCCCACGTGATACGAATAGTAATAATTGATATGTCTACTATTACGCGGGCGAAGTCAGTGGGGTACCAAATATTTTTTGTACCCCACCGGTTGTTGATAATCAATATAACGCAAAACTTTTATATATTAGATAATAATTTTATTCGGTTTCCGATAATGCTAAGCAACAGCTACAAAAAGCTACTTTAAATAACTAGAACTAGTAAAATAAACAAGAGGTTTTAAAGGTAAAGCCTCCACAGCCAACACATTGCAACTGAAAACGTCTACTAAAAATCTGACAGAGGATTAAGCAGCTGAAAATGTGATATGCTTTATTTTTAATAACATTCCTGAGGGATAATAAATGATGTCAATTGTCTAGTGTATTCCGCTTATGGTAAACAAATCTTATGTAGCGAAAGATTAGGTATTTATGAACTTTGTTCGAACTCAAGTCGTTTATTTGACCGAGTCTAAGACGTCGACGGCGCGCACTCTTCCCGCGCGCCTCAAGGAGTTGTCAGCAGCAGGAGGGGCCCAGCTGGGTCGAAGCCTACTGGGGACAGGGTTGTCCGAAAGGGAGCTCGTGCCCCCGTATGAAGACTAGAAGGAACGGCGCGGGGTTTTTAGTCAGTAAGAGTCTGACACTATCTCCCGCTCCACCCAAGAGCGGGTTTTGTCATAAGATGAGATTCCCGTCGACAAAAAAAAAGTCGTTTACTTTTTAGATAGACTATAACGACACTATGTAATATATATAGAAGCTATTATCACCTCTATTATTCTTCCGTTTACTGTTAATACAGTTCGGTTCGGCGTCGGGACTAGTTAATGATGATAGGTCCCCGCCTGAAGTATTCCCAAATACCTATTTTATTTTTATCACGCTTGTTAGGACGTCTGCTGACATTTCTAAAGATCGGGAGACGTTGATGCTAGCAATTATTTTCGAATACGTAACGCTTACAAATATGTCCATTGAAGGAGGGTTTCTTGGAATGATTATTTTGAATACTTGCTTTTGGTAAATGTATAGAAAGGACTTACTGTCATTTTCGGCTCAGCCGTGAGACGTTATTGTTGTTGTTTTTTATGTTTAGTTAAGTTGTGTGCCAAATAAACATCTTTTCTTGCTTTCATTTAAAGCCGTGAGCAAAAGCTAGTAAATTCTTACTAATATTATAAAAGCGAAAGTGAGTTTGTTTGTTTGTTACGTCTTCACGCCTAAATGGCAAAACCGATTTTGATGAAACTTGATACATGGATAGTCCATGTCCTGGAATAGGACATAGGATACTTTTTATCCCGGTAGTATGTTCCCTTGGGATAATTTTCCGCTATCACGCGGGCGAAGCCGCTGGGAGCAGCTGGTAAATAAATAATTGTGACGACACTTAGGGGAAACTTATCTCCAGCAGTGGATGTCTTCCGGCTAAAAAGATGATGAGTTTTATAAAAGCACTATCATCATCTGTATAACCTTTTATTGGCTGCAGAACACATCCCAGTGCGACTGTGAACTCCACCTTAAGAGGCTCATTTTCCACTCGCCTATAGTCAACATTGAAAATGGTTTAAAACCTTGTTACTTTATTGAACGCAATCCAACGCGATGTTTTACGAAAAGGCAACGCAAAAAAAAAGAGATAACGCCTAAAAACTCTGTTAATATTCGGTAATTTCGAGATTTACTCGAATATTTCACAAAACTTGCTCCAGGAAATAGCTGTTTTTTTTTAAACCCTTAAAAGTTATTGCAAAAAGTTGTCGCCATTTAGAATCTTAATAAAATTTGCAAGGCTTCTATAGTTTTACTTTTTTGACTTTTTTAATTTTAGGCAAATTATGAAGTGTCAAAGTTCATACAAAACAGGAAATTGTCAGAGGTCTTTACAGGATTAGTTTTACACAAATTTAGCAATTGATTTCAGTAGAAGCCTAGATAATATCCACAAGATACTGTGTTTCTAAAATATCTAATGAAAAATGTGTAATAACGACTTAATCGGTTATGAGCGGTTGTATGAAAAACAGTGAAAACGTTTGTCGAGATGCATCACCTTAAATCGAGATACTGAATTAGTTTTAAGTGACTCTTTTACACATCGATTTTAGTCAAGTACGACACAGATACCTCATGAAGTCGTAACAGCGCATAACATTTATATTAGCAGCAGCATTTCGCCACGTTTCTCCTCAATTCCTAACGAACACTCCGCGGCATGAAATTTCAGTTTATCGATAACGGAAGCAGCCAGATTAACTTCGGCACGAATTCCTCATAAACGTTTTAGGGCACCGATAAGACGGTAAAGTCGGTCCGTCACACAGAGCAATACGCAAACGAAGTGATTACATGCGGGCGAACGATGTGAGGCATCAGTGCAAACGTTATGTTTAGCGCAGTGACAGACGCTCACTGGAAATAAGGGTTTGTGTGTTTAGCCTTGTTTTGGCATTTCATTTAATTAACAGTTCGTAGTACGAGATTAATTTTCTCGGAACTATTAGCTGTGTTGGTTGTTCCTTAACTATAGTCATTAAAGTTCAAAACAGGAAGGTGGCGCTAATAGTTTAGACTACACATATACATGTAAATAAATCAACTTTACATATTTATGTATGATTTATTGTCAATTTCTCAGCAGAAACTTTCAATCTATGCTTGGTTGATAGTAGTAGTCTCGTCCTTACTACGTAGATTTTATCTGACGACGTGAGTGAGTATTATAGGTACCTACATAGGCACTTGTACATGAATTGTCAAATTACTGGGTACTATGTGAAGATTTTTACATACAGTAAAAAATTAAGAATACACTCAACGTTTGAGTAGGTAATACAGACTGTGTGTGATTATATAGCGGTGGTGTAGAAGCATAACAAGGCAGGTGCAACTTAATAAATAGACAAACAGAAGTGAAACAAACACAATGTAAATACATATCTAGATACATACATATAAATAAGCAATGCTATTGTGAAGAAACAAATACAACTAATCAGCGCTGTGGTCTTCTACCAACTTCATAGGTGATTGCGCACTCCATTCGGTATCTACTCTATGTCTCGTCACTACATTTGCGCCGCTATTTGTTTTAATAAACACGTTGAAGCTAGGCCGTACTTCTAGTGTTAGAAATAGACAGTCTGTATTATTATCTAGACTTACTAAGACGAATCTAGGTCACAACCCAACACCTGCAATGTACTTAGCGAAGCTTTTTCTAAGAGAATCTCCTGTTATTGTGTTGATTTTTAACAAAAGAATGTTTGGTGTATTCATGATAAGGCTTATAGAACTATCTATTATTATTTGTACAACAGATTGGGATTATGAATAGTATAGAAATTCAGATTCATTTCGGTATTTTTAATATATGGAGTGAAATTGTTCTTACAGATATTTCAGATCGTAGGCAGAGTTTTAAATATGCAAGTCAATCAATTCATGACTCAATGCATATATTGCATTTTGATACAAGTAGAAAAACTTTGTTTTTGCGATGGAGACGGAATTCGCCCGAACCGCAGGCAAGGATTTTATGGTACCGAGTGCTACAGTGACAAATTGCCTCGTGTATCAAACGATGTTTTTCAATACACTTACAAAAAAATAAAATATTCAAACTAAGATTAATTTATTTTTATGAATATGAATATTGATTATACATCTTAGAAAAACAGTCGAAACAGAGAAACATAGTAATTTTTGGCTTAGAAGAATCCGAAAAATCGTATACAGATTTAGAAAAAAACATACAAAGCTTCATAAATAAATATTTCTCTGCAGGGCTAGAACTTAGGGACATACAAGAAACCAGAAGAATAGGAAAGAAAGGAGAAAAACCCAGGCCGATTAGCGTAACATTCACTACACTGGGCACGAAAATAGAGATCTTCAAGAAAAGGAGAGTATTAAAAGATACCACTTATTACATAAAAGAAGAATTTCCACAGCAAGTTCTGGAAAAAAGAAGAGAACTGCAAGAACAAGTAAACACTGAAAGGGAAAAAGGAAACTTCGGCACCATAAAGTATGATAAATTGATAATACACAATAAAAATACAGACAATCCAAACAAGAAAAAAAGGGCTTTACCAATATCACCAAACAACATTGATCTTACGCAAGAAGAAACAAAAGCACAAGTTCATAAAAAGAACAAAACTCAAACAAGAATGCAAAGATCTTCAAGTTTAACAGAAGGAGTGGTCAAACCTGGCATCCTTGGTTTCCTAACATCTAAAACTCAAACTATTAACAATCAAAATAACTTACCAAACGCCCTAACTAATAAAAACAATAAACAATAACAATTACTACCCTCTCTCACGAATAACACGGAAAATACTTTACGAATTGAAACGTACATCACACCACATCTTCCAAGCCGGCTGGTCCCCGTGGAAGATTATGACCAAAACCCTCCAGGGGAAATAAAAGTAACGACAAACACTACAAAAAACAATCACCACGACGTCTTATATATAGGAACTTACAATGTAAAAACCCTATCAACTTATTCACGTCTACTGGAACTAATAGAATCCTTAAGAAATGTAAAATATGATATTATTGGCCTCTCAGAAGTAAGAAGACTTGGCATCAAAATAGAAGAACATGAAGAGTTTATTCTCTACCACATCGGAAGTACGCCAGGACTACATGGAGTAGGTTTTATCATCAAAAAACATCTAAAAAAATTCATAACATGTTTTAAGGGACTGTCAGAAAGAGTGGCACTGCTAAAATTACATATCAACAATCTAGACTTAAACATCATACAAGCTTACGCCCCAACAGAAGATGCGAAAGATGAAGATCTTGACTTTTTCTACAATACTGTCGACAACGCCATACAGCTTTCAGGAAATAACATAATAGTCATGGGTGACTTTAACGCCAAAATTGGGCAACCCAAACTAAACGAAACCTGTATGGGAAAATATGGATACGGAAAAAGAAACTGTAGAGGAAGCAGACTTATTGATTTTGCGCATGCTAACAATTTAACCATTATGAATACTTATTTTAGGAAGAACAACAAACAGAGATGGACTTGGAAAGCACCTAATGGTTATACCAAAAATGAAATAGACTTCATTCTGACAAACTTACCAAAAAACGTAGACAATATACAGGTTTTAAATGAGACCTATCCATCGGACCACAGGCCGATTAGGATGACACTCAAAACATTTTCAAAGCCAAAAATTCGTAGCAAATTCGGTCAATGTCCTAAATCACAGTTAAAGAAGGAAGAGGAAGTGAAAAATTACATTAAATCACTGAATAGTTGCTCTACAAATCTACTCGAACACTGGGACGACGCGGATTCCGTTCAGGACTATTACGATAAAATAACAAACGCAATCAATACCAGTTTGAAGAAAGCATGCGAACCGACACCTAACACAAGCACAAAGAAAAACCAAATACTGTCAGCACGTACAAAGGCACTGATTAACAGAAGACAGGACATACATAAAACAAAACAGAAATCTAGAGCAATGAAAAACGAACTGACAGCACTATATAAGCTCATAAGTAAATATATCAAACAAGATTACAAAGTACACCGCACACAAACCATTGAAAAACATCTTTATACCACGGGAAGCGTTAAAAAAGCGTACAAAGAACTAAGAACACATAAATCATGGATTGAAGAGCTGAAAAACAAAAATAATACCACACAAAATAGAACCGAAATATTAAAAATAGCTACAGATTTCTACAAAAACCTATATAGCTCGCCAAACCAACCAGCATATACATTACCGAGTAACGTTGCAGAAACGGAGAAAGAAACCATTAACGAAGACGAAGTGCTAAATGGTATTAAAGCACTAAAAACAGATAAAAGCCCAGGGTCTGACAAAATCACTAACGAAGCTATAAAATCAGGTTACATGTATCTAGTCAGACCTCTAACCAGACTGTTCAACATGATACTGAGTAGCAAAAACACTCCAAGTCAGTGGTCAGAATCAGAAATAATCTTGCTCTACAAAAAGGGAGATCCAAACGACATTAGTAACTACAGGCCTATTAGCCTACTGCCTTCATTATATAAACTTTTTTCCTCCATAATAGAGAAAAAAATCAAAGAAACAACAGAAAAATTTCAACCGGTCGAACAGGCAGGCTTCAGGCGAGGTTACTCTACAGTTGATCATATACACACGCTGGAGATGATTATAGAAAAATTCCAAGAGTTCAGTAGACCACTCTATGTTGTTTTTATTGACTATCAAAAAGCCTTTGATACTCTACTCCACACCTCGATCTGGGAAGCTCTACTCTCCCAAAAAGTTGAATTAGATTATATACAAGTCTTAAAAAATATATATGATAATAATACTAGCAGAGTAAAGTTGGAGACCACAGGGCCAGCAATACAAATAAAGAGAGGTGTTAGACAGGGAGACCCAATTTCCCCAACAATATTTATAGCGGTACTAGAGTCCATCATCCGTAACCTCAACTGGGAGAAAGCCGGCATAAATATAAACGGAAATTACCTGAGCCATCTTAGATTCGCTGATGACATAGTTCTGTTATCTGAAAACACTAGTCAACTACAATTGATGATAAATTCTTTACACGAAGAAAGTCGTAAAGTAGGACTGGAAATCAACATTAACAAAACGAGTGTTATGACGAACCATACTAAAGTACCTATACACCTTGAAAATCTGCCCTTAACCTATGTTGATACCTACATTTATCTAGGAAAACAATTTTCATTCAACCGACACAACAACGAAAGAGAAGTAGAGAGAAGAGCAAACATCACGTGGAAAAAATTCTGGAGTCTAAAAGAAATTTTGAAAAGCGAAATGACCATAAAACTGAAAAGCAAAATCATGAACACCTGCCTACTACCCTCACTAACATACGCCTGTCAAACTTGGAAATTTACTAAGAAAACAAAAAATAAGATCACAACAACACAAAGAAGCATGGAAAGAAGCATTCTGAAGATCAGAAAGATCCAAAAAATCCGCCATACCAAAATCAGGCAAAAAACTAAAGTCATCGACGCTCTCAGTTATGCTCAGAAACAGAAATGGCGATGGGCTGGGCATGTGGCTAGACTTAACGACAATCGCTGGACTAAAATAGCAACATCATGGTTGGGACCATCGGGCCACAGAAAAAGAGGTAGACCAAATACACGCTGGACAGATGACATCACAAAAGTAGCAGGTACCCACTGGATGAGAGTAGCAGAAGACAGACAGCAGTGGTTGTCCCTGGAGGAGGCCTTCACCTTCTAACGAGAGGGGTTCTTGCAAGAAGAAAAAAAAAAAAAAAAAACTTTTTTTATTATTATATTATGCACACTGTTTTTCTTTTTCTTTATTATTTGTTAGTCTTTAGTAGCAAGAAATAAAAGGCTTTTTTATTTTTATTTTTTATTTTTTATTTATTTATTTATGAATATTGATCACACATTTTTATACATTTTCCACTGAAGACCATTTTCCAAAATTGCCATATATATTTTAGTTTTATTTTAGATGGCAACAGGCTATTGTAAGAATTTTTTACAAACATCCATTCTCATAACTTTTCACATATAACATCAGTAGAATAGGATGACGTAACACTTCAGTGCAAACTGAGCGGAAAAATGCTCATTTGGCTTTTTCATGAAATATTTCGCGACTTATTCACAGTAAATTATCAATGTTACCTTACTGGGCTCATATTTAGATTAAGTACTATTATTGACTGGTTCTATAACTAGTACTAACAGTCTTATATTATATTGGAAATAATCCCAAAAAACAAAATAACAAACTTGACCTCTTTAGAATATTCGTGTAGATTCGTTTTAAATTAATATCTCCACGTGTTCTTGAGAATAGTCTTGACAGACAGACACGCGGATAACAAAATGATGAATAAGGGTTCTATTTTTACCGAATAGAGACGATACAGAACCTTAAAAAACAATTATGGTCACCGTGCGACTTATAGTCTAAAGGTAATAATAATAATCTTATCGATCGATTTTCGATAACTGATCAATCTCAACAGAGATTATCTCAGTACTTAAGAGATATTCTATTACACTAGTGTATGTGCGAATACAAGTGCACCACCAAATGCCGGATTTAAGCATAGCCAACATAGGCAGTACCGCATACAGCAGCTTGGGACTAGACGGTTTTATTTATTTATTTTATTTTATCTGATATAAACTAGTACTTGACTGCGATCCCAACCAGGGCCTCAAGTCTGCTATTACAATAGTGTCAGAATGGTCTATCATTGACTGCATAATGGTTGATTTTGACAAGTTTGGTAATCTACTAATACAATGGCGTCATTATGACTTTCCAATCATCAACCACTGACATTCCACTGAAAGAAATGTCATAGAATGGTAATCTCGTACAAAATGACAAATGAATGTCTTACGTATGCGGTAATCTGCTAAAATTTTGACAGTTCCTTTAATCAGTGACCTACCATTAGAACGTCATTGTACAGTTATTGCTTTTAATAAGCTTGATATTGTCATTTTATCACAACTCTATTGTGAGACCATTGACCGATCAATGATCGATAATTATGAATTAGCAGATTACGAACTTTTAGCAAAATGACTATGGGATCGTGTTGGAATGACTAACTTATAAAAATAGCAGACTTGGGCCCCTGATCCCACGGTGCTTTGTGATAGTTGTGGAATATTATTATTATATACCTTTAACAGTTAAATAGTTCCTTTATGAAATTTACATTAAAAAGAATAATCTCAATAGTAGTGATATTACCAAAATTCTGATTAATTTCTAAATATACTTTTCTAATAGAAAAAATCCAATATGTTTGTCTGGTCACTAACCTGCTACCCAGCTTATTACTCAGCAATCAAATTATATACTGGAATATGGATGCTTTTGCTTATTACTTTTTATTGATGATACTAACTTTTAGGGAGGCAGTCACAATTTTATAAGTACAATAAAAAAAATCTCAACGTTTTCTCGTCTCATTATTTGTATTTAAATCAAAACGGTAATCTTGATTCTCCTGCGGATGTTCCTGGTGCGATCACGTAAGGAAATCTATGCATTACCCTTTCTTTCCATTACCCTTTGGGTGACTTTAAGCCTAAATTTACCAACATAGCCCTAAGAATTGCCAAACTTAAGTGGCAGTGGGCAGGACACATTGCTCGCAGAATAGATAGTCATTGAGGCCGAAAGGCTCTGGAGTGCGTAGTTGCTGGAAAACGCAGCGGTGGAGAGCCTCTCATAAGGTGGATCGACGACCTGGTAAGTGTCGTAGAAATCTGACGAATGCGATGGATATAAATGGACCGTTCGTTGTAGTGACTCTTGGGGTAGGTCTACGTCGAGAAGTGGACATCTTCCGGTTGAAATGATGATGAATCAAATAGTCCTTAATAGTTTCAAATTTAATGCACTTTAAAACGTTGGTCGACACTCCATATTCTACTAATTTGTACACAATCTTCGGCTAGATTTTGAGGAGTAGTAGAACTACTTATAGTACACGCTACAGACTAGAGTTGCAGGATTTTAACCGCAGTCCTGGAACTTCAGGGACAATCGAAGAAATGACTGGTGCATTCTAGCTCGTAAAAGTCTGACACGCACTCTTGGTCCACCTAGAGCGAGAAAAGTTAATATACAACATGTAACGTTAATTGCGCAAACCTCAGACACCCCAATTATGTGAGAAAAAGAAAAATTTAAAAAAAATTAAGGTTTTATGAGCAGTTTTAGTTAGTTTAAAACTCATATCTGCATTGAAATAATAACTTTTATTATCTCTTGTATGAGAAAATTTGGTTGGATTACAACTATTTGTATTTGATTAGGTACCTATTTAAGCAGGTTTGCGCACGTGATATCTCGACCTATTTATAAATAGACAGGTCGAAGTTTTTAATGAATATTTAAAAAAAAATGTAACCTATACCTGTTAAAAAGTGGTTTAATTGATTCTGCTCGTTACTCTGATCAAACTAATTTCAGGTTTTGCGCATTTAACGTTACACCTTGTATAATTTTCCACCTGAAGAAAAAAGACTAGACTAGAATTATACTGGGGCTTTAGTCAATAAAAGTATATTTCCCCTCGTTGCATCCAGAACAAGAGCTCGATTACGATGAGCTCGATTTACGTTAAAGTGACGTTATCACAAAGCTTCAATTCAGCGAAGCATCGGACATAAATATGAATTGCATCGGTACGGGAAAGGCATCATGCGAATGCTCTCTTTGTTTCCTTGATGAATGTTTTATCGAAGCGATGACAAAGAGAAGAGGCGGTACTGAGAAGAAGCTTTCAAAACGGACGATGAAAGACGAGGAAATGCCGACAATGGCGTATTTTTTCCAAATATTTATATTGTAGTGCCTCTTTCGTCAATATCTTTTCGGATAGCCTAGAAATGGCATATAATAAACCATCTATAAAAACGATCATACAAACTTATCTATAAATAGTTTGATTCCCAAATCTACACTAATATTATAAAGAGGGAAAATTTGTATTTTTGTGTGTTTGTTTGTAATGAATAAACTCAAAAACTACTGTGCCGATTTCAAAAATTCTTTCACCATTGGCAAGCTACATTCACCCTGAGTAATATAGGCTATATTTATTGCCTTACTGCATAAAACAAAAGCTGTTGTTTATGATATTAGTACTATAGTCTTTAGAGGTGGCCACTGTTTTAAATAATCTATCTATATATATAAAAATCAATGCCACTTTTCGTTGTTATTTTATAACTCAAGAACGGGCTCACCTATCCAAACCAAATTTTTAGGGTTTGTTTGGACTATTTAGTAGATGGTTTATGTGAAGTTTGGTAGGGTAGAGTAGGGTATAATAGGGTAGAGTAGGGTAGAGTAAGGTAGAGTAGGGTAGAGTAGGGTAGAGTAAGGTAGAGTTGGGTAGAGTAGGGTATAGTATGGTAGAGTAGGGTAGATTAGTGTAGGGTAGAGTAGGTATAGTAGGGTAGGGTAGAGTAGCGTAGGGTGGAGTAGGCTAGAGTAGGGAAGGGCGGGAGCGAAGCCGTGCGGGCAAAAGCTCAATACTCAATACTCAATACTCAATACTCAATACTTTATTGCATTCCATAGTACATATAGGTGGTATAAACATTGTCAAGATCAATATGGACCCTGTCGGGCACAGCAAAGTTAGGAGAGAGGACGAAGACTAAGTAACAATTCATGGAATTAATTAATTAATTATTATAGGTACATTTTTTTTTTTTTTTGTTTTTCATCGTTATTTTTTAATTATGTACTATGTATATTTAAATGAAGCTATTTATGCATGTTTTTATGTTATTATATTGTTATGTCTATTTATTGGTAAATTATGTCTAATATTTAATTTATTTTTGTTATCATTATTATTAAATTGTTTTAATGTTGATATTAATTTATGTTAGTACATTATTATAACGTCTTTGTTTAAGCAAATTATGTAAGGTATTTTTATTTATTTTTATCATCACCATTATTAAATTATGTATTTATTTAAATTAATTATGTATACATACTATAATTATGCCTGTGTATAGTTTTGATAAATGATGTCAGATATTGTTCCTGTCTTCATTATTATTAAATTATGTCAATTATTTCATTTGTTTTTGTAATCATTATTATGAAATTATGTTATTTTTAAATTAATTTATGTATGTAATGTCTTTGTATAGTAAATTGAATGTCAGGTATTTGTATCGTCATCATTTTTAAATTATATTTTTATTTATATTCATTTTAACATTGGATCAATGATGTCTAAATGAATAAATTATTATTATTATGTATAAATTTAATTTATAATATAAATTATTTACTATTGTAAGTAGCTAAATTGTTACAGTGATACAGTATGTAATTAATAGTTTTTACTGTAGTTTATGTTTATCGTTATAGTATTCATCTATAGTATAGTAAGATTTGTCTATTAGAAATTGTTTTAGTTTATTGATAAATATGTTATTACTGTCTGCATTTTTGATGGATTCTGGTAACTTATTATATATTTTAATAGACATAACAAATGCACTAGAAGAGTGCATTTTCAATCGTGAAGTGGGTATGTTAAGCCTATTTTTATGTCTAAGTGTGATTTTAGTTTGAATGTCCTCTCTTTTTCTGTAAGCTAGTAAACCTATATATTGTGAACTCCTGCAAACAGGCGTGACTGGAAAAAGACAAAAGATTTCTAGTACCTTTTTATACAAATTGTAATAAAAACGCTTTGTCACTTAGAGATCGCGTAGTCGCATCTTAGATTAAACTAGATGCTGCAACAATTCCAGTACCTACTTCTTCGCAATTTTTTTTTCGCCTGGCCTGTTGGTCTAGTGGTCAGTGGCCCTGACTGCTATGCCAGTGGTCGTGGGTTCGATTCCCACCCAGGACAAATCTTTATGTGATGAGCATGATCATTTGTTCTGTGTCTGGGTGTAATTTATCTATAATATGTATGTATTTAGAAATATATAAGTATGTTTATCAGTTGTCTAGTATAACACAAGCTCTGCTTAGCTTGGGACTAGAGGGCGTTGTGTGATAGTTGTGGAATATTATTATTATTATATTTAGGTGGGTCCAACTTCTTTACAAATAGAGCTATATTGAAGACATATCTTTAGATATAATTCAGTCTTATTCTCCCTCGTTGAGTCGTCACGAAACAGTCTGTGATTTCTATTTCAGAAAATAATGGGCTTACGATATCGAACCCCGACAATATTGTTTTATACCTCATAATTGAATTATTTGATCACCCTGATACTGTGACTTTCAAATTGCTTTTATAAAATCATGTTTGCGTTTTTCTTTTATAATTTAGAGCGGTTGAAATTAATGAATATTTTATCATGTTTTTTTCGGATGATTTGTTTTTAAACTCGGCGAAAATATTAATTTTTTGTCATGAGAGGTTTTTTCAACACGATGATTTTGTCTCTAATTATGATGGATGGTGTTATATTTGGATTTATCAAAAATTATTTTCTTTTAAAAAATTACTCCGATCAATTTTAATGTCCGATTCTTGAACAGGAAATACTCACTTTTCTTTTGTTATTTTTACTCCGTTTGTCAAGAGTATAAAATTCCTATAGAAGCTCTGTAAAATATATAGATAGAAGATACCTTTTTTTAGCTGGGAAATGATTAAATAACTTCTCCCGATCTGGGTGGAGCGAGAGGGCGTGTCAGACTTCAGTCCAGTTTGAGTATGGTTTCCGACCTTAGTCCTATGCGGATCATTGTGCGTGGGTCATGGCGGCCAGAACCTTTGGTGAGCTTATTCTAACCAGCCCACCTGTCTCTAAAAACTGATTAGGCCTGAAGGCGTGTAGACGTATCAGGCTTTTGCCCACGTATGTTCCTTCAGTTGCCCTTCGCATTCCAGGGCTTAACGGTAACTCTTTAAAACATTCCTGCAGCCCTATGTATACCAGCAGGTCTAGCCAAGTTACGACCGTATCGTTTCGAATGTCTCATCGATCGCTTCGTTTCGACAACGCCTCCGACTCCTTTGTTCTGACCACGTGACTTAGCGTTGAGATGATGTTATACCCATCCATTTGAAGTTTTCTAGTAGCGTTAATGATTGTAGATTATAAACTTGGCTAAGCCCTGAGATACTACTTCGTGAACTCAATCTTAATCTAATATTATAAAAAGGTAAAGTTTTTTTTTTATCTGTAAATACCAATCCGTTTGCAAAAATTATTTCACTGATAGAAAGCTGCTTTATTCCGGCATAGGCTATGTTTTACGTACGCGGGCGAAGCTGTGAGCATAAACTAGTACAATCTATTTTAAGGTCGCAAGAAACATAATGCAAACAACGTCCTAAGCCCTGAATTATTAGATTATATTTCACCACTTGCACCTTGAAACAAGCTGACGTAATAAGGTTAATCTCCAAAAAGTCCGAATTAAACTAAGTAAAAAGGTTTCAAGATATTTAATCCAGTTATTAGTCATTCTGTTGTTTAGCAAGGTGATTTTGCTGGCGGCTTTACCCCGACTCGCCACACTGTTCCCCAACTAAGGGTTAGCGGGGTTTTAACGCCAGGAGCGGAATTTAAATATTGGTTACAATTTGAATAAATATTGTAGCCGCAGCTAATTTATTGTGAGGAGGACACATTTGTTTGTTGTTTTGTTTGTCATTTTGTTTTATAAATAGGTATGGGGAAGTTTTATTTTGGGTTTTCTGGGTCCCTTTTTGAATAAATTACTGCTTGAACATTGTATCTGTAAAAAACACACCTACTATTGAAACTGAAAACCAACTTAGAGGTTTTTAAATTAAGAGTGAATAAACAAGCGGGCTCCATCAGTACCCCTAGCCAAGTTGATAATCTGCAATCGTTAACGCTAGTAGAAAACTTCAAATATACGGGAATGGCGTCATCTTAACGCTCAGTCACGTGGTGAGAACAAAGGAATCGGAGGCGTGGCGGACTCAAGGCATTCGACGAAAGATGGTCGAAATGAAACGGTTGTAACTTGAGGGACCGGTGAGGGGGGGTGTGGTAGTCAAGTGTGAATATCACACTAATATTTTAAAAGCGAAAGGGTTTTAAGTATGTATGTTTGTTACTATCTACTTCACATTGATACAGTCACATGCCGCAGCGATTTGGATGTTTGACGGGTTGGTTCATGTTAGGAAAGTATCTTGCGTGCTATTCTCGTAGGATACATTGTTATTCCAGTATATTCTATTCAGATCATTTTTATCACATGGGCAAAGTCAGTGGCAGGTGCGAGTCATTATTAAAAAAAAAACTCGTTTGCAAAAACCATATTCGATTTACACTTTTAGATACTAAATTCCTGTTTGTTCTAGGTTTTACGAACCCTAATACATCTAGTTCCCAGTTTTGCAGCTTCAATAAAAAGTTATGAGTATTTAAACACACGTCGAACTAAAGGTCAGTGTTCACTAGCTAATCGAAGCTTTCCGCAGGTCGCGGGCAACCGGGTTGGAAACGAGATAAACTTTCAGCCAGCGTTTGCGGGTTAATTTACGAGGGAGCGTCCAACACGGCCGCAATGCGATTTTAAAACACATTGTGCGATTTTAAAAGTAACTTCTTGTAAGTCGAAGTTGGTTTTATTTTGTAAGTTATCTAGTCCCAAAGCTAGACTAAGGATGTGTCTTTTTCGTGCACATTTTGCGTTATTTGTAATTAATTAATTATGCATTAAGTATGCGCTTGTTGATATCCACAACTGCCTAAATATACCTTTAGAGACCCCTTAAGTTAAGCGTTACAAAACTCAACACAAAGATCGCCTGCGTTGAGTACGCAGGCGATCGTTGTGTTGAGTTTCTCATAGCTGAACTGTTAACCTCGAACAGTGCTGGAATAGCCACAATGCAAGAGTAGTAAATGCTACATGCCCTGTGAATTGCAACAAGCCAAACTTCTTCTATCACATGAAATCTAACCAATTTCGGATTTTCGATAATGCCAATGTAGGCAACTGCCTATGGACCCCTCTCTACTTATGGGCCCAGTTTTTGTTATCATTCAAAGATAAATACTTAGCTCATTAGTATGATTTTCTACAGGCCCCACCCAGGCTGAATCCGGCACTGAAATTGACTGCGTTGGTAAAACGCTAAAGAAAAGTCACCTTCTTTTGTGAAAATGTAGCACTGGCCGCTCTACCACAACATCATTTATTTTAAGAAACTAATTTGCTTATGGTCTTGAAAAAAACGGAAAAACGGTACGCGCTTGTATGAACCAACCCTTAATCAGACTTAGGTATATCCTTTCTTTTTAATTATATTATATAAGCAGTTAGACTCAGTATCGATTAAACGTCGTAAAAAGGTCATATTAATAATGCAGTCCATGAAGGGAGAGTACTTTATTATTGTAACTAATTTTTCTGTACAAAACGTTTTTATTATTTATCGCCACATGCCAGCTCTTAACAATGCTCAATCAATTAAAAACGATTGCTTTGAAAGCCGCCTCCGTCTCAAATTTTATTGTTTCTTTTTAACAATGTCCTTTTTGTTCAAAAGCCAGTCAATCCCTACTTAATAAGTCCGAAAATGAACCTCTAGGGGCCTTTTTACTCAGTAACCAGCGTGAAATTACGCCACAACCCAAGAATTGTAGTATTTACAATAAAACCAATGTTGGTGGGAACAAAAAAACTCATTTAAGACTGGAAATGTCGTTATTAAGCCGGCTGTGCTCACTTCGGTGGCGTTTTCCAACAAAAAGATGTTTGCGAGTTGGAAATACTCGCCTCTGTCTTCTCTTGAACTTGTTAGAAATCTTTTTTCTTGCGTGCTCACAAAGTTTTACCGCACTAAGATAAACAGGTATCGTGTCGGGTTCTCTTTTGAATTTTTGACAGAAATTGTAGAATGTTTTCCAGAAAAACAAAAAAAAAAGAAAACAATTTCGGTCTTCTTTTTTCAAAAACTTAAGAGATAATCTCTCTATTTTGAGCTAAGAAGAGGATGTCTATTTTCAACACATGTTTGCGCCTCTCAGCACTCCAACAACCCTCATACGCGTTAAGAAGTAAGTATACACCACACGTACCTGTTCTACATTAATAATGTATCAACAATCCTAAATATTCACTTAGTGGTGCCTTATGTGCGCACCTGTTTAATCCAAACCTCCCCAAATTTATTTCAAGCTGCGCCCTACATAATTACGTTTAATCTTGCGCTTTCATTACCTTGTCTACAATTCAGACACTTATCTCTGTACTTCATCGGTCATTAAGGGTCACCTAACAGTCATCTCATAATTTACTTAATTTTATCGCTAATAACTACATTATCTATCCCAGTAATCGTTTTCCAGAAAATGAAAATCCTCGAAATACTTTTAGTTTGATTAATACCTAAAGTACTTGTCGATTAAGAAGCGTAATCTAAAGAAATTGCTATAGGTATCAATAAAACTTGATAGAAGATAAGTCTAGAATGTCTCGCATATTAGAAAATATACTATGATAGGAGCAGATAATCCAGGCCCTTAGTTGTAAAAAATGCCAGTCAGTTGAGCGGGCACTGCGTCTTAGGCCATTCAATTTGTCGCAGCCACGAGAGACCCTTCTCAATACGTAATTGACACGAGCTTATCCCCAAACTTAGAACCACAATTTGTTCACATTTCTGTAAATAGTGATTCGCTATTCTCACTTGCAAAGTCTCCTTATATTTACTGAAAACGTATTGGTAAACAAATTGCTATTTAAGAAAATAGTGATTCATCTACCTTCAGGAAATGATACAACCCACGCTCAAATTGAAAGCTTTGATATTATCAAAATTTTCGTGAAATTATCTTGTCTGTAATTTAGGGAGATACGTACAAAATTACTTGTGTAAAAAGGTTCTACTGAGAATTCGTAACATTAATAATATCCGCTTAATTATAGGAAGTTGGGATTACGTAAATAAGCTTCTGAGATAAAACGATTAGTGAATGATGATAATGAGTTTGTTTGAAACTTCTAATAAATGATTCTTTTATTTATTGATATAAACTAGTGCTTGACTACGATTCCACTTGATGGTAAGTAGTGACTCTAAATAATAATAAAAATAATATTCACAACTATCACACAACGCAGTCTAGTCCCCAAGCAGAGACAGAGCTTTTGTCATGAGTACTAGACAACTGATAAACATACTTATGTATATTATAGACTTGCTGACTAGCTGGATTTATTATATGTATAGAATATAAATTACGCCCAGACAAAGAAAAATTGATCATCCTCATCACAAAAACTTTTGTCCAGGGTGGGAAACGAACCCACAATCTTTGGCATAGCAGTCAGGGCCACTAATCATTAGACCAACAGGCCAGCCGAAATATTTTTATGCAAGAAGATGTACAGTAGCAAAGTGATACAAAATGTTCTAACTCAGCTAATCACAAAGAGAAAATTCTAAGATAATAATTCACACCCTTGAAAGCTTTGAAAGTTTCTCAGCGTTCAGTGTAACTTTGTTTTAAAATGCCATTACTCATTCTTTTGTTAGCGATTGTGACGGGAAATTTTTCACGATGAAACAAATTTTGAGAATAAATTAACCAATGTTATAATCTTGTGCAATAAAAAGCAAACGAAGTTTTTTGGAGTTGGTTTCCAAGATACCTGTGGCTGCCAGTATGGGGTGTTTTAATTAATTTCATAATTAATATGGTAAGTTTGTGAAAGGATGCACTGTTTGAGACAGCAGCCTAACTTCGTGAACCTTGTGTGAAGTGGTTGAACTCTGGCATGACCTACGCCTCTTACCGGCTAACTTCTATGAACGAGGTCATTCATTCAGCAGATGTAATATTTAATTAAATAACTAACCGACACAGCAAACGTTGTTCTACCATATAAATATCAAAGAAAAAGCGTGGGTTTAGGAATGTACAAAATAACCTGCGACCTATTCTCAAACCTAAAAATATACACCAAAAATTTCATATAGATCAGTCTATTTTGGAGCACTTTGATAACAAACACTGTGGCATGAATAAAATCTCAATATTAGATTTTTTAAGGTGGTGACAAATCATCCAATGACTTCTCCCACTCTAGGGTGGAGGAGGTACTCCCACCCCGCCCTACAGTGAGAGAAGTCAGACTTTCACTGACTAAAACCACATCTTTGTTCCTTTTTTGCCTGGGCAAAAAAAAATCGAATGGGTCAACCACTCGATTTTTTTTTATGTGTTTCAATTTATTTATCCATTTAAAGCTTTATGCACAAGAATTGTACAAAGGCGGACTTTAATTCAATATTGTATGATGTTGCCACCCGTCGAATTTATGTGATTAATCTAGAAACCAAACCCAAAAAAAAAAACAAAAAATGGCTAAAAAGGTTGAATGATAAATAAATCTGCTGCGCCATACACAGTCTGCTCTTGTCATAATCAAGTCCTTTTAAGTCCCTAACATTCACCAGAAAAAACCACTCAGGCAATTGTTACAAAGTAGCCTGCAAAATTGAAATTTCCGATAGTGTTTTGCAAATTTTAGCTCACTACTGTATACACCGCTAAATTTTGATCGCTTTAATCCCGTGGAGGGTTTTTTTTTCTCTCGACGGGGAAAATCATCATTGACGAAACCCGCTCTTGGGTGGAGCGGGAGACAGTGTCAGAGTCTTACTGACTAAAAACCCCGCGCCGTTCCTTCTAGCCTTCATACCGGGGCTCTAGTTTCCTTTCGGATAACCCCGACCCCGGTAGGCTTCGACCCAGATGGGCCCCTCCTGTTACTGACAACTACTTGAGGCGCGCGGGAACAGTGCGCGCCGTCGACGCCTTGGCTCGGTCCGGTATTGTGTGTTTTTACACAGTTAAGTCATTAAAACCAATACCATAACTTTCTAGGTTAGAGGCAAGGTAAAAGTACTTAAATTTTTTTTTTTTCTTGTATGTTTTTATTAAAATGGCACATTCATGAAGAGGAAAGGTGTTTTTTGGAATTAATAAACTCAAAAACTAGTTTAGAATGCTTTTTCAGAAATGACCATAACTATGGTAAAAACCAGTCTTTTAAAAAATATTGTCTTCATACAGCCACGCATAGATATCACAGTAATCTACACTAATATAATAAAGAGGTAAAGTTTTTTTTTTGTATTTATGTTTTTTTGTTTGTAGGAGGTAATCACTGAAAGTAGTGGTTCGATTGCTAAAATTTTTCACGGATAGACTGACATAGGCTATATTTTATGCACGCGGGCGAAGCTGTGGGCAAAAGCTGATATTATTATAAATACGAAAGTGTATGTTTGACTGTGTGTATGTTTATTACTAATGGCTGAACGGATTTGGATAAAATTTGACACACGAATAGACGCATGAGATGGTCTAATAAAACCCTATCTTAAGGGTCAATTTTAACCGCCAGCAGCAGTTAGTCTTCTACAAAAAATGTCCTGCTTACACAACTATGCATAGGATTTGATAAATTAAGTGTCCACTTCTATTACATAATGAAATTAAATAATAATAATAATATTTCACAACTACCACATAATCCCAAGCTAAGCAGAGCTTGTGTTATGGGTACTAGACAACTGATAAATATATATTTCGAAATATATACCTATTATAGATAAATTACACAGACCCAGAAAAAATTATCATGCTCATCACATAAACATTTTTCCTGGGTGGGAATCGAACCCACGACCTCCGGCATAGCAGTAAGGGCCACTAACCACTAGACCAATAGGCCAGTCGGAAACTGGAATGGGTTTTTAGTCTGTAAAAGTCTGACATTATCTCCCGCTCCGCCTAAGAGCAAGAGATGTCATTACATGATTTGACCACCAAAAGAAAGAAACCACGCATAGGATTTGATAAATTAAGTGTCCACTACTATTATATAATGAAGTATACTTCAACTTCCTCTGTTCCAAGTCTTCTGAAAGTATAATAAGGCTTTTTGGAGTGTCCCTTCTTGCTAATCTACCTTCATTAGTTACGGCTTTGTCGCTCAAGCACAGTAAACATATCTATAGGTATTTATACAGCTTTAATTGGCCCTTGTTTAGTTAAATCGTGCTTCAGGAAATTGAAGACGTTTTGGTATTAAAAGTATTCTAATTCTATGCGGAATAATAATTTTGTGTTGTCCTTCGTCGTTCACTGGTTTTGATGGTGTTATAGCTTGATTTTTGAGTGAGATCTGGTTATGTATTTTATCATCATTTCAGCCGAAAGGTTAATGATAAGGAGGAAAATCATCCAATGACATCTCCGCATCCTTGAGCGGGGCGGGAGATAATGTCAGACTTTTACTGACTTAAAACCCAATCCTGTTCCTTCGTTGCTTTTCGTACCAGGGCTGAATCTTCCTTTCAGAAGCAAACCCTTGGCCCCAGTAGGCTTCGACTCTGCTTGGCGTCTACGGTTTGCTGAGAACAGCTTGAGACGTGCGTAGACAAACCGCACCGTTGATATAATACTTAATACGCCCGCACCTACGGTGGCCGGAAATCGGGATCGGAACACCGGCGACTGGGGAAAATGTCCGCTACTAGACTTAGGCCTCCCCCTATTGCCACATTGACTAGTAAAACAAACACCAGTAGACCGCTACTATACCAACGAATGACATAGGCTTATATTTTTTTAATTCACGCGAGCGAAGCTGCTGACAGAAGCTAGTAAATCTAATTAAACTATACCATAACAGTAACTATCGTAAAAAGAAAGAAAAAATAAATTCCTGGAATCTTTTTATACATCTGATTTTTAGATTGAAAGTGATAATATTGGGAATCGCTTTAATCTCACAAAAAAATCGTGAAAATTGTTCATGTTGATTCGTGTTGATGCTCTCAGTTTCCCAGTATTCCCACCAATAGGATTAAGGCACGGCAGTGTTGTCACCCTCCTCTTTGTTCCGTCACTCACACACACAAAAGCGTTACCGGATTACAACCTCATCGTTTCAGTATGGGGTCACCATCTACCGGAGGATATAAGCCTCCTGTTTCTTCTACGATATTTATAACCTCTTGACTACGACCTTTTTTTATGGTGGGAAAATCATGTAATGACAAACCCCGCTCTTGAGCGGAGCGGGAGATAGTGTCAGACTCTTACTGACTAAAAACCCACCCCGTTCTTTCTAGCCTTCCTTCATCTTAAGCCTCAGGAAAAAGTGCTATGATTATCAAAAAGTCAAAATATGTAGAATTTACTCTTGTCAATCAATAATCAAATAGTCAAAATATGTAGACTTGCCATTAATGAAATCTGAAATCGCGTTTACTAAAAATAGATCAATTACAGGCACATTAGAATTTTCAAAATGCCAGTCAGTCAAAAAAAGTCGCTATCTCTATGGAGAACTACATACTCCATGGACATCTCTTTTAATCAGTTGTATAAATCTTAGTTACATATTTCTTGTCGCTTCTATTAAGTGAGCACAATGAAGGTAAGTATTAATAATAATATTTAAAAAATAATAATATAAAAATAGAAATAGAATTAAGCCACTGGCAGCTAAGAGATGACCAGCCTCAACTGACGGCACCTGTTCACGAGCATGACACGTGCATCAGCTCCACTCAGCTCAACCATTTTTAAGGGAACTGAATTACCCAATAACACGAGCCACCATCAACGAGACATTCGAGTGAGCAATAAAGAGTTGAAGTTAAAGTCTACCTAGAGCACTTTTGTGGGATTATACCTACCTACTAAATAAAATAACACTAATTATCCAACCCTAGCATCCAGTAATAAGGGAACGGAAAGCGAAAACACAAATCACAAGATAACAGTGCCGCTTGTAGTGGCACGGAAGTTTCCCAAAAATTTTCAACTTTGTTTTATAAACTCATTATTCATTCTTTTGTTGGTGTCTCGGCTTCACTGCAAAATTTTATGACACGAAAAGAAATTACTTGGACAAATTAAAACGCTCTGTAATCTCGGCTGGCGTCGCTGATAAAGATTTTATATAAATACTGTTTAACCAGGTGCCTACTTTGCCTTGGGAGGCTTTAAGACGAGGTAGGCAAAGTTTGGCATCGAGGCAAAGTTTTTATCGGTAAATAATTCTTCTTTTTGGATTCGTTTCTGTGTCGTTAGTGTAATTGGAGTATCAATTTTGTTTAAAGTGGCAGTGGGCAGGGCACTTTGCCCGTAGATAGTCGATGGACCGAAAAGTTCTGAAGTGGCGACCGCGTACCGGAAGACACAGCGTTAGAGGACCTCCCAAAAGGTGAACCGAGGACTTGGTTAAGGTTTTGGGAATCCGATAGATGTAAAACACTAAGGACACTAGGACGTGGTAACGACACTAGGATAATCTCGGCTGGCGTTAATAATAAAGGTTTTATATAAATACTATTTAACCAGGTGCCCGCTTTTGCTTGGGAGACTTTAAGACGAGGTAGGCAAAGTTTGGCAATGAAAGAAAGTTTTTGTCGGTAAATAGATCTTCTTTTTGAATTCATATCTCTGTCGTTAGTTCAATAGGAGTATCAATTTAAATGGCAGTAGGTAGGGCTCGCAGTACAAATAGTTAATGTGGCTGAAAAGTTCTGAAGGAAGATGCAGCGTTAGAAGACCTCCCACAAGGTGGACCGATAAATCTGACGAGGGTCGCGGAAATTCGGTGGAAGCTAGACGCACAGGACCGGTCATTGTGGCTACACTAGAGGAGATCTATGCCCAGTAGTGGACGTCTTTCAGCTGAAGTGATAATGATGATAATGTATCCATCCAGCTTGATTATTGTTGCAACATTTATGAACCTGACGTGGGAACTACATTAGAACGACGCACACGTGTGCCACGCCTAATCTATGAATAGAGTCGTATGCGTGACGTCGCGTGGCGTGGATCTAATGTAGCTTTACAAGTCTAGTTGCAATAAATACAATGTATGGAGACCGACGCGCCCAGATCGGCCGACGTGATCCACGTGTGCTGAATGCATTTCTACCTTTATACTCTTGCTCACAGTCTGCTAAACGATAAAAAAACTATTTACTTCAACACAACATTCAAATTACAAACCCTAAGCGAAACAGAAGACGAACGGCCCCGCAAGTTTACCAAACACAAGCACCGCTTAGCAGCAATCCCATGATGAATCCTAAAACAACAAGCGAGATATCTGCAAATTCTACAAACCAGCTCATTATATCAGTACTTTAATTACAAACTTGTCCGAAGTTTTGCCGTGAAAATCAGCGTTGCACCTCAAATATTTATTCAGAACAATCCCCTACTACTATGACGTACTATTGCCTTTAAATCCGTCGGAGAAGAGGATAGTGCTATTCGTGTTGTATAGGTCCATCTCTCTCTTACGTGGGAATTATGATAGTTTTATGACGTCATAATAGAGACCCTGATGCGAAAAAGAAAACAAACTAGTGACCAACCGAAACACAATTTGTAGCCGAAACCGGAACCGTAACCGAATGTCCAGCTTGTCTTCCAGTTTCGGCCTTAACTAGTCTTCTTCCTTTTTCGAATCTATCTCTTCTTACTTCTCTGGTCCCATTATTTGGGGTCGGTTCACCTTACTTTCTTTGGCTCTATTTTGGGTTGATAAGGTTTCCTTGAGAGCCCTCACAAAAAACAAAAATAATATTCGTAACTACATTTCGAAATAGGTATGCTTAAACAATTATGCCTTTCATAAAAAAAACTAAAGAATTATCGGATAACTCAACGTTTACTTAAAAAATAACATACACAGACGTATCTGTCACAACCGTCTGCTCAATTGCGGAAGTTTTCGGCTTCTTTTTGGTTCAAAACTCAAACTCAAGCCGAAACCATTTTTTTTACCGAAACTAGCCGAAACCGTACCTTCGTTCGGTCTCTAAAACAAACCATGACGTAAGAGCACACAGTCGAGCTGGCGTGCATTTGCTGGGTGAATGAGATGCAATGTGCTGAGGACATTGTTTTAAGTCATACCTCGTCTCTCGTTTACGGCTAAAGTTCACTTTTAATTTCGGTGCGAGGGTTCTTAGGTCTGGTTCATACTGAACGCAATTACACTGCTTTTTAGTCATTTTATTTTTGTTGTTTTAATTTTTTTTTTGTTTTTTGTTTAGGTGTGTTACAATTTGGCTTCATTTTCCTTTGTTAGGATGTTTATGAACATAGGTACAACTAAAAAGCGGCTACGCAGTGTCGGCTTGGTCTTGGTCCTTACCTTACCGAACGGTTGGACGTGTTGGACAACCTGGCCAACTGGGGATTCCTCGACCCATCTCAAATACAGTGCTTGTATGGAACGGCTTCACAGGACATTGCGTCTCCTGGTATGCTGCCTATCCTACAAAACCACCTGCTCCTTCCAAGATTTAAGGCGCTTTCAATTTATGCGTACTGCAACCGGCCAGCTGCCGCACGTTTAGCGTGCTGCAGTTGGCCAGTTGCAGTACGTTAGCAGTCCGACAACAAGCGCCTAAATTAAAAACGTATCTGGGTGCCGTGTGTTTGTATGCCAGTGATGCGCTACTCAACACCGCGTTATTGAATTAAAGACTTGGTGCTTGTGACGTTGCCGTCCTGTTGTTGACCGTTCGTAAAAGGTCACCTTTATACACATACTGCCTAAAACGCCTAAAGGATATGCCTAGTTCAACTTAAAAATTCTCCAAGTCTAGCCAGTGCCTTCAAGTTTGTAAGTCCACCGCTGTTTACAGGCCAAACAACTAAACAAATAGACTTTTATTCAAGTGCCTTCCCTCGCCACTTTACAATGAGCTCGCATGGCACTAATTAGACTGGTGGACAAATTAATGACGTGTATTCAGAGCTTTTTGTCGCCATGTGAACTGGGTGCTAGGTTACACAGTGGAGCGGAAATGGCTCGGCATTCGTTGTTGTCACAGAGTATGTTACAGTGTGTTTAATATCGTATTTAACTAGTCGCCATAATTATTATACAAATATTTTGTATATATATAAAAATCACACAAAATATTTAATATAACTGTTACAATACTACTGTCACTGTTACCTCTGTACTTTTGTGTGCATGAAGTATTAAATAAATAAATAAATAAACGTTTATTGAGAAATATTTTGCAGTTGTTATTCGACTGTTAATCACAAAAAAATCTCTAGCTTTACTGCTGCTGGCGGCTTCATTGCTAAATATTTATTTAAACTTCATGTGTTAGTAATGGTACATTAACAAACATAATACAACATGGCATTCTCTACAAGTTATCCTTAAAAATTATTGCCACAGGAACGTACATGAAGGAAAAAGCGAGACAAAAATAAGGCACATATTTGGCTTCCTTTTTTATACTTTGTTTAATTTGAAGTCCTTTAAACTTACATACACAGTGTTATCTGCGGCAAAACTTCTTATCGTCTAGCCATAACTTCAAAGCAGCAGCGCCCCTTACTGCTTTCAAATGAACACTCCATTCACTGTCTACTCTGTGTTTTCGACGTGGATGCATTGTCCACTCGCACCTCTGTGAATTGTTTCGCGCGGATATTTCGCGTCTCACAGAGTGTTTGAATTGTCACAAGCTTCTGTATTGTTCCGTGGTTGTTTCACACCCTCGTCATTTATCTGCATTTCATGTTTAAATTAAAATTGTTCATTGAGAAACTTTAAATTAAAATCGTACAACATTTTCAGATAATCGTGAGAGATTCAGGTCATAGAGTTTTTTTTCTATGAGTAGTTATTTTCGAGTTCTTGATCGAAATAAAATAATAACACAGTATATAATGTATATACAAGGCATAGCATATACAAGGTGTAAGGAACAGCCCTCCGGAAACTTTACGGGATTGTTCAGTAGACGAAACTGAACCACTTTCCGCAATTTTTTTTAGGAAACCAAAAAAAAATCGGTCTCTCCATACAAACTCTCCAATCAAGTTTATAATTTTGTATGGTGAGGGTGATTTTTTTTTCGTTTCCTGAAAAAAAATCTTGTGGATGGTTCTTCAGTTTCGTCTACCGAGCAAGCTCTTAAAGTTTGCGCATGGCTGTCCCTTAACACCTTGTATATATTTTATTATTATAAATAACTTAATTTACTTTTAAGTAACTTAATTTGGTACTTCATTCTATTTTGAAATATCTATTATTTATTTCCCGTGCACCCCTAATACAGAAACTTTTGTGTTAAAGACCACACGTCTTTTTTAACCCAAAAGTAGAGAATGCCTTGTTGCTTTCAGATATGAAGTTTAAATAAATAAATAAAAGTCAACAGAAACAATAAAACGACATCATACAAACGAACACGACACTTCCTACACAGAGGGTGACATTAATGAAAGTGACAGAAATATTACCTTCTGTCGGCCCACTACGCCAAGTGGAAGTGCTAACACAATGGCCACGCATCCGAGTGACTTGGCAGCTTGGCTTGACTTGGCAGTACAGAAGCCTTGACTTGGCACTATGATTAAGATAACGCCTCGCGCTTTGCAAGCAAATGCTCCTTCGTCAAAAGCGTGGCTTCAAAGAGATGTGTTGACTTTTGAAATGTTAGACGTGTAGGTGTGTTCCACGTGAGCGATCTTGCAGCCAACTCTCAGGGAGTACTATCGTGTGCTAAGGGAAGGATTATATTGAGGCGGTAGTAGAGTGACAGTTTAGTTTCTCAGATGTTATATTTCCTATTATAAAACAATAACGTAATGTACTTTATGGGACCATTTTTTTGACCAATCAATCGAAAATTGGTTTTAACTTAATGAAACTACAGATCTAGAAGTATTTTTATGAGAAACTTTTTTCTTTTTTAAGAATTTTATTTAAATTTCATGTACAGTAGTGGTTTACAGATGGACTCAATGCAACAAGGCTTACAAGCAATGAATCTTCACGGACAACCTCTGTCTCCAGCCTCCAAAGAAGGTAATAATAAAAAATAGTTTATTAAAAAACATTTTTATATATAGCAGACCTTACAGGCTAACTAATATATACAAATTAAATACGGACATCTTGTTGTAAATCAGACTAAAGATTATATTAGTAACATAGTGTGTGAACTACACAATTTCACTACATGCTGTTCTGTGTCATCTGTCCACGGAAATGTCGGAAAGCCGTGGTTTTCCGTGGTTTTCAGGACGTGAACTGGGGCTAAAATTCTTCCTCATTTAAAAATTAAGGGCAATATAGAGACTATATCGGACTACTTGCTGCTAAAACTCCACATGATTCTAAGGGAACGACCACCCCGATTCACGATGGTTAAAAATAGCAGCATGAGACGGGGATCCGGGATTTAATTAAATTCGCGTACTCCCCCAACTGGTCAGGATGAGAACCTTCTTCTAAAAGTCAAGCTGAGCTTTATTCGAGAGGTTTACTAAAATAGTATTAATAATTCCACAAATATCACACAACGCCATCTAGTCCCAAAGTAAGCACGTACGTACGTACTTATATATTTCTAAAGTTTATAAATATATAAGTATGTTTATTAGTTATTATTTATATTTTATTATTATGTGTTTAGAATCTAAACACATACACGTTATAGATAAATATACCCCGACACAGAACAAATGATCATGCTCATCACATAATGGGAATCGAACACGATAGCAGTCAGGGCCTCTAACCACTAGACCAACAGGCCAGTCAAATATTAAGTAGATAACTTATATCTTCAAATAAAAAGCCTTTTTCTGTTTGAGAGATCTTCGCTATATAAGCCCTGCTTTACGCTGAAACGTAAACAAATGCTTGTATATTCGTCTATGTCCGTCCGCGGAGACATTATACAACGTTAATGCTACTTTATTATCCCTTTAAAAGAGACTTATAAATATTTAAGTGGCTCAAAGTTACGGTTTGCTTAAATATATAATTGAATTCTCTTCCTGACCGCTGCCGTTTCAAAATATCTCTTAAAAAAACTTTTCAAGGAAAAAAGAATCTTATTCCGTATATAATTATATTATACAGTCTCATTAATTTACTGTAATTTGAGCGTTATTATGTTTAAAAACCGGCCACGGTTCGGTGTGTCGGACAATCCGGTCCGAATCAATGACCAACCTTCATTAAAATCGGAGATTTTTATCTAATTTAATTACAACGGCTTTATTCGTGAAAGTGATATTTTTAACATGAAAAGTAAAATAAAATTTTATGAGCCCCGGGAAATTCGTGGCGTATGGTCGTGTAACCTTCGTAATATTGTGCCAACCGAGAAAATATTCAGAGATGAATATTATTACAATCATTGTTGGTATGTTGAATAATATTTTGTTGAAAAAGTTTATGAATTTAAAAATAAACTTTTATGCAAAGTTATCGATGAGATTTTCTTTTTTTGTTAGAGAATGTTTAACCCTTTACCGCTTGTGTCAGATTGTTCCGACGAGTGTTTTTGTGTCCTATTCGCCAAGGTCGTGTGTTTGCGACGGGGTACCTATTCCATCTCGTTTAGCACTTCAATCCCCATAGATGACAGAACAACTGACGAGGTGGAATATTGGGTCTTGGATGTGCGGCCCTGACAGAATAAAAATGAAATAGCCATTCAAGGGGCTTTTTTTTTTGTCGACGGGGAAAATCATCTTTGACGAAACCCGCTCTAGGGTGGAGCGGGAGACAGTGTCAGACTCTTAAAGACTAAAAACTCCGCGCCGTTCCTTCTAGCCTTCACACCGGGGCACGAGCTCCCTTTCGGACCGGTAAGTCCCCTCTTTGAGGCGTGGCTGGAAAGACCTCACGGCGTCCTTACCTTCCGCATGACGCAGGTCCTCACCGGACATGGCAAGTTCGGGAGGTTCCTGCATCGGATTCGAGCGGAAGAGACGCCCGGGTGCCGCCACTGTGCGGAACGCCCGGAGGACACGGTGGAGCACACAGTTGAGGTGTGCCCTGCTTGGGCGGAGCAACGCCGTGTCCTCGTGGGGGTGATCGGCGGCGGAGACCTCTCGCGCCGGGCCTTGGTTCAGGCCATGGTCCGGAGCGAGGAGGAGTGGCAGGCGGTCGCCTCCTTCTGCGAAGCAGTAATGCTAGCAAAGGAGGAGGCAGACCGCATCAGGCAACGGCGCCCCCACCGCCGCCGCCGGGATTCCGATCCCGATTTCCAGCCACCGTAGACGCGGGCTCGCGGACGGCGAGCCATGGGTAGCTCGCTGTCCGATCGTCCGGTAACTGTCCGGACCGAGCCAAGGCGTCGACGGCGCGCACTGTTCCCACGCGCCTCAAGGAGTTGTCAGCAACAGGAGGGGCCCATCGGGGTCGAAGCCTACCGGGGTCGGGGTTATCCGAAAGGAAACTAGAGCCCCGGTATGAAGGCTAGAAGGAACGGCGCGGGGTTTTTAGTCAGTAAGACTCTGACACTGTCTCCCGCTCCACCCAAGAGCGGGTTTCGTCAATGATGATTTTCCCCGTCGACAGAAAAAAAAAAAAAGCTCCCTTTCGGACAACCCTGTCCCCAGTAGGCTTCGACCCAGCTGGGCCCCTCCTGCTGGCCATTCAAGAGGCTCAAACTGGGCAATTTAAGGATTCCATTGCAAGAGAACAATGGTTAAGAATTCTTGATGAAATTATTAAATGTCTATATATTATGTCACCAATCACGGTGCACTCCGGTATATAATGTAATTACTAAGTAATTTACTAACTTATTATCAAATCAAACTAATGGCCAGTCTAGATCTCGCAAAAAAATCATCATAATTTCAAACTGAGATGACTAGATTTTTTACGATAGCATATAAAAAGCAACAACAGCAACATATATATGTTGCTGCTTTAAAAAAAAAGTCTATAAGTCCCATATAAAAACTGCAAGAAAAACAGATTTTGGTTAAAAGAATAGGTACTAAAGAAGAGTTCTTATCCACACAAATGCACGATTTACATATAAAGCATGGACATAAGTGGCCGGCTAATAGGATACGCTTGTACCAAATACCGGCCAGTATGCTAAGCACCATAACGGGCTTTGCCAAGCTCTTGGTACTGCCAAGCTCTTGGTGTACTGAAAGCATGAGCTCAAAGCTTTGTGATTCACTAAGGGGTTCCGTTTGCTTATGATATTTTAGACTTCACTTCACGGTCCAACTTTTGTGCACTGTGACTTGCGACGGTCTAGTTTAGTGTTCATCAAACTAATATTTATTACTCGCACTAATATTATAAAGGCGGAAGTTTGTGAAAATGTTTGTGTTTGGTACTTCTTTATGATCGAACTGTTGAACGAATTTTGATAGAACTTGGTATATTAGTACATTACTATCACACGGGCGAATCCGCTAACCGAAAAAATGTTAGCACACCATGTCCTAGACAACACATTTTCTTTAGGTGGGGAATTCATCCAGTGACTTCCCCCGCTCTTGGGCGGAGCGGGAGATCCCGTTGATCTCTTTCGCATCACCCATGGCCCCAGTAGGCTACGATTCTATTGGGCCCCTACGGTTGCTGACACATAGGATACTTTTTCAATGGGTCTTGGGTCAATTTTCTGTTCTCACGCGGCCATACTAATAAAATATCAAATACAAAATCCGCACAGGGCTTCAGCAGGAATTAGAGAGCCCCTCAGGCAACAAAGCAATCCTGTTTCAACGGTATAGTTTTCGCAGAATAACACTTTTTTTATTGTTGATAGGTTAGCGCTTAATTCATGAATCCCCAAACGACCACCGGTGGCCGCGCATCTATTGTCTTACTATTGTGTCTCTAATTGACGGTATCTGAAGGGTTAAAGTGTATTTTTATATTTAAAAAAAATATATATTATTATATATAAAGAAAAATATGTAATATCATAAATGCGGTCATATGGAAATGTATTATGTGGGGTTGGCGCTCTTAGATTCTGCAACCGTTCTCCAACAGTCGTTTCTCCTTTGGACTGTTCACCGACAGGACGTTTCGTTTTTGAGAGATTCGTCGATAGAACGTTTCACCTATGGATGTTTCGCCGACAGAACGGTTTTTTTTTTTTTTTTTTTTTTTGTCGACGGGGAAAATCATCTTTGACGAAACCCGCTCTTGGGTGGAGCGGGAGACAGTGTCAGACTCTTACTGACTAAAAACCCCGCGCCGTTCCTTCTAGCCTTCATACCGGGGCACGAGCTCCCTTTCGGACAACCCTGTCCCCAGTAGGCTTCGACCCAGCTGGGCCCCTCCTGCTGCTGACAACTCCTTGAGGCGCGCGGGAACAGTGCGCGCCGTCGACGTCTTGGACTCGGTCCATTACCGGACGATCGGACAGCGAGCTACCCATGGCTTGCCGTCCGCGAGCCCGCGTCTACGGTGGCCGGAAATCGGGATCGGAATCCCGGCGACGGCGGCGAGGGCGCCGTTGCCTGATGCGGTCGGCCTCCTCCTTTGCAAGCATTACTGCTTCGCAGAAGGAGGCGACCGCCTGCCATTCCTCCTCGCTCCGGACCATGGCCTCGACCAGGGCCCGGCGCGAGAGGTCTCCGCCGCCGATCGCCCCCACGAGGGCACGGCGATGCTCCGCCCAGGCAGGGCACACCTCGACGGTGTGCTCCACCGTGTCCTCCGGGCGTTGCGCACAGTGGCGACACCCGGGCGTCTCTTCCGCTTGAATCCGATGCAGGAACCTCCCGAACTTGCCATGTCCGGTGAGGACCTGCGTCATGCGGAAGGTAAGGACGCCGTGAGGTCTTTCCAGCCACGCCTCAAAGAGGGGACTTACCGCCATAATCGTGGCGTGCCCAGCACTGGGTTGCGATAGCCGTTGACGCCATTTCACCATGAGATCCCGCCGGAGCTCTGTCCGCCATGCCTTGACATGTTGCGGCAGTGGATTTTCACCCCGGCGTTGCATCTCCACGCGCATGTCGTGCATGTGTGCAAGGACTGTTGCCTCCAGATCCCACGGTGGTAGGCCAGCCAGAAGGCTCGCCGCTTCGCGGGAGATCGTGCGGTAACCCCGCACCATCCGTATTGCCATGACCCTCTGGCAGGCGTTCAGTATGGACGCCGGTCGCTTTGCCAGCGACGGCGCCCACACCGGCGCCCCGTAGAGGGCCATGGACCGAACGATCCCCGCGTAGAGCCTCCGGCAGGAGGCGTCTGGACCCCCAAGGTTGGGCAGGAGCCGCTTGAGAGCAGCCCCAGCCCGGAGAAGCTTGGGAGCCAGACGTCGGAAATGTTCTACGAAATTCCACCGGCTGTCGAGGACGAGTCCCAGATACTTCATCGTCGACCCGACGCCGATGCGAACTCCTCCTACCGTAAGCTGGGAGTCCGATGGTGGCGCGTTCCGAGGGCCGTGGAAGCACATTGCCTCGGATTTATGCAGCGCCACCTCGAGTCCCAACTCCTGGATCCTACCAACGGCTATCGCAACCCCGCGTGTCGCTAGAGCGACCGCCGCCTGGTGCGACTCTCCCTGCGCTAGGATCAGCGTGTCGTCTGCGTAGCAAACCACGCTGACCCCGTCAGGGAAGTCGCCGCGCAGCACGTAATCGTAGCCGATGTTCCACAAGGGTGGGCCTAGAACCGACCCCTGCGGAACACCGCACGACATCTCTCGACGATTCCAGTCTCCCTGGTGACCGGGGTAGACAATGTACCTGTCTGACAGGTACGCCTCGACCACTAGACAGAGGTATTCGGGCACCCGGTGGTACCGGAGTGCCCTCCGGATCGTACTCCAGGGCAGGGAGTTGAAGGCGTTGGCAATGTCCAAGGACACTGCCACGACACACCTACCCTGGGACACCGCTTCCCCTGTCGTGAGGGCTCGCACGCGCATGATGGCGTCTATAGTAGAGCGCGCCCTGCGAAAGCCGAACTGTCCGTCCGACAAGTCCGGCCCCACCCGTGTTAGCCGCACGACGAGGCGGTTTGCAATAACTCTTTCAAAGAGCTTGCCCACCTCGTCGAGCAGCACAATGGGCCGGTATGCGGACGGAGAGTCCGCAGGGCGCCCTGGCTTCGCTACGAGGACCAGTTTCCCCGTCTTCCAGCGAAGTGGGAACTGGCCCCTCTCCAGGCATGCGCTGAAGAGCCCTCTCAGTCGAGGCCCGAGAGCCTCCATGGCCAGGACCCAGGCTTTCCCTGGCAAGCCGTCGGGTCCTGGGGCGGTGTTTTTGGCACTCAGCCTTCGCACCGCCACTCTCAACTCTACCTCGGTCACTTCTGGAGCATTGTCGTCGTCGTCGCTGTTGCGATCCGCGTCAGACACCGCTGGCGGAGGCGGAGCCATGAGCGGGGGGGAGTGTTCCCCCCGCGCAGGGAACAGAGAGCTAACCACACCCTCCACGAGTTGGGGCCGGAGACTCTGAGTCAACGGCGGAGCCCAGGGGCGAAGCTTGTCCCGTACCAACTTGTACGGGCGCCCCCATGGGTCCGCGTTCAGAGACCGACAGAACGGTTCGCATTTGTTAGTTTCGACGACAGGACTTTTCAACTATGGAATATTCGCCGTCAGATCGTTTTGTCTACGATTGTTTCGACATGGCTTTTTCACTATTAAACTACAAAGCCACCAAAATATAATAATAAATAACGACGCATTCTTAATATCAACACGTTTTTGCTACGAAACATTTGATGGTTATTCAAAAAGTAAACCGATTTAATGAGACCTCTCACTTTACGCTGCCATTTCAACTTTTTCTTCTCAACAAGCTGAGTAAATATTTATGGGAAGTAGTGACAGTATCTCGCTGACTTACATAAAAATCGACTTTCGTTGGTACTCACCGAGTAATTTCTCTTGAAAATTCGGTTCTCCCGCTGAAGCCGAAACACGGTATAAGGTCACAGGCAAAAGGGACAATTTGTTTAACTTTTCAGCTTACATTAGCTAAGATGAGTTTCCCCGGTTCTCTTATGAAAGTCGGCCGGCCACTTAGCGCTACCATAAAAGTTAAATGCTTCATAAATCATAGTGGGGGGGGGGCTGAAGGACTGAGGAGCCACTGTAATGAACTGCCGTCTTATTAATAATAACTTGTTGACGGTTAGATCCCTAAAAAGCTGTATATTAACTTGATTGGAACATGGCAACCGATTGATACAAGGAAGGGTGTCTCTTTGTCTTGTGTATGTGAGTTTACATGTTTGTGAACGCTCCCACGATACTGGAGTAACTTCCTAGTGTTGGGCAACGTATTTAAAGACAAAAAAAATCGAGCTCAAAGGCAGTGATTACAAGCAAACAAGCATACATACAGGAAAAGCTAATAAAAGCGTGTTAAAAATCAGTGATAATATCACTGATTTTTAACATATATTACATATATAACATATATTTATAAATATATAACATTATTAGAATATGATATGGTTTTAAAATCAAAGTTTTGAAATCTATACATCTATACTTTTTACGTTTATACCTACATATAAATAAAATGGAAGTTGGTTGTCAATCAAAATATTTTTTTTTTACGAAATGCATAAAAAAGATATATTTGATACATGTCTATGTTTGATGCCTATAGCAAAACGCAGTTTTTTTAATCTTTGCCTGTCTAGCGGTTTCTATTTCTTCCGGATAATCTGCGAAATAGCTAGACCTTTTTTGATAAGATTTTCACTGGTTTATAGATGATGTTATAAGGAGCAACTTAACAGCAAACCCGAAGCCTAATGGAGCCGTAGTTTGACTTCTGAATGGGAAACCTCAGAACCACGGGTTGCGAAGGGTATCTGAAAGGACATAGGTGTGGTTTTAATCAGTAAAACGCTGACACGCCCTCTCGCTACGTCCTAAAGCGAGTGATGCCATTGGATGTTTTCCCACCTTAAGAAAAATACAAACACTTCAAGTTCAATAAAGTCTTGTAATACCTATACCTAATAATAAAAAACGCGCGCTAAATCCTCAAAATGATTACAATACATAAGTAACTTGCCCCTTCTATCGATCCCCGTTTGCTTGTAAGTGAGCAAAATTCCAATTAATGCCATTCTACAAGGCAAGTATTCAACAAACAGAGAATGAAAGCTTCCAATCAGTCCGAAGCTGTTTGCCCGACAAACGTTCGGGCTAGTAGCTCGGCCACCAACTGGCCTTGTAAGGGGCGTAGCCAGGTGACCAATCGCCATGGGGCAAGAAAAAAACGAGGGCCCCTTTTTTAGGCAAGTATTCAACAAACAGAGGACGAAAGCTTCCAATCAGTTCGAAGCTGTTTGCAAAACGGCCATAGGGCAAGAAAAGAACGGGCCCCCTTTTTTAGGTGGGAAATCATAAACTAACTTCAACAAACAAATGATAAAAGCTTCCAATCAGTCCGAAGCTGTTTGCCCGACAAACGTTCGGGTTTGTGGCTCGGCTACCAACTGGCCTTGTAAGTGGCGTAGCTATGTGACCAACGGGCATAGGGCACGACAAAAACGGAGGCCCCTTTTTTAGGTGGGAAATCATAAACTAACTTTAACAAACAGGGGATGAAAGTTTTCAATCAATCCGAAGCCTTTTTACATTATTTGACCTCCGATACAAAGTCTAGTATTAATTTAAGGCCGTAAAAAAACACTAAAAGGCAATAAGGGGTATTAAACAAAACAAAAGTATTGTTACAAAAATAGCAAAAATTAGACAACTTTAGTTGTCGTTAGCGTCACAACCACTCGACCTGTTCCAGTCGAGGTATTCAAAACGTTAAATTTCGAAGGTGTGATAACTTTTCGTTAGTTCAATAAAAGTTTTATTAATCAAGTTTTGAGGGCCTCTGAGTTTGGGGGCCCTGGGGCACTGCCACGCCTAGCCTTTTCGTAGCTACGCCACTGCTTGTAACCTAAGTACCTAACTTACTTACCGTCACTTATACTTGAACTAAACATTGAATAAGGGTTCAATTAGTCTTGAGAAGTACTTGACAGACCTCTGACCTATTTGAGAAGTATATAAAGTTATATAAATTGAGTAAGAAGAGATTCTTGTACCAGTGTTCTACTTTCATGAAGTAACTACGTTATATTTATTTATAAGGAACCCGGGTAGTCTCAGGTAGTATTATTAATAACCCGCTCTCATTTGGAAGCACCCTTTTATGAGTATCGATTTCACACCTTCTAGGAAGGAAACTAGGTCTTTCAACGCACTGTAATACCTAGTATTACTCCAACGTCTATCTTAATTAAGTCTTTACATCATAATTAAGTCTTTACTGAAAAAATAAGACGTTTGAATCGTGAGACTGTCGCACGTGGACCACGCACGCCTCTTTTGTTGCATCGCATGGCGTGGATCTAGTGTAGCTCTACAAGTCTAGTTTCTATATAAATTGTATGGAGACCGACGCGCACAGGTCGGTGGACGTGGCACACGTGTGCGTTGTATAGTTCTACCTTTATTGATTTAGACGCCTAAATTGGACGGATTTGGATGAAATTTGGCACAAGGGTAGACCATCTTAAAGTAGCATATGAGATAATTTTCTACAATCACACAGATGAAGTTGCTGGCAACCACGAGCCATATTGCAAAAAAACAATACAATACCTAAGACATAATTATTCACAACAAGGTATTAGCCTAAATCGAATCACATTCATTGCGCGTGCAGCTAAGGAGTGGAATTCCTTGCCGGAGTCTGTGTTTCCAGATAGCTATACAACCCGGGAATCTTTAAGTCGGGAGTGAATAGGTTTCTTCTAGGTAAGCGCGTTTCATCGTCGACCCCATCGTCGTTTTCCATCAGGTGAGATGGCGGCCAAGCGCAAACCTTCAACAATAAAAAAAAAATACCTAATTGATTTATATATCAGAATATTTTTTGTTCGTGACTTAAAAAAAGTGTTATTGCAATTATTAAATAAAAATATACAACAAAACATAGAATAATTCATTGGATGTAAGTAACAGTTTAACTAATAACCTAGTAAATAATACAAGAGACAATGCTTTCTTTGTAAGATACCACAATATGGGACTTTCATCTTATCTTTCAGCAAAAAGATACGTCTTTCACTTAGCAAGAAAATTCTAATAATCAGGATAAATTCTCCATACACAGGTAGACAGAGAGAATATAAAATTTTCTTACATGCAACGCAAGTGGAAAATGATGAACGAACAACATGATTTATGGACGCCGAGAACACGTTGCTGCAACAAGCTACAGCAACGTGCTACTACAACTTAAAACACTATTAGCATCTTTAGACTCTAGTTGTATTTCGCCAAACCACTTTTTCAAGTCTTTAAAGGTATACTTTTAATCTTTCCTTAATCAACTTTTTGCAAGTGGCGTGCAAAATAGACAACGGATAAACGTACACGCTCCGCTAACGCAACGCTTACGCTGCGTCAACGACACTAAGTTTCTTGGGGATTTCAAGAAATAACTTTGAATCGTAACCGATGATGGTAGAAAGGAAGCAGGTTTTTGAAGTCCAGATGCGTGTACATCTTTTTTTGAGGGTGGAAAATCATAAAATAAGTCTCCCGCTCCTAGTGGAACGGGAATTTTGAGTTTTTATATTAAGTTCTGTTAAATGTAGAACTATACTGCACACACATGGACCACGTACGCCGATCTGGGTGCGGTCTCCATACATATTATATGGAAACTAGACTTGTAAGAGTTACACTAGATCCACGTGACGCGACGCCACGCGACGTACAAATCAGGCGTGGGCAACGTGTGCGTCGGTCTAATGTAGTTCTAGATTTATTTTATTTTAAGTCAGCAACTTAATATAAAATAACAGGGTCCCAACTGGGTCAATAACTAAAAACAAGATAGATTGATCACTCATTTATAATCTTTCATTAGATATACTCTGTATAGCTATAACAGTATTAGGTACTATATAGTGTTAATGAATATTACATAGAGAAAAATTTTGATTCTTTGTATGTTACGGTTAAATTCAAAAACTGTTAAAAACGTTTACAGTAGAAATTAAGCTACGTTTTAATTTTGTAACATAGGCCTACATTTTCAATCTAATATTATTGTACAGTCGTAAAAGGTTAGAATATAATAGAATAGAATAAACTTTATTGTACACCCGACCCCAGATAACGGGAGAAGAAGAAGAGGAGAAATTTTATTGTACAACAAAAATAGTAACAAATAAAAATAAAAATTGGTTTGTGGTTAGAAAATAAATATTGGTCTGTTGATACGAACACACGTTGAAACATCACCGTTTCATTTCAACCACGAAGTTCATAAGATCGCGCTCACAGCGCTAACAATAAACAAACAAGAATTAGTAAACCCATACCCCATTATAGTTCCAAGCCCTTTATTCAAGCAGACAGATGACTTCATAACTCACAGTCGGTTGGCAAGGAGTCGCGACGCCACGAAGATATCACGGAATTTAGCTCCAGTGCAGATAAACACAGCATTCAGCCATCCGAGAGACCTGATATATCCTCTATAAGTAGCAAGTGGCAAGTATTGTCAACAACGAAGGAAGGTTTGCTCGTTATTCACGAAAACTTGTGAAGCACAAGTGCTGAAAAGTTAGAAGTTGCTAAAACTATAACTGTAGCAGTTATACCAGCAAAAAAATAGTATAGAGATAGAAATCTATGCCATTGTCATAAATTTAAATAATTTTATTTAATCAATTTTTGAATGATAACAAATAATAATAATATTTCCCAACTTTCACACAACGCCGTCTAGTCCCAAATTAAGGAGAGTTTGTGCTTTGAGTACTAGAAAATTAATAAACATACTTATATATTTCTAAATACAAAAAAAAAAAAGAAAATATTATACATAAATTACACTCAGACCAGACACAGAACAAATGATCGTGTTCAAGTTCAATGTTCATCACACAAAAATTTGTTTTGGGTGAGAATCAAACGCACAACCCCCGCCATAGTAATCAGGGCCACTAACCACTAGAACAACAGGCCAGTCAAGGCCTATTGAAAATTATTACGTACGGTACTTATTACATCAGAAATACGTCCCAAATATACCTAGCCGTCTAGATCTTCAATTGTTTTGGGTGAGAATCAAACGCACAACCCCCGCCATAGTAATCAGAGCCACTAACCACTAGACCAACTCGCCAATCAAAGTCTATTCAAAATTATTACGTACGATACTTATTACGTCAGAAATACGTCCCAAATATACCTAGCCGTCTAGATCTTCACTAGAAATAGTGCTATAATTTAGTTCGACCGATCAATTTCCGAATGGGTTCCTGTCACATTTATTATTACTGAGAACGAATGTATGTTACCATCGATACTGGTTGACCGACGATTTCATCACGTATTTATTAGTATCAGTTTTCACTTGGCATTCTTCATCACATACAACATGTAATAATGGCCCAAGACGTCAACGGCGCGCATTGTTCCCGCGCGCCTCAAGGAGTTGTCAGCAACAGGAGAGGCCCAGCTGGGTCGAAGCCTACTGGGGCCAGGGTTACCGAAAGGAAGCTCAAGCCTCGGTATGAAGGGGCTAGTAGGAATAGAAGAGTCTGACACTATCTCCCGCTCCAACCAAGAGCGGGGGTTGTTGCGGGTGCATTCGATGATTTTTGCCCACAGTAAAAAAAAACATTTAACATTGAATGCGCAAAGCTTCAGACATTCTAAATGATTTTTAATTCAATTGACCTAATTCAGAGAGAAAATAATCATTAAAAAATGTTATGGTTTTATGTGATGTTTTAGTTTGTTTTTTCAACTAAAACAATTAAGAACTAATATTATCTCGCTTATGAGAAAATTTTAATTGGACAGCAACCATTTGTGTCGGTTTACCTACTTGGGCGGGATTGCGCACGTGGTAGCTTGACCTATTAAAATAGGGCAACATTTTTAATGAAGATATTTTTTTTTCGGTGGATAAAAATCATCCAAATGACAACCCCCGTACTTGGGCATAGCGGGGGATAGTGGCAGACTCTTACTGACTAAAAAACCCACCCCGTTCCTTCTTGTCTCTCATACCAGGGCCGAGCCTCCCTTTCGGAAACAGACCTTGACCCAGCTAGGCCCTTACGTTTGCTGACAATTCCTTAAGGCGCACGGGAACAGTGCGCGCCATCGACGACTAGGGCTCGGTCCGGATGGTCGGACAGCGAACTATCCATTGCTAGCCGTCCGCAACCCGCGCCTACGGTGGCCTCATGATATATTGAGGTCAGTTTTTAGACCATACATATCCCCGACCCTGAAGGAATACGGGTTGTTTACGACTTCGGTCTTCGCAACGAACGACGCGGCATTTGGTAGGCGCACAGAAAAGATGAAAAAGGTTAGAAAGGAAATACTTTCCGATTTGTACTACAACGAGTGTCGCCGCTTGTCTTCCATCCTTTAACTTTACTACAGGCAATAAACCAATACGAACGCGCATTCCGCAACTTACAGACCATGCACATTTAGATCGCAAATTTGCTGTTGGTTATGTCAGTTATGAGCATGATCACATTTGTTTTTATGATGGGCAAAAATCATCTTATGACAACCCTCGCCCTTGGGTGGAGCGGGAGATAGTGTCAGACTTTTACTGACTAAAAACCCACCCCGTTCCTTCTAGCCTTCAAACCAGGGCATGAGTTCCCTTTCGGATAACCCTGGCCCCGGTAGGCTTCGACCCAGCTGGGCCTCTGCTGTTGCTGACAACTCCTTGAGGCGCACGGGAACAGTGCGCGCCGTCGACGTCTTGGGCTCGGTCCATTACCGGACGATCGGACAGCGAGCTACCCATGGCTCGCCGTCCGCGAGCCCGCGTCTACGGTGGCCGGAAATCGGGATCGGAATCCCGGCGGCGGCAGCGGGGGCGCCGTTGCCTGATGCAGTCTGCCTCCTCCTTTGCTAGCATTACTGCTTCGCAGAAGGAGGCGACCGCCTGCCATTCCTTCTCGCTCCGGACCATGGCCTCAACCAGAGCCCGGCGCGAGAGGTCTCCGCCGCCGATCGCCCCCACGAGGGCACGGCGATGCTCTGCCCAGGCAGGGCACACCTCGACTGTGTGCTCCAACGTATCCTCCGGGCGTTCCGCACAGTGGCGACACTCGGGCGTCTCTTCCGCTTTAATTCGGTGCAGGAACCTCCCGAACTTGCCATGTCCGGTGAGGACCTGTGTCATGTGGAAGGTAAGGACGCCGTGAGGCCTTTCCAGCCACGCCTCAAAGAGGGGACTTATCTCCATAATTGTGGCGTGCCCAGCACTGGGTTGCGATAGTCGCTGACGCCATTTTACCATGAGATCCCGCCGGAGCTCTGTCCGCCATGCCTTGACATGTTGCGGCAGTGGACTTTCACCCCGGCGTTGCATCTCCACGCGCATGTCGTGCATGTGTGCAAGGACTGTTGCCTCCAGATCCCATGGTGGTAGGCCAGCAAGGAGGCTCGCCGCTTCGTAGAGGTGGGTGCAAGCCGCTGTGATCAGCATCTTGTGACCTGCTTCAACATTTTCACACTTTGGTTCTTACCGCTCACCGCACCACACTTAGCTTCCGCTCACAAAAGCTGACAAGGCCGAAGAGAGATCAGGCGCAAGACGAAGCGGTTTTACGTGGTTTTCAAGGTATCACACCACCAAATTCCAAACTCCGGACAGAGTAATTCGTAGTGGAAAAACCCAATAGCACTTTCACCCGACCTGGGAATCGATCAACTAGACTAATAAGGCAGTTAACTATATAAAACTTATATTATAATACTATGAGCAATTCAAAATATTTAAGCGAATAAATAAATAGGTAATAACAACATACAACTCATTTTAAACAGATACGAAAAATTTAAATACCATTTTCTCCTACCATTTAAAATTTTGCTGTGTCCGACAGGGTCCATAATTGTTTCCATTACGAGTTTATTAATATTTTCTACGTAAAATATGTACATTATGGATTGCAATAAAGATTTGAGAGTCAAAAATAATAATGAAACAATGTGAAGTGTGTGTGTGAGTCCCATTTGTCGAACGGGAAGACTCGGTTACCAAATTGAGATTTTTTTTTCTAAACAGTAAGTACTTAACCTTTTAACTCTTTACGGTGGTTTTTTACAACTAACACTTTCGCGTTTATTCCACCAGGGTCGCACATCCACGTCCAAATACTCCATCTCGTCAGCTCTTATGTCACCCACCTATAGGAATTGAAAAACTAATTAAACTAGATGGAGCAGTTGGAGCACCCAGTCGTAAATACATGACCCTGGCAAATAGGACATGAAAACACTCGCGGTTAACAGACATGACAGATTTTCAATGATAAATGATATCTATTTATTTTACAAATAAATTTAAAAAAACACTCTTACACGTCAATTTTTTTTCGTCAGTTTCAACTAACGAGTCCTGTATTTCCTAGCTGACTAGCCTGAGAATAAATACCGAAACAAACTCCTGGGTCAAAGTCTCTTCTAAAGTCAATACAGTAAATATATAATGCTCAAAATTACATAAGAACCATGCAGATTTGTCTAAGATGGTCTTTTGAAGAAAGAACCATACAGATTTAAGTGGACCTATCCAGTCAGTGCAAGCATTTGTCAGTATTCGCAAAGCTCAACTCAGGACTGCTAAGTAGCTCAACGACTTGACGTACAATACCAAGGAAAGACCATTTGGGTAGGCCGCAGAAAATACTCAATTTGCCAGACATATATAAAAATTACTGAAAAGAAAAAAAAAACTTGAAAGGTGTCAAGGGACACCCGGATGTAACGAAGTTCCTTTCGATTAATAAGTGAAAGAAAAATTGCAATAAAATTTTATTAAACTATAAAAAAATAATACAAATAAAAATAAACAATTTCCATGAATGTTGACATTAAAAAAAAGTGTCGTTACAACTTTTCGTGAGAATTTTTTCCGCTTTCACACTTCGTTCCAAAAGCAATCAATCTTTGAATCAGGGTTTGATAAAAACTCCACTTCGAACTAGAAAGTATCACCGCGTGTACTTAACTCGTTAACCCAATAAAAATAAAGACAACCTCGTCCCACACTAACATCACTAACGTCTTCGGTTTTAAACTTAAGAGGACGAACAAACATCAGCTTCGAAGCAAATGCCTCGTCTCCACGTAGCTCTAAAAACTGCTTAAAACCAAGATAAAGGCTCCTAAAACAAGCTACGGCTGCGACAACGGTTGTTTCAGCCGTTTACAACCGTGCGAGGGGATAATGGAGCCCTTTACACCTTTCTCATGGTTTACACACGGGCAAATGTGCCCCCACTTAGCTTACATGTGTCAAGTATAGTAAAAATTGTATTAGGTGTGCAAGCGATGTTTTTATTTGATATTAAAATTAATGGAACATAAAAAACCCAAAATAGATTTCCATGTACTCCTGTTTGTCTTTAGGTGGGGAAATTAATTTATGTTTTTAAAACTAAATGCATCAAAAAGGTACAAAAGCGGACTCAATGGCATTCTTTGCCAGTGAACCAAGGGTTGTGAAGAGGCAACACTGCAGGTGCATAAGAAAGAAAATATTACTAATAAAAAGTATATAGGTATATATGACCAGGTCGTCGGTCCACCTTGTTGGAGGCCTTCCAACGCTGCGTCTTCCGGTACGTGGTCGCCACTCCAGAACCTTTCGTCCCCATCGACCATCTGTTCTGCGTGCAATGTGCCCTGCCCATTGCCACTTAAGTCAGGGTCGCGGGAATCCGATGGATGCGTGACGCACAGGACCGGTCGTTGTGGCGACGCTTGGGGGAGGCCTATGTCCAGCAGTGGACGTCTTTCGGCTGATATGATGATGATGATGATGATGATGAGGTATATATGTACATGCTTAATACAATATAAAATTATCATCATCATCAGCCTTTATAATGTTCCCACTGCTGGGACTCAGGCCTCTAGGAGAGGGAATGGGCCGTGATCCACCACGCGAGCCCAGTGCGTGTTGGTGGATGTCACATGTCTTCGATTTTTTGGTTCTATGACGTGCCGGTTTCATCACGATGTTTTCCTTCACCGTTTTGAGATATATAAACTTATATATCTGTCAAATGACTTCTCTGGCTTTCTCTCTTTATTTATTTATTTAACAACTACTGATTAAAACCCACTTGAGTTCCTTCTAAACTAATGTGGACCCCTATGTCTCACATAATTATTACGATTATATCATGGCGGGTTTAATGTTTTATCACAGTGGTTGAATTAATTAAACTATGACGGAATACATGGCGGTGTTCCGCTCAAGAGGGGCAGACTTCCAGCGTATGCTCCACCGTGCTCCCAAGCAGTCCACCCAGTAGCGACACTTGGGGTTTTTTTATAGTAGATATTTTAAACTCGTTCTTAATTGAAAATCTCCAAACTGTTATTACCAGCAACAGAACATTCCCTAAAACGCAATTTTCAGTGAAACTGTCTTCAAACTTCAGACATATTCTCGAAAATAGTTCTGATATTAATAATACAGAGGTTAATCAATATACGAGTACTGAGCTGAAGTATACGGGAACAGAAACTAATTACATATTGAACAGTTATTGTTTTAACATAATTGCTGAGCTCCGGAAATTAAATCACGTCTCTATATTAATTTCAAAGAACTGTTTGAACGTCGTCGTCGTAGTTTGTAATATCTTTGTGCTTAGTTAGTACTAGCGACACGCCTCTGGTTTACACGGATATTACAAATATTTGAAATTCATATTATTATATTATATATATTATATACACTACCTTTTACCCGCGGCTTCGCCCACGTTTATTAATATACGTTAATTCCTCTCCCCTTTTCTTCCCCCTTCTTTACCTTAAAAAAAAATTGCCTATGTCCGTCTCCAGGGTCCCAACTATCTCTGTACCAAAATTCATCAAAATCGCTTTTGCCATTTAGGCGTGAAGACGTAACAAACAAACTCACTTTCTCTTTTATTTAATTTAAATGAATGTGTGAGGTTTGAATAAACGTTTTTCTTTCTTTATTCATATTGTGATTGAATTCTTTCAAAGAAACTTTTGACGTAGGAATCCTGCGTCATTAATATGGCTGTCTAAATATTACAGTATTCCAAATCCAAACAGAGGAACTGATGGTCGTTTCTACAGCCATCATCTCCATCGTCATTTCAGCTAAAAGAAGTCTACTGTTGGACATAGGCCTCCTCCAAATGTCGCTATAATGACCAGTTCTGTACATCTCGCATCCATCGCATTCCCGCAACCCTCCCTAGGTTTTCAGTCCACCGTGTTTCTACAATATTTAGTGACAATCAATCATCATCATCATCAGCCTTTTTTTTAATGTTCCCACTGCTGGGACTCAGGTCTCCTCTCTAGGAGAGGGAATGGGCCGTACTCCACCCCTCGGGCCCAGTGCGTGTTGGTGGATGTCACATGTCTTCGAATTTTTGGTTCTAGGACATGCCGGTTTCCTCACGACAATATACAATGACAATAATTCCCGAATACTCGTCCCATACAAACTAGTCAGAATTCGGAACTTAAATAAATTGTCATAAATGTTCCCGGCTTACACCAAGTCGAATACTTGAATCTGTTTAACACGCGACACGATACTAAAAACAATCCTGTTGTTTACCTCTATTTATTCTAAAGCATCGTATATTTTAGTATCACCACAAGGAAACATCAACTTTATTATGTTTGCATAAAGTACAAATTGAAACGGAAATATTTTTTTAACTAGACGAGATTAAAAGTAACGCCAAGGATATAAAAAAATAAATAAACATATGCCAGAAGTGCTTTCAGTTTAAAATAGAGGTGAAGATATAATTTCACGACTTGAGTTTTTTTTTTGAGTTGAGTTATACTTTTCTAAGTATTCTAGTTACAGGATCTAAGACCGGATCCCAGCTGGGTCGAAGCCTACTGCGGCCAGGGTTTTCCGAAAGGGAGCTCGAGCCCCGGTATGAAGGCTAGAAGGAACGGGGTGGGTTTTTAGTCAGTAAGACTCTGACACCCGAGTCTGACCCGCCCAAGAGCGAGGGTTGTCATTGGATGATTTTTTTTAAAAAAAGACTGGAAAAACTCATATAGCATCATTGCTTCGATGCAATTTCTGTTGAAATAAAGTAACTCTTATGCAAATTTTGTATGTATATTTATATTATAGTGGATGGGAATAGTGTGACCTAGTTATATAAGAAACTATACCTACATCTTTAATACTAATATTGAAAGCTGAAAAGTTAGGTAGAGTTAGGGAGACCACTTTTTTTTAGTATTGGTTAGCCCATTTATCGAGAAAGACAATACTTACAAAAACTACGACCTCTAGAAGCGAAGCAGTAACCAAAGACGCGAGTGAAACCGCGGGGAACAACTAGTAAATAATATAACAACATTTATTTTGAAAATTAACTGTTCAATAGTCCAAAATGAAGTTTTTATATAGTGTAGGTTGCAGGATTGTTCAAAACAGTCACCACGGTCCTGGAACGGAGAGGATGACCAAAAGGACACAGGTGGATTTTCATCAGTAAAAGACTGACACTTCCCTCTCGCTACAACTTACTAGAGCGAGAAGGGTTTTTTGATGACTTTACACCAAAAATTTTTTTCACAATTCCTACTGCACTTTTTTAAATGATATAACCTAGTGCTTGACTGCGGTCCCACCTGATGGTAACTACGGCAATGGCTCACTCTATTCTTAAGTACAAACCTACAAAAAGAAATAATGCATGTGAAGGTAATAGGAATCGAGCAAGATTTCACATTAAAAGATAACACAAGTAAATATTGTATTAATAAACAAATCATAAATCTTCCTATCTTGCTAAACTAAAACCTAAATCCATATTCTAAAATTGGTTAACAGACCGTAAATTTTGATGACTACTTGATAGCTTTAGATCAGTGGCTCCCAAACTTTTTTTGACTAGGGACCACTTTGGTTTCATTGTTGATAGTAGAGACTAGAAATTCAGTTTTTTTATATACATTTATGTTACAGATATTAGCAGACAATTAAATTTTATTAATATGTTTAGATGAACAATGAAATAAAAGAAAACAATATAGAAAACTAAAATAAACTTCTTACTATCAAAAAACTTATACCAAACTAGTCACCAATTCTTAAAAATCAACGAGCATTATTATAAAACCATAACGTTTCGTTTTTGATGAGCGAAATTGAAATCTCTTCGCGCTGTAACTTTTTAGTTGTTAAGTTTAGAATTTTTAGACTTTTCGTGGACCAAATTTTGGCTGTTGCAAACTAAAGCATAACCCGAAAATCGCGTACAACAAACTTAAGTGGCGGTGGGCACATTGTTCGCAGAACAGATGGCCGAAAGATTCTGGAATGACGACCACGCACTGTAAGACGCAGCATTGGAAGGCCTCCCAAAAGGTGGACTGATGACATATAAAGGGCCGTAGGAGTCCGATGGATGCTAGACGAACAGGACCGCTCGTTTTGGTGACCCTTGGGGGCTGCTTACGTCCAACGGTGGACGCCTCTCGGCTAAAATGGGTATGGGTATGAAACCACATGTTGGGAACCACTACGTTAGATAAACGCCCACACTGCACTCAGCTATATTTTCATTACTTACTCGATTTGCCTCGTGGCTTTACTCATGAAGGATTTTAAAAGTAGTTAGTCAATCCTTTAAAATAGTTCATTACAATTTAGTTTTAGACGTTTTTAGTATCACTTATATTGTTAGCTCTTTTATCTTGTAGATAAAAAAAAAAAGCGAAATACCACTCACTGATTAAACACGATATCTCAGAAACTATAAGACCTACAAAATTAAAATTTTCCAGGTAGGTTTGTTTGGGGCGTAGACATCCGCTAAGAACAAGATGATGGGCCCTTTTCGGAGCTCTAAACATACTTATGTTATAAATGTGAACTTTGTTTGAGACGGCTGAACGGATTCAATTGAAACTTAAAACATAGGTAGGACGTACAGTATCTTATTTATTAAGTTTTTATTCCAGGAGTATGTAGATAGATAGATAAAAAATTTATTATATGCACGCCGCGCTGCCGCCATGCTGCACTTTGCGGCTAATTTCGAAACCTTAAATACTGTTTAGATTTCCAATATAATCGTTTGCTTAATCACAAAAACAAAACTATAGTACAGATCACAAAACCTTTTTCACTCTCGACTAAACCGCTTCACCGAACCAAAAGTCCCATCCAGCCATCCAGCGCTTTGCATCCATGTAGCACAACTATTGCATATTTTGTATTGCAGCCGCATGACGCGCTGTTGTATGGATTCACACGAGCGAGGAATGTAAGTAAGTAGGTTTACAAACAGGATGGAAGCAGATCCGCAAATGGCTGCCGGAGCTAAAGTCAACGTCACTGTTTGTTCTGTGGAACTAACAAATTACATCCGAGGAAACGTGGTTACGTTTGTCATATTAAATCTGGTTGAATTAGAGGAAGAAGGATTTTTCTTAGGGTTCCTCAAAAAGAAAAAACGGAACTCTTATAGGATCACTTTGTTGTCCGTTTGACTGTCTGTCTGTCAAGACCCTTTATTTCGGCCCTTTTAAGGGACCCTTTTTAAGGGACCGCAGACTTTATTTCAAGTCTGTGGTCCCTTAAAAAGATACGACCGTTGCAAAAAACGTGCATTTCAACATTCTCAAGGAAATCAAAATTTATAGGGTTACTACCCGTTGACCTAGAATCATCAAATTTAGTATTAAACAACGTCTAATAGCACAAGTAGGTATAGAGGAAAATCTGATATCTGCAAATTTTTAGTTACGTCATAAAAAACCTTTTTTTACATAACAATTTGGGAATTGAACATAGGTAAGTTTGTATGGATCCCTCAGTGCGCGGGTCGGACTCGCTTTTGCCCGGGTTTTTTTTATTAAAAATATGAATGTGCTGAACACTATGTTTGGTGATACAAACACTCGTATGTTATACAGAAAAACTAGCCGCTGCCAGCTGCTTCGCGCACGTGAAAGTAAAACATTCTCCCAAAGGAATATCCAAGACATGGTTTACCCGTGAACCAAATTTCATACAAATTCGTTTAGCCTTTCGAGCGTGCAGAAGTAACAGGTACACACACAACTTTCGTGTCATGAAATATGTAAATAGAAACTTTGAATCGTTTTCGAATAGGAAGAAATCTTTGCATTTTTATGCAATTGTGCGAGGAGTTTTTGAAGAAGGAAAATCTTGTCTTGTGTTGCCAGCGACTTTTTTGTGTCGTGAGAAACATGAAATTACCCCGCCCGTTCTGTGGTGGAGCGAGGGAGAGTGTCAGACTTTTCTGACTTGTTCTTTCAATTGTCTTATGTGTTCTAGGGCCACGGAAACCACAACATACGGCTATTAAACGTGGTCGCTCACAATAGGGCTTGGAAGGTCACATAAAGGGCAATGGAGAGAGCGATGCTCGAAATTTGGTTGCATGAAAGAATTAAGAATGAAGATATGGAAAACCACGTTTACCAACATAGCCCAAGAAATCGCCAAATTTCAACGGACAGGACCTTCGCTGATGTAGCTGAAAGGTTCTGGAGTTGCGACGAGTTGGAAAGCCCCCCACAAAAGTGGATCGATGACCTGATGGGCGAAAATCTGATGAATGTGAGATGCACAGGACCGGCCGAAAGTTGGTAATGATGAAAATCTTTAATTAATTTTACAGGTTTTCCCCACATTTTTCGTTGAATTGTAACAAAATAGCTTAAACACCAGGTGCTAAATTGCAGTTGACCAAAAAAAGTTACTCGTAAAACAATCTTGAAGACGAATTGCAACAAAATCTAAAACCTCTTTGTAAGCACAATAACAAAGTAGACAGAGAAAAATAATCACAAAGCTACCTTCCATTGTCTCGCCCGTAAACACAACAAAGTAAACCTTTTGTCACCCTATAAATCCCATCATAACCAATTCAAGAAACATCAGTACAAGTTAACACTCATCTTTATTCCGGCCGTGTGAACACCGTAAAGCACTCCAGCATCACTGTATAATAGCTGCATCCGTCGTTATGGATTGACGTCTTTATTGCATACTTCTACTATGGGACCAACTACCTTTCAACTGAAAACTATATCAAAGAAAATTCAACCTTACGCTAACAATTTACAGTTCATTTTCCAAAGTTCTAAAGCTTATCGTGGGTGCGCGCTATCTTCGCGTAGGGTTTGCAGTCGCGTAGGATCTCGCCGATACGGGCTGAAATATGAATATCGTCTCGTCTCCAATAAAATTGTGCAGTCCGGTCACGATTACCCTTATGTTCTGTTGAGGACCGACGACTGTCTACGTTTGATGGCAAGCTAGTGTAACGGCAGCGTTAAGGCGATGTGTGGAGCTAATGGCGGTGACCTGGTTAGTTAAAAGGTGGTTTTAATGCTGGTGGGTAACGATTCTTCGGACGGAATGAGAGTGGAATTAAATTGATACTTAGTGGAACACCGCAAAAAAAGTAAAAGCCGAGAATAATCTTTATATTTGATATTTATTAGTATATTAATTAGTGTTGTATAGATATGTGTATTTTATATTATTATGTCTAAGTAATAATAATATTTGAGCAGTGGCCGAATGGTAACGGCCCTGGCTGCAACTTGTATTGTAGCTCGCGGGCTCAAACCCTGCCAGGCCCATTACTCTGTGTAATTTATTTCATCACCACTGCTTGGCATGTTCTAGAACCAAAAATTCGCAGACATGTGACACCCACCAACCCGCACGGTGGTGCGTGGTGGATTACGGCCCATTCTCTCTTCTAGAGTGGAGACCTGGAGTCCTAACAGAACATTATAAGACTGATTATGCTATGCTATGCTAGGCACAGCTCTGTGACGTCTAATCGCACCCTGGGATCGATTGGGACAGCTCACGACGTAACCACCTACATACATTTAATGTATATACCATTTCCGCACACGGGCCTCAAAAAAACGCCGCTTCAAGCTTCTTTTTGAGGTGGCCTTTTTTTGTGGCTCGTGTGCGGCCACAAAAAAACGCTTGAAGCCGCTTCAAGCTTCTCCGGTCACAAGCTATCGCGCTATTCAACTGTTTTTTGCGGCGGCTTCTATCTTTTATTTGTGGCCGCATCCAGCGTTTTTTTGTGGCGCCGTTATTTTGAGGCCCGTGTGCGGAGACAGTTATTTGATGATTTGCCAAAACAAAAAGAAAATCGGAGATAACACGGACACAAACAAAGAAAAAAGAATTGAAATATTTTTTTTTAACAAGATTTAATTCTACTAAACGAAAAGCTGACAAAATAACATCCCCTATTACACTAAGCTCTCCTCCGAAACCCACAAGCCAACATTAACCAAACTTAGTCTAACAAGCTAACACTAAAACCTGCGTTTACTTAATTTGCTACAATCCCACAGTCCCACTACATTCAAATTCCCAACTTTAAAAATAGCCTTAGTAAATCTGATTACCTCAGTGCGCAGAATTGAAATTTAAAGTTAGGTGGTCAAAGCTAGAGGTAAGAGTCTTATGCTGGTGGCTCTATGTACTTATGCTGCCGACGAATTTGAAAAGCTTACAGGCCGAGGGGCTGCGAGACGAGAGTGACTCCTAAGTCTATACAAACTAATATTAACAGAAATTCTGATAATACTAAGTATTATTGTATGGTTGTGGAAGGAGTTTGTGGTTAGAATTACATTCATAGACATAGTTTTTAGGTTGGTGAAGCGTCAATGCCTTATAGAAAGACAGATATATTTTTTAAGGAATAAATATAATATCTTAGTTACTTTCAGGCATTTTAAAAACATTATTTAGTTTTAAAAGGTAAGACATTTTAGTCTCTATTGATGATTCCGCGGCGTCTTCCCATCTTCCTGGTTCTAAGGGGGGTCCCTGGATTCGCAAGGTACGTGGGCTTTCTTTGCTGCAAATAGATGTAGTGGGTATTGGTCTCAGAAGGAATCATCAACAGGGATTAAATTTTTGTGAAATTTAAATTTGCTTCCACCGCCATATTGGGTAGTCTTAAAACTCCCTCCTTATATTTAGGTGAGGCTATTCACACGCCTCATCATAGGTATTATTGTACCATAAGCTTATTTTCGTAGTCATAAATATAATGTATTTTTGTAATAGTTTTACTCTAATTTTAAATTTTACTGTCGCATTGAAACTGAACTGTAAAGTGATGGCCTGAAACTAACACAGGTTTAAATTAACCTAGTTCGGGTGGTCCACTAACAAACATTGCATATCCGAACCACGATTATTTGCACCTTTAATAATATTCTAGTTTTAGTATATTTTTAGGCACTGAACTGTATGAAAAACCTTATTACTGTTGGCTTAAAGTTTATTTTTGTAAACGTTATTTGAATAAATTATTATTATTATTATTACTTCAAGGTTAAGTAACACTTGCCGAGGTCAGTCTGTGGAGGGAACCACATAAAAAAGTTACAATAAACAGTAAGATACATTAATTGATTTATTTATTTATTTATAAGCACTTGTGCAACATTACAGACTATATCTAAGGCGTTGTACAATAGAAACTAAGAAATAAAATAAAATACATGTATTTACATTACCACTTAAATAAAATATCCACGAAACAAATAAAACAAGGTTTGGAGGTATGCGGAACAGAGAGTAAAGTCCCACATACCTCCTTTGAAAAGGGAGGTCAGACAGAGTGTTATAGTCTGGTGGGCGACTGCCCGATAGTTGATGTCGGGCTGTCGTATATGTTCAAATCGCGCGGAGAACTCTGATTGCGCGATGCAGGATTTCGTGTTTTCTTCGTAGTTCTTATGTGGCGTCATAGATGTCGCTACATCACTCCCCTCCGGAGATCGGAGATCGATGGTTCTTGATGCTTCTTGATGTGTGCCAGGCCAGCGGTATTGCTATTGGTTCCAGTGAGTCGGAACCGATGCCGCATAGTTCTCGGTGAGTAGGAACTGTCTGCGGTAATGCCCCAGTGAGTCGGAGTGTTGCTATCCCAGTGAGTCGGGATAATGCCCCAGTGTGTCGGGGAACTCTGATTGCGCGATGCAGGATTTCGTGTTTTACGAAGGTTTACTTATTTTTGTTCCATCCTCTCACAAAATAAGGTTTTGAAATTTTGAGATATACTATGTTCTTATATTGCTTAAATCAAAATGATTTTATTTTACATTTTCCAATGCTTTTTCAATCATTACATACTCTCGACTTTGGTATGACGGGTTTGGTCTGTTCCATACCAAAGTCGAGCGTAACTGAGCTTGAATTTGGTCCATCGTACACATTCGAACGACGTTGACGATGACCTTGTGAGGGTCGTGGGTATTCGAGGAATGCGAGAGGCATAGGACCTGTCTTTATGGCGACGACTAGGGAAGGCCTATATTCAACAGTGGACGTCTTTCAGCTGAAATGATGATGATTATAATGATGACCAAATTTGAGTGTGTTTTAATACATACTAATTACGGTGAGTCGCTTTCGACCTTGGTACGGACGGACGAACAGACCAAAACTGTCGTACTAATTTAAAGTGTGTGTTATCACTATAATAAGTCAAAATATTTGTAACAAGAACGCGACTACAATAGTACATTCAGTTCCTAGCCTATCTGTTTCCCTAGCATTTTGGATTCGGCTTCAAATCTATCCAAATAGGACTGGATCTAACAGCTGACCTCGACCATCCAATTACTTGGAGATATCCTAAAGTTGTTCGTTATTCCTAGGCTTTTGGGTTCCTCACTGCTTTTACGGCTGACATATTAACTAATTGAATGAACTGGATTCCTTTTACTTTCTATGTCATATTGTATTGTGACCTATATATGCCATTACTTGATTAGATTGTAGTATTTATTTAACACAGTTATTAAGAGGGTCCTTCTCCACTCGCTTATCGTAAACATCGAAAATGGTTTAAAAGCTTGTGACTTCATTTAATGAAATCCAACGCGATGTTTGACGAAAAGGCAACGCAAAAAAAGAGAGATAACGCCTGGAAACTCTGTTAGTATTCGGTAATTCCGAGATTTACTCGAAAATTTCACAAAACTTGCTCCAGGAAATAGCTGTTTTTTTTAAACTCTTAAAAGTTTTTGAAAAAAAGTTGTCGTCATTTAGAATCTTAATAAAATTTGCAAGGTCTCTAGAGGATTACTTTTTTGACTTTTTTAATTTTTAGGCAAATTATGAAGTATCAAAGTTCATACAAAATAGGACATTTTCAGCGGTTTTTACTGGATTAGTTTAACACAAATTTAGAAATTGGTTTCTTTAGAAACCTAGATAATATCCACAAGATACTGTGTTTCCAAAATATCTAATGAAAAATGTGTAATAACGTCATAATCAGTTATGAGCTATTTACTGACTAAAGTTACACCTATGTCCCTTTTTACCGACTTCCCAAAAAGGAGGAGGTATTACGTTCGGCTGTTTGTATGTTTTTTTTTTTTTTTCTTGTATGTTTGTTCGTCGAATACTCCCCCAAATGTGGACGGATTTTCAAAATTCTTTTTTTGTTCGAAAGTAGATAGTTCTGAGGTGGTCCCATTATCACCAAATTAGGATCTGATGATGGGATCTTGGAGAAATCGAGGGCAACCTTCAAATTTTATAGGCTCACTTATTGATTTTCGCATATTTTATGAAGTATCTTGTGTGTTTGCGTATGGTCGTCACCATCTCAGGTAGCTGGGCTGATGATGGAAGGTACAACTCCTTAACAATAAGAAGTTACTCGAACAGGCAAGGACTGTTTTAGTAAATTGTTTTGATGTTTGATAGGGCATTTGCCACATTTGGCCTCATGATCATCAAGTCATGACCTGATGCTGCAGTCAAGATAGTCTGCAGAGTACCTAAGCCCTCGACAACAAACAGCAGATATATCGTGTTTAGGCTCATTGAAAACGGCTCGATGTGTGGATAAACGTACTGCTAATACATCGAAGTAATAGTAATAGACCTGATGCTGAAGCCAGGAGCATCAGGAAAAGTACAAACCTTGAAATTACAGCACCGTAGTCGTGTTTGGGCTCATTTTAAACAGGACTAAATTTTAAGTTCATTGCAATGTTGACATAAATCTGGCCTGATGCTACAGCCGGGATTATCAGCATCTAGTCTAATGACTGATTGAAAGATTTACCTTTCGGCTTCATCATCAGATCAGTTCGATATATCCTTTCCCTCTCCAGCATCTAGTCTAATGACTGTTTGAAAGAAGAGGGGGAGAGGATATATCGAACTGATCTGATGATGAAGCCGAAAGGTAATTTAATGTAATCTAACCGTGTTTGGGATTATTAGAACCGTTATGAGATGCGCTCTGACTATAAGGTATTTAAGTTTGACTGAGGGGTACTTTTTAGTGGTGGTACCATAACTAAAAAGTGTGAAATAAAAAAAACTTTTTACAAAAAAAATATAACCAACTTCAATGATAAAAAACACTGAAAAGTATCAAATAACTTTAATTTTGGAAGTCGGTGTTAAATAACGAAGAGACTAAACTATTGTAGAAACACCGACTTCCAAAATTAAAGTTATTTGATACTTTTCAGTGTTTTTTATCATTGAAGTCGGTTATATTTTTTTTGTAAAAAGTTTTTTTTTTTTGAACTGCGTTCCAGGACCCCAGACACCTTTCAGATTTCCAATGGATATATTTAAGACCTTACCTTTTTAGACCTTATGTACTATGATTTCGCTCCATTTTCCGTAGACTGCGTGATTGATCGAAAGAGTTACCACAGCCCTTGAACTCAAAGGGCAATTATAGGATCATAAGTGGGTTTTAGTCAGGTGAATTTTCTCGCTCCACCCAGGGAGAGAGTCAGGTTATTTAATGAAAAAAAAGAGCCAGCTAGACCGAAGCTCACTGGGGCCATGAGTAATTCAAAAGGGAACCCTGAAGTCCTGGAACGCCAGGCAAAGAAGGAACATAGGTGTGGTTTCTGTTAGTAAAAGTCTGAAACGCCCTCCCGCTCCGCCCTAGAGGGTGAAAAGGCACTGGATGAATTCCCACCTAAAAAAAAAACAAATATCAACAATTAAAAGGGCCTTTTGGAGTTAATAAATTGAATAATCTCAGTTAAATATGTAATTCTATTACCAAAAACAAGATTGAGTTTTAAAATTGCTGAAAGTTCCCGAGAGAATTTTCAATTTTAAATTTTTTATTTTAAATTCTCTTCAATTCAATTTATTTGAAATGAAAGATCGAGTCAATATGAAGATCAAATATGGCCGCTTAAGATTTGAAGGGAATCTTAATATTTCGAAGTCCCAAAGCCACGATGTTCACGTCAGAAAACTGTTAAAGAATTAAAGTGCTGTGCGGGATTATAAACTCTTTCCCTTAGCTGCACTTGTTTACACGGCGAGCCCGCTTTTATACGCTTACAATCTCTTTACAACTTGTACCTTCCAGTAATCTGAAAATTCCATTATTATAACATCCTGTATCAACTGATTTGGAAGGAAAAACATCACAAAAATAATGAAACCCTAGTAATGTAGATACCAACTGTCATTGGCTGAGTGAGTGATTTTCAGCCTAACTAAGCACATCGCTTTTTGAGTTTAATTATGACGCATAGACGCAGGATAATTAAACTTAAAAAGTGATATTCATATTTATTTATAAATTTTTAAACACAGGTTTTTTTTATGGTGGGGAAAATCATCCCCGCTCTTGGGCGAAACGGGAAATAGTGTCGGATTCTTGCTGACTAAAAACCCACACCGTTCCATCTAGCCGGGCTCGAGCTCCCTTTCGGATAACCCTGGATTGTAAACATAGGTTTTAATCTAGTTAATTCTAATTAAGATCATTTTTTAACACTATTTTAGCTAATAATAGCACACAAAGTGTGATGCGCTTATGATCCAGAAACCGAGTCTAAGAATACTCAGCTGTAGCTTTAATTTGTTTGGTGAAATGATGAGAATTCATCACATAATTTCACCCTCTCTAGATGGAGCGACAAGTTTCGCACAGTCCATTCCAGGGCTACGGTAACTCTATCGAACAATCAGCTCAACTACCCAACCATAACCTGGCCCTTAGTCATAGACTAACACACACTGGGCCAGCGTGGTATATTACTCACTCTTACAGAGATGAGGGTTTTTTTCGGTGGGAAATCATTTAATGACATTTGCTTGGGCGGAACGGGACGGCGTGTCAGACTCTTACTGACTAAAACCCACTCCAGTTCTTTCTTTGCCTTCTTACCAGGCATACGGACAAAGAGGAGGGTGGAGTCTCAACGGTAGAAATTATACAGGCTGATTATATAAGCAAGGTATCATGCCTGTAATTTCCCTACAGGTAAAATTTACCTCGGAACAGAATTACACCCGGAATCTCAGCCAGCCTTGAATGACGTAATAATTAGAGCGACTCACATAATAATTATACCTGATTAGGTGAACTGCTTGGAGGGGCTCGACGCGATAATGAGACGACATGATCCAGATGACAGCAACGACGTACTTCTCAGGTGTAACAAACGAGGAAATATAAGGAAGAAGAAATGTCAATTTAGATTAAATGTTATATCTTTATCTACGTACGTTCAATTTAAATTACTCATGACCCCATTCCGAATGGAAAATATTAATATAGAGACGAAAACACATACCCAAATCGCTGAGATAGTAAATTCATATCTGAGTTCTCAATTTAAAATCGTCTAAACCCATCTGAATTATAAAATTTGCTGACCATTAATATTCATCTCGACTAAAAAGTGCGCCGGTGAGGGTTGCGCAAAGTCGCGCAGAGCTAGAGGTGCACCGTCGCAGTTGCTGCACAGAATTGCATTAAGCGAGAGTCCCCCAGACTCGGTTAATTTGTTGGTCACCGCTCGTTACCATGTAATTCGCGTCCCTCTAGCGCAGATCGCGGCTCACTTTACCAGATTATCATCCAATTTAGTCCACCCGCTCGGATAAACGAAGTCACTCGATATGAAAAATGTTGGAATAAAAAATCAGGTCGCCCTTGCGGCTCTCCTGCTTTCAATTTATAATAGACTTTTGGATTGCGGCTAACGAAATTTGTTATCAATCATTATCCCATTTACATAGACGGAGAGGATATTATTAAGGTAAGTGGTTTAGAGAGAAAGGTTTTCGGTTTTATTTTTTTTATAAAATGGCTTTAGCTACCTACTTGGTTTTGAAAGACTTGTAATGAGATTGAGTGCCTTAGATGCCTTAGATGTGGGGGGTTACGACTGAATTGTGTAGAGTAGTAGGTACGTGAGCTATAAATCCGGTTGCATTTTGCAAGTTACCACAAAAGTAACGATTTCCTGCCGCCTGCACGGCTGCACGCCATCATTCACCACGCGGGCCCATTCACCGCACATCTGCTTACGACTGTCTAGATAATTCAACAAAGCGTGCGCCCCAATTTTCTTGCAGCTCGAAGTCAAAGTTGTGCGGTGTGGCGCACAATGGGGGCGCCCCGCTCGTGGGTAATGCGACACCGCCGTGCGAGGGATCTCCCGACTCGTACAGTCGTGCCATGCGACAAAGCAGCCACTTACCCCGCGTACCGTTTCGCCGTCTCTGAATGCGCCAAGAAATCTTCCCGCTGAAGATCCTCGCTCCGACATGCATGTTTGTGTATCCATTTGCTTGCACCGAATGCCGCGGTAATGGATTTTTTAAGGTACGATATGTAGATTGAATGGATGTTTACTTGGAAATGAAATCATACGACTTCGGTTCATAAGGTAGTTGTAGTTGAACGTTATATACATTACATAGATTTCACTTATAAAAAACGAAAACGACGACATTTTTTAAATAGAAGTGATTATTGAAGTGAATTCAAGTAACACAAAATGTTTTAAAATGGACGGACGGACAATGGAAGATAAAAACGTGTTGCACCGATCCCAAGTAATATGGGGCAAGGGCAGGAAGATGATGACTACATGGACTAATGATGAGTAATGGAAAAATTTCAGAATGAAAAGAAAAGAAAAAATTAAAAATTTCCAATATTTTTCAAATTTTTCAAATATTGGGAAAAAATGGGAAGTCGACCAAGATCAGAAAATAAAACAAGATAACAAATTTTTATTTGTTACTTTTTATCAAAATACTAAAATTTCTCATTTTTAGCATTCCGTCCCGTTCCCTATTACATACTAAGACTGTTACTTATTATTTTTCTTAAAGACTTTTATGATTTCTTGCGTAAGATTATACCGTTCATCACCGGTATACCGGTCAAGTTCATGCGAGATAAATTTACAAAACATTAAATTTGAAATTCTAATGTTCTCATTTTCTTCCGCTTTGTACTCTGGTTCTGTCATCACTGCCGCATCACAAAACTGTTTTTCTGAATTTGGGATTTGTTTTTGGGATTCTTTAACTGTATAAACTGGACTAGACCAACGTTGAGCGTACTGACTGTACTCATCTGGTTCTGATATGTACTCGTACATATCACTTCTAGGTAAGCTGCAATTTAGAGTATTGTCTTTTCCGGCGACTTCTGAAAGCTTATTTTTTTTTTCTTGGAATGTAATCAGCATTTTCAGTGAATAAATTTTCTGATTCGTTACGCATATTGTCAAAATTACAGTTAATTTCAGAAAACAGTTTCAGTGTGGAATACCTTAAAATGAAAAATAACAGAAGTTTTTGCTCACACCAATATTATCAATGAAGAAGAAAAGCAAACTCTGCTTGACAAAGTTGAATCTAGAAAAGGAACAGTTGTAAAACCTATCCATTTTGCTGCATGTTTGCTAGATCCTAAGATCTGTGGTGATAACTTAAGTAGTGAAGAAGATGCTGCAGCAATGAATTTTATCGATGAACTAGCAACGTACTTAAATATTGATAATATAATGGCGGATGTTTCCGATTTTAAATCGAAATCTAACTTTTAGAGTCAAAGATTTGTGTGGTCGCCAGTAAATAATGTCACCCCCCTTTCTTGGTGGCAAGGCATGTGTAAATTTACGAAACTGAGAAAAGTGGCTGAAGTTATCTTCACGGTTCCTGTAACGTCTGCCGCATGTGAACGTTCTTTAAGTACAATAAGTGGAATTCACACAAAGAAGCGTAATAGACTGCTGACGGAGCGAGCTGAAAAAATGGCTTTTATTGCTTATAGCTGGAATATGGAAAATAGAAATAATGATGATTTGTATATTCACAATAATCAAGAGGACGATATCAGTCCACCAACTGAAGATTTACTGTTTGTATATGCAGATAATGTACAAAATGTTGATGACGAATTCTTTTATGATGATCATGATTCAGATTTGGATTCAGATTAATCACGAGTGACGTAATTATATATGTTTATGTGTTTTTTTTTTTTTTTTTTTAATTCGTATAAACTAGTGCTTGACTGCGATCCCACCTGATGGTAAGCAGTGATGCAATCTCTGATGGTGAGGCGCACTAGTTTATTAAAAGCCTATTCACTCTAGCCTTGAAGATACCCAAATTATAATCGGACGGGAAGACCACAGCAGGCAAATTGTTCCATTCCTTCGACGTACGCGGTATAAACGACGAGGCGAAACGCTTAGTCCGGACCGTAGAGGTTTCAACAACGTATGGGTGGATACTCATTGTACGTCGGGTTGTCCGATGGTAGAATTGAGATGGCGGAATCAAGTCATGCAATTCCTGCGCACACTCTCCAAAAAGCATCCTGTAAAACACCGAAAGGCTGGCTACCCTACGCCTGTGCTCAAGGCTTTGAAGGTTGGACTTAACCAAGTCTGGATCACCAATTAGCCTCTTCGCACGCCTTTCCACCGAGTCCAAAGCTGCCAGGTGGCATTTTGCAGCACCAGCCCATATGTGGCTGCAGTACTCCACACACGAACGGACCTGCGCTTTGTATAACATTAAAAGCTGTTCCGGTGTGACGTACCGCCGGACTTTTGCAAGAATGCCAAGTTTTCTAGCAGCTACTTTGGCTTTGGACTCAATGAACCGCCCAAAGTTAAGGTCTGAGGAAATTTCGACTCCCAAAAGCTGAAGACGGTCGGTACACTCCAGGGAAACATTCCGAAAAGCTGGAGCTAAGGTGAACTTTTTTGTGCATGAAGTATTAAATAAATAAATAAATAAATAAATAAACGGGCTCCTTTTAGCGGTAAACAGACACGCTTGCGTTTTGGAGGCGTTGAATCCCACAAGATTGGCTTCACCCCACTTGGAGACTGCCTGAAGTGAGATATTCGTACGCTCTACCATAGCCTCTCTTTCGGACTGTATTAGCTCCTTACTAGCCCGAGCACCGGGCAGGTATCTCTCTACAACTGTGCTATCATCTGCATACCCATAGATACCGGGCACCAGCAGATCGTTGATATGCAACAGGAATAGAGTTGCAGAGAGAACAGACCCCTGAGGAACTCCGGCATTAATCGTCATCGGCTCTGATGAGCATCCGTCGACAAGAACTCGAAGATACCGTTCACTCAGGAAGTCTTTTACCCAGTTGATCAGACCAGGGGAAATGCCGTACGCTGGAAGCTTACTCAATAGGCTAGCGTGCCATACCCTGTCAAAGGCCTTCGAGACGTCTAAGGATACGGCAATCGCTTCCCCATTCTTCTCAAGGGCCTCGCCCCACAAGTGGGTGGCATACGCTAGTAGGTCCCCAGTAGACCGCTTGCGGCGAAACCCGTACTGCCGGTCACTGAGGAGATCGTTACCTTCCAGATATGCCATGAGGCGCGAGTTCAATACACGCTCCATAATCTTGCAGAGTATGGAGGTTACCGAAATCGGCCGATAGTTGGAAGGATCGGCACGACTGCCCTTTTTGGGCACGGGTTGCACATTAGCAAGCTTCCAGGACTTGGGCACTATACCGGTCCTAAACGAGAGGCGATACAAGCGCGTGAGTACAGGAGACAACTCGGGAGCACAAGCCTTGAGAACAATCGCTGGTATGCCATCTGGTCCACTAGCTTTATTCACGTCTAGACGACGCAACTCTCTCAGTACTTCTCGGTTCCTCATGTGGACTTCGGGCATTGAAGAGTTACAATGAGGCAGAGTCGGTGGAGTAGCATTGCTAGTGTCAAGACGAGAATTATGAGCGAAGAGAGATGCAAAGAGTCCTGCTTTCTCTCTTGCCGTATGAGCAAGTGTCCCATCAGGCTTTACCAGCGGAGGCAATGTGGGCCGACAGAAGTTCGCCTCGACCGACTTGGCAAGGGACCAGAATGCTCTGCTACCGGACGGTTGCGCAGAGAGCTTTGTGCCAATACGGGTAATGCGGTCGAAGCGAGCCTTCTTCAGTGCCTTTTTGTAGGACTTGGCAGCATGGTTGAAGGCTCTCTTCTTTGAACTCAGATCCGGAGCTTTGCGGTCACGAACATCAACCCAAGCGAGGAACGCCGAATGCTTACGCTCTTCAGCCTGAATGCAATCGGCGTTGAACCACGGGTGAGCTGAGCCACCGATGGGTACATCGCTATAAGGGATATAATACTCCATAGCTTGACGTATCACATCGGTTACAGCATCCGCACAGCTCGAAGGATTTTTAGAAGAGAAACAGACCCGCTGCCAAGGATAAGACGCAAAGAAATGCCGCATCTCATCCCAATCTGCTGACTTGTAACGCCACATTCGCCGTTCTCCACGTGTGTCGCGGTCCCCACCAACCGTGTTCCCACGTTGTCGTCGTGGTGGGGCTTGCGTGTCTCAATGACCTTGAGGGCTATGCCGGTAGAGCTACTCATGCCGGAAGGCCTCAAGCGAGAGACCAGACCAAGAGGAACACACGGCGGAGTCCAGTCGGACCGCCCGGCGGGTGCGCTGTCCAGGAACGCTGGCACCAACAGCTGCTGGCGCCTTCTGGACAGCGATTTTAGAGAGTGGGTTCGCCTCGGGTACGTGTCTGCTCATCAGACACGACCACGATGGCGAACGTGTATTGGGGACCCCACCCCATAAAAAAGGCAAAGCTGTGGTCAGCCAACAATGGACGCGTTACTGAAAAAGATATTACCCCAGGAGGGTACCGCCTGCCCCGCAGGCGGAGAATCCCTCCCCGAGCAGAGCTCGGGCTGCCCCTCGTATTCTGGGGGGGGCAAAGAGCGCGCCAGGTCCGTACCTGTCCGTACCGACCTGTTACCGTCCTTCGTGGACGCATTGAGCCAGGGTGGCTCACTAGCCGGCAGCGCGGAGTCCCTGGGACCAGTTCCCAGCACGTCCGCGACGCCGGTGGAGGCCGGGCGTAGCTTCGGCCTCAGGGAGTTGAGTGAAGACGCGGCGTCGGACTCTGATGCTGCGTCTTCACACAACTCTGACGTAATGGAGGTGGAAGGATCCACCTCCATCAAAAGGAAGGCGGAGTTTTTACGCTCCGTCTCCGACGAAGACACGGCACCTGCCCGGAAGGTCTCGACCTCGGGGCGGGGTACCGCCCGAAAGACGGGCAAAGGAAGAGGGCTCCCCGCTGAGAGCGCCAGCGAGGGACGCCAGGCCAGCCTAATACCGCCGGAGATCCCTACCGAGCTGCCGGAGGGAATGGAGGAGGCCATGGCCAAATTTAAGGAGGTCGTGGCAGCCGCCATAATGAGTGTGGCCAACAAGCGGGAGAGAGTGGCCAAGAAGCGCTCCATCGAGCTGGCCAATGCCACTATTGGGGGGGCTCTGGGGTTCGTGTTCGAGCCCTACGAGCTGACCCTGAATGGGAGGATTGGCCGACTCGAGGCCTTGGCCGGTCTCCAGGACTCCACTCCTGAACAGTCACCGGAAGGACGGAGCACGAAGGCGGAAAGCGAGGTGCTGTCCTTGCTGCGGCAAGAGCTGGCTGCTGCTAGGGAGCAGCAGCAGCAGCAGCAGCAACGCTTCCAGGAGCAGATTCAGCGCCAGCTTTCCGTCCTGGAGAGCATCGTGCTGCGTCCCCCGCTCGCGGCCTCCAACCCGAAAAGGGTGGCGTCATATGCCGCCGTCGCAGCGGCCACGACGACTACTGCACCCAGGGCAGGTCCGTCGGGGCAAGTCGCGCGCAAGGCCGCGGTGCCGGAAGCGGCGAGGTCGGGTCCGGTGACCAGACAGCAGCAGCAGGGGAAGCCTGCCGCCCCCCCGAAGGGCAAGGTGGCGGCTGCCACAAAACCGGCGGGGCCTCCTGCCGCGACGGCGACTAGGTCGCGCCTGCCGCCTTCTCCGCCCGAAGACTCCTCGGCTGGCGCCGAGTGGACGGTCGTCGGCGCCAAGGAGAAGGCGAGCAAGGCGGCTAGGGCGACCAATAGGCGCAAACGGCGACGGGAGCGCAAGAAGCGGGCCATGGCTGCCAGACTTCGCGCCCCGACTTCCGCAGCTGTAGTGATCACACTACAGCCGGCTGCGGAAAAGAAGGGCGTGAACTACGACGTAGTCATGGCTAAGGCGAAGCAGGCGGTGGTGGGCCACCTCGACGAGTTCGGAGCCTCCGGGGGCTTCCGAATAAGGAAGACCGTGACCGGAGCCCGAATTTTGGAGGTCCCCGGGGCGGACAGCGGCGTACTCGCCGACGCTCTGGCCGACAAGATCAGGGCGTCCCTGGACGTCGAGGAGGCCCGAGTGTCCAGACCCACCAAGAGCGTAGACATGCGCATTATGGGTCTGGACGACTCTGTCAGGGTGGAAGAAGTGATGGCCGCCATCGTCAGGGCGGGAGGGTGCACGACCGATCAGGTTCGGGTGGGCACCATCCGCGCTGACAGCACGGGCATGCGAGCCGTCACGGTGAGCTGCCCCGTGTCGGTGGCCAAGGCCATCACGACCGAGGGCCGAAGGCTGTTGGTGGGCTGGGTTTCAGCCCAAGTCAAGATGCTGGAACCCAGACCTCTGCGGTGCTACCGATGCCACGTCGGGCACCACGTGGGCGCCTATTGCGCCGCAGAGGTGGATCGCAGCGACCGCTGCCACCAGTGCGGACAGCCTGGTCATAAGGCCGCCGAATGCCGTGCATTGCCGCACTGCTACGCATGTGCGGCGGCCGGCAAGCCGGCCGACCACCGGGCTGGGGGTAGGTCCTGCGACCCTCCCACCAAGGCCAAGGGCAAGGTCAGGAGGGGCATCCACCCTGACGTCCTCACCGCCGCAGCCACTACCCTGGCTGCTGCCGCCATCGCCGCCGCTCCCGCCGCCGCGGCAGGACCCTCACAAAGGGCTCAGGAGGAGACGATAATGGAATGTCAATAACGACACCATTACGTCTCCTCCAGGCGAACATCAACCACTGCGCCGCCGCTCAGGATCTGTTGCTCCAGAGCATGGCGCAGTGGTCGATCAATATCGCCGTCGTCGCCGAGCCGTACTTTGTCCAACCCCGTGGAGACTGGGTTCAGGACTTGGACGGCTCGGTGACGTTAATTTCGTCGGCCGCCGCCGGTACCCCCGCCCCCCGAGTCCGTCACGAGGGGGCGGGGTTGTGTGGCAGCACGGTTCGGGGACATCGCCGTGGTAGGCGTTTACCTGCCCCCGAACAGATCTCTCGACGTGTTCCAACTCTCCCTGATGGAGCTAAATTCCGTCGTCGCTAGGTTCGGTTCCCTCCCCGTGGTCGTGTGCGGGGACTTCAACGCCTGGAACACGGCTTGGGGTTCTCGGCGCACGAACCGACGGGGTCGGATGGTGGAAGACTGGGCCTTGGAGCTGGGCCTGGTCGTCCTGAACCGGGGCTCTGTCCCCACGTTGGTGCGGATGCGGGGTGAGTCGGTGGTGGACATCTCGTTCGCCAGCCCCGCTCTGTTGCCGCGTGTCGTCGACTGGCGCGTTATGGAGGAGGTGGAGACGTACTCCGACCACCGGTACATCCGGTTGGACGTCTCCGCCGAAACCTCGGCAGCGCCGGTCCGACAGAGCCCTTGTGGTCCGCGGTGGGCGCTTAAGCAGATGGACCGGGAGCTCCTCCTGGAAGCCGCGACGGTACAGGCCTGGGTGCAAGCACCGGACAGGCCTGTCGACATCGACGTCGAGGCGGAGTGGTTCCAGGAGGCCATGTCGCAAATCTGCGACGCGGCAATGCCCCGAGTCCCTCCAGGTCGTGCTAAGCGCCGCGTGTACTGGTGGTCGCCGGAGATCGGCGCACTGCGCAACGCGTGCAACCACGCGCGCCGCCGGTACGACAGACACTGCAGGCGCCGCAACCGCCAGCCGGATGCGGAGGTCAGAGAGGCGGAGCTGTATGAGGGGTACAGAGAGGCAAAGCGCACCCTCCGAACGGAGATAAGGCGGGCCAAACTCGAGGCCCGCAACGTGTGGCTGGGGTCTCTGAACGCGGATCCGTGGGGGCGCCCGTACAAATTGGTACGGGACAAGCTACGCCCCTGGGCTCCGCCGCTGACTCAGAGTCTCCGGCCCCAACTCGTGGAGGGTGTGGTAACCACTCTGTTCCCTGCGCGAGGGGAACACTCCCCCCCGCCCATGGCTCCGCCCCCGCCAGCAGTGTCTGACGCGGACCACAACAGCGACGACGATGACAACGCTCCAGAGGTGACCGAGGTAGAGGTGAGAGTGGCGGTGCGAAGGCTGAGTGCCAAGAACACCGCCCCAGGACCCGACGGCTTGCCAGGGAAAGCCTGGGTCCTGGCCATGGAGGCTCTCGGGCCTCGACTAAGAGGGCTCTTCAGCGCATGTATGGAGAGGGGCCAGTTTCCACTTCGCTGGAAGACGGGAAAACTGGTCCTCATCGCGAAGCCAGGGCGCCCTGCGGACTCTCCGTCCGCGTACCGGCCCATTGTGCTGCTCGACGAGGTGGGCAAGCTCTTTGAAAGAGTCATTGCAAACCGCCTCGTCGCGCGGCTAACACGGGTGGGGCCGGACTTGTCGGACGGACAGTTCGGTTTTCGCAGGGCGCGCTCTACGGTGGACGCCATCATGCGCGTGCGAGCCCTCACGACAGGGGTTGCGGTGTCCCGGGGCAGGAGCGTCGTGGCAGTGTCCTTGGACATTGCCAACGCGTTCAACTCCTTGCCTTGGAGTACGATCCGGAGGGCACTCCGGTACCACCGGGTGCCCGAATACCTCTGTCGAGTGGTCGAGGCTTACCTGTCGGACAGGTCCATTATCTACCCCGGTCACCAGGGAGAGTGGAAACGTCGAGAGATGTCGTGCGGTGTTCCGCAGGGGTCGGTTCTAGGCCCACCCTTGTGGAACATCGGCTACGACTACGTGCTGCGCGGCGACCTCCCTGACGGGGTCAGCGTGGTCTGCTACGCAGACGACACGCTGGTTCTAGCGCAGGGAGAGTCGCACCAGGCGGCGGTCGCTCTAGCGACACGCGGGGTTGCGATAGTCGTTGGTAGGATCCAGGAGTTGGGACTCGAGGTGGCGCTGCACAAATCCGAGGCCATGTTTTTCCACGGCCCTCGGAATGCGCCACCATCAGACTCCCAACTTACGGTAGGAGGAGTTCGCATCGGCGTCGGGTCGACGATGAAGTACCTGGGACTCGTTCTCGACAGCCGATGGAATTTCGGAGAACACTTCCGACGTTTGGCTCCCAAACTCAACCGGGCCGGGGCTGCTCTCAAGCGGCTCCTGCCCAACCTTGGGGGTCCAGACGCCTCCTGCCGGAGGCTCTACGCGGGGATCGTTCGGTCCATGGCCCTCTACGGGGCGCCGGTGTGGGCGCCGTCGCTGGCAAAGCGACCGGCGTCCATACTGAACGCCTGCCAGAGGGTCATGGCAATACGGATGGTGCGGGGTTACCGCACGATCTCTCGCGAAGCGGCGAGCCTTCTGGCTGGCCTACCACCGTGGGATCTGGAGGCAACAGTCCTTGCACACATGCACGATAAGCGCGTGGAGATGCAACGCCGGGGTGAAAGTCCACTACCGCGACAGGTCGAGGTATGGCGGACAGAGCTCCGGGGGGATCTCACGGTGAAATGGCGTCAGCGACTATCGCAACCCAGTGCTGGGCACGCCACAATTATGGCGGTAAGTCCCCTCTTTGAGGCGTGGCTGGAAAGACCTCACGGCGTCCTTACCTTCCGCATGACGCAGGTCCTCACCGGACATGGCAAGTTCGGGAGGTTCCTGCATCGGATTCGAGCGGAAGAGACGCCCGGGTGCCGCCACTGTGCGGAACGCCCGGAGGACACGGTGGAGCACACAGTTGAGGTGTGCCCTGCTTGGGCGGAGCAACGCCGTGTCCTCGTGGGGGCGATCGGCGGCGGAGACCTCTCGCGCCGGGCCTTGGTTCAGGCCATGGTCCGGAGCGAGGAGGAGTGGCAGGCGGTCGCCTCCTTCTGCGAAGCAGTAATGCTAGCAAAGGAGGAGGCAGACCGCATCAGGCAACGGCGCCCCCGCCGCCGCCGCCGGGATTCCGATCCCGATTTCCGGCCACCGTAGACGCGGGCTCGCGGACGGCGAGCCATGGGTAGCTCGCTGTCCGATCGTCCGGTAACTGTCCGGACCGAGCCAAGGCGTCGACGGCGCGCACTGTTCCCGCGCGCCTCAAGGAGTTGTCAGCAACAGGAGGGGCCCATCGGGGTCGAAGCCTACCGGGGTCGGGGTTATCCGAAAGGAAACTAGAGCCCCGGTATGAAGGCTAGAAGGAACGGCGCGGGGTTTTTAGTCAGTAAGACTCTGACACTGTCTCCCGCTCCACCCAAGAGCGGGTTTCGTCAATGATGATTTTCCCCGTCGAGAGAAAAAAAAAAAAAAAAAAAAAAACGTGTGTCGCGGTCAGGAGGGGAGAAGGACGATACGGACTTCACCAGACAGTGATCTGAAGTTCCAAGTGGTGAGGAAACTGTTACAATACATCTGTCCGGATTAGTGGTCAGCAGTAGGTCCAGACAATTGGCAGTATGACCAACTACATCAGGCACCCTTGTCGCTTGCTTTACCATCTGGGAGAGGCCCATCGATACCGCAAAGTTTCGCGCTTCCCTCCCAGCGTGGTCGGTCCTCTAGTATGGGAAAAGCCAGTCTTGGTGGCAGGCGTTAAAATCCCCCAGAGCGACCAACTGCGCATCAGGGTGCCGATGCAGAACCTCATCGGCGGCCCCACTGAGGTGGCCAAACAGCCGAGTCGTCTCCTGGTCACCGCTGTGCGACCGGTAAACACAGGTGTAGACAATTTTGTCCACACCTGTGTCCACCAGCAACCATAAGGATGAGAAACTGGGATCTTCAAGGTGACGGAGACGCTGGCAGCAGATGTCATTGCGGACGTATACACAGACCCCGGCACGCTGCAGGAAATGGTGCTCCAATGAGTATCCCGGGTAGTCGAGATACGCCGCATCAGACGGACATCTGATCTGCGTCTCCGTCAAGAAAAGTAAGTGGGGCTTATCAGTCTCGAGGTGATGGTGGACTGAATCGAGATTGGAGTGCAGTCCTCGTATGTTTGAGAGGTGCACATGAAACGAGAGGACGTGCATCCGCTGTACACACTTACTTTTCTTTTTACTTGATATGTGTAAAATAAACCATTGACCATGAATCTGTATTAAAATATAACTTTGCACATTTGTTTTTTTTTTTTAAACAACATGTAAAGCCATTAAATCCTTTGAATTTCAACTTATTATGAACTATATTTTATAAACTTATAATTTCGATAAAAAGATATATTTCCATTATTTTTCCAATTTTTCAATTTTTCAGAAAAATAAATTGAAAAATTTCCGAGTTTTGAAATTTTTCGGAAAATTACCCATCACTAACATGGACACACTTCTAAAACCGTCAGGCTAGTGCATGGTTCTAATTGGACGTTTCCGATAGAGAAAACCAGCAGGAAACTCCATAAATGAAGAAATTGATTATGATGCACACTTATCATTCATAAGTAGGATATCGATGAAACTAACTCTTACTGTTGGTAGCACGAAATTGTCAAAAAAACCTCGGGGAAAAAAAAACGATAAAAGTTGTTAAATTGAACTCCCTAACTATAATATTATCTCATTTTGGTTTTAAATCGGTACCTACCTACGAGTATTTAAGACAGCATATTCTGAGTTAGGCGCCATTTTTGGCCTCGCACTAATTATAAATTTCTTTTTCCATTGTATATTTTAGTTTATACGATTGTGTGAGGCACGAATAAACGTTTTCCTACTTTCTTTAATTCCTTTAACTGCAACACTTGTGAAAATCAAATCCGAGAACACCACACTAGTATTTTCTAAAACATCAGCAGATTTTAGTATATTCTGTTTCAATTTAAAACAATTCACTACAATAAATTATGTAGAAAGCCGTCCCAGTCTATATTCAAAACGTTTCAGGTGTCTGCAATACAAATTGTTCCTGCAAAGACATTAAAATGTAAATCCGTTTATACTTAGCTATGCAATGTGCCCATGTGCACTGTCTATGCAAAATGCAAATAACTGAATTATTATACAATGTTTTACTTTGGCTACATCGTCTCTTATAGTCTGGTGGTTTAACACTAGTCAATATTAATAAGAGTTTTAGCTGGATTTTTACTTGTCCTATCACTAGTACAAGTGAAAATCCAGCTCAAACTCTTAGTGACAGTCACCTATCAAAAGTTACAGTCAAACTTCACTCGTATGTGAAGTTCAGCCCGTGTTTTAATTATTCGCAAATTGATTCCTAGTTGTCATTGCGAAGACAATTGGAGGAGGCCCAATAGTTATACAAGGTATAAGCGACAGCGCTCCGCAAACTTTAAGGGCTAGCTCAGTAGACGAAACTGAACAACCTTACACAATTTTTTATTTCAGGAAACGAAAAAATATCATCGTCGCCATACAAATTGTCCAATCAAGTTCATAATTTTAAATAGTGAGGCTATTTTTTTTGGCCCTTAAAGTTTCCAGAGGGTTGTGTCTTACACCTTGTATATCAGCTGAAATGATGATGATGGTGATGATGACATTGCGATGTAAAATTTGTGTAGTTTTATTGTATGTTTTACAACTGGACAACATGTGGGATCACTAAAACAAGCGTGATGAAAAAAAAAGGCAAAAAAAAAATAAGGCTAAGAATTTTATTGTAGTGTTGACTCCTTCGGCGAAGTTTGCTAAGAATGCTAAATCGATACATTCGCTGCCAAATACCAAAACAAACGTATTCTAATGGTAAACTAAGTTACTATATTCATGCAATAGCATAGCTCAAAGGCCTTAGTATACAAGCCAAAAACAATTCGTAAAAAAAAAAACATAATTAAGGTTTTAGATTTTAATTGTTTTTTTTTTTTGGTTTTTTCTTAGACGTTTTACTTTAATTTAAATGACGGAAAGAGATCACATTAGAAGGCATTATACCAACAAATAACCTGGTGTGTTATTCTCTAAAGAAAACAGCCTTGAGCACAGGGCTAGCCGCAGCGACGAAATCCAAATAGGTACAATGTATTAACAATCCAATGCACCTATACGTTGGGTTTTTAATTCTATGTACTGCGCTCTCGACTCATCGCTGCGGCCAGCGCTGCGCTCAAGACTGTTTTCTTAGAGAATAGCACTGCTGGAACAAAGGCATAAGGTAGCCTGCCTTATAGGCGATATTTTACAGGATGCATTTTGGAGAGCGTGCACGGGAATTGCATGACTTGATTCCGCCATCTTCTTTCTATCTGACGTACGGCGAGTACCCTTACGTTGTTAAAACCTCTCTATCAAAGGACTGAAACAATTTACCTGCTGCGGTCTTCCCGTGCGATTATAATTTAGGTATCTTCAAGGCCAGGGTGAATTTACTCTCAATAAACTATTGCGCTGCACCATCAACGATTGCTTACTATCAGGTGGGATCGCAGTCAAGCACTAGTTTATACCAATTAAAAAAAAACAATCTTGGACATAAATATGACTTGTACAAGCTCAGAAACGCTTTTTAACACAACCAAGTACAATTTCTGACGTAATATCCGAAATCAACAGTAAGTTATACCCTTACAAAAATTAGATGGTCTGCTGTATTTGTCTAATGCAATCCCACTGAGCGATACACGCTCGGGGCGAAATAAATTGCCGTAAAATAAAAATTTACCATCAGGTAGGATCGCAGTCAAGCACTAGTTAAATAAAAAATACAAGTCAATCTTAGACATAAATATCACTTCTACAAGCTCAGAAACGTCTTTTAACACAACCCAGTACCATTTCTGACGTTAAATCCGAAATCAACAGTAAGTTATACCCTTACCAAATTAGGTAGTCTGCTGTATTTGTCTAATGCAATCCCACTGAGCGATACACGCTCGGAGCGAAATAAATTGCCGTAAAATAAAATGCTAGTTGCTTCAGGAGCATATCCGACGTTCTCTTGGTATCCCTGACGCCGAGACTAACCGCATTTTGTTCAATTTACTTGCATGTTAACGGGCTTGGGAATCATAAATGATGGAATAGTATTGGAGATGAGTTATTTTAATGGGTTTAAAATTGGTTTGGTGTGTATTTTCATGCAGTCTTCGGAGCTGTGGCCATGGCATTTTATGGATTTAGTAGGATCTCCTATTAGTTCTCAATAGTACCACTAGTTGCTAGTCTGGGCGTCTTGTGTGGGTGAGTTTACATATTTGAGTTCGCACCTTCGATGCTGGAGTAATTCCTAGCTGGTTTCCTTAGGAGGCAACCGACAGACTGGGCCGTAAATAGGTCATGTTCATGTTCAGCTACCCTCCGATATTGTACTATAGTTTGCTTCGCAAGGACTTCGTAATGTCGTTCAATTTAAATATTTTTGATTTTGTACAAAAAATTTGATGAACTAAAAATGATATTTTTTTTAAAGTCATAGAACAAAAGTTGTTGTTTATGATGTCCTTAACATAGCTGTGAGAGGTTGCTAGTGTTTTACAAATAACCCTGTATATATCATTTCCAATTCTTCATTATTATATTAAATAAAAGGCACAACACAAATTAATGTAAAACCCAACCCAATTCTATGAAAATAATTTTCATATCTCTACTCCGACAAAACTCAAAAGCTTTACGAAAAGTAATACTCGTTTTTACAATAAAACATAGAATATTTTTGTTCCAAATTCAAGATATTGCTTGAATATTGCGAGATTATATACAGTTGGTGCAAACTTATGTTTTCAACGAGATATATCGAGCGATTTTCATCAGCCAGGCAATTCGTGTTCATCGGCAGTTTTATTAGAAAACTTTATAATAAAAGAGTGTACCCTCGCGTGGTGGGGTGCAGTTTATTGTGCCACGTGGTTCACAAATACACTGGCGTGCACTATGAAAGGCTCCTCATAAAACTGACGGATTCTAATTTTGTAGTTTGTTGTCTTGATTTTTGTAGAGGAGATATTGCAACTTTTTAAGGCACTAAACTGCTACCTATTAGGGCCAAAGATTGCTACTTTAAAAATTACATTCTTGAATAGATTTTTAACCAAGTTTAGGAGTAGAGGTGACTTTGTAGGTGTAAAGAAATGTGATGAATAAAACCATCAACATCATTATTATTACTGCTAAAAGACGTCCACTGCTGCACATAGGCCTCCTCTAATTGTTGCCACAACGACTGCCCTCTATGACCTGCCGTGACCTATATGCCTAAGTGTTGGTGATGCCCAACTTGTGATCTTTTTTAAATGTTTTTGGGAAAAAATCTAACATGATGGAAAAAAATTTAGAATCGATTCAGTTGTTTATTCTTAACAAACTCTGATCAGGTGTTATATAATTATACTTAACATAATGAGAATTGGTTACTTAAATCAAGAAATTCATTATAAGGTTGTTACCTTAATTTTTTTTTTATTGTTATAATCTAGTGCTTGACTGCGATCCCTCCTGGTGGTAAGCAGTGATGCATTCTCTGATGGTGAAGCGCACTAGATTAATAAAAGCCTCCTTAATATTTAATTTAATATAATTCCATTATTTAATTAAAACCAAAGAAATTTCAATTGCGCCAACAACGTTATCTATACTGAATCGTTGTCACATCTTTACCGTGAATTTTCCATAAGTTTAACGTACAATTCTAAACTTTATAACAACTCTAATAAGATTGTTTTTCAAGTGTAGGTTAGGTAGATACTCATCAAGATTGCATTCTATTAACAAAAGTGTTGGTTGCGATGGTCAAGTCGCCTTGAGAGTCGGGAAACTACGTTATGACTGTAAGGTATAAGGAACGCTAGAGTATCAGAATAGGTTGTTCAAACATTCTTTTTATTACACAACTTTCAGTCAATGCTATGTAGTCTCAAACTAAGCAGAGCTTGTGCTATGAGTACTAGACAATAATCTATAATATCATAAAAGTCAAATATTAGTCAATGAAAATAGGCCTTGTTGCATTCAGTCTGCCTATGTACCATTACTGTACATATCGTTTAAGTAAATCATCGTCATCATCAGCTTTTTTAATGTTCCCACTGCTGGGACTCACTCCTCCTCTCTAGGAAAGGGAATGGGCCGTAATCCACCACGTGAGCCCAGTCCGGGTTGGTGAGTGTCACATGTTTTCGACTTTTTTAGTTCTAGGACATGCCGGTTTCCTCACAAGGTTTTCGTTCACTGATTTGAGAACAGTAGTAATTAAATAAATGACACAAAGTAATGCGCCTGGCCGCGAAGGAGATGGCGCGACGAATTAGATAGATTCCACCAGAATTGGCAAGAAGAAGTCCGGGCGCGCAAAAGATGGAAGGAGTGGAGGGAGGCCTTTGCCCGGGAGTGGTACAGAACAGGCTACCAAAAAAAAATGCGTCTGGCGGGATTTGAACCCGCGACCTACAACTTGTAAGTTGGAGCCAGTACCATTCGGTCACCACTGCTCTGTTTAGTTTAAGTAAATAAATTCAATAAAATGTTGAAGCTAAAGAGTCCGTTTCGTTCCGTATTCTCTTCGGACTAAAATAAGCTTAAAGAAACAAATGAAACCGAAAAGATTCAAAGGCGCTCATCCATTTTTTAAACCGCTACATTCGCAAGTGGACCCATACAATTTTATTCAGTGTTCTTTTATAGTAATCCAGTGTATTGGAAATACTTGCGGTATCTTCCAAGCATTAACCCTTGTTAAACACAGACCCTTCTCAGTTTCCGAATGGCATGATCTTACAGGCGGCATGCAAATATACCATTGTGAGTTTCTTGTACGTTGCGCAGCTTATGGAGAATTTCTTCCGGATAGTGAGAATTTTCCCCCTTTATTTACAGATATCATTGGGTATTTTATTTGAATAGATTTCAAGTACTCTTCGGTATTCAATCTGACTTAGTACGAGTGCAATCGTACTAGGTAAACATATTCCTCAAGAGCGTAAACATTTAGATTACAAGCTGGTTATGATAACTTGAGTTGAGACGTACGGCGATGCGCCACCGGTACATGGTGAACGTCCCACCTACACGCACAAAACGTTTTGGGAACACATTCATTGTGCGTGCAGCTAAGGAGTGGAATTCCTTGCCAGAGTCTGTTTTTCCTGATAGCTACTACCCGGGAATCTTTAACCCTTCAGATACCGTCAATTAGAGACACAATAGTAAGACAATAGATGCGCGGCCACCGGGTGTCGCTTGGGGATTCATGAATTAAGTCGAGAGTGAATAGGTTTCTTCTAGGTAAGCGCGTTCCATCGTCGACCGCATCGTCACAATCCATCAAGTGAGGCGGTCAAGCGCGTTCCCAAAAAATATAACATCAGCTGAAAGACGTCCAGTTTTGGACAGGCCTCCTCAAAAAATCACACAAGGCACAGAAAAGATGAACTAGGATAGAATAGTCTTGTGGGCGGGGCAGGCGTACTTCAAAATATGATCATGCTCATAATTGACACCACCATTAGCAAACTTGCGATCTAAGTGTGCGTGGTCTGTCGGTTGCGCGTTCGTATTGGTTTATTGCCTATAGTGGAGTTAAAGGGTGGGAGACAAGTGGCAACACTCGTCGTACAAATCGGAAAGTATTTCCTTTCTAACCTCTTTCATCTTTTCTGTGATCCGGTGCGTCTCGCATCCATTGGACTCTCGCAACCCTCACCACGGTCCACATTGTGGGGACTTCGACCGCTGCGTCTTTCGGTACGTGAACTCCAGAGCCTTCCGTCCCCATAAAAAAATATATCAAATTATAAAAAAATAGGCTTGAAGATATTAAAAAATACGTATACCTACAGCTCATTAGTTCGCTAATATTAAAATACTTTGACAGGGCCCAAAAAGGTCCAACGTCCAACGGTCCATTTTTATAAATTAATAATAAAAAGCAAGTCAATTGAAGTGGAAGGTCAACAATGTTCAGGCGTCAGGGAAATGTATATTTTGTTTGTATTTAAGGAATGTTACCGGTTTGAATTGCTTTAATTTGACTGTAAATTCACTTTTGCAATGACAAAAATCTTGCTGAGAATGTTTTAATACCTATTGATGCATTCTTTTGATTGGTTTATTACTTAAAATAATTCAATTATCTTTAAAAAAATATGTCGGTCGCTTGCCTTTTTTTACAGACTTCTAATAAATCCTACTCCTGTTGCTTCTTTTCCTTGCATTCCAGAGCCTTGGTTTCCCTTTCGGAAATCAACAATGGTCCCAGTAGGTTTCGGCCCTGCTGGTCCCTACGATTTTGCCGACTTCACTTTGAGGCGCGCGTGGAACTCCACTCTCCGTTGACGACTCAGGCTAGGTCTGGACGGTCACAGGAAGGCCGGACGGCGAGCTACCCATGCCTACTGCGACTGGGACGTGAGGATATCCGTTTCCTCACGCATGGACCAATAAACTGGTAGGCTAACAAATGTAGCAGCTCACTGTCGCATATTCTGGTAGCGTATTCACCAGGAAAGGGATTCCGTTCCATGAAAAGGGTTATGTTTGGAGTTTCCGAGAACCAAGGTTACCGACATGGCTCAAAGAATCGCCAAACTTAAGTGATAATTGGCAGGACACATTGCACGCGGAACAGATGGTCGATGGGGAAACCGATCGTGCACCAATAGTGCAGGTCATCTAATGACCTGGTCAGGGATGAGGGAATTCGACGGATGCGTGACGCACAGGACCGATCGTTGTCGCGACGCTTGGGGGAGATCTATGTCCAACGGTGGACATCTTTCGGCTGATATGATGATGAGGTATTCACCAGCACATTTAAACCACCCCAAGGCTTTCCAGCCACCAATAACGGTAGCAACAAGTTTGTGTTCACTGAACCAAACTGGTTCTGTTCACATTCCCATGCTCACAAGTTGCATTCCATTTTCATTTGCCAGCGCAACATTGTCAGCCAATCAAAACGTTCAGAACGGTAACACACGAAGGTAACACAGCGAAAACTAGCGAACATAATTAGCTAAGTTTTTAATTATACTCGTAGCAATTTTAACAAAACCATAATTCATTTATGAAAAACAAACCTTCAACTCTGTATTTTGCTATACCTACCTACCTCGTCTGTATGACGCAACGCATGCGCATCAAGCACCCCGGCCGCCCGATGCCTTCCGCGTTTGTACTATCGCTTGCTTCGCATACACTTCATAATATTAAGAACGTTCAATTTAAATATTTTAATTTTTGTATGGAAATCTGATGAACTAAAATATTATACTGTTTTAAAAGTCATCGAACAAATGTTGTTTTTCATGATGTTAGCAACATAGTCCTGAGAGGTTGCCAGTGTTTTACAAATAACCCTAAATAGGTATGTATTTTAATAGATATTATAAACAACTTAATTTAATGATAAGTACTTCATTCTATTTTAAATATTTATTTTTATTTATCGTGCATACCACCACAATGTTGTCTTATTTAACCCAAAGGTTGACTGGTAGAGAATGTCTTGTTTCCACTAAGCCCGCCTATGCACCACTATTACACATGAAGTTTAAATAAATGAAGCAAGCGCAGTGAAGCAGACTATACACGGGAGTTATAAAGCTATCACTGACCAACCTTATCAGAAAAATAGCTTTAAATAGAATTTATAAACATAAAGTCAGTAAACCATAACTCTAAATCTCCGACAAAGGTCCGCCCGTATTCAGAACACAATCGACACGTAAATTCTTAAGAAAATATCAAGTTGAAACTCGGACGAACGGCGCGGCGATTCAAAGCGCCTGGCCGGACTCGTGTAGTGTAACACCGTACCATCAGTGGCGTAGTGACCAAGGTTCTGAGAAGACTTTATCATATATTAAAAATATGTCTATATGGCAAGGTAATTAGACTTTACGCCTATTGTATAGTAGGCATTGGCAAGGACAGGCCTGTTGGTCTAGTGGTTAGTGGCCTTGTCTGTTATGCCAAAGGTCGTGGGGTCGATTTCCACCCAGGACAAACTCGTACACATTTTAAAAATGCAACGCTACTTTATCTATCTATCTATCTTCTATATTATAAAAATGAGTCCCGTTTTCCGTTGTCACGACATGGCGTGATAACGGCTTGACCGATTTGGCTGATTTTTTTTTTGTTGTGATTGTTATTGTGAGGAGAAGGTTCTTATGGAAAAAAATAAAAATTAGGGTAGTGTAGGGTAGAGTAGGGTAGAGTAGGGTAGAGCAGGGTAGAGTAGGGTAGAGTAGGGTAGAGTAGGGTAGAATAGGGTAGGGTAGGGTAGGGTAGGGTAGAGTAGTAGGGTAGAGTAGGGTAGAGTAGGGTAGAGTAGGGTAGTGTAGAGTAGAGTTAGATATAGTAGGGAAGAGCGGGAGCGAAGCCGCGCGGGCAAAAGCTAGTATATATATAAAAATGACCCCCGTTTTCCGTTGTCACGACTTGGCATGAAAACGGCTTGACCGATTTGGCTGATTTTTTTTTTGTTGTGATTGTTATTGTGAAGAGAAGGTTCTTATGGAAAAAAAAATAGGGTAGTGTAGGGTAGAGTAGGGTAGAGTAGGGTAGAGAAGGGTAGAGTAGGGTAGAGTAGGGTAGAGTAGGGTAGAGTAGGGTGGAGTAGGGAAGAGCGGGAGCGAAGCCGCGCGGGCAAAGCTAATATCTTATATAAATCCTAAGTTATGAGAAGATTTATCATGAACACGCACACACAATATTATGGAGACACGGTCGTCGTTAATTCATGAATCCCCAAGCGACCACCGGTGGCCGCGCATCTATTGTCTTACTATTGTGTCTCTAATTGACGGTATCTGAAGGGTTAATATGATCGGCAACGATATCTTTCACACCACATTACCGGATCTTCATGAGTAGGTTTTTAACCAATACTGCAGTGGTCACATTATCTGCTCCACCATCACTATCAATATAAATATTTTTCATAAAATTTTTCATTCATTCAATAAGCGGTTCTAATTAGGTCTTAGAGGCCCCCAAGCTTGAGGGCCCCGCTTAGCCCCTTTTTTTTCAGTGGGCAAAAAATCCAATGACAGCCCCCGCTCTTAGGTGGAGCGAGAGATAGGGGCTCGAGCTCTCTTTCGGATAACCTCCTGTTGCTGACAACTCCTTTAGGCGAGTTGACTCGAGATGGTTGGACAGCAAGCTACCCATGGCTCGCCGTCTGCGAGCCCTGCGAGCCCGCGTCTGCGGTGGCGGTGGAAATCGGGATCGGTGGTGAGAGCGCCGTAGCCCCTCAGTAGCTACGCCACTGTACCGTACAGCGGTCTACACACAGGGGGTTGTATATTACTGTGAGGTCGCGACTTTATCTCAGTTTCCGCCCGGGTTGCGTTCACTGGCGATAGAGTGAAAATAGTGGCACAATAAAACAGGGCTCGCCAACTATCGGGTCGGGAGAGAGCCCACTCCTTATCGGAAAACGGTTACCGTGATTCATTGCGCCTCTATTTACTTACAGATCTCTTAGTTCGCTGCAAGCTGCAACTTTTGTGTTAGTTTGTAATCAACAGCGAGTAGCGACTTGTTACTGTTGTCTTCGGAGAAATCTCGTGTTATTGTGGTAGGTGAGACCGTCAGACTGGCTGATAAGGTCACAATCGGGCATCCTATTTAAATAATAGCTTTTTTTATTGTATACATATAACTAACACATCTTAACTGATCTACATTAATATAATAAAGAGGTAAAGTTTGTTTCTAGGTTTTTTTGTTTGTGGCGATTGTTACATTTTTTTCACCGATAGAAAACTGCTTTAACTAAAATAACTTGTAAAAAAAACCAAGGCTTGCAACTTAGTTCTTCTACCATAAAAAGTTGTTTGATCCATGTGTAAGTGCGTTAATTTATTCACTCCGTACGTAAGAGACCTTGATTGACTTGGCAATCGCATGCGTCTTTTTTGCTTTCCTTGGGCAGGGCTCTACCATGCCCCCTAATAATATGTACAAAGGGGTAGAAAAATAACTTATTGGCCATCAAAAAATTTATTCACATTGAAGTCAATGTTAAAAAAACAGAATTAATAATAGTACAAGTGTAAAAGTGCTCAGAATGCTGGCAACATTGCCTCGTTGGATACCAATGCTGATTCATTGACCGAAGAAAATAATAGCTTGTTTTTAGAGAACAAAGGCATCATTGCGATCTTGTTATGTCAACTCCATATTTATTTGTTTTCAGACCCATCGCCCATTAATTATTTATTCCAATTTCTAATATAAATAAACTGCCATCTTTCATACAATTTGCAAACAAAACCGACGAGGCGATATGGTAATTTCTAAATGTAAAGTGAGTAATCAATACATCAAGAGCGACAGAAGCCAAATGAAAATGGAAATGGATTCAGGGCAGGAAATGAAAATAGATTTTGAATTGAACGTGCCGAAATCAAACAGTGCTCAATTTCAGCCGCTTAGAGTTTCGCTAGCGGCGCGCGGCCGACCTGATGCTACTTACTTGAGAACAAATAAAATGCAACGTGCAACGATGCAGCCAACTACGGTTATAAACTCTTTCCTAGAGCCCTAGTAAGCCAAAATGCAGTATCTCACATTTTTTTGAAAATGCTTTTTTTTTTCATCGGAGTACTTTTTTTTACGGTGGGAAAAAATCTTATGACAACCCCCGCTCTTGGGTGGAGCGGGAGAGAGTGTCAGACTCTTACTGACTAAAAACTTACCCCGTTTCTTCTAGCCTCTTCATACCGGGGCTTGAGTTTCCTTTCGGATAACCCTGGCCCCAGTAGGCTTCGACCCAGCTGGGCCCCTCCTGCTCATCGGAGTACTCAAATAAGGGGTATTTGAGTACTCCTCTTGAGACATCAACAATGCAGCCAGCTACGATTATCAACTCTGTCCTATTGCTCCAGAAAGTCAAAAAGTAATATCTCACACTTTTCAGAAAATAGTTTTTTTTTCATCGCAATACTCAAATAATAATAACAGAAGGGGCTGTGGAAAACCTCAACGATACAGCCAACTACGATTATAAATTCTTTCCTACTACCACCATAGGAAGCCAAAAAGCGGTATCTCATATTTTTTAGTTTTTTTTTTATATCGGAATATCTACTCAAATACCATGATTCTGCGGCGAAATACCATGAGAAGGGCTTTATTAAAAACCGGTAACTTTATCGCAAAATTTAAATCATTATTTAGGTAATAGTGATTTCAATTTTACTTATTTAACTAATTTAACTTAGTTATATTATAAATGCGATTGCTACGTCTTTACGCCTAAACCGCTCGACCGATCCTAATTTTATTTTTAAATTATTAATTTTTGACCGATCTTAATTTTCATACTTAAAAGTTTTTCAATAGCCTATTACATGATTTGATTCCGCCGTTACCGTCATCACTGTTCTACTATCAGAAAACCCGATACCCGTACAACGAAGATACCCGTATAGCTTATGTCCACCCTTACGTTGTTGACACCTCTTGTCTATTATAAACTAGAACGCTTCACCATCAGGTGGGATCGCAGTCAAGCACTAGTTGATATCACTAAAAAAAATAACAAGCGGGTGAAGCCGCGAGCAGCAGCTTTTTTTTATTATCGAACTTTACAAATTCCTTTTTTCTCGATACACACATTTGTTGACTTACCACCTTTTGGCTTCCGGAGGCAGCCTATAAAGCGAAAGTAACTCTATTGAGAGATAAGACTGAAGTTAAACCCGGCAACATGGCGATACACGAGAACCGGATGAACAAAATACGTAAGGGTGCACTATGCAGTTTGATACACCGACTTCTGTCCCGACCACACTGCCTGCTTTTATAAAGGTCTAAGGTCAGAACTACACGTATGCCGCACACGTCGATCTGGGCGCCTTGGTCTCCACACATTTTATATAGAAACCAGACTTGTAGAGGTACACTTGATACACGCCACGCGACGCCACGCGATGTCGTTCTACTTACAAATCAGGCGTTACACTTGTGCGTCGGTCTAATGTATTGTATTGTAGTGGAGATTGTAATAGAATGCATATCTACATTTACCTGGCTCGTTAGTCTGATGGGCGTAAACACGACTACTAATCGTTTTAGATTCGATTACCATCAGGTCAGGCCAAGAGTGCCTGTGTAGTGTAGCCTGGAATCTGGCAATTAATAATGACCCACCCCCACCCACGTGCCCACCCACAATCATACCAGTCTCCGAATACGTAGCTGTCAACCTCAAGAAGGATTCCTTCTTTAGCATGTCCACACAGGAGCTCACGGCATGCCTACACCATGAAACCACCTTTATGTGTCAACTGCTGAAACCTACAGATCTTCAAAATGACGAGAGTTTTTGCGACAAGAACACGAAAACCAACAAATGTAAAATAGAACAAACCAAGTGCACACATGTATGGCTTGTACCCACGTGCTTTCAGAGTCTTCGTAGACTGAGTGACTGATAGAATAATCAATAAAATAATAGAGAATGCACCTGAGTTTGCACACATTCTAGTACACTACAATATCTCCGGCATGCTTGACTAATCACCATTGTTTTTTTTCCTTTTTGTTTTAAAAAGCGTAGGGTAACGTCAGCAACGTTACTTCACACTAGGAACCAGTCCTGTACCCTGGTTGCGTTCACAAACATGTACCTCCATATACGAGCCATACAAATATCTGTTCTGTGCGGGAATCAAACCTAAGACACGTAGCGCAGCAACCAAACACTTAACCAGTGCACCAACCGAGTCGTCTTTAAATTGACCACTTTAAGTGGATTATCCATGTACACTGATTTGATTGAGAAACTTCAGACTGGCCATTCGTCTGTCAGAACAGTTAGTATTATACGTGCGAGTATGCATTTATACTTTCGAAAATTACATCGACCATTGTTCTCATGTAGCTTCAGATATCTAATCTACTTTAACAAACAGCGATTGTCATTTCAGGCCACCTCCCGAGAGTTTGGGTATTAATAAACACCTTATTATGTGGCTAATACTATAGAAATTTTCGTCCGGATTCGGCTTAACGAGAAACAAGTCCAGGTCCCAAGTGTCCCCACAATTGTAGTCGGTTACTGAGCCCGGACTCAATGAGGCGAGCTCATCTAGTTTGTGGACTGGAGTAAACGAACCCAACGAAATATTCAATTTCGCGTCCCGGAGCGACGATGCTTTTTACATTTTATTAAACTACTGCTTAATGCAAAGCACACCCGCTTTCATATCACGGTGCGGGGATGTCAACTGTATGCTTTTGTCTATGATCGTCAAGGGTGCCGGGAGTCGGGAGTGTGTTAGTCTTTGCATATTGTGTCGGTTCTAAAAAGTTACGCTGCTTCAATATCTGCTGATTGCTTGCAGTTTATTATTTGAACAGTAATGGTTATAATAAAATTGTGTTGGACTGTGAGAAAGATAAATGAAAAAAGATTGAAGTTAGCAGAGATGAGAATGTTGAGATCAGATATAAGAAAACAGTTATATTTCTGTGGTTGAGATTGATGAGTAGAGTGAAGAGAATGGGCAAAATGAGAAATAAGAACAATAGAGGGAGTTTGAAAATAATGCCAGTGATTGAAAAGTTGAAATAGAATCGTTTATTTTGTTATGATCATGTGAAGAGGAGGGATGAAAGTGAAACACATGTTATGAATGGATACGGATGGATAAAGAGGGTTACCGAGGCAAAAAAAAAATGAATGGTTTGTGTGAGGAGTGATACGAAAGAAAAGGGAGTCAGTGATAGCGTGACTGCTGACAGGATAGAATGGAAGATACAACGTATTGCGCCGACTACAAGTAATATAGTATAGTAGTTCCTATTGTCATCTTATTATTGGTGTACAATAAAAAATAAGTATATCTATCTATTGGACAAATCCAGGAAGATGGTGACTGGTTGTAATAATGTTTAAAAGATGACCTGGTAGCGGAAAGCTGATGGATACGAGACGCACAGAACTGGTCGTTGTGGCGACACTTGAGGGAGACATACGTTCAGCAGCCTTTTGGCTGTAATGATGATGTCCATGATGATAACAACGTTTTCCGTTTAATTAAAACGAAAGCAAACTAAATAACTGGAAAGTGACCCAAATAGTTCGTCAAATGAAATGGGACCTCACTATGGTCGATCAGTACTCTACAATTTCGCTTTAATCCACCACATAAACGGTTTGTGGTCCATCAATCATAAACGATAGAACGGCATAAAATAATCAATTCAAATTAGATTATTTCGATTTAGGGAAACCCGCCATATGCGCGTGCTAGACCGCAAACCACAGCACATTTGCAAATAGCTCTCCGATCCTGCCAAACACTTGAATTGAATCATTGAGTACTCGTCAATCATCGATTAGGCTGTATCTGTGTTTCTGTGACAATGGATTCATTTATGTAATAAAAAAATCTTTTCCCGAATACTCACTGATTTTCACACTAGAGCAGAAAAGTGCGCGAGCTCACACCCGCCACAATTTATCACTTTTATCGTATCAGTCTGGGCGCTAAGCGACCCCCACGATTCGCGCGTCAACCCTAGTTTATTCATTTCTTCGTAAATGTATTGAAAAACGTCGATACACGTGAAAATTTGCACTGCAGCACTCGGCTCTATAACACCCTTGCCTACGGCTCGGGCGAATTGTGCCTCATACGCAATGACAAACTTTCTCCACTTGTATCATAATGTAATATTTATGTACACATCCTGCGACCTAATGTATTTTGAGTATTTTCTTATGAAGTATTTCAGAGCAGCGGATATCCTAGTTCACTCTCATATCGATAGGTGCATTGTTAATATTTCAAATCATTCGTGGTCAGTTCATCTGTCGATATAAATTTTAAATCACTTTCTTTTAACTATTCGCTATCAGCGACCTCATTTTAACAACTAACTGTCCCCGCACACGGGCAACAAAAAAAAAGCCGCCACAAGAAAAGCTAGAAGCGGCCACAAAAAAAAGCTGAAGCTGAAGAGCGCGACAGCTTGTGGCCGGAGGCTGCTACATTTTTCAACCCATGAGTGTAGTATCATAACGGACTCTGACGAAAAAGGATTAAATGTGCAAATGGCATGCGGCGGCGTATGCGATTATCATTGTAATAAAAAACGACGTCACAAAAAGAAGCTATAGATAAGCGGAAACTAGCTTTATTTTGTGGCGCACCGCCGCAAACGGGCCACAAAAAAAAGCTAGAAACGACTTTTATGTGGCCCATGTGCGGGCACACTTAGGCCACAGTATCCATTCCAAATCATTAAAGGTTCTGGAATTAACTGGAACAATTTGCCTGCTGCGGTCTTCCCGTCTGATTATAATTTAGGTGTCTTGAAGGCTAGAGTGAATAAATAGGCTCTTAATAAAATGGTGCGCTTCACCATTTCATCACTGCTTAACATTATGTGGGATCGAAGTCAAGTACTAATTTGAATAGACAAAAAAAAGTATTGTTTGCAACAAAGAACCAGCTCTCCTGTTTGAAATGACATTCTGTGACGTACGCGTATGGTAGTCGCTATAATAGAAACACATAAAGCCCGTTTGCACTTGCGAATTACTAAAAATCTGAGTACATTGTTGTGTAAGGTCTCAGTTGGAATTCCGCGGAGCCTTTGTTACGCCGTGCAATAAAATATTTCATTACTGTGTGAAACATCCCACCGCGCCGCGCAGCTTCGTGCCGCGTCGTATCGCGTCGCGCCCCTCCGCCGCCAGCAACGGCGGATATTCTTTTTTTTAGTAACGTTGCATTCCGATGTGAGCGGGGTATTAATATAAAAAAGTTCACTAGTTTAGCTCCGGAGTGTGGACCACGCTTTAATGTTGGATTTCATGATGTAGAAACCACTGAAATTGTGTTTTATTTTTTGTATATTTAAACTAGTGCTTGACTGCGATCCCACCTGATGGTAAGTAGTAATGCAATCGTTGATAGTAAGGCGCACTAGTTCATTAAGGGCTTCTTCACACGTACAACAACCACACCACGTCGCAACGACAAATGCTGTCAAGCAGTGGTTGCGTGTGAATAGTGTCGCTACAGCTTTTAGTATTTGCGTTGTGGTACCGACAAAATGTCGATGTAGTTGCGATGTGGTTACGTAGTGTGCAGACACGGTTACGTAGTGTGTAGACACGGTTACGCACTGTCGTTGCGTCGACGCAATGTTGTGTTTGCGATGTTGTCGGCCATTATTTCGCAGTGTCGCTGGTGGTTGCGTTGTGGTTGCGATATGGTCGGTATCACACACACGGTCGATAACGACTACAATATGTGGTACGTGTGAATAGTTCACGGAGTAAGGAATAGTCCTATTCATTTTCAATACGAAATATACGCCCGGCCACGTGGTGTGTACGGATGTAGTACGTGTGAAGAAATCCTAAAATGTTAATCACTCTAGCCTTGAAGACACTTAAATTATAATAGGATGAGAAGACCGCAGCGGGCACATTGTTCCAGTCCAGAAACACTTAGAATTCTGTGAAACTTATCTGTATGCAATGATTTTTATTTGTGTAAGAAGCACAAATAAAAATCATTACTGTAGATCAAACAAAAGACAAAATTTAAAGCAGAATTCAAGTAGGTATTTCCGCACGAAAGAAATCAGTGTATCCCGTCAACCGTCAACCCGAAAAATCACGCTCAAAATTCAGAAAGCTCCACAGGACCCAAGTGGCCGCGAGTAATCCGTATGAAATACTCGTAATTAATTACACCCACAACAAACTTATTTTCACTTGCAAACGCTTTCGAGAATACGTCCAAAGCAAAGTTAAACTTAATCTGACCGTCACTGTGGACGTAGAAGCCCTAAATTACAGGAGTGCACACTAAACATCCTGTCAGACCCTATTCATTCATACTTTGCTACTAAAACGCTTACCTACTGGGGCACAAAGGGAATTTCTATACGAGTGTGCCTTCAGATGTGTGTATAACTGTACATGTCAGATGTTTTGACAGCTGTGTGCGATTGTACGATCGCAATACAATGGTGGTTGTCTTAGAAGTGTTCTCGCGAACTCACAAGTGCTTAATTGTAAGATCGCGTCTTCCCTCGCGCCTCGGATTCACTGCACATTGGAAACTGTTACGTCCCGGCGAACGTGTTGCTCTGAAATAAAATGCTTTCAGTATGTAGCGTTGAGTTTTCGGGTTATGAGCACTCTGTGAGGTAGTGTTAACATGTCAAAATGGTTCTTCTTTGTACTAAAGCTTGTTGCAAGGCTATGTAGGTAACGGTATTGTAGAAAGGCAACGCGTGAAAGATGACTTAAACATACCTAGACACTTCTTGGCGTACCTTCTCTGTACCTTATCAGAAATGGGGGATGTAGATATGAAAAAGTTATTAAGGAAAATGCATCATCATCATTATTTCAGACTAAAGACATCCTCTGTTGGACATAGGCCTCCCCCAAGTGTCGTCATAATGAACGGTCCTGTGCGTCTCGCATCCATCGGATGCCCGCAACCCTTACCAGGTCATCGGCCCACCTGGTAGGAGGCCTTCCATCGCTACGTCTTTCGGTACGTGTTCCCCATTCCAGAACTTTCGGCCCCAACGGCCATCTGTTCTGCGAGCAATGTGCTAGGAAAATGTATACCATATGGTAAATGGCTTTCTATTGAGAAACGAAATCGCCACGTTTGCTGCAAAAGCAGGATATAGGGTAACCATTTAAAAATAGATTAAAAGCACATTGACGCAGCCTTTGCGTTGGTCATCTGGTTGTTTTTTTTAAGGTCAGGGTGACACCAGCTGCTGATTGTCGCTTTAGCGTCACTGCCATGGTTGCACCTCTCATGGAACGCCGGGGTGAAACTCCACTGCAGCGACAAGTCGTGACATAGCGGACAGAGTTGCAGCGGGATCTTGTGGCTCGCTATAATCATGATGATAAACCCCTTCCTTGAGGAGTGGCTGGAGATACGTCACGGCGTCCTTACCTTCCGCATGACACAGGTTTGGCAGATTCCTACACCTCTGAGAAACGTCACCATTATGCGGACCGCCCGGAGGACACGGTGCAGTTCTGAGTGCCCCGCTTGTGGGGAGCACCGCCGTATCGACATTAGGGCAATCGACGGCGGCTGCTTCTCGCACCGTGCTCTGGTGCAAACCATGATCCGGAGCGAGGGGGAATGGGCGGCAGCCTGCTCCTTCTGCGAAGCAGTAATGCTAGCGAAGCATGCGGCCGCACGCGCCACGCGTGTGACCTCGACCCAGAAGACTACGGGCATTGGACAGCTCGCCATTTGGCCGTCCAGACACCATCAGGTCCGAGCCCGAGTCGTCGATAGCGCGTAGCCACGAGCGCCTCAAAGAGATGTCTTCGAAACCGTAGAGGCGTTGTTTTCTGAAAGTTAAACCCATAGCCCTGGAACGTAAAGGTTAAAGAAAGAATATAGGTGTGGATTCTGTCAGTAAAAGTCTGACACGCCATAACACTCCACCCTAAAGCGGGAGAAGTCATTGGATGATTTTCCATCATAAGAAAAAAGTGATAATTGAAAATAGAGTACCTGTATTCATAATCTTTATTGTTGTGCAAAAGTAAAAAAGTACTATTACCAAAAATAAAGTAAGATAAATAATTATAAAGTACTAGCTTTTGCCCGCGTGGCTTCGCTCCTGTTCTTCTCTACTCCACCCTACTATACCCTACTCTACCCTACCCTATCCTACTCTACCCTACTCGACACTACCCTAACAAACTTCACATAAACCATCTACTACATAATCCGAAAAAAGCGTAAAAAACATTTGGTTTGGATAGGTCGTTCTTGAGTTATAAAATTACAACGAAAAGTGGCATTGATTTTTTTTTTAAATATAATGATACTACGTGTATTTTTCTAGTCATGTTACAATGCAGAAATATTTAATTTGTAAAAAGTAAAATTTTCGGGCAAGATAGTACTCTTGGGCTGTATTGCAAACAACTGATTTTCTCCTTATTCTACATGACATTCCTGCGTGTCAAGTTACCTTTTATTAAAGCAAACTTGTTTGGTTCTAAAGAAACGTTAATTTGATAGTTGAAATTTTGTCCTTCGTACAGTATGCACTATTTGAAAATACATATGAAACATCCAGTTCTCTCTAAGTCATTTTTTTTTGGCGTGAAATCATCTAATGACATCTCCCACTCTTGGGCGGGGCGAGAGGACGTGTTGGACTTTTATTGACTAAAACCCACTCCTGTTTTTTTTTTACGGTGGGCAAAAATCATCTTATGACAACCCCCGCTCTTGGGTGGAGCGGGAGATAGTGTCAGACTCTTACTGACTAAAAACCCACCCCGTTCCTTCTAGCCTTCAAACCAAGGCTCGAGCTTCCTTTTGGATAACCCTGGTCTCTGGCCCCAGAAGGCTTTGACCCAGCTGGGCCCCTCCTGTTGCTGACAACTCCTTGAGGCGCGCGGGAACAGAGCGCGCCCTCGACGTCTTGGGCTTGGTCCGGACAGTCAGACAGCGAGCTACCCATGGCTCGCCGTCCGCGAGCCCGCGTCTACGGAACCCGCTCCTGTTCCATCTGTGTTTCATCTTTCAATCACAAAGTTATAAGCCAGTGTACCATAACTGGCTTAGAACTTTGTGATTCTGGTCTGGTTCGATATAAATACATGGTCACTGGTAGTTTTACTTCCGCATCCAGCTGTGTGCTGGCGTCTAATGCCCGTTATGACCTGCCGTGTATTGTACTTAGTATCTGTGGTGTATAAATAAAAATAATAATATTGGAATTGATTCAGTTAATGATTCGGAAGAAACTATATTTAAGTTTCGCTTTTTCTAAAAATAATGTATATACTTAAAAACCTAAAACAACAATGAAACATTTATTTGCATCCCTTTCCCTCAAACTCCACAATTAATACCAAGCTATACTTTTCCCACCTTAATCGAACCACCATTAGCCCAAAAAAATCCTATTTATAAGCAAATTTTGAGGATATTCAGTAAATAGAAAAGTAAATTAGTATTGAATTTCTTATCGGCTCATTTCAATAGAGAGTGCGGAGCGCATCAATCAATCGCGTATGACGGCCGTATATTGAAACACTGAGCCACAGCCGAGCATTTTAGAGGGTTATTCAGACTTATATTGTGCTGAGGTATCTGCTGGAGTATTTTTGAGTTAAATAGGTTGTGTGTGTTTGTTACATAAAACATAATAAAGGCACATTCTGATTATGTATATGTTCACTCTAGTCTTGAAAACATCCTCTTGCCTGGTCTAAGCATCGCCGTGCCCTTGTGGGGCGATCGGCGGCGGAGACCTCTCGCGCGAGGCCATGGTCCGGAGCGAGGAGTAATGGCAGGCGGTCGCCTCCTTCTGCGAAGCAGTAATGCTAGCAAAGGAGGAGGCCGACCGCATCAGGCAACGGCGCCCTCGCCGCCGCCGCCGGGATTCCGATCCTGATTTCCGGCCACCGTAGACGCGGGCTTGCGGGTAGCTCGCTGTCCGATCGTCCGGTAACTGTCCGGACCGAGTCCAAGACGTCGACGGCGCGCACTGTTCCCGCGCGCCTCAAGGAGTTGTCAGCAGCAGGATCCCAAATGCCCAGATGGGTCGAAGCCTACTGGAGCCAGGGTTATCCGAAAGAAAGCTCGAGCCCCGGTATGAAGAAGCTAGAAGGAACGGGGTGGGTTTTTAGTCAGTAAAAGTCTGACACTATCTCCCGCTCCACCCAAGGATAATGTCATAAGATGATTTTTGCCCACAGAAAAAAAAAACATCCTTTTAATAACTATTTACTATTGCGCTTTACCATCAACAATTGCATCACTGCTTACCATAAAAACATAATGTAACTTATTTCTTGTGAGCAGTGGTGGCCGAGTGATAACGGCCCCGACTTACGATTTTGTAGGTCGCGGGTTCAAACCCAGCCAGGCGCATTAGTTTGTGTAATTTATTTCATCACCACTACTCTAATAACGGTGAAGGAAAACATCGTGAGGAAACCGACATGTCCTAGAACCAAAAATTCGGACACATATGACATTCACCAACCCGCACTGGGCCTGCGTGGAGGATTACGGCCCATTCCCTCTCCTGGAGAGGAGGCCTGAGTACCACCAGTGGGAACATTATAAGGCCGACCATAAATAGCTAAGTTCTTAAATAAACATTACCATGGGCATTTAAGTAAAATGTTAGTGCTTGAATTGTAACTTAATTTTCTGTATCTGAGTGTGTAGTTAAATTTTTCTAGTTAAATGTTGTTTATATATCTAAATATTAAAAACCTTTTTATTTTATAATAATGTTTCTTTGTTAAATAATACTCTGTAAAAAAAAAGAAGTAGTAAAAAATCTGTGTTTTATTTGTCGTCTGTGAATGTGATTTAGAAAATATCTCACAAACACTGACTATAAAATACGTAATCTTTATTTTAAACTGACAGGTCCCAGCAGGTTTCCTTGAATAGATTGTGAACGTTCACAATTTTAAAACTCCATACCTAAGTATAAAGCACGATAGCTAATTTAATAATAGCACGGCCACCCCTCATAAAATGGGGAGCCGAGTAGATGACAACGATGTGACGAAGATAGGGCACGCGGCTGAATTCTGTCTTAGCTGTATGTTGTACTAGCTGTGTCTCTGGCTCTGCCTGTATTAAGATGTTTGTGAAAACTACTTTATGAAGCTAATGTAATAAATCTACACTTATATAATATTACTAGCTTTTACCCGCAGCTTCGCCCGCGTTCATAAAATATAGCCTATGTCACTCGGGAATAAAGCAGCTTTCTATCGGTGAAAAAAATTTAGCAATCGGAACAGTACTTCCACAGATTACCTCCTACAAACAAAAAAACAAACTTTATTTCTTTATAATATTAAAACGAGCGATGCCGCGGACAAAAGATAGTGTTATTAGTTTGGTGTAGAATGTGATGCGTACGTAGTTTTATAACATTTGAAACAGCAGGTAATTGTTGAATTCTTGTCTATATACTTATATCAAAGACTTACGAAATAACTTCTCCCTTTCTGGATTAAGCGAGAGGGAGTGTTTCAGACTTTTGTTGACCAAAACTCACACGTGTTCCTTCATATGCCCTCTGCGCTCCAGAGCCGTAGTTATTCATACACTAATATTAAAAAGTTTTTGCTGTAGGAGGTAATCTCTGAAAGGACTGGTCTGATTGGAACAATATGTTTAATCGATAGAAAGCTCTTTTATTTCTGAGTGACATAGGCTATAATTTATGTACGCAGGCGAACCCGCGGGCAAAAGCTAGTGTATCTATAAGACTACGAATGGTCGAAGTCCGCTTACACACCTAAGCATCCATTCATTTCCTTACCTTATCACAAACCATATCCTTACCCGCTCCTCTGATTTAGAAAACATAATAAAAATACCAAGACAATGAAGAAACAATATCACGTAAAAATCACATAATGAAGCCAAAAATAAATAAACAAACATCCAATAACGCTGTCAAACTCTAGAGGGTCATTTCCTCCCTCATAAAATAAGAAAATAGCAACGATGATCTGCATCTACATAATTAAACAGAACGAGAGGCGCAAGGAGGAAATTCGTCCCACAGAGTTGGAGCGAAACGAAGCGAAGATATAAATTATGCACGTGCAGAAATCGAGGATAATGTTACACGATTTCAGGAACTTGAAAACTCGAAACCTGTTGAAGACTTGCTAACTAAGAATAATAGTTAAAAAATTAATGTTCCCACTGCTGGAACTCAGGCCTCCTCTCTACAAGGAGTTATCAGCAACAGCAGGGGCCCAGCTGGGTCGAAGCTTACTGGGGCCAGGGTTATCTAAAAAGGAGCTCGAGCCCCGGTATGAAGTCTAGAAGGAACGGGGTGGGTTTTTAGTCAGTAAGAGTCTGACACTTTCTCCCGCTCCAACCAAGAGCGGGGGTTGTCATTGGATGCTTTTTGCGCACCAAAAAAAAAGGCCTCCTCTCTACAAGAGGGAGTAGGTCGTAACTACACGGGCCCAGGGCGGGTTGGTGAATATCACATATCTTCGAATTTTTTTGGTTCTAGGGGCAAGCCGATTTCCTCTTGATGTTTTCCTTCACCGTTTTGAGAGCAGTGGTGATGAAATAAATTACACAAAGTAAGGCTAGGTTTAAGCCCACGACCTTATAACACTTAAGTTATCACTGGGCCAACACTATTTCATAGAGAGCGAGTTTCAACTTCAGAGTTTTATATGGATAGAAGAGTTTTCTAGTTGTGTATATGTAAATATGTAAGTCCTTGCTCTGTTTTTCCCGAAGCTGATTAAGCTAACAAGATGTGATATAATGAGAGCACAAGGAAAAACTGATGTGTTATCTTGCTCTAATCATTTCCTTTGACAATCTTTGTCGATATGAAAATGCTACAGTCCTGTTTTATAAACAGTCATATTATTTTTGTGCAAACATAAACATTGAGTATCTCCAGTTTTGCCAAATCGTCCATTCGAAGACTCAAATATTTTCGAACAATGTCCGTCCGAGGTCCGAGCAAAGTCATCTCCCTGGACAAATAGTGAAAAGAAACTCACAGAAACAGAGCAACTGGATAGAACATTGAATTCACAAAGTGGGTAAATGAAAGACGGTTTTTGCTTTATGAATTAACAATGTATATTTCATCATTCTAGTCAATTTTTACAGGCATTAAACTCAATACAATACCTGCCTATCATCAAAAATGTTTTTTTTTTTAGAATAATTTGTGTTAAGATCTATATAAATTGCCTTAAAATTGAAACAATTGCAAAGTGTAGAATTTAAAACATAACATATTGTAAAATAGTAAAATAAAAACTGAGAATGTTTCACAAATGAGATGGGCGTCCCTTCTGGCTAGTCTGTACGTCTCTGAAGACTCTATTGGCTATCTGGACATCTGTTGGCGTTCTACAGTGTTTACATTTCATTTCTCGGAGCAACAAACGCCGGTAAGAAGAGGGATGCGCGCGCAGAGATCGCAATCGCGATAGCTTTGAGCAGTCGTTATCGTGATCTACACTGCGAGCACTTTCCTGTGGAATAGTTGCTTCAAGACTTGCGTATTCTTCGACTGTACTTTTAGAATTTTATATTATAAACACAGTGGGCTGGTCAACGACCCAAACATAGCTCATTTCAAAACAAGTGCGCATACTAAATCACGTGCAACTAAGCTATACCAAAATCGAAGATCCATAAAAGTTGGTGATTTATATAAAAAGCACAGTTATTGTGATTGCATATAGTTGACAATAGCACGCGGTCTAATAACATCATCGTCTTGCTTTAACATATTTGTTGAATCTTCAGATAACATATCCTCGTAGAAGACCACTTCAGAGGATTTGGGTTGAATATTGTTGCCATCTGATTCTTCTCTTAATGGTCTATCTCTTGAAACAAATGCTTCTGCTGGTTTAACACTTGGAGTCCTAGCACAAGAACAATCCGGTTTAACGAGAAGACCGTTGTTTCTTAATAATTTTTGACGATGATCTAACATGCAATCTTCTTGAGAACATTCAGGTAGAATAGACCGCATTTTATCAGTATCCAAAGTATCTTTTAAGTAATTGTTCAATAATTTATCTTCTTCTTGGTTATTTTCAAAATTTCTGCGAAAACCATCGTCATTTAGAAAGTCGTCTTCAAAGTTAGTTTCTTCCATTCTGTTACCTAACTCTTTAATTTCATTCTCAGGTCGTCGGATGAACGCACTGTTGAAACCGTAGTTTTTCTGTATTTCATTTTGTCGGACAACTGTGTCTTGTGCCGTAGATAGGTACTGATTGTTCACATTATACTTCTTAACATAATTTTCTCTGTAAGGTATATTAGATGGAGAAAGTGGAGGCAAGTCGTGACCCTTCTCATGGAGTACTTTTCGATTTAAAGGTCTTAATAAAGGCGTTTTTAAAAGTTCAAAATATTCACGGCGCTCATCCGCTCTTTGAGATGCGGGCACTTGCACCTTTACTCTCTGTCTCTCTGTATCTTTATTCTCTTCTCTCTGTGTCTTTTTTTCTTTTAACTGATCCTTAAATTTACATCTAAACATATTAGGCGCCGCAAAATATGATGACATTTCTTGCCGATCTTTGATGTCGGGCATATTAAATCCTTGGAATTTGGAATTAAAGTTAGGCGTAGAATCAAAAGCACTCGGACAAGGTGTTTGAGGTACATCCGGTGGTGGGGTGTCGGGGGTGGTGGCGTGGACGTACGCTAAGTCAGGCTGCACTAACGCGTTAATAAGCTTGTTCCGAATAGGCTTTTTGTTATATATCTGGTTAATATAGACAAAAGCTCTTTCACTTTGGTTATTTTTTTGCTCTGTGGCATACTCGTATAAATCTTTTTCATCTATATTACTTCTACTTTTAGGTAGTACTGCTTTTTTGAGGAGTAAGGTCGTTGAATTTAGTGTCACGTTCAAATTCTGGTCAGTATTCGAGATATTTTTCGTATCTGTGTCCTGGAATAACAATTAAATACATAGTTCAAAAATAAGTTTATAAAAGCTAAAGTCAATTTCGAGTTCTATTTATGTAGGAACAATATTAATATTTCTTTAGCTTGGACGACAACTAAAATCAAATATTCAAGGTTCCTAGAATTATTTAATAAATAAAAGGGAGTATTAGACACACTTTTACTGAACTATTTGCAGTTTACCTGTACAACAAACTATTTAGGTTAAATAATATTTTACAACATAACAACGTTGCCGTTTTATTACTCACCTCTGGAACACTCGAGGGTACACTAAATCCGGAAACAAGTCCAATACATAAGGAAACTAAAATAACAAATGCATTTCTCATTTTCCACGCCCGTGATGTAATAGAACAAAATAAAAATAAGATGGTTTGGACGGTGGTGTATAAAATAACATTTATTTTTCACTAACTTGAATGCGACCGTTCGCAGTCCTCGAGAATGTTGCTTTAACTGAACGTTGACAAGTGCAATGTCAACGTTTGTAAACAAAGAAACAGATCAGTGGATAATAGATGAAGAACTATAAACAAGAGACTGTATACAAATTAGTCAAACAGTTGGAATGTATTTCTTGTTTTGTTTTCCTTGATATAGATATTATTAATGAGACTCATTGTACTACTATATTTCTACTTATTAGTTAGGGAAACCGATGGAACATAGGTCAGTCAAAGTAAAGTCCCCTCTTTGAGGCGTGGCTGGAAAGACCTCACGGCGTCCTTACCTTCCGCATGACGCAGGTCCTCACCGGACATGACACGTTCGGGAGGTACCTGTTACAGATTAAGTCGGAAGAGACGCGCGGGTGTCGCCACTGTGCGGATCGCCCGGAGGACACGGTGGAGCACACAGTCGAGATGTGCCCTGCCTGTCTCCCGCACCCAAGAGCGGGGGTTGTCACAACATGATTTATGCCCACCGAAAAAAAAAAGGTCAATAAAAGTAAAAGTCTGACACTTCTCGTGGAAACTGAGTGGGAAGAGTTATTTGACAATTTTTCACTTAGAAAATGTAATCATGAAATTGACAGTTCCAGCTTTATATTGACATCGAGGACTGTTTCCGTTGTCAAATTATGTCCTCTAGTCTGGAAATATGGTCCTCCTTCTCTCAAAAAATAGCTGAAACGCGCGACAGCTTGTAGCCGGAGAAGCTTGACTGTCCCGCACACGAACCACAAAAAAAGGCCGCCTCAAAAAGAAGCCTGAAGCGGCGTTTTTTTGAGGCCCGTGTGCGAGGACAGTTAAGGGTGGACTAAACAACAGAGGTGACCTTGTTAGTTTAAATCCGTGCAGACAGCAGTTGTAATCCATGGCCTTTAATTCATGAATCCCCAAGCGACCACCGGTGGTCGCGCATCTATTGTCTTACTATTGTGTCTCTAATTGACGGTATCTGAAGGGTTTAATGGGAGGCGCGTTTTTTCAACGGCAGTGATTGATTTGCGAACGTGTTGGCACATGGTTTACATCCATGTAGCCGCAATACAAAGTGAGCTGATGCATGATAGTATAGTTGCAGACTTTATCCATTTACTAATTACTATTAGGCATAGTAATTTCGTACGCGTAAAGTATTAAATAATTGAATATTTTTTAAAAAGGGTTGTCGATATAGTAATCGACAAAAAAAAAACATTATTTTTTAAATAATATACAAGATAACTCAGTAAACAGAGGTTTTTTTTTTGTCGATGTCGAAAATCATCTTATGACAAAACCCGCTCTTGGGTAGAGCGGGAGATAGAGTCAGACTCTTACTAACTAAAAGCCCACGCCGTTCCTTCTAGCCTTCACACCGGGGCTCAAGTTTCCTTTCGGATAACCCCGGCCCCGGTAGGCTTCGACCCAGCTGGGCCCCTCCTGTTTCTGACAACTCCTTGAGGCGCGCGGGAACAGTGCGTGCCGTCGACAGTAAACAGAGGTGACCTGCGCCTGGTGACGGGGACCATCACCGGACACTGCACACTGAATAAGCACCTCCACACAATAGGCATCACAGACAGACCCCTGTCAGAGCATGCTTGGAGGGGGAGGAGACAATTGCGCATGTGCTCCTAAACTGCACGGGTGTCACTGAAATACGCACACGAACCTTAGGATCCCAGATATCCCACCTAAGGTTAAGGCCACTATGGCCCACGTACAATGGGCCGCATAGGACTAAGTGTGAAAACCATACTGAGCCATTGACATAGATAACTAAGTAATACAAATAGTAAATAGTAGTAATGAATTTAATATTATTAATTTCACTACGAACGACATGCTAAAAGAACAAAAGTAATTTGACTGGCAACTAATAAATGCAGCAGGACCCTTTACAAAGTTACCACTTTCTTAACGGTCAATTAAACAACTTTGTTTGGGTACTATATATAATAAAAAGCAAGTATTTTGATGTTGAAACTTATTTAATAATATCATAATATGACATTATAATAGCCCGTAAAATATGCAATATTTACGGACCTTTGTGATGCAGTATTCAGTAGTTTAGTTCTGTCCAAATATCGCTAAAATTTCGTCGAAGAACACGCCGATGTCGACACCATTTTCTCCAAGGGCCTTAATTTCGGCTTGGAAGACGGGGCTGTCCCAAAGAGCACCGAAAGTATTGTCCCACTCTTCGCTTTGTAAGTTCAGGATAGCGGTACTGAATTCTGCATCCTCTGACATCTTCTGGTCGAAAAGAGCCGCCAACTTAGCCTTGGGGAATTCGTTGATGCAGTCCTTGATGAAGGAAGTGAGGTCTTTGCCGCTGAGAGTGTGACGTGCAACCTTCTTTCTGTCGACAGTATCTGTAGAAAATATAATCAAATGCAAAAACACATCTTAAACAGCACAATAATTTTGATTTATCTTAAATAGATCAACATACCAATCAAGTTGTTGAACCAGTCAAGGAAGTAATGGATGTCGATGTTGTCATTTTCTAAGAAATCGATCACCTGTGAATAAGGAAACAGAATGTTTATAAATAAAATTAGTATGAACGAAATAACACAATAACTCACTGACAAATTGGTAAAAAAAACTGACATATCAAGATAGTTCAACTACGTGAGACTTTTATCAACTAGAATAAAACAGTTGTTACATTTTGTTAAAAGGCATTGTTGGCCATTGATAACATAACAAATAATACTCACAGCTACAAATTCAGGCAATGATTCCATTTCGTAAATGAGATCCTTGAAGTTGTTAGTTCTCATGTAATCTAAAGCTTGCAAGAATTCTTCGAATTCGATGTAGTGTTCCGTCAGATCCTCAATATCTTCACCAGCTTCCTGCAGGATGATATCCAGAAAATCCTCGACATGTTCGTGGAACGGTTTCCTGGGTTGAGGAGCACAGAAAGTGAGCCCCACAAGAGCGAGAACAACTAATGCCTGCTTCATCATTCTGGTCTCGTTCTCGGAATTCTGTGGTGCGGATCGACAAGCGGCTAGACTTTTTATAGTAGGTGATTAGATAATATATCCGAATGATCTTAAAGTTGTCATGCAAGATAGTAATTTTATCACACGTACTTGAGATCTAGTCTTTCCGTGAAACTGCTAGTTTGCAAGATGCTTAGTTTAGTTAAGATTAAGACTATATATTGACAATTGAAGAATGATGCATTTTGATTCGCTACATAGAGTCAGCATACACATAGGATTCTGGTCTATATTCTCGGTTAATAGTGCAGTGTCTGTAACAATATTATTTTGATTTAATATAAGCCAAAATATTGTAATTTTTACCTTTAAAAAGGGAATCGTTCCAACAGTCTTCACTTTACAATTCGATTCCTCCATCGGCTACCAGTGGTTTACAGATATGGTTTTTTTTTTTTTTTCTCGACGGGGAAAATCATCTTTGACGAAACCCGCTCTTGGGTGGAGCGGGAGACAGTGTCAGACTCTTACTGACTAAAAACCCGCGCCGTTCCTTCTAGCCTTCATACCGGGGCACGAGCTCCCTTTCGGACAACCCTGTCCCCAGTAGGCTTCGACCCAGCTGGGCCCCTCCTGCTGCTGACAACTCCTTGAGGCGCGCGGGAACAGTGCGCGCCATCGACGTCTTAGACTCGGTCCATTACCGGACGATCGGACAGCGAGCTACCCATAGCTCGCCGTCCGCGAGCCTGCGTCTACGGTGGCCGGAAATCGGGATCGGAATCCCGGCGACGGCGGCGAGAGCGCCGTTGCCTGATGCGGTCGGCCTCCTCCTTTGCAAGCATTACTGCTTCGCAGAAGGAGGCGACCGCCTGCCATTCCTCCTCGCTCCGGACCATGGCCTCGACCAGGGCCCGGCGCGAGAGGTCTCCGCCGCCGATCGCCCCCACGAGGGCACGGCGATGCTCCGCCCAGGCAGGGCACACCTCGATGGTGTGCTCCACCGTGTCCTCCGGGCGTTGCGCACAGTGGCGACACCCGGGCGTCTCTTCCGCTTGAATCCGATGCAGGAACCTCCCGAACTTGCCATGTCCGGTGAGAACCTGCGTCATGCGGAAGGTAAGGACGCCGTGAGGTCTTTCCAGCCACGCCTCAAAGAGGGGACTTACCGCCATAATCGTGGCGTGCCCAGCACTGGGTTGCGATAGCCGTTGACGCCATTTCACCATGAGATCCCGCCGGAGCTCTGTCCGCCATGCCTTGATATGTTGCGGCAGTGGACTTTCACCCCGGCGTTGCATCTCCACGCGCATGTCGTGCATGTGTGCAAGGACTGTTGCCTCCAGATCCCACGGTGGTAGGCCAGCCAGAAGGCTCGCCGCTTCGCGGGAGATCGTGCGGTAACCCCGCACCATCCGTATTGCCATGACCCTCTGGCAGGCGTTCAGTATGGACGCCGGTCGCTTTGCCAGCGACGGCGCCCACACCGGCGCCCCGTAGTTACAGATATGGTTCAATATGCCACTGATTCCTGCTCTTTTAGGAATTTTGGTGAACCCAACCTATTGTTCACGTGTCACGGTATATCAAAGATTGCAGTATTCGGGACGAAAAGATATGACATTCTTTACAGACAGCATTTATGTCATACCCAACCGCATTTTTCTGTCGGTTTTCTTTGTAAGATAAGCTCTAAACTGAACTTGCTGGCCCAAGATAGATATACTGCAGAAATCCTCCTAACACCGTGGATTCTTCGTTCCACTGAGCATGATCTGTGAACTAATCTTGACCTTGGCTGAAAGCTCCTTTTGTAGTATAAGGCCTAATATTTCAGCAAAACCATGATTGTGACAATGAATTATTAAACAGAAATGTGACAGATAAATATTGATTTAAGATATTTAGAATGATATATTTACACATGTTCAAAAAACTCTTCACAAACTTCTAAAAGCAATCCAAATTATTGTCGACGGCATTGCCAGCACACATAAGTCAGTCACTGAATAGCTTAACTCCATCTTTGGCAGACAAGAGGAAGCAAAAAACGCCCTTGGCAGGTGCAATATCAGCTATAGCAATGCAACATAGAAAAGGTATATGGGTGCAGTGAGACGGAATTTCAGACTCATTACTAAATAAAGCCCACCTGTATTTAATTCCACTTTCGTTCTTCCTTCAATTGCCTTTTGAGAGCCTGTCCAATGGTAACTCTTCTGAACAATCCCGCAACAAAAACTTGTAATAACGCACTCGTTAAGACAATCCACTGATTGTGATGATTATCAGGTACTCGTAGTTGAGTTTGAGAGATAAATTGAATATAACGGCTTACCAAAATATCAAAGTTCAATAAAAATACATTAAAACTGCAGCATCCCAGAGCACACAACAACTACAAAACTTAGTTTAGTGAAAATCATGATCATTTATTTGTTTCTGATACATTTATACAGTCATATAAAAACACTATGACTGTGTTATAAAAAAAAATACATTTATTGCAGACTAAAAAAATAATGTCCATAGAATTATTAGTAAGATAGGTCTTAAAATCTATGTTAGTCTTGTTAGTGACAATGGTCTTAAAACTATGTTAGTATTACAGCATTCATGGTTTCAAAAATGTCAACAATGTCAAAATATCTCAAATGTCATGGAAATTTAAATACAAAAAAAAAAGCCTCACCTTACATGTAGTTGGATAAGTCTCCCCAGCACTGCAGACTCCGGCCTTTCTGATATCATCTTTAGGATACCGTTGCGCTCCCCCGAATCCTACGCATCAACGATGCTACTTTTTTACGCATTAGAGCATAAAAGTCGTCGACCCTTGCGTCAGCAAACATCCCTGAAGCGCTGCAGAAACGTGGGAGCCCCAACAGAACCCTAAAGGCGTTATTATATTGAACACGAAGAGCGTTGTAGGCTCGTTGCGAGTAGTCGGTCCACAGAGCACTGGTGTAAAAGCTTTGACAGTAGGCCCTGAACAGTGTCACTTTTACTTCTACTGTACACCTTGCAAATCTATGAACCAACATATTAGCACGCACCGACAACGCCCTTCGCTCTCGCTCGATATCCGTGTCGTCATTTAGGGTCTCAGTTACTATGTGTCCTAGGTACTTAAATTGAGAGACACGCTCTAGAGGTACACCGTTTAGACTGACGGGAGGCACATGTTCCGGTGACTTATTCTTACCTCTTATTACCATGTATTCACTTTTCTTCTCGTTATACTTCAGACCATGCGCCTCAGCATATGACTCACAGATATCGAGCAGTTTTCTTAACCCACTGAGCGACGGACTCAGTAAGACCATATCATCAGCGTAACTGATGTTGTTCACGCATACATCATCCACATGACAGCCCACATGACTGTTACTGAGTCCCTCAATCAGCTGATCAAGGTAAAAGTTGAATAGTCTTGGAGAGGAAAGACCACCCTGCCTGACACCACATTTAAGTGTATACTCATCAGAAAACACATTTTTCTGATTGTTGTACCAGAAAGACAGGATGTTAATAAGTTCAGTGGGAACCCCCACCCCTCCAAGCTTACTCCAAAGCCTGTCCTAATCCACTAGGTCGAAAGCTTTCGACAAATCCAGGAAACAAGCATAGACAGGTGTTTTTCTTTTAACATAGTACTTTACAGTATTCTTCAGTGTCAAAATAGCACAGTCAGTGGATAGGTTCTTACGGAAACCAAACTGCGCATCGTGCAGCTGAATATGCTTGCTGAGTTGAGCGTCAACTAGACTGTCAAAAACCTTCGCAATCACAGTGGCCAGAGATATCGGCCTGTAGTTGCTTTTATCCGTGACATCCCCAGTTACATTTTTCAATATCGGTACCACAATAGTTTCTGTCAGCTTTGGGGGTAGGTAAGAGTGTCGCATACAAAAGGTGAACAGCATGGACAGGACCCTAAAAAGATGCTTGCCCGCATACTGCAAGTGCTCAATACTGAGCCCGTCGTTGCCTGGGGACTTGCCTCTTACCATGTTTCTGATAACCTTCTCCACGCCTTTGCTGGAAAAGCCTATCAAATTTTCCGGCTTGGAGATACTTGCAACACGCGTCGCAGTACCAGAGGACAACGGTGGTATAACTTTAAAATGATCCTCGAACAAGTTGGCTATGCCCTGCGCATCACTACATCCCTCAACACAGACGGGTACGCTAACCTTACAATTCAATTTCCTAGTACCCCTCCAAAATTCCCTAAACTTTTTCCCAGAAACATGTTCTGCTAGGGTGTCCATTTCAAGTTGCTTTCTGTGATTTTGACAAAACTTTAGTCTAGACTTAAATACTTTACGTGTTGTGTACATGTCGTCATACAGAGGCCCACTGTCTGGTTTACCACAAGACACGTACCTACGATAAGCCTGCCTAGCTACCCTGTGAGCTTCCCTCACATATTTGTTCCACCCTGCCACACTCTTACCCTTTCGACGCTTTTGAACTGATTTGCTTTGCACAGAAGCATAACATAATATGTCGATGACATCATTATATAATTGGTCAATTACAAGTCTGTGCTCTAAATTATCACACATCCTATCTGCACAGGTGCCAAGTTCAATAGGAAAATGAATGTCTTTTAATTTATTATTACAAATGTCAAAATATTTATCAGTTTCGTCCTTACACCTTTCCCCCCAAATTATATTATTACAAATCCAATTATCAACAGTACATTTATTTCTAATTATGTCAAAATCACATTCAATAATTATAGGCAAGTGGTCCGACCAATAAACACCATAGTCGACTTTTACATTAAGTATCGTTTTCACACGCAGCTTCTGTCACTAAACAATGATCCAACCAACGTTTACATATATATTTATAAATAGCACGTAAAAATAAAGATAAATTCAAAATAGATTCACTATTGAGAAGTTTAGTTTTGCCCAAAGATAGCAACGATCTGCTCAATGAAGACGCCGATTTCAATGCCATTGTCGGCAAAGGTCTGGACCTCAGCTTTGAAGACTTCACTATCCCAGAGAGCACCGAAGACTGCATCCCACTCTTCGCTATTCAGGTTCTCAATGGCGGTTTTGAACTCCTCGTCTTCAGCAATCTTCTGGTCAAAGAGAGCCTGCAGTTTGTCCTTGGGGAAGATGGCGATGCAGTCCCTTGTGAAAGAAGCGAGGTCCTTGCCGCTGGTGGACTGACGTTCGATCCTCTTTTTATTTACGTTTTCTGTAAATATGTACAATTTATAAGTGACATATATGGCAAAAGTAGGGCGAGAAAGAAAACCCTACAGTTAAAATATAAACCAGAGAAGATTTTTGAAAAGAGTTAATAATAATATAATAATAATAAGCTGTCGTTGCGCGGTTGGATCAAGGGCCTGATACAGAAGGCAGTACTCCTCGATACGGCTCGCATTGTGAGGAGGTTCCTGTCTCTGGAGCCCTAACCACCGGTAGCTTGGACCCTGCTCCCGACATCGGTGGACCACTATTTTTTGTATTTTTAAATGTTTTTTTTTTTTATATTTGTTTTAAGAAATATTTAAAAATATCAAAAATATGTATAATAGAAGAATAAAGAGAATAATAATAATATACCACAACTATCACACAACGCCGTCAGTACTTCCTATCCGATAAACTAAACCGATCAACTGGTTGATCAGAATGAAACTCGGTGAAGGATTTGTTTCCCATCTAATCAACTTTGAAACGGATCAACTGTTTTCTTTCTCAACGGTTCAACTTTTTAGTTGGTCCGATAGGAATATTTTACTTTATTTAAATTTGTTCTATCTGCTCAACTGTGGTATTAAACTAAAATTGAATTTTGTTTAATATTTTAGGCACTTGTGAAATTTTTTATGAGTGGAAAAACACTATAGGTAAAAACACTTGTGAATTTTTTTATGAGCGGAAAAACACTATAGTTAAAAACACTTGTGAATTTTTTTATGAGTGGAAAAACACTATAGTTAAAAACACTTGTGAATTTTTTTATGAGTGGAAAAATACTATAGGTAAAAACACTTGTGAAATTTTGTACGGATGGAAAAACACTATAGGCCAGTCAAAATCGACACCAAAAATCACAAAGTCGCAAGTATCTATATTTTTTTATATGTTGTTAGGTTCCTTGAAAGTAGTTTACACTCAAGTTTGCGACCCTGGAAACCCTGTGCTACTCCCTTGGTACTCGAAAAACTGCGAAATTTTTGCTTTTTTTTTCCAAAAATCTACCGAAAAAAAGCGTTGTTCATGTATAATTGCTGATAACGTAATAAAGTTAATTAATATACTATAATTTGAATTTAACTTCAGCACTCTAGGTCTATTAGTTGCAGAGATACAGCTTGTGCATTTTTTTTGAAAGGTGAAAATTTTGTGTTTGCGACATATTCAAAGACACGTAAGCTAATAGTCCTAAAGAAAAGTATGAGACAAGAATTAGGATGTAGGCTTCATAGTTTCTTCAAAAATAACAAAAATAGTAAAATATCGTGTTGCTTCGTTAGGCTAGATTTTTGGAAGAAACTAAAAAAAGTGCCAAAGTTTCGTAGTTTTTCGAGCACCATAGGAATAGCACAGGGCTTTCAGGGTTGTAAACTTGGGTGTAAACTACTATCAACGGATCTAACTACACACAAAAAAAAAATTGTAGTTTCATGCGCGTTTGCGGTGTTTCTGCTTTTTTGTGTCGATATTGACTGGACTACTATAGTTAAAAACACTTGTGATAATTTGGAAAATTTAATTTAAAATGATGGAGGAATGTGAAAAGAACGGCGGCAAAGATTTTCTACTTAAAAATTTTCAATACACAAAAGTCCGGAAATATAAAAAAGGAGCATGGTACTTTAGGTGCATCAATTATAAGAAACTGAAATACAAAGGAAACATAACTATAAAAGTAAGTTTTTACAAGTGTTTTTACCTCGAGTGGTTTTCCACCCTTAAGAAATTTCACAAGTGTTTTTACCTCGAGTGGTTTTCCACCCTTAAGAAATTTCACAAGTGTTTTTACCTCGAGTGGTTTTCCACCCTTAAGAAATTTCACAAGTGTTTTGCCACTCTAAAAAAAAAATCAGTTGATCGGACTGGAAGTACAGAAAAGTGATCCGATCGATTTCCATTCTGATTAACCAGTTGATCGGTTTAGTTGATCGGATAGGAAGTGCAAAGGTGATCCGATCGAGTTCCATTCTGATCAACCAGTTGATCGGTTTAGTTGATCGGATAGGAAGTACTGAACGCCGTTTAGTCTCAAGTTAAGCAGAGCTTGTGTTATAAGTACTAAACAACTGATAAACATCATAAATATTTCTAAATACATACATAAATAGATATATTACACCCAGACACAGAACAAATGATCATGCTCATCACACAAACATTTGTCCTTGGTGGTAATCGAACCCACAACCTCCGGCTTAGCAGTCAGGGTCACTAACCAGGCCAGTCAGGCAGTTACTTTAGGTCTGGAACGCAAATGGTAACTGAAGGAACTCTGGTAGGTTTTAGTCAATTAAATTCTACCATTTCTTCTTACTCCACTCAGAGCAGAAGTTATTTGTGATGATAAATCTATCTATTTATGTAACATATAACTTACCGAGCAGTTCGTTGAAGTAGTCAAGGAAGTAGTGGATATCAATGTTGTCATTTTCCAAAAAATCGATCACCTGTTAAAAAAGTATATCGGTTTTAACTAATTACTTCCCTTAGCAGTCGAATGGTGATTCCCAAAGTACGAATCGGTATCGGTTAAACAATTGGTTATGCAACTGCTTAAAATCAGTGATAACAACAATCAGTAGGCGTTATATAATCTCACTATTCAGTCAGCCTATTAAACTATTAACCAAAACGAAAACATAGAATTAGCACAAATATCAAAAATACTCACAGCTACGAATTCAGGTAACGATTCCATCTCGTACACAAGATCCTTGAAGCTGTTAGTCTTCATGTACTCCACAGCTTGCCTGAACTCATCGAATTCCACGTACTGTTCCATTAGTTCCTCCAGCTCTTCATCAATCTCCTGTATGATGATGTCCAGGAAATCTTCGACATGCTCGTGGAACAGTTTTCTGGGCTGAGGAGCTGAGAAGGCGAGCCCCACCAGAGCGAGAACAACTAATGCTTGCTTCATCATTCTGGTTTCGTTTCCTAAAATCTGTGATACTAACCAAACGGTAGCCAGGCTTTATATAGTCAAAGATAAGATCCAAGCATCTTGCATAGTTGTCAAGTTGTCATCTGAGATACTGCATTTATCTCAAGTGTTTTTTTTTAAGATTATTGTTCATTCATCTGCACCAGCATACATCATATTTTAACTATATGTCGGTTGTATTGTTCTTTCTTTCCAAACTGTTTGGGATCTTCAAAATATGGTGGGCAACGACGTTTTTTTTATTACATAATCTAGTGCTGAACGGCGGTCTCACCTGATGGTAAGAAGTGATACAATCGTTGATGGTGATACGCCCTAGTTTATAAGGAACTTATTCACTCTAGCCTTGAAGACACCCAAATTATAACCTTCTTCTTAAATCTTCAAATCATAACCTGAGAGCATATCGCCAAAAATATAGAATAAAAAATACGAGCAACTTTGAACAAACAAATAGCATACTTTAAAATAAAAGAGAGGCCAGCCAGAACTACTCCTAGAACTAGATATAATAATAATAAGTATCTACTAATCTACAAACAACTGTACTACGAGTCATCTTCGGAAATTACTACTTAACCGACTTACGTTCGGGTCGGAAACGGCATTCACAACAATATGGACTACGTCGTTTCAAGTCTAACCTTTTTTTTGAGATAGGAATTAATTCAGTTACTTCTTTTACTGACTAAAACCACATCTGTGTTCTTTCTCTTTTTGGGTAGAGTGGGGTATCAGACTTTGGCTGCAAAATTCTACCAGTTGTAGGCGACGAGTCCTAGGTACTTAATTGTCGACCCGACATCGCTGTGAGCCCCTCTTGTTGTCAATCATTGTCAATCGATGACTGTTATTTGTAAACCAGGTGGTGGCCCGATGTGACGGTCATGAAAGCACATGGTCTCGGGTTGTGCCGTGCTACCTCGTGTCTCAACTGGGAGAAGTCATGAGAAACCCACGTCAAATAAAGTATTCCACATCAATTAAGGAACTTAGTTTGGTGACATTCATTGTTATTTATTTCTTGCCGATAAATTTATACTCGTACAATCATAAAAATAAACAATATGACTATATAATAAATATCTCATAAAAATAACAATATTTATGACGATGACATAATTCAAAATAGATTCACTAATGAGAAGTTTAGTTTTGCCCAAAGATGGCAACGATCTGCTCAAGGAAGACTCTAATATCAATGCCATTGTTGCCAAGCGTCTGGACTTCAGCTTTGAAGACTTCGCTGTCCCAGAGAGCACCGAAGACTGCATCCCACTCTTCGCTGTTCAGGTTCTCAATGGCGGTCTTGAAAGCCTCATCTTCAGCCATCTTCTGATCGTAGAGGGCCTGCAGCTTCTCCTTGGGGAAGATAGCGATGGAATCCCTGGTGAAGGAAGTGAGGTCCTTGCCGCTGGCGGACTGGCGTTGGGTCCTCTCCCAGTCTACGTTTTCTGTAAATATGATCAATCGGTAAGTTAATTCATGAATCCCCAAGCGACCACCGGTGGCCGCGCATCTATTGTCTTACTATTGTGTCTCTAATTGACGGTATCTGAAGGGTTAAATATACGGCAAAAACTGGGCTAGTTTTTTTTTTACCGTTTTTAAACCAAACACAGTCATGTCATCATCATATCAGTCGAAAGACGTCCACTGTTGGACATAGGCCTTTCCCAAGTATCGCCAATAATGATAGGCCCTGTGCGTCTCGCATCCATCGGACTCGTAGCGATCCTCACCAGGTCACCGGTCCACCTTGTGGGAAGCCTTCTAACGCTGCGTCTTCCGGTACGTGGTCGCCATTCCAGAACTTGTGACGACAGTCACTTAAGCGGACCCTTACGGATTTCTTGATTTCTGATGCGATCACGCCAGGAAACTCGGAACATAGCCCTTTCCTTTGCTCTTTGGGTGACTTCACAGACAGTCAATACCAATAGTATCCAGGTCACATGTATTCTTGTGGATGCGAGGAACACAGGAGCAAGCGTTGTAGCGATTTTGTTCTGTGTTATTGTGGCTTATGTTCAGCATTCGGTTTTATCCAAAAAATTACTTTGATGATGATAGAAGGAGTTTTTTAATGAACTGGCTTTTTCCTGCAGTTTCGCCCGCGTACATAAAATATAGCCTAAGTAACTCAGAAATAAAAATGCTTTCTATCGGTGAAAATTTTTTTGCAATCGGGTCAATACTTCCAGAGATTACCTCCTATAAACAAAAAAACATAAAAACAAACTTTACCTCTTAACCCTTCAGATACCGTCAATTAGAGACACAATAGTAAGACAATAGATGCGCGGCCACCGGTGGTCGCTTGGGGATTCATGAATTAATAATATTAGTGCAGAAGTAACTTACCGATCAGTTCGTTGAATAAGTCAAGGAAGTAGTGGATGTCAATGTTGTCATTTTCCAAGAAATCGATCACCTGTTAAAAAAGTAAATTTATTAATATCGGTTTTAACATAAGTCATTGGACATTTTTTACTCGATAGCTCGAAGTACGTGTCCATTATTGAAATTGAGTTTAATTTAGAGTTAACATTTCATGGAATGTATTTATTTTAATCCAAATGTATTAAGAAAAAGTAATATGCTTCTGGTTAATATGTCAATTTATTAAAATTGGTTTTCGGCGGTCATTTCTGCCTGATCACTTAAAAATAAATTCGCTGGAATTCTGCGGTGCAGCGCCAAACCAAACCCTTTGAAGTTTTCGTTTCAAGTGCAAGCAAAAATGAACTTAGTGATGGTCAGGCGGAAGTGTCTTTTACGGCGGAACTAATTTTCTCGATGACAGAATATGAACTACTCAGCACTGGATAGTACAAGGCTGCCAGCGATGATGATGATTCAGCCGCTCACCCACATAGATTGTGCACATGAGAAAATTCGCTAAATTTTACACTAAAATCTAAGGAGGAAATTAACTTGCTCCCCTTTATAACTCCGTTGTTGATGAAGATATTTTTTTCATATTTGTTTACCAGACCTAAAATGTATAGCAAATAAAAAATTTCATGCTTACTCCCCGCAGCTAAATGGGCTAAGATTCCCATCATCATCTTCCTGCCCTTATCCCGTTTTATTTGGGGTCGGCGCAACACGTTTTTTTCTTTCATTCTGTCCTGTCGCTCGTCACGCTATCACTAACTCCCTTTTCATTCATATCACTTCTTACACAATCCATACATCTTTTCTTTGGCCATTGGCCATCATTCCCAAAGAACGTAAAATTGGTATCGGATAAACCAACGCTTATGCAACAAAAGGCGATAGCAAAAACCAAGTTGTTACATAACACTATTCATTCACTTAGCAATTTTTCGAACTATTTACGAAACAAAAACTTACAATAGGCACAAACACCAAAGGTACTCACAGCTACAAATTCAGGTAACGATTCCATCTCGTACACAAGATCCTTGAAGTTGTTTGTCCTCATGTAGTCCAGAGCTTGCCGGAACTCGTCGAATTCGACGTATTGTTCCATCAGCTGCTCGATCTCTTGGCCAACCTCGTCGTCGATGACATCCAGGAAATCCTCGACATGCTCGTGGAACAGCTTCCTAGGTTCAGGAGCTGAGACGGCGAGGCTGACCAGAGCGAGAACCACTAGTGCTTGCTTTATCATGGTTTTGTTGTCTGAAATCTGTGATACTGAATCAACGGTAGCCAGACATTATATAGTGAGAGATAAGATTAAAGTATCCTAGATGGTTGTCAAGTGTTTATGTGAGATATGTGCATTTATCTCAATTGATTTTTTCAGTTAATTTTATTATCCATCTGCATGTAAATACTTAATGTTTTAATTAAAATATCTGTCTGCTGCACCCGAAATCGTTGAAAACTTAAAAAGATGGGGCAACTAACATACGCGGATCTATCGCTCAAAAAAGATTAGGTATGATCTTAGCTGACAGACACCCGAAAATAAGTCTAGTGCGAATCGAAGCATGAACTCGCTTGTGATCCATATAGTGCATTCCTACAAAGTTAATGATGCTTATTACGAAATGACAAACGGAAAATGAAATGAAATGACACTCTGACCAAAATGTTCAGTGTATAGTTCCACGAGGGCAAAGCCGTGGGGCGAGCACTAGTAAATTATTATTATCTTTTTAATTTAATGGGCTTACCACAAATATGTGGTAGACCTGTTAGACTTAAAAAAATTAACACAGTTTTGCTTGCTCAGGCCAGTTTGTACACAGAACACCGTACGAGTGGTTGCTAAAACTCATATTTACACGGTGTTTCATCGACGTTTCGCCCAGTAGTTTGTTCGCTCACGAATTACAATAGTAACATCATCAGCATAAGCATGAAAATGTGACGTCTCAAGCCTGCTAGGGTTGTGAGTTGTGAGGGAGCCCATCGTGCCCACAACAGTCCGCATTTGGCTACAAATTGACGGCTAATATCGCCAAAAATAAAATAACACGCATCAAGTAAATTGCAAACTTTAAAGTGACGAATATACCAGCTACAAAACTAAACACTATAAATATATCGTCAAATTACTACCCCTATAAATTATATTCGGAAATACGTAATACTGTATCCATAATATTAAGTCTATATTAATCCGTTTCAATATCTTTGAAAATATTAATACATTCGCCTCCACGTACGGGTGCAGTGATATGAAAATGCTCCGTTCACCTATTTCGTATTTTCCATCAATATTTCAGAATTTAATTTTAGAGACGTATTTACCCGCGAACACTTTCCATTCCTACTCGGATAACGTCACGTCGAATGAATGAATATTTATATGAATGTGGGTCACTGGCATTTTGTGCATTACTCTTAATTTTATTCACCTACCTTCCAATTTTACTTAACCCACTTAAATTACCAACTGCGTCCTCGTTTGAAGTCTAAAAACGTAACAAATAAAATCGCTTCCAATATCTATGTAGATTCATAAAGGTGCAATCCTTGGTCAGTGATTGAAATGAGTGCTAAAAAGAATAACATTTCTCAATCAACTTCAGTGCGATCAAACCATACTAACGCTAGCTCATCTGAATTCATCGATGATTATTCACACCTGCGACTGTCATATTATCAACACCGAGGTCCCCTTTCTGACATATCCAGTGGAACTTCTGAAGATACGTGTAGCGAAGATACATTCGACACAGTGTTGACAGACTTGAGCGAGACATCTCAGACTTCCATTGACGACGAGAGACAAGCTGAGCGTCAGAAACTCCGAGAATATTACGTTAGTCAAATCTCGGATCTACCGGATCCGTCATACGTTGCAGCATCCATAATCTCGTCAGCTTCCCACAAGATGGGGCCCGTTCACGGCGTCCACTTCAAATATAACGATCGAATCGAACCAGGTAGCAGAGTTCCCAATTCATGCAATGATTTGGAATTTGATCCTCCACGTAGATCGACTATGAAACCCAATCAGTTTCCGATATCCAAACAATTCAAGTGATATTTTTGAAAATGTTTTTTGATGTTGAACGCCGAATTTGATATTAATTTAAACTTATTAGGTGGATGAGTAATTTTAGTGACAATAAGATAGCATGTGAGTAATTAACAGTGACTCTGACTGGGTAGTTTTTTGTTTTTTTCAGGCGACTAAGGCCCATAGAAACTATATATAAGAAAATCTTTGAAATGATAAACTAATACATATTAATAATATTGCAGTTAGTAATCTATTTATCAATAATACATATTTATTTCAATTTTAATAAATAGACATTTATGAAAACATCTTGAAAAAAAATCTTTCATATTCCCAGTCAAACGCAGTTAAATATGTTCTTGTGCGAGATTGGAATATTTCTTGAATGAAATGATACTCGTAGATTCAATGCAAATTAATTTTAAATATATTTTCGTGTTAATGGAATGAAGATTTTTTACAAGGGAGCTGTCAAAAGGAAGTCATAAAAAAAGTGTCACGTCACGCATAGATTATAGCTATAATACTTCTTGCTGTGGATCGCATAGGTTGTAGCTATCATACTTCTTGCTGGATGCATGGATTTACGCAGAGGCTCCAACAGTTCTTTTGCAGCCAAAACCAACTAATATAATAGTGTCGTAAATCGATTCATCACAAGTTTATAGACACTCATGATGGCCATAAAGCCGGGTAAGTACAAGTAGTAGTGATGCGCCATGAAAGGCTGCAGAAAAAAAAAAAACATAAAACAACATATAATTACTGTCGCCTCTGATTTCCCTCGGGCTGGCTCGAGCCAGGGCTGCCTGTAATGGACTCCCTGCATAACTATTGAGACTTCGATTTTATACTCCTAGGTATTTATTAGAAAGGCTGTTTTCTTGGGCTTTGTGATATAGATTAGAAATTATGCCGCTTTTAATGTAGGGAAATGAATGTAAATGAAAGGCGCTGGTAGTCTTTTACCAACTTGATTAAAATTAATTTTGTAAACTAATATAACATTTATAAAAATTTCGTGTCACAGTATTTGTCATGGAACTTCTCCAAATCGGCTTGAACAATTTTTGTTTGTATATTTAGTAGGTCTGAAAAAAGATCGTTGGCTATTTTCACCACCCATTTTTTATTATTATTATTTATATGGTAAAACAAAGTTTGCCGGGTTAGCTGGTATGTATGTCTATAATTAACTAGAAGATTGGTTACCTATAATAAAAATGAGGATAAATAGGCTCTTAATAAATAAGTGCGCTTTACCATCAGCGATTGCATCACTGCTTACCATCAGGTGGGATCGCAGTCAAGCACTGGTTTCTCATTTAAAAGTAACAATAATAAGTTATGCTATTTAACAAATAACAATTCTCAACACTGTCAAACTTCCTGACCTCCAGCTTATTATTATTATTACTGGTCCCACAGACACCTTCTCCTTACTTTCTCCACCACGTCGCGCAGATAATACTCAAATGGATCTTAAACAAATCACAGCTCTCCAACCTGGCCAACATTGTCCCATTGAGACCGCTTACGATCATGAAAAAGTCTGCAAAAATAATGGAATCCTAAAATTCCCTCCACCGGGGACACTATTTATAAGGTTTTAAGTTAAAACAAACTGTCAAACAAGTAACCCGGGGGACGCAAACTTTCGAATGGTGTTAAACTTTCTGAATGTTGTCTTTATTCCTTATTTTTATCTACTATGGAGCGGGATGTGGGTACTTTTGAGGCTCGTGTAAGGTTCCTTTATTGGAAACCAAGGTTTTTGGATGGTTTTTTTTTTTCAATCTGTTGTCAAATCTTATGTCAGTTTAGATAATATTTCTTATTGTGTTGTCTATTTAAATAGTGTCCAGGCAAACTGTCCATCATAAGATGCCTGTAAGAAATGTGATAACACCGCCAATTATATACGTCAGGTAGGTATGTACCTATTTATGTATCTTGGTGTACAATAATAATAAAAAAAAATTTATATTTTTAAATGGTTTTTTATAGGTTTTTTAAAGAAAATATAAGTAAATGGATAACAATTTTTATTGACACAGTTATCCAATAAACACAAGATACAATAAAGTATATAATACATACTTTTACCCCTAATCCCAGAGTAAGTACTTCAAAAAGATGGTCCTTAAATTTTATTATAATTTAGCCAAGGCTAGATTCTATGCTAGACACATAACTTGATCCTTTTATCATAAACCAGAAACAAATGGCAGTACTGATGGATCTTTCTTCGGAAAGTTTCCTCATAAGTGCTCGCCGCAAGACGGCAGAACTATGACAAATTCCTAGCAGCGATTCGACAACCGTGCTGGGGCCCGAGTCTGCTATTTTTATATATTCGTCATTCCAACACGATCTCATTGTCATTTTGCTAAAAGTTCGTAATCTGCTAAATCATAATGATCATTGATCGGTCAATGGTCTCGTAATACGAGTGGTGGTAGAATGACAATATCGAGCTTTTTAAAACCAATAACTGCAGTAACGTTCCCATGGTAGATCACTGATCAAAACAACTGTCAAAAGTTTTGCTAATTACCGCTTACGTCAGATATTCATTTGTCATTATGTACGAGATTACCATTTTAAGCCATTTCTTTCAATGAAGTGTCAGTGGTTGACCATTGGAAAGTCATTATGACACCATTATATTAGTAGATTAACAAAACTTGTCAAAATCAACAATTATGAAATCAATGATAGACCATTCTGACACTATTGTAATAGCAGACTTGAGGCCGCTCTTTACAATATTTTGACGGTTTACTTTTTTAGGTAGCAAATCATCACTAAACTTCTACCACTCTGGATGAAGCAAGTGGGAATGTCCGGCTTTTACTGATAAAACCCGCCCGCACCTATTCCTTTAGTTGCGCTTAACGGCTGAACGGTTTAATTCATTACACCCCAAGCGAACGGCGGCGTTTACTCTCTCATTGTCTTTCTATTATGTCTCTAATTACGGTATTCGAAAGGTTACGATGAAATTTGGTACACGGATAGACCATGGCCCGTAAAAGCAGATGGGAAACTTTTATCCCGGGAGTATGTTCCTTTGGGACAATTTTCTACTTTTACGTGAGCGAAGCTGCTGGTAGCAACGTCCTTACTAATATTATAAAAGTGGAAGTGAGTTTGTTTGTTACGTCTTCACGCCTAAATGGCAAAACCGATTTTGATAAAACTTGGTACACGGATAGACCATATCCTGGAATAGGACATAGGATACTTTTTATCCCGGAAGTATGTTCCCTTGGGATAATTTTCTGCTATCACGCGGACGAAGCCGCTGGGAGCAGCTAGTATTAAGATAGTCGTAAAAATTTTTTTTTCTTATATTTCTCTATACCATGATGCATCAGATTGAGTCATCGTACTTTATAGATGTGACTGATTATGTTGATATGATAACAGCTTCGTAATCTTGAGTTTTCGTTGGACCACTGATAAGGGTATTATTGTAGTGATCTTGTATCATTGTATGTCGATTTTTTTTTTAGTAGCTATGAGCGAAATTCTTGAAGATGATTAGATATGTAAGTTCTTATATTCTTTAATGTATACAACTTTTACAAATAATAAAAATAGAACAGCTTATGTACAAAGGAAAGCTTAATCTACAATTGGGTTTTCTTACAGCAGAAAACTAAAATGCAGAAAAAAATCACACAGGAAAATAACAAACATAAAAGCACCCGAAAACTTAAACTGACATTAATTAAATCATAGTAAACTAAAAATAAACTAAACAAATATGCATACAGCACATAATACATAAACATAACTACTATATTACTTACAATAAATAAAACCTATACATAAATATTTATGTTCAATCGTCGAAAACTAAGTTTCCACTACATAAGGATATGCAGTTACCGCAGCATTTCAAAAAACACATAAAAGTGCCCACACTCAGCCTCAGGTATCACCAAGATGAGCAAATATTTCATAAACCACGTGTATATTGAAAACGGCAGACGTGAAAAATTTATAATCGCCCCTATGTCTGTGGTAAAATTTAATATTCTCCCGTTCTAGACGGATCCCATATGCATCGGGATCCAATATCGCGAGTCGGTAGCTAATGCGGCTCGGCTGTAAACAGATTACTGGGCGGGAATCTAAAGCAGGGCCGTAACTAGATTTTTGTACACCTGGTGCAAGCTTCTATACCTGCGGCCCTAGAAAAGAGTACAATATAAACCTCCTCCTTGCGTCGTATATATATACTAAGAAAGTTTCTGCCAGCGGCTTCACCCGCGTGAAATTAAGTTTCTCCATATAAACTTTGGACCTCCGTTACATCTCTTAGAGGGTGAATTTTAGGAAATCTTATCTTAGTGTTCCTAAGTCTTAAAAGAAAGCCTAGTGCAAAATTTCACACTCCTAGTCCCAGTAGTTGACATGCCAGTTTCCTCACGATGTTATTCTTCACCGTTTTGAGAGTAATGAAATAAATTACACAAAGTAATGTGGCTGGCTGGGTTCAAACCCGCGACCTACAAAGGCTACAACTCGTAAGTAGGAGTCATTACCATTCGGCTCCTAAGGTAATCAAGATTGTTTACCTTTAGTTACCTACCTAAACCGATGGCGTATTGATTGAATCATTTGGAGACCTTCCTCAAAGGACAGTTTTGGCCGAAGGGTGTCGTGTATCGACGATTTCGTGGAAGGATACCGACCTCGCAGCGGAACACGACGCCGTCACTTCGTGTGCAATAGTTTATACTTGTAGTTTAATAATAATTAATTATAGTATCTTTTTTATGTAGGTATTAGTTTATTATTTTGTAAGATTATTTCGTTGCCTGATAGTAAACAATTATTATTATTATATAAAATGTTAGTGGCCCCCAGGGTCTACGCCCTGGGCCTGGGCACCACTAGCACCTCTGGCACCGCCCTAGTTACGGCACTGGTCTAAAGTACGGCAAGTATCCGATATCAAGCACAACTTGAGCCGACAAGTACTCAAAAACCTTGCTTTTGATCTTTATTTTGTGTTAAAAAGGTGAAGTAGGTACCTCCTGCGACCGTATCAAGTTCGCGACGGACCTTTGTTGATGTTTACTGTTGTGTACCCATTTTGAGGAAGTTCGTTTACTAAACATATTGTGGAAACTCTGGTTTTACTTTTTTTCTGGTTTGGGAAAAGATCAAATAACTTTTTCAATACACTTACTCGACAACCCACTCTTATGGTAGCTATACTGCGCACACGTGTGCCACGTAAGTACGCCGATGTGGGCGCGTCGGTCTCCATAGATTTTATATGGAAACTAGACTTGTAAAGCTACAGTCCAGATCCACGCCAGGCGACGTCGTTCTACATACTAATCAGCCCCCCTAGCCAAGTTACAACCGTTTCGCTTGCGTCGAACGCTTCGAGTTGACCTTGCCGCCAATTCTTTTTATTCTGATCACGTGACTGAGCGTCATTTCCGTACATTTGAAGCTTTCTACTAGCGTTAACTATTGCAGATTGGCAACTTGGCTAGGGGGGCTGGTCCACGTGTTCGTCGGTCTAATGTAGTTCTAGCTTTATCCCTACCGATTGTACGCAATTTACTGTTCCGTACTAGTGCTGAAATGTGCGCAAGCTCGCCTCCACCACAATTTATTGTATTTATATCTATCGTATCGGGCTAAGCGCTCAGCGACCCCCACGAGTCGCGCCTCAACCCTGTTTATTTATTTTTTCATAAGTGTACTTATTGAAAAACGTCGTTTAATACACGTAGTTCGTCACTGCAGCTCACGGCTCCATAACACCCTTACGGCTCGGATGACTTTTGCCTCGGTCGCAATGACAAACTTTCTCCATGAGGCACAAACACAACAACAACGGCAATAACTGTATTTTTTTTTACTTCTTTTATTTTTAATACGTGTTATTGTATACTATGTTTGGGCCTTGTGCTGTAGGTACCAAATAAATTAACTTACTATGCACGTTCTGAGTGGAGTGACAAGACGTATCAGTCTTACTAAAACCCACCCGTGTTCTTTCAGATGCCCTTTGTGTTACAGAATCGCGGTAACTCTTTCGAAAAATCTCAAACCCAAACTCCGGTACCGTACCATCTTTCTAATTTACCGAAATCGAATCCATTATTTCGATCATTTGACAATGTGAAATCGACTAAATCAGATCTTTATAAAGCCAATAGGTATAATGAATAAGATCTGTGCAAAGAATAAAAACCTGACGCCTCACCAGAAGTGTTAAATGTCCACTAACCACCGCACAAAGACAAAGAGCGCTTAATCTCTACCGTTCGGCAGTCATTAGGCGCTCGGCTTTCATTGAAGACAATAGAATTACCATAAGAGCGCGAAAATAGCAGCGGTTCATCCAATTAGCTCACAGGTACCACAAAATAGATAGGTACAGAAGACAATCTACATACAAAGCGCGCTCGAGCAACGCACACATAGACACCGCTCACGGACACGATATCTCGGTAGCGTCTCGGACCGCAAGTCGAACAGTTATTAGTGTGCGTCAACCGAGCGTAGGTATAAAAAGTGAAGTACATACATGACATTGTCTTCTGTACCTACCTATCTATTTTGTGCAGGTACTCAGTCGATTCACAAAATAGATAGGTACAGAAGACCATCTAAATACAAAGCGCGTTCGAGCAACGCACACATAGACAAACACATAGACACCGGTAACGGACACGATATCTCGGCTCAATTCAACTCATTGCGAGCGCGTATGCATCCACTTGAGACAAGCGTCGGTAAACTTTATGTGAAATAATGGAACAAAAAAAGGTTATAACTGTTTAGTGGACGGTTTTTTAAACTTATCGTTTTTTAAGCTACCAGTTTTAAAACGAAATTAGGTAGGTATTTGCTTAAACCATGATAGTTTTTTTTTACATAACGCAGAACAGTTAGGTAGGTAGATTGAAGCCATGTAATATTTTTATAATTTATATTTGGTATCGATTTATAACCGCGCCCGGGCGCGCTCGGACAGAGCCCTAGCGCGATTGCTGAGCGTAGGTATGAAAAGTGAAGAACATACATGAGAGTGACTTCTGTACCTATCTATTTTGTGGTCGAGTCGTCGACTCGTCGAACTACCTCCTAAATCTAATTAGGTAATTGAAATCATTGGGCGATGCGTTGTGCGGAGCGGCAACAGCGCGCTGCATCGCCAATTAGCTCTCTCAGAGATCGGTAGCTGCATGCGAAGCCGCGCTTGCACGTAAGCTCCCATTTCCGAGTGACAGAACGCTCAACATACGAGTTGAGTCGATCGTCTAATTTTGCCAAATGTTACTCTGACTCGAGTTCTGTGACGTCATGGAATGTGGTGTTAGTGAGGCGTTCTATACTTTGTTTTATCTTAAATCGATATACACGTTTGAAGTAACTATTCTCTAGATAAAATAATATCTATTTTGCCATTTTTATTACTTCAGCAACTTCCTGCTTTGAACAATAGTTTTACTTTTTTTTTATTAATTTTAAAACCTGAATATAGAATTTTTACGTCACTGTTTCAATTTCTAAATCTACCTTGAATGAAAGATTTTTTCTTATTATTTTTTTTATCAATGACACCACTCACCGGTAAGCGATGACGTGGTCGATGATACCGCACGAGTGCATGCTTGCCAAGAAGTAACCTTGGCTATTCACTCTTGACTTAAAGCCTATCAGGAAATAGACTCCGGCATGGAATTCCTCTCCTTAGCTGTGCCTACGACCCTACACATAATAAATGTGTGTTCATAACGCTGCTTGCCCACGTCCGATAAACGGTGACCGATTTTTTGTAGGAGAAAAATAGAACACACTGATAGCAATAGTGCAACGCACAATTCCTACAAAAAGTCTGACGTGGGCGAGCAGCGTAAAACGTTTTGTACGTATGGGTGCTATGTCCCCGGTGTATCGGTGGCGCAGCACCATATATGTCTAGTGGTCCGATCATAGAAATATAAAACTCCTTTCTTTTATCTATGGGTCCGATATTAGATTAGCGGAATTTAATTGTGCAATTCCAAAACATACCCACCGAAATGTAAACGATAAAATACCAACCAAGGCAACTCAGTGTCGATACTCAAGGCATTTTGACTCGACAAGTGCATCATTGCCGATGATCATCTTGGCTCGCTTCTCACTCGATTGTAGCGCATCAAGCTAGTATTTGGTAGATCCATCTCAAAGATTATGTCTAATAATATACAATAATATTCCACAACTATCACACAACGCCGTCTAGTCCCAAGCTAAGCAGAGCTTCTGGTATGGGCACAAGACAACTGATAAACATACTTATATATTTCTAAATACAATAGATAAATTACACCCAGACACAGAACAAATGATTATGCTCATCACACAACATTTGTCCTTGGTGGGAATCGAACTTACGACCTCCGGCATAGCAGTCAGTCACTAACCACTAGACTTGTTGGTCTGTTGGCCAGTCATGAATGAGTCATGCAAAATGATTTTAACTATCTATAGTTTGATTGATTGAGAAACAGCTGTTGATAATATAATCTTTAAACTAGTGACTCAGTTTCAATATTTAAATCTACATAGTAGCAGCATATCTTATCCATAAGATTTGGAGCCGTCAAGTTTATTGTCAGATGACTGTACGTGGACCTATGAATAAACAGTTACGGCAAAAGGAAAAACCGGGGTATTTTGTCTTATCATGAATTCATGATACTTACATAGATTGTGTTATGCCTACATCATAATCGACCGGTGGAAATTCCTTGATTCACTATTTGATGGTTTCGGCAAATATACTTCACTCAAGAATAAAAAAGCTTTCTATCGGTGAAAAAATTTAGCAATCGGACCAGTAGTTCCAGATATTACCTCCTGCAAACAAAAAAACAAATTTTACCTCTTTATTATATTAGTGTAGATTAATTTAACAGTGCTTGAATGGGCTAGTTGCCGTAAAAAATGTAATTAGTCGTCGTTTAGATTATTCAAAAATAAGGGACACGTATTTTTTTATTTGTAAATTAAACCAAAAATGAAAAAGATAATTATAACCCATTAAAGTTACGTGTAACGTCACGCCGCGCCGTGCTGCATTTTTTCTTTGTTATTTTTTGTTTAATCGAAAAAAGAAAAAATACGTGTCCAATATTTTTTTATAATCTAAAATACGGACTAAATAAAATGTAGTTATTTTGACCCTGAAGACCTGGAAACCAATTAAAGGGTAGTTACCCTTTAATTGGTTTCTAATTCCTTTCCAGTTACATTTTGTATCTGTATTTGAAGGTAACTCAAGTTTCCGTAGTTAAGATCAGGAAGACCTATGCACTAAATCATTTCTCCAATTCTCAGTTCCACCGAAACCGGTATATAATATCTGAATGTACTGCAGGAGAATTTCGATGGGGCCCAGTAAATTGAGGAACACAATACTGAGGGTTGCGTTGATCGGGTATATTTCAAAGAACAGCGTTACTGCCGATGCTACTAACTCACTAACGAACGGTACGTTTGTCTTACTGACAGATATGTAAAACTAATATATCTAGTAATATCTATACAACATTAGTTTTAGTAGTATATACTAAAATACCCGAAACACGTGTCTAGCATTTTTATGTAAAGAATCTATGTATAAGTCACAAAGTTATAAGCTTGTTATGTCAACAAAAACACATACACCGGGCCATCCAGGTGAGTGAATTGTTTTTTGTACTTGCATCAAGTTGTTTGCTGGCGCCTAATACCCGTTATGACCTGCCGTGACCTGTGTTGTACTTATTTTTGAAAAAAAATATATAACATGGTGTACTCAATACTCAATACTCAATACTCAATTATTTATTGCATTCCACAATGTACATGCATAGGTGGTAGGTGAAAAATTAAGACACAATTGTGGACCCTGTTGGGCACAGCAAAAGACAATATTACATAGAGTGAAAAGAACTTATAGATTAACTTATTCTAAGTATAATTTGATAAAATCATTCATTACATTATATTAAACATAAATTCCAATAATTTAAGCATTCATTTCATTGTATAAAATTGTTCATTTCATCATTTTAGACATTCATTTCATTATATTAAAATCTTTATTATTTTTATTATATATTATTATCCGAGCTGTATACATTTGTCATTTAAATATTCACTTATGCTGTAATAGCATTTACTTAGTAATAATTTTTTTAATTTATTTACAAAAACAGCAGTCTTTTTTTCATTTCTTAATAGCTCAGGTAGTTTATTATAAATTTTTATCGACATTACTAGAGGCCCAGATGAATGCATTTTTAAACGAGAAGATGGTAGGTTTAGACGTGTTTTGTGTCGGAGTGTGAATCTTGATTGAATGTCCTCTCGCTTAGTGTAAAAATCTTGGTTTGTGTGTGCAAATTTGCAGATTTCCAGTATGTAAATAGAAGGTAATGTTAAAATATTTAGTTGTTTGAAATGAGGTTTGCAGCTATCGGTCTGTTCAATATTTACCAAAATACGAATTATTTTTTTTTGAATTGTAAACAGCGCCGGTGCGTCTGTGCTATTACCCCACATTATGACACCGTAGCTGAACCATGCATAAGCATAAGCGTAGTACGTAACTAAAGCTGTCTGCACATTAGTGGTCTTTTTTATTTCGCGAAAAGCGTATAAAAAAGATGATAGTTTTGTTTTTATTTTCTGAATGTGTGGTTTCCAGTTTATGTTTGTATCTATGGTTAGGCCTAAAAGTGAAAACTCATTTACTAGTTCAAATTTATGGTTGTTGAAAGAGAAATTTACATCTAGACGAGATTTTTGGTGAGGGTAAAAGGTTATAAGTTTAGTTTTTTCAAAATTAATTTCCAGATTATGATAATTTAACCAGGTTATTGTTTTAGTGAGAGTATTGTTAAGGGTAATATTTAGGTTTTTGCTATCATGACAGGGGGTAAGAATAGAAATGTCGTCCGCAAACAAGACGCATGGGCCGGAATCTTGGATTGTACTTGGAAGATCGTTTATATAAATGAGAAAAAGAAGACATCCAATTACACTCCCCTGCGGTATTGAAGCGTTTATTGCCTTACTGTCCGATCGAAATTTTTGAAGTTCGTTAGATATATTATTGAAAAATTCTATTTCGACTAATTGCGCTCTGTTAGTTAAATATGATTTAAACCATTCATGGGATTTGCCACGGATTCCCACCCCATAAAGTTTATTTAGTAGTATTCCATATTGCACTTTATCGTAGGCTTTACTCATGTCTAGTAAAGTACCAATAGCGTATTTTTTATTATTTATTATATTAAGAGCTTCCTGTATAAATTTATAAACAGCTAAAGTTGTTGATTTATTTTTACGAAAGCCATTTTGACATTCGTTGAATACTTTATATTTCTCGCAAAAGGCATACACTCGATTACACATTGCTTTCTCAAAAATCTTTGAAGCTGTAGGCAGTAGAGCTATTGGACGGTAATTGCTTGGGTCTGTTTTATTATTTTTTTTGTATAGAGGTTTTACTAGTGCAATTTTTAACTGGTCGGGGAAAACGCCCTCTTCGAAAGATTGGTTTATTAATTTATAAAAAGGTAAAGTGAGTTCGTCTGCACACTGTTTGAATAATTGTAAAAATTAAGTGTAAAAATTATTGGGATCGATCCAGTTACTGATTCTGAACAAACTAAATTCAGGTTTCGCATATACTAAAAATAGTGTTGTATAATCTATACTTATAACAAATCTGTAGAGAGGTCAATTCTGTACATGTAATATATTTCCAAAATAACTATCAGGGGGTGATTAGTGATCGATACTGATGCCAAAAATGCAAACAGTAAAATTTTTGTCTGTCTGTCTGTCTGTCTGTATGTTCTTTATAGAAACAAAAACTACTCGATGGATTTTTACGAAACTTGGTATAATCATTTTTTATACTCCAGGGCAGGTTATAGTATACTTTTCATCACGCTACAATCAATAGGAGCCGAACAGTGAAGGGAAATGTTGGGGAAACGGGAGAAATTACTCCATTTTTTAAGCTTCCGTCGCGTTTGCAGCTTTAATGGTTAAAGCTACACAGAAATCATGTATAACGGAAATATTCTCCTTAAAATTATATAAAAAATATCCCACGACAGCATATGTCTATCTTTTATGGTTGACTCACAATAACACGTGTAATTCCCGATAGCTTAGCAGTTCGGAGCTTTTTGTTTATTTTTGTCTACTCTTACGTTTAATAATTTATTTTTAGATTTCTTTGGTTGTTATTTTATAAAATAGGTATTAGTTATTTTGGTAGTGTTTAAATATTTCTTAGTATTAGCTTAATTATAAATTAAACTTTTTTTTTTATTTATTTAGCTGTAGTTTTAAATAGGTATCAAATAGGTTATTTCATTGTATTAGACGTAATTTAGGTACCTACTTATACTTATAATAAATCTGTAGAAGTTAAAATTCTGTACATTGAAAATATAAAAAAATAAACGGCAGGGGGTGTTACTAGACCGACACCGAACCCAAAAATGTGATTAAAAACTTTTTTTGTCTGTCTGTCTATTTGTTCAGGCATCACGCAAAAACTACTGGTCCGATTACGATGAAACTTGGTATAATTATTCTTTAATATTCTGGGCACCACACTGGGTACTTTTTATCCCGGAAAAGTATATACAATAAAAACAAACTTAATTTTGCGATTCGATCCCTAGACCCAATTACTGTAGCAACCGCAAATAATAAGGTACGTCACCAGCTGTGGAGTTCACTAAGGGGCGCTGCACATGGCTAAGATACTATAATATTTGGGTAAATAATATGCAGTTTCCGTTTTCTAAACGTTTCGTAAATGGCGTTGGCGTCCAGTTAGATCACGCTATGGGAACACTTTTTGGGAATAAAGAAAGGAGCGCGTTTTCCTATAACCCATTTATTAATTACATCGAACACGAAGACATTGGCACCATGTCTAAGGTGTGTGCACACTGTCACGCGCGTAAGTGGAAGGGAGAGATCTGAAACGTCTCGAATCGTCTCGCGCATCACGTTGTTTTCCAGTCCCCGAGCTCTTAGAATTCGACATCAGACGTTTCAGGGGGCCGATTCTCGATTTTAGAAATGGTGTCGAACTCGACAAAAATTTCTAATGACGTAATTTTTTCGACAAATTTTAAAAGTCGCTATTCTGGGGATTTCGAATTCGACATTTGTCGAAGGATAACGTTAGAGTTCATGTCGAGTGCTTCTGAGCAGTAGAGATGTCATGTCGATTGTAGAGATATGTCATTTCTGAGTGAATTCGTTGAGTTTTGTTAGATTTGTAGTGTGTTACACTATGTTTTCTTTGTTTTAAAATACGGTTTGGGTCCTCATATTGGAATTTCGATTTGCTTTGTGATTTGTGGATCGTGTATTTTCTTGGAACAACGACTTTCGCGTACAATAACGGACTTTTAATTTGTATATCCACGATTGGACTCGAAACCACTAAAAATAGTTGAGTTTATTAACATATTTATCTCGGTGTTGTTGGAAAGTAGTGAGCAACTGGCACATACACGGCGACAACAGTCCACTTATCACGCCGTCGATGTTTACGACTTGAGCGAAACAGAAGTCAAGTATTTTTTCCCCTCCATGTTTTTTAAAGTATAAAACACAGTACTTATTCTTATGGTATAAAACGCACAACAATAAACAGCACAGTTCACAAAATCAAAAGTTTTGAACCGCGAATTCTGACAATCAACTGTCAAACTAACTATTGTAGCACGAAACGTTCCGTTTTATACATAAAGAATTAGATCTAGTCAGCGTTTTAAAACCAAATCATTCATTCATTCATAACTACATAAAACGGAACGTCCGATTACACGAACTTAGTCTATGGTTCTTCCTAATGGTAACATTATCTTCACTCGACTCGACATTTTCGTGAAATTTATTTCTATTTTGACTGAGAATACGGAATTCTGCTCAATTCGACATTTTTTGGTAGAGATAGAGATATTTTTGATAGACATAGAGATAGACTTGCAATCTCGAACTCGAGATAAATGGCGAATATCGAGAATTGGCCCCCTGATCTTTGATTTTGACGACCCCGTAGTCGCTGGCATAAGCAACAGGATCCGCGTACGAAGTCGCTGGCAGAAGCTAGTAATATAATATATCTACATAAGTCTATCTACTTGTATATCTAATTATATTATGGGCTTAAATCGAGCCACCCAGTTCCTTCTCAGCTATTCACACCGGGGTCGGACCTTTCTTTCAGAAACCGGTCCAAGGCCCCCGTAGGTTTCGACCCTGCTGTGCCCCTACGGTTTGTTGACAACTCCTTGAGGCGCGCAGGAACAGTACGCGCCGTTGACGACTGGGACTAAGTCCGGACGGTTACCGGACGGTCGGACAGTGTGCTATCCATTGCTCGCCGTCCGCAAGCCCGCGCCTGCGGTGGCTGGAAATCGGGATCGGAACCCTGGCAGCGGAGACCAGACTTAAGACATTATAAACAGAGACAAGTATCAAACACCAAATGTATGCGTTCCTACTAAATATATCCCTTGTTTAACCAGGCACCCTGAATATAATAATGCTGCCTAATATATTCAACGTAAATGAGCAAATCAAACGTTTATCAGTATTCCAAATTAGTTTATGTAATCAAATATGCAAGTGGATTTGATTCCGGTAATTATTTGTAATGTAGTATTTGGGTTGTATCCATATTTGTAATAGGAAATTGGAACTGCTGGAATGAGATGCTCACCATATCAGCCAGTAAATACCCACTAATTAACATTGTGGCAAATCACCAAGAATAGAACAGGCTATAGAAGATTATCGTACTGCTCGTATGATATAGGTAGGTGGGAACTTAGGCCCACACAAGGCATATTGACAGAGAGATTTATGGACATCGAATACTGTCAACAATGAACGCTGTCGACCAGAAGACGTATTTACCGCAGTGTTAATTAAAGACGATAAACCTAAGTGAAATTCCGACAGATCACAAATTATTTAGAAGGAAAAGTGAATGTGAATAAGTTATTTAACGAAAAGCAACAAAATATCGTACAAGTTGTTCAGAAATTGGAGGAAAAGAAAATTTTCTAAAGCACTGATCCGATTCCAAAATTGTTTTTCACTGTTACAAGGCTACACTATTGTTGAGCAACACATCCCGGAAAAACACACAGTTTTTGAGGATAGGCCACAAGAGGGTTATACCCAAAGAAAAGCTAATGCCGAATACATTTAAATAAACGTTTTATTGATAGTGGAGAGGTTACAAATTCCCACACCGAAATATTTGCCACAAGAAACAATCCGAAAGCCATGGGAAAAAATTTGGAGCAACAGCGGACCCTTCGAAAGTGTCGCAGAAATTTCAGAGAGCCCCAAACAATCCCGTCGAGAAACTCGCTAAACCCTTATTTAAGAAACAGTATACGAGCAGAAAATACAAATGCACAAAACAGAATGAGAACAAAACGAAAAGCAGCGATCGTCCAATTCCGTAATGTAACGAAGCAAAATAACAAATCACAGTGATCATTCGGTTTCGGAGCTAATTGTTCTGATTCAGGTGAATAATGTTCGGCTTGCTCGGAGCACGTTAATGGTATTAAACTGTGATGGCGGCGTCTACAATTAAGCAGGTGATAACTTGCAGGCGTTACCGAAGTGCTAGGTGTCACAGCCGAAAGCGTGACTGAGGTGTTTAGCAACATTGCGAATGAATTAAACGATTAAATAATGTATGGGTAGGTGTGTAATTACACGGCTGTAAGGTTGCGAGTTGTTAATTTGTGCAGTCGAGATCAGACGTGCCAGCCGACGGATCGTTACCAAAAAGCAATGGAGCGCTCCACGTAGGTAGCTATTGCTCGTGTTTTTGGCTCGTGTGAGGTGAACTGCAAATTGCAAACAAATTGGGGAATTGGAGCAGATGTTTCTCTATGTGTATAAATTGTGTAGTTACAGCTAACAACGGGATTTATGCTGCACCGTTTACGTTCGGTGACGGGTTGCACTTTTATAAAAGTATATGAAATAAAACGGACAACTGACAATTTAGGATCGGGTTTTGTTGCTGTGTAGGTACCAATTTGGCTCAGACAGCCATTTGGTACTAATTTTAAGGCACTTGCCTTAAATTTTATGTCACAAGGTTTCAAAAGGGTAGGGTTGTCAATGTTAATGTTAATTTTTAACCTCGCCCGAAAAGAGGAGTGTAATAACTTTGATGTGTCTGTATGTCCGTCCGTGGCATCGTTGCGCCTAAGCGAATGGACCGATTTTGGAGCAGTTTTTTTATTTAAAGGCTGACATTATCGAGATGGATCTTAAATACAATTTATGAAGATCTGTTCAGGTGTTCAAGGTCATCAACTTGTTTGTTAGCTGTGGTAGGGATCATAAACACATAATGGGTGTTTACACTTTACATTCAAACGTATGTGTAACTTAGTGTTAGAAATACTCATGAGTCAGGAACATGCTAGTGCCATTGAGCTGATCTGATAATGGTGCTCGATAGTGAGAGACGTAACCCTGGATTGCTTATTAGTAAACCCATCTAGTTTTGGGTCATGTAGATTCGTCTTAACTAGGTTCTATACATTTGTCATTATAACGAGGACCTGCTGGCAGAACTGGAAGGTAGTTGATGAAACCCTGGAATGTTTACTAGTAAACCCATCGAGTTTGGGCTCATTAGATTCGTCCTAACCAGTTCTATACATTTCCCATGATGACGAAGACCTGATGCTAGAACTGGGATGTAGCTGAGGGAACTCTGGAATGCCTACGAGTAAATCCATCGAGTTTGGGCTCATTAGATTCGTCTTAACCAGTTCTTTACATTTCTCATGATGATGAGGATCTTGTGCTAGAACTGGGAGGTGGCTGATGGAATCCTGGAATGCTTACTAGTAAAACCATCGAGCTTGAGCCTATTATATTCAAATTAACCAGTTCTATAATTTTTTCATGATGACGAGGACCTGATGCGAGATCTGAGAGATGGCTGATGGAACCCTGAAAAGCGTACTAGAAAACCCATCGCGTTCAGACTCATTAGATTCGACTTAACCAGTTCTTTTACTTTTTATAGATTTTATGTGTCGGGGGTTCCGCGGACAAATACCACAAGACAGCACCAAAACAAAATAGTGCGAAGTGAAATATTACTAACATAGTTTTAAATCATGTTTACTAACAAAATAATTTATTATAAATAATTATGTATGTTATAAGGTATTTATGATATGGGTAGGTACATGTTGCCTGTAATAAATTGATTATTATTATTATAGCATTACTTAGCTCCATCCCTTTAACATTTCAGTTTAGGATCGCATTAAGAGCTCGTAGTAGACTTTCAGGCCAGTCCTTCCAATTTCCTTTTCAATATAGGTTCCTGAACCGACTTGATACTTGGTTATCTTCAGATTTCCACTTGATACTTTCACAACGTGATTATCAGGGCATAGAGGATAAATGTTGTATTTTTGTATTTTCCTCGCTCTTATCATTATGACAGTAACGTTATCACTATCACGCGTTTCATGCACACCGACCGTTAACCATTATAGCCTTTATCTTATGCCGTCTAGTAACGGATTTGAAGTATCCTAATACCTGGCTAGGTATTCGTTAGATATAGGCAGGTGATCTTGTCAATTTGGTATTAACTTGATTGGGAGACGAGATAACATAGTGTTGACTAAACTAAAAACGTCTACGGGAGAAATGATTTTTCAACAAACTCCGCAAAGAAAGCCCGCTCCTACCCACACCGATTTTCAGCTCGCAATATGGTCTATTTCGCACTAGTGCTGAAAAGTGAGGTATCCAGCCTTCGCCGTGATCAATTACATTTATTGTACCAGGTTAGTCAACCGTCAGTCCCCTTCTGATCACCGGGCTGCTACCACAAAGCAAAAGTTGAAAAATGCCGTTTAATACCTATTCGAGAAATTATCATTGCAGTCTCGCAATATCACACTTAGGTACCTACCCGAAAACAGGTTCCTATCCCCATCTGCTAGCCCAAAATCCTAAGCCTAAACTTCACGTACAATCTGTTCAGTTTATCAGGCTATTTGCCGACTTCGAACCGACCATTCGGACAATCCCGCCCTACCACGAGCTCATAACGCGATCCATTTGACGACCTGAATTGAACTGTTAAAGGGGTCACCTCCACCAATTTTCGCTAGCACGACTGACATTTTAACATATCATAATAAGACCGCTAGTGCTAGTCCTTACCAAGCGGTGAGCCAAATAGGCTAAGTTCCAAGTCAATGAATAGCTTTACAGACTGAAATGTGAAAGGATCTTTAAAGATCAATCAAGAAAGAAAAAAAAAAGATCAAAGTAGAAAATTTTGAAGGGCTACTTCTTATCGTCCTCACAATGTACTTACTAATATTTTTCCAATTTATTCACTCAATTTTATTCTTTTTTTCAATTTATTTTTTCTTTAGGTTGGCACCTACCCCGAATTGAAGTTGCTAAAAATGGAAGAAAAGGAGCCTCCTTTTCTTAAAATTTTGGCAACTTCTCATTTTGCTGGAAACTTGACCCACTAGTGACGTTCGAAAGGTATCTAAGACTCTAACTAGGTACCTGGATGATATTCCCACCTAAAAAAGAAGCCGAGCAGGGCGATTCCTTGCTATTGTCAACAGCACGTCTGACACGCCTTCTCGTTCCACCCTAGAGCGGGATCGAAGCACCTCGGCAAGTTAAACTTCGTCATTTATGTGTCTTGTGCAGTCAGAATCGTGATGATATAACTAACAATCTTTTGTTACTTTCATGTTTGCAGCCCACGAGAAAAACCGGACGACAATACGTATAAATCAGCCCCCTAGCCAAGTTACAACCATTTCGCTTGCGTCGAACGCTTCGAGTTGTCCACGCACCCAATTCTTTTGTTCTGACCACGTGACTCATTTCCATACATTTGAACTATTGCAGATTAGCAACTTGGCTAGGGCCTAGCCAAGTTGCTAATCTGCAATAGTTAACGCTAGTAGAAAGCTTCAAATGTACGGAAACGACGTCGTCTCAATGCTCAGTCACGTGGTCAGAACAAAAGAATTGGCGGCAAGGTCAACTCGAAGCGTTCGACGCAAGCGAAACGGTTGTAACTTGGCTAGGGGGGCAGGAGTGTTAGTACGCACGGCCGCAGCGCGGATGTAGCGCGGCAGTCGCGCGGCACTTTGCGGCTAATTTGAAGGCGCCCTTACACGTGTGCGTCGTTCTAATTTAGTTCCAGCTTTATGCGTTTCTGATACCAAGTAGGTACGTGATATCAATCGAGTATGGATGATATTACGATAACATTTGACTGTTTTTAGAAATACTGTTTTTTGACGTGCTTATTGAAAGACGATACGTCTACGTACGGCCGCAATTTCGTTCGCTTTGAGTTAAACTCAAAATAATTACTTTGGAGTAATGGAGTAAAAAACTGATATCCATTTCGAAGATGTCTCCCCGTTCCCCTTTCTTTCGGAAATTAAGATCGTTCGCATAGAAAAATGAAAAGTAGCTTATATTAGGTACCCGTTATAAGATTAGCATGTTCAATCTTTCGAGGTCCCCCTCATAATAATTATTATGTACCTTTTCTGTAGTTTGTAATATCGTTCCCGTGAGAAAATAAATGCAGCCTAAACTACTTATTGTAACATCAGCCCGTTAGTAAAAGTCCCGTCAAAATCAGTGTAGGTACCTAACCGTTTTGCTGGTTAGCCGGAACATACGGACAGATAAAATCCTTACTAATATTATAAAAGCGAAAGTGAGTTTGTTTATTTGTTTGTTACGTCTTCACGCCTAAATGGCAAAACCGATTTTGATTAAACTTGGTACAGGGATAGACCATGTCCTGGAATAGGACATAGGATAGTTTTTATCCTGGAAGTATGTTCCCTTGGGAAATTTTTCTGCTATCAGGCGGGCGAAGCCGCTGGGAGCAGCTAGTTTTTAATAATTGCATTTATATAGGTATTGAATATACTTTCATATGCATATATTAGATTAAAATATGTATTTTCATATACCTATAAATAATTAATTTTTTTTTTCGGTAACCAACAATCGTATATAGGTAAATAAAAATACAAGATCGATCACTGCGTAACTGATTTATTTTAATGTTGTCTTTTTAAATCATTTCTGGCTAAAATGGACTCAACCCTAACCCTAACAATAATAAATAGAAATTCCATAATTATGTATAGATACCTTATTAACTATATTATAATTTAGGTGTCTTTAAGGCTAGAATGAACACTGAACAGGCTCTTAATAAACTAGTGAGCCTCACCTTCATCGGATTGCATCACTGCTTACCATCTGGTCGTATCGCGCTGGTTTATCACTACATAGTATAAAACAAAGTCGCTTTTTCTGTCTCTATATCCCTGTACGCTTAAATCTCTAAAACTACGCAACGGATTTTGATGCGGTTTGTTTTAATAGATAGAGTGATTCAAGAGGAAGGTACATATGTATAATATTGCACCCGAGCGAAGCCGGGGCGGGTCGCTAGTATCAATATATAAAAAAAACGATTTTAATCTTTCTTTCCACTGACAGAATCCAATTCACGCGCAAAACTTTACTTTGCTAGAACATCTAAATATTAGAATTCATTCTCACCCAAATCATTCATTTCAGAATGAATGTTCGTCACGTTTTTGTTACGCGACTCTGGCAGATCAATTGTAGCCCAGTGATTACAGCCCCGACTATCGAACTGAACATTGTGGGTCATCACTGCTCTCAAAATTATAAAAAAAGACCGTAAAAAACTGGCATGTCCTGAAAATTACAATTAATATGAAGACCGTACTGGGCCCGAGTGGCAAATTTAAGTTAGAACTACATTAGACCGACGCTCACGTGGATCACGCCTGATATGTACCTACGTAGAACAACGTCACCTGGCGTCGCCTGGCGTCGCGTGGCGTGGATCTAATGTAGCTTTATAAGTCTAGTTGTCTTATAAAATGTATGGAGACTGACGCGCCCAGATCGGCGTATGTGGCACACGTGTGCGCAGTGTAGTTCTACCTTGCAGCTGGAACTACATTAGACCGACGCACCAGTGGTCCATGTCTGATTTGCACGTAGACCGACGTCGCGTGGCGTCGCGCGACGTGTACCTATCTAGTGTAGCTCTACAAGTATAGTTTCCATATAAAATATATGAAAACCGACGTGTCCAGATCACACACAGAATACACATTTTTTATTAGATATTTGATTATTGTAATTATAAAATTGTATTCTAGATTGACTCTCTATTGTGATCTCAGTCACTCAATGGTTTGCTGGAAGAAAACCTAACTATAGCTAAGCTCGCCTATGTACCTTCGAGGTAATTTCTGCCTGATAACTTAAAAAAAATTCGCTTGAATCCTGCGGCGCGGCGCCAAAGCAAACCCATTGAAGTTTTCATTTCTAGTGCAAGCAAAAATTAACTTTTCGGTGGTCAGGCGGAAGTGTCTTTGATGGTACATAAACTCTGTTATGCACTTATAAATTGTTATGGTGTAAAATATAAAAAAAAAACGTTTACATCTTACAAGCAATAATCTATTTACAAGATAAAATTATAATACTTTGGAGGGTATGCGGAACAGAGAGTAAAGCCCCGCAAACCTCCATTGAAAAGGGAGGATCCTCCGGCCAGACCGGATGTTATGGTCTGGTGGGCGACTGCCCGATAGTTGATGTCGGGCTGTCGTATATGTTCAAATTGCGCGGAGAACTCTGATTGCGCGATGCAGGATTTCGTGTTTTCTTCGTAGTTCTTATGTGGCGTCATAGATGTCGCTACATCACTCCCCTCCGGAGATGGGAGATCGATGGTTCTTGATGCTTCTTGATGTGTGCCAGGCCAGCGGTAGGTTGGTTCCAGTGAGTCGGGGTGTTGCTATCCCAGTGAGTCGGGATAATGCCCCAGTGAGTCGGGGTGATGATGTCCCAGTGAGTCGGGATGATGCCCCAGTGAGTCGGGGTGGTGCTGTCCCAGTGAGTCGGGATGATGCCCCAGTGAGTCGGGGTGGTGCTGTCCCAGTGAGTCGGGATGATGCCCCAGTGAGTCGGGGTGGTGCTTGTGCGACGTAGGGCTTGATTGCTGGCGTCGACCAGGTGAGGTTCTTCATGGCTCTTCATTTGACTGGCCGAAGGTGCGGTGTGCCAAGGTCGCTGATGCGGCTGAGGTGGTGACCAGGTATAACCAGGTAGACATACTGGTGGTCAGGATACCCTTAGCCGAGGGTGCTGGCTGTTTGGCTCGTTGCTCGAAAGCTTGAGGAAGTGATGATGACGTCACGAAGTAGTAGCTGCACGAAGGCTGCGCTGACGTTCTTTGTCGAGGGTCACCAGTTTGGGAGTATGCGGAACAGAGAGTAAAGTTCCACATACCTCCGTTGAAAAGGGAGGATCCTCCGACCAAACCGGGTGTTATAGTCTGGTGGGCGACTGCCCGATAGTTGATGTCGGGCTGTCGTATATGTTCAAATTGCGCGGAGAACTCTGATTGCGCGATGCAGGATTTCGTGTTTTCTTCGTAGTTCTTATGTGGCGTCATAGATGTCGCTACAATACAACCAGTTCATAATGTAGACCGTATATTTATGAAGTAGAATTTTGACTAATTTCCTTAATATTATTATACTTTGTCTCCGGACGCCATTGCAGTTTCTTTTTGTGAATCCATCAGGAATGTTTGGATTTCAGAGTAGATTTTCTGTAGCATGAACAGCCTAGGCTTTGTATACTGAAAATAAAAGAAATAATTACCGAATTTAGTAAGAAAATTAGCAACTATAGTAGAAGAATCTTAATTCTTAGTAGACTATTTCTAAGAAGTTTTAATTAAAAGAGTTTTAGAGCATTTTTGGATGCAATCCTAATTAAGTATCATTAATCGTGTATTTCTGCAACTTGTTTTTGTTTTGAATGATTTTCCCAACGAAAAAAAAAGGCACTCACAGCCTCAGTGGAACACAACACATCAAACTAGAACTACATTAGACCAACGCCTACGTGCAACACGCCCGATTTGTACTTAGAACAATGTCGCGTGGCGTGTGTCAAGTGTAGGTCTACACCTCAAGGAGTTGTCAGCAACAGGAGGGGCCCAGCTGGGTCGAAGCCTACCGGGTTCGGGGTTATCCGAAAGGAAACTAGAGCCCCGGTATGAAGGCTAGAAGGAACGGCGCGGGGTTTTTAGTCAGTAAGAGTCTGACATAAGATGATTTTCCCCGTCGACAAAAAAAAAAGTGTCGCTCCACAAGTCTAGTTTCCATTTAATGTATGGAGACCGACGCGCCCAAATCGGCGTGTGTAGCACACGTGTCCACAGTGTCACCTTTCATTCAGTATGGTAGTGCCGTAGATCTAGCAAAACTTTGGTCCATTATCAACTAGATAGTTTTGCTTATTATTTTAACTTTTACTTTTTATCTTTATTCTTTTGCAAACCTACATGTTTTTTTTTAACCCAAGTTAATCAATTTACCTTAAACAGAGGAACCAGATTTAGTGATTCTGGATTTTCTTCCTTTTTCAACACTGTGAGGTAGTACAAAACACGATTCTGAAAACAAATAATACAAGATTATGTACAGGAAATACAAAATAAAAGCTGGGCCAAAGGGAATTTCTGATAAGAAAACCTTAGGTCCTAGAATGCAAAGGGCAACTAAAGGACACAATATGTTGGTTCAACCAGATCTGCAGCACTCTTGACTCCATTGAATACAATGCCCTTCACACCACCATAGATAGAAGCAGATGGAGGAATATCATACAAGTTAAAATGATAAAGCAGGGAAGTCAGAACCCTCAGTATTGAGGAATATGATGAAAATAGGAGGATCCATCTGTCAGTTTTGATGAAACCTGCAACTATGTCTACGTCCTGGTTATTTGTCTCCTTTGTTAACTGTACCACAACTTGAACTCTCATACTTCATTATCACCTGACTTTTCCCAACCACATTAAAAAAGAAATTTGCACATTATGCTTACCATTTTAATAACTTCATTAATAATAACATCATCAATATTAGACCAGTCCACGAAGGTGTCTTCTCTGCCCCACACATACTTTATTGTACTCTGGATACACACTGTCGGGATGATCAGGAGACTTTCTGAAAATTGTAATGGTAAGACATTAAATATGAGCCTTGACATATAGTGATCTGTGATCTTTAACCTTTTGAATACCATTAGAGACACACTAGAATGACAATGTGAGAGTGAACACCGGCATTCGCTTTGGGTTTAAGTCATGAATCCCCAAGCGTACGCCGGTGTTCGGGCATCCCATCATCATCATCATCAGCCTTTTTTTAATGTTCCCACTGCTGGGACTCAGGCCTGAGGGAAAATCCAACAGGCGGGGCCGTAATCCAACCGGCGGGTCCAGTGCGGGTTGGTGAATGTCACATGTCATGACATGCTGGTTTCCTCATGATGTTTTCCTTCACTGTTTTGAGAGCAGTGGTGATGACATAAATTACACAAAGTAATGTGTCTGGCTGTCTTCGAAACCCGCAACTTACAACTCATCTAAGTCGGGGCCATTACCACTCGGCCACCACTGCTCTACTGTATTAGTTCGTGCATCTATTGTCTTACTATTGTGTCTCTAATTGACGGTATCTAAACAGTTAATGAATAAAATTATGGCACAAGTATAACCTTTTTATAGTTTCAAAGCAAACCATGGGACTAAAATAGTGCAGATGAAAGACGGAGAGGAAGAAAGAAGTCTGTGGCATGTTGTAGGATTTGTATAGAGAATGACAAGAAAGGAAAGCAACTATTAGAGCCGTAATTGACAGAAGTCAAGAAAAAATTAAGCACCAAACCCTAGAAAACAGGGGACCTATGCAGAAAGATAGAGGCAAAGGTTTTTAAAGCTATTTATAGATTAAAAGATGATACAAACCTGACTGAACACTGTGTGTAAACCAAAAGAAAACTAGGAATGATAAAGAAATTATTATAACTAATATTGCTGTAAGACTTATACGAATGTAGAAAAATGCTATTAAGTTAAATATGATAGCAAGGAAAAGTGATGTCTTAGCTCCCATTCTTGTACTACTGCTCTTCACATTTTTGTATGTAATTGTAAATTGTCTTGATTTCGGAGCAGTTTGCCTTTTGTATACATTTAAGATCAGCTTTATTCCATTCACATTTTCATATTCTAAAGATGTGTAAGGACTCGGATTAGCCATTCTTCAGTTTATAAAACCAAGCAGGTTCTTTTTTCTGTTATTAGTAAACAAAACTTGCTGCTGTTTATGTATTTCTCTAAAGCTAACCAAACACATTAGTATGTTATTGATTTTTATTTTTGATTGCTTCTTTCTTTCTTTTATATCGGTAATTGGTAATTTAGAAAGAGACAACAGCATCTAGTAAGCTTAACATTATAAGATTTTACCTTTTCCCGTCTGGAACTGCACAACACTCTCAGCTGAGACAGTGACAGATCATGTCAAATGTCAAAATGACAGCATTCAGAATGACAGACTGTTTTTTTTTTATTTTCTTCGTTCCATTTGGGCACGGGTCAGGCTATAAATATACTGCCTCGTCATCAGTTTTCCTTAATTTCTATATGAGTACCATAAAAAAGCGGATGCCACACATTGTAAAGTCTTTGCTGTAATTGGCAGCAAATGTATGTAGTCAGCCTTCTCGATAGGTGGCGCTAGTTGTCACGCCAACATTGGCTCCGTATTCAAATTATTGTAAAAAATAGTAAATATTACTTTTAAAGTCTAGCTATATAATATATCGGTCAATTTATATATAGTGATCAACGTATATTGTTTGCAAAGGAGTACGTAGTAGGATGTGTAAATAAAACTGTGATCATTAGACCAGCGTCTAACAGAGTGCTTACAAACAAAATTTTGTATCAAAATAAGAAACCAGTATTTAATTGAGTGATAAATGCTAACAGCTACAACTTTACTTTAAAAATACAGTGACACAACTATGGTTAACTAAATTTCAAGTGAATTCTCAAATAACTATACCGTTAACATAATTTAAAATTGGTGACGCGAGGACGCTTATCTCTCGACCAATCAAAACCAAGCTACAAACGCATAACGTGTGTATCTATTTCATACCTATTTGTGAACGTCAACGCAGTCGAGTGTTCGGTGCGTCGGGTCAAAGTTGGTGCACACTTGTGAGATCGAGTTCGAATCAGTCTCAAGCTGAGGACTCTTTTTGGATATTTTTGAACTTTGTTTTGAAAGTTTTGTGCAAAAAACAAGTAACTTTCATTTAGTTGTTACGTTTAGAACATTATAAGTTTTTTTATTTTTTTTATTGCAAACTTGATAAATACTCACAGGACAACATGGAAAACAGCAGTAACATTACTCTTAGGCCAAGGCGCGTGCGTCGTTCACTTTCTCGCATCTCTAACGAATCCGTTGACAGCTTGGCATCAAACTTAAGTGTGAAAAGTATGATTGACCTTTCTACACACCCAAAAAATGATGAAACATTCCACTTAAAAAATACTATCGAAAATCTTAAGGTGCAGTTACGCAGTGTACAAATCGAAATTGAAGCACTTGGCTTAGAAAATGCTTTACTGAAACAGCAATTAGCCTCAGAGAAGCTCAACACTGGGGACTTTAGAAAAATGAACATCACAAGCACGAATGCCATCATCACTGCTTCATCTAGCCACGTAGGAATTTCCGGAAAATATTTTTCTAATAAAAGCAAAATATCGGCTCGAAAATTAGATTTAGACATCGACTTCCATACCCCAAAACTACCATGCAGCAGTACTGTTACAGATATTCTGGAAGACAGAAATGAAACCAAAGTAATTAATACTAAAATTACAGCAGAAAGAAATTACATTGCAGTTGCAGAGAAAAACACAGAAGAACCGATCTTAAGATCAAAACAAACATCCAAGAATATAGAAAGTAGCAAACCTGAAAATGGTAACATACTTATTCTGTCGGATGACCAAGGCAAAGGCATAGTTGAAGGGCTACTGCAGAAGCAAAATAAGCTTAACGTGAAGTCATATGCCATAACTGGGATTAGGAAACCAGGTGCGAAAACAGAAGAAGTCTTGTTGTGTTGTGATAAATTAACAAAAAACTTTACAAAAAATGACAACGTGATTATAATGACTGGTAGAAACGACTCAAACCCAATTAAATTTATAGCTGAAATGTCAGCTGCAATTAAGATTTTGAAAAATTGTAACATATTTATTGTTAGCGTTAAGTCCAATGCATTCCTGAACGAAAGTAAACTGAATTATCATTTGAAATTGCTAGCACAAGCATATAAAAACTGCAATTTCATTGAAGCACATAGCTACAATAGCATTATAAAACAACTTGTACACGAAATAAATGTTGTACAATACTACAACAAATATCTCCTGTACAACGATAATATAGATTTAAAGGGAAAATCAACAGATTCAGAACAGATTCACAAAACTCCAGGAATTATTTCGTGCCTAGAAGTGAATCCCAGCACGATTAATCCAAGAAATCAACCTGGAAAAGGTACTATTCCTTACTATTTTCGTAAAATTAATAAACCACATCTCATCCCAAATAACGAGTCTGCAGAGAACACAGCGGTAAGTAAGGAACAATTTTTTCGTAGCCAATAAGAATAAACATAGTAGAAGTAGTTTTACAGTTTTGCATCAAAATATCGCTGGGGTTTTAAATAAACTTAATGACATAGAGTTAACTATTAATGATATGCGTGAATCTAATATAAATATAGATGTCATATGCCTAACCGAACATTTTGTCGTTAAAGGGGAAGAAAAGTACCTGAAACTTAATAATTATTATCTTGGTGCCATTTATTCGCGGCCAGATCAGCGACGAGGGGGAACATGCATACTTTGCAAAAACCATCTGCAAATTGCAGAATTAAAAGATATAAATGAGTTCTGCACTGATAAGCACTTTGAGATTTGCGGGCTTGAAATCAAATCTATACATTTAATCATATTATGTATATACAGAACACCCTCATCCAACATAAATATATTTTTTGAAAATTTAAACAAAACGTTATTGAAACTACAACATAAAAAAAGTAAAATAATAATTGCTGGAGATTTTAATATAAATCTTTTACACAAAGACAAAAATAGTACAACATTCAAAGAGCTCATCCTAAATCACGGTATGCGGTACCACATTCAAGAAGCCACTAGATTAAATACCTGTATCGATAATATCATCAGTAACATTCCGAATATAATAGGTACAACACATAATGTCTGTTTATCTGATCATAATACAGCACAGGTAGTAAAATTCGAATATGATCAGAAACCTACATCAGGTTATTATTTCACGTCCCTAAATGACCTGAGTAAAGACAATGTCGAAAAATTCATTAACCATATAAGTAGTTTATCTTTTTCTGAAGTTTATAACTTTAATGACACGAATAATGCCTTTGATTCCTTTCACGACACAATTACTCTGTTCTATAAGTTGTGTTTTCCGCTTATTAAAGTAAAGAAACAATTTAAAAGCAGTAAATTAAAATGGATAACAAAAGGCATCAAAATTAGTAGTAAAACTAAACGGCTATTAAGATACAAATATTATATAAACAAAACAAGTGACAATAAAAGTAGGTTTAAGGTATACTCAACCTTGTTGAGAAAATGTATTAATAATTTGCAGTCTGTATGCAACCTTAAACATATTGCATATTCAAAAAATAAGGGTAAAGCTTCATGGGACATTATTAAAAGGAGTACGGGTAACGAAACTTCTCGTGAATATATTAACAGTATTGTCGATAACGGTATTACAGCTACATCGGGCTCTGATATCGCAAATGTATTCAACAACTTCTTTATCGATATCGTCGAAACCAACACATCATTACAAAGCCAATCTAATAAAAATTGTAATATTAAAACCAACGACAACAGCATTTTCATAAACCCTACAAATCCTTCTGAAATTTTCTCCATATTAAAAACATTAAGAAATACTAAGGCAGCTGGCTATGATCATATTACCACAGACCTTCTGAAAAATATCGCTCAGTACATTGCAGAACCGCTTTCATATATTATCAACTTATCATTAGAGCAAGGTTGCTTTCCGTCGAAACTCAAGGTTTCGGTAATAAAGCCACTTTATAAAAAGGGTTTAAAAACAGATAAAAATAATTATCGTCCAGTTGCGCTAATACCGATTCTATCGAAGGTCTTTGAAAGAGTAATGTATAAAAGAATGCTCTCTTTCTTTGATAAATATAATATTCTAACCAAAGATCAATACGGGTTTAGAAAAAACAGATCAACTTCGTTAGCAGCATTCAACCTTGTCAAATCAATCTTAAATAACATTAACAATAAAGTTCCAACATCAGGTCTGTTCCTAGATTTAAGTAAAGCTTTCGATTTTGTCCACCATTCAAATCTCACCGATAAGTTGAATAAAATCGGTATAAGAGGTCCAGCCCTAGAATGGTTCAAATCATATCTATCAAATAGAAGTCAAATCACGAGAATCACTAAATTTGATAACAAAATTAATAGCATCGTTAATTTTGATTCACAATCTCGACTTAATCGCTTTGGAGTACCGCAAGGAAGCATTTTAGGGCCGCCGTTATTCCTCGTATATGTTAACGATTTTCCTCAAGCAATCGAAAAAGATTGTGTTCTTTTTGCTGATGATACGACGGTAATTCTTGATTGTAAAAATATTGAAACATACGAATCCGATATTAACAACACCTTAGACAAAATTACCACTTGGTTAGAAAATAATGATTTAAAACTAAATGTAGAGAAAACTAAAATATTAAATTTCAAAACGCAAAAAAGTAAATGCATTCAGCTTAAAATAACTCATAAAAACCAATTAATTGAACAAGTCCGTAAAACAAAATTCCTTGGAATAACACTAGATGAACATCTCACCTGGAAAGATCATATTGACGAAATTTGCATAAAAATTAATAGATTTGTTTTTGCCCTGAAAAAAATTAAAGAAGAGACATCTAAACCAACGGCGATTATAGTGTATCACGCCTATATATGTTCTATTATTCGGTATGGTATTATTGTTTGGGGTAATTCCTCTGAGATATCCAGAATACTTATAGCACAAAAAAAATGTATTCGCGCTATCTTTAACATGGACTGGACTGAATCATGTAGACCCGTGTTTAAATCACAAAAGCTTCTTACAGCTCCGTGTATCTATATTTACGAAACTGCAAAATTCGTTAAAACTAATTTATCTCTTTTTGAAACTAACAATAATTTTAACAAGCGAAAAGCTACACAGTACTTATTAAAGATCCCTGTACCTAGGATAGAAATGGTCAGACGCAGCTGCGTATATATGGCACCTCTTATATATAACTCACTACCTAGCTGGATAACTGAATTGCCTTACAATAAATTTCGTGTAGTTTTAAAAAAATGGTTGATATCTCAAAGCTTTTATTCAATAACTGAATTTCTAAATAAAAAAACATGTCAGTCCTTCCACTTCAGGAATGCTTTGTAGTCTAGTTATTAAGTGTTAAAAATTGTATTTTATTATTATATTATTAAACTATTTTAATATGTGTTTTCAATTTAGATTTTAAAAAAAAGTTGATTTATTTATAAAGTTTTTTGTTTTCAAAGTCTATGTCTTTTAGAACTTTAATGTTGAATGTGCCAACAAAATTGTCGATAATTGTATGTTAACAATTATCTCTGTATGTTACTATGTACATACCAAATATTTGCATGCTAATTCTAAGCGAAACATGTTTGTTCCTATTTACTCTCTTTTACCATCTTGTATACCGTGTTTTTAGCAAATAAATATTATTATTATTATTATTATTATTATTATTATTCTCAGCAAACTTCGCTGAAGTAGGTAGTCAATTTTACAATAAAATTTTCAGCTGCATTTTGCAAAGATACAGACTACATTAATTTTTACATCACCATATCCATTAGGAATCAATTTGCGAATAAGTAATTAAAACAGCCCAGTGACTTTTCGAAGGAAATTCAGTAACTTCACATGAGCCAACCCAACCACAGGCCTCAGTTTTGACTTTCTGCAATCTATTAGGTACCAACAGACTCAGTGGCGGGGCGAAACCTTAATTAGATGTGGGCAAGAAATATTTTGCGAGGCCTCTTGATGGATGACGCAAGACGACGAATTTTGTTGAGAGAAAAATTTTTGGATACTCATACTTTTATTCATGAAAATGCAAAATTCTTCATTGTAATCATTTTAAATTATTAAGTATAGCTGCAGTTCTTACTAGCGGTGACAGTGCCATGCCTACTTACTACTTCGACTGTATTTTCTGTTCCGTGGAAAATATTAGGTACATGCGTTGTCGCATAATTGCATGACTGCATGTGTTTAGAAATGCGAACATAGACGGAGCAAACAGAATGGGAAATTCCCAGTGGACAAAGCGAGGATTCCCCGCGTCATTCACCGCCCGCAAGCGCAACGCCAGCAAATGTTGCCAGATTAGATCTTTAAATATAAAACTAATGTGATTAGTATTGCCAGATATTTGCTAGCCACTTTTTTATTATTTATTTATATCTACATTTGCGTTCGCGGGCCCTCGAGGCGCGAGGCCCTTGGACCGCGAGGCCGTAGGCGGTGGCCCACGTCGCCCACGCTTTACGCCGCCTCTGAACAGACTAAGCAAATCAAATCAAATCAGCTAAAATGATCGACGAGCAAGTACCTAGACATGCATTGTACCTACCGTGTGCGCCCTATCCTTGCTTAATATTATAAAAGTGATAGTGAGTTTGTATGTTTGTTACGTCTTCACGCCTAAATGACAAAACCGATTTTGATGAATTTTGGTACAGAGATAGCTGGGACCCTGGAGACGGACATAGGCTAATTTTTTTTTAAGTGAGAAAATGGGGAAAGTGTAAAGTATATTAATAAACGCGGGCGAAGCCGCGGGTAAAATCTAGTCTGTCCATGAGACCGACCGACCTTATATTATTATCATGAACGTAAATGACTAAACACAGTATGAATGCAAAGCGTTAATGGGTAGATACTGATACCATCCCATTATGAGACCTTGAGAATCCATTAAAAAATCATAAGTTCGTGTTCAATCACCTGCCAGAACCCAGAACTAAAAGAAACAATAAAAATACTAGTGCTAGTATGACCGTAACCATAACAACAACTAGTACAAATAAACGTCATAAGGAAGTGTTGAAGCTGATTTTAACTAATTAAAAATATAATTTCAGCTAAGTAGTTTATTACTTATTACAGATAAGAGTTTACAGTGCAAATGGCACACCTAGACGGTAACGCATGGGTATTTGACTCCCTTGTAGGATTTCTACACGGTCCTGTGTGGAATGTACCATTGCAGACTTTTATTGAAGAAAAATCTTTGCGTAAGTTGATACACAATGCTATGCAGTAGTTTGGGTCAATCACTGACTGCGTTCATAACAATTATAACCGAGAGGTAGCCATAGTATACCCACTACACTCCCTCCATGATTCATGTACTGCTGTACCCAATCAAACATAATGTGCTAGTCTATTTTTATGTTTTGTTTACAGCCTTTGAGCCGACAGATACTGGAGATGTCCTCGATAGACCCGAGTACAAACAGATACATGATGATTACCGTAACTTAGTAAGTAGAGTAAAACATGGGATAGCTAAGGCTATTGCCATTTATTAGAGCAGTTCCGAGAGCGACCCTAATCCAAGAATTTCCTAAAAAGCAAAGACTATTATCACCTTTGCGTTTGTAACTATTGTACTTAGTTAATAATATCGTTTCTATGAACCTAGGTGGACGTAATGTTAGGCTCCTTTATGGACGATATCGGCATCTCGGCCGATCAGTTCGAAGCTGCTTGCAAGCTGTCAGCACGCGATCTAGCCGGACTGCCGGCTCACTTCCACCGACGCCTCTTCGAACAAATATGGGCCGCCAACGACTACGAAATGTTCGTCAAGATGATGACCCACAAGAATGTAGAGCTACAATTACAGGTGGGTACAGTACAGAGTGCGAACGTCTTTGGGCGAGTGTAAGGGCTATATTTCATCGGGACACCATGGCGGCGTGACCAGATAGCGCCCGGTGAAATATAGCCCAGACATCGTAAATAGCTCTATAGTAATTAGTGGTGGCGCGACCAGCGTGACGGCATGTCCGAGCTGGTTGCGCCACCAAATTCGTTGCGCAACCAAACAGACACCAGGTGAGTAACTCTAGAGAGTTTGCTCTTTAGAAAGAGCTTTGCTGGTAGTGGCTACTGGTTGCGCTGCCATGGTGTCCCAGAGAAATATAAGGGACAAGAGAAGGTACTCGTAATTCTTAATTTTCAGGCTTTGGAACTCATTGAAAGGCGGTACGGAGCCCTGCCCCACTTATTTTCGGCAGATCAGGAAGACTTGGACACTTCACGAAGCGACGAAAGTGAGGACTGGCCCGATAATGACGATGTTATGACAGAAATAAAGAAGTATGTTGTTACAATAAAACTTCAGATAACTATTGTAGTCAACTATCAGACCGTAATGAGTTTGCGTTATTCCAGATTACAACTAGAAGACTTCGAAGGTAAAGATGAGGTCGTTAGCGTTCCACCTGAAGAAGTGGTGGCTGAAAAGCAAACTTTGCTATCAAAGCTGCACAGTTTCGATAAGAAAGAAGACCACCACATCTTTGAAAAGAAAGAAGAAAATCTTGATAATGAAGATCGTATATTGACTGAGGCGAAGAAAATTCAAGTGATGGATCCTCCAAAACCGCCTCCAAAGAAAGTCGAGGTCTGACCTTTTTTATTTGACCTGCATAGCACAAAATTGTGGTCCTTGCCAAACCATTGCAGGACTTTTATTTCGAGTTATATGGTTTTGTGGCTATACCAGATTTAAAGTGTAATAATACTTATCCTTTCTGTCACAGGTGAGTGAGGAAGAAATGCTTGCTCGTCAGGAGTATTTGAAGCAGCAGCGAGACAAGTTGTTGGCGCTGAAGAAACAAGTCCGGGAGCGGCGACTCGGTGCGGCAGACGGCGCAGAATCAGGAGGCTTGTATCGATTTTGAAATAGCTCCCGACCTTGAGTTATTCCTGTCTTTAACTTTTCAGTATTCACAGAACAAAACCTTGCGCTTTTAAAAACGAGGAAACTAATATTGTTATCCTATGACTATCATAAGGCCCTAAGCAGTATTTTTTTCTGTTCCTGCCCATAGGGATTCTGCTTGCAAGATTGTTTGGTTTTTCATTTTTGTTCCTTCGGTCTGCAGGTGGAGAAGGTTCTCAAAGCAGCATGGCCAGACCACGGTCAGCTCGGGTTGCACAAGCAGCTTTAGCGGGTGTCCCTCAGGCCCCGCCCCCCGACGCCATGCAACTGCGTCGGGCTCTCGCCTCCAAGCTCAAGACTGAAGTTGTCGATATAGCTAATTAATGCTCCCAGGATTTACCATATTTATGAAGACCTACATCTATGTTCTACTTTTAACTTAATAATTCAAATTAAAAACTTTATTTATTGAATCCTAAAACGAGATTTTATTGCACTGTGGTTTAGTATTGTGGAATGTATGAAAGAAACAACATGAATTCGTAATTATTACCTTATATTTATATTGCTTACTTAACTAGTGACATCATAATAATAGCATTATCGTAAGCTTATTTATTTTACACAACTTGCCGATAGGTAAATCTATTTTAATCTGTGTATAAATTAATTTATGATGGTCATCCACCTAGACAGATAAAAAATAGTCATTATTACAGTCTACTTTCACCTAGAACTTCGTATTTTAATTAACGGGGAAGTTATTTCAAGGAATATAAGAATCGTATAAATCTAATTGACAGCTCGATGCTTTTAGCCTATTATACACGTGGATGTTGGCAGATTTGAAAATAAAATTATTACATAAAACGTTATATATTTACAATATATTCTGACAAATTCATTCCACGTATGTAATAATTGAATTCGCCTCGCGTTCACTGTGCATTCTGAATCAAAAGCTGGAGTCTTTCTGCACTGTTATAGAAGTGTGACCATCATATTATAGTTACAAATAGTGGCGGTAGCGGACTTCTTTGTAAGATGTAAATCTTTTGACAGAGATCAATAATTTCTTTTTCAGATACATATTAAAATTGATATGTATTTTAGAGACGTTACACAAGGTAGTTAAATAATGTGAAAATTTAGGAAACCATTAACCGAAAAAACCATTTCGAGAATATATTATGGAAATGTAGACACTAGGTATACTGATTTATTTGTGCTCAGTTCGATTAAATTTTTGAATGTTCGGCAAATAGGCACGGCGCGTGCTGCAGTGTGCAGGGAGCGTATCGCCGACGGCCGCCCCGGCACCGAGCGGCGCTCAGAGCGTGCCGCAAGCCACGACTATCATCACAGTGGCATGCATACCTTTCATTACAATCTTTAACCAAATAATCATGCCGCCAGGAGTTTATAAAGGAGAGAATACAGCTAGATATAAATTATATTATGAACAATGTCTATGACAACTGTTGCATACATTTTATATTTAATACACTCCTCGAGCATTCAATTTAACTAAAAAAATATTAATGTATTTATATCAAGCTATGCTTTTAAAATAATATTCAATTATGTTTTGATAATATGGCTCCATCGCATCTCGTGTCACACTAGATCAGAAATATTTACATCTCTGAAATATCTTAATTTAAACTCGCAACTACAAAAAACTAGGTCTTAAGAAAGTATCTATAGTTAAAATATTTTTGATACATTATGGAAGAGCATTCTGTAAATGCAAAATGATACACTAATGCGTTATCAAATTAAAAAAAAAATCGTTTGACCAGATATAAAATTTGAGCACTGCTACATAATTATGTATGAGGTTTGTTATTAAAAAGTTATTGGAAGCCAGTAGACGACTTAAACTGAGATCAGCACTGATTTATGGTTTATTGTGTAAAATAATGTTTGGACCACTCCGTCGAACTCGTTTCTGGCGACATGTGATTATGCAAAATATTTACTTTACTATAGATAGATGTTTATAATCACCAGATTAAGTGTATTTTACAAAATCTAATATTATTTACAAAATACGAATGATAAAACTAGAGGTTTATAGTAATAAAATAAAATGGATCTTAATCAGATAATTTTATCACATACACATTACTTCCGCAGTGTAAAAAAGCTACAAACAATCGTATATAAGCAAAGATAGGAAACGTCTGTTGAAAGTAAAGAAAGATTTAATACTGATTTTATAATTCATTATCAACGTAGGCAACACAAGATAGCAGGGAGGGGGTGGGATCCATTTCATGACATTACATTGAACAATTACAATATTAACCTTACTCAAGAGCTCGAAGCGTCAGAAAAATAAAATATTTTAACTTTTTTTTAAATACATTTCGTTAATAAATAACATAAAAACATTTACATTACATTTTTCGTCACTCCATCCGCCGTGATGAAATGGATCCGTCACCAACTTCCCAGTAAAATCAGAGATTTATAGAAATGTTATAACAATATAGGAAATTCGTATAAATCACTGATGGTCAACACGATATAACACGTTGGCGGCAGAAAGTTAGACTCGGCCGGTCGACCAGATCTGGCAAGTCAAATCAAACCCGTACAAACTGTAAACGCCAAGAATTTTGCCGCCAACGTGTTAAATTATGACCAAATCAAAACAACATGATAAATCTGGATCCCAATAAAAATACAAACATTCGAAAATAATGCTGTTAGCAAGTTAGAGAAAACCAAGCAAAATCATTATGAAATTAATGAATGATTTTTATTATTTTTATTCAAGATATAGGAAATCTAGCTGCCAGTGTACAACAAAACACATAGTGGTGGAAATAAGCTAAGGACCAATGTAGACTGCCGGAATGGAATCGCACGTTTGTCTGATGTACTGACAATGTCATCAGTTGATGAGTACAATGCAACAATGCAACTGTATGTACTAAAATAGTATGAATAGGTGAATTATTCAGGGCAACTCGCAAAATTCAAATTTTCTTACGTTTTTTAGCAATTTGCAAGAGCTAAATTGCGCCACGTTAATAAAAACTTTGTTTTATCTTGTCTCTAAGTTATAGAGTTATTTATGAGCAATGTAGTTGTATACAAGCCATGTCGTTACCGCTCAAAAAGAAATGTAAGTGTCCCCGCACACGGGCCACAAAAAAAAAGGCTTTTTCTGGCGGGTTTTTTTTTGTGGCCTGTGTGCGGCGGTGCCGCCACAAAAAAAAAGCTAGAAGCAGCTTCTAGCTTCTCCAGCCACAAGCTGTCGTGCGCTTCAGCTTTTTTGAAGCCGCTTCTAGCTTTTTTGTGGCCACTTCTGGCTTTTTTGTGGCCACTTCTAGCTTTTTTTGTGGCGGATATTTTTTTTTGTGGCCCGTGTGCGGGGACACTTACTATACTATCAGATAGTAAGCTGAAAATCGCAAAAAGCTTTCGACGATTAGAATTTTGCGGACTAACCTGGGACATTCACCTTGACATACCGCGGATGTCAAAAAATCAGCACATTTGCTCGTACCTCTAACGAGTGTACAAAGTGCCTTTTGAAAGACGCTGAAGGTTGAAATGTTGAGTCAGGATCCAGATAAACATGTGGCATCATGTTGACTGTCCAGTATTCATTTTGCGTTAGATGAAAGATGCAGTATATTTGTTTTTTTTTTTTTTTAATTATGTTATGGACTCCGAAAAAGATTAAACACTTTCAGAAAAAAACCGAGATTAATAAAGATCGGTGTTTTATTCGGGAGTGATCTAAGTTCTTGAGAATTTAATTATTGAAACTTAATCAAAATAGTAGAACCTATGGAAGTCTCGTTCACTCGGGTGTGCAATCATACGACCTTTAGGAACTAAGCAATGTGCTACACCAACTCCCGTATTCTCAGTTGCTTATCATTCTTATTGAGTATTGCTGCTTATATTTACCAACTATAAAACTCAAACAAACACAGCATTTAGTTCCAAAACGTCGTACTAGAAATGGTAGAACTTAGCTATTCCGAAAAACAAACATTACTATTTTTAAAGATATAATTTATTGTAATCATAATAAATAAACGGGCAGTCAACATGTCGCTAAGCCCTCTCCTTAAAATAATAGTTTAAATTTAGACTAATTTTGGCTGATTTTGATAGGCGACTGATTAAAAAGAAATGATAGTCACACTTTGGGAATTCAATTCAAATAAAATATCTCACCCTACAAAATTTATAACATTTTAACTACTGACAGTATGCCATAAATGCCCATGTTTCACGCAACGGCACACAGAACATTTTATAAATAGGAAGTGCTACTTTGTAGTAGTTAGAATGTTAATATAATTCATTAATGCGGGTCATGCAAATTAACAAAAACATAATACATCATACAAAACCATTCTCTACTCTCAACAAAGTCGGAGCTTTTAGGAGATATTTTGTTACAATAAAAACAAATTCGATCACTATCGCAAATATACTACATGCTTAAAACAAAACCTGAGTAACTGCAAAAATACTAGTTGGAAAAGTACAAACTGTAATCTCCATGAAGCTCAACAGAAGGAATGCAAAATATTGAGAATAAATAACTCGTATATCTGACACCCAAGAATATTTCCACAGCTGACTTGTTTCGATGCCCAGTAGACACACATTTTCGTAATGAAAAACAGTTCCACTGATGAAGTACTGGCAACAGATAATTCAATGCCAATCTGTTTGTGATAGGATAGTGCACTAGTGAGTAACAATTCCACAGCACGAATTATGATTTTAAATGTCTCTAAAAAAAGATTGGTCGTGTGATCCCTCATAAACTAAGATTTTTTATAAATACGTACATTTTTACATTTTCATATCGCATTCAGGATGTTTTTCTTTTTTCTATTATTATTTATTATTAGACGTTAAATTCCCACTCATATTTTCTTTGTACTTTTTGTGATTACAATCCTTGACAAAAGTAACCTAATCTTTAAAATTAGTTCACATTAAATACACCTTGTAACCAATATTTGTTCTACTTTCCGATGCCATCTGAAGTATATTATTACACTACAAAGTATGAAGAACTTCATACGCTAACTAAAGTCGAACACTCAAGTGTCAGCACTTCATATTTACAAATAATGGACATAACCCAGCTGCTGGAGGTACTTTACTGACTTGTGGTTCACTAACGAAAGCAAGTATCAACGACCGATTGTGTCGAATTTAAATGCAATCAATCAGCTGGAAAACGTGGCGAGAGCGAGGTATCGGGACGCGGGGGACGTGGAAGAGCTAGGGTGGCAGTGATAATGAGGACTTAGAATCTAGTAATCACAATATCACATTCGGAATACGAGCGTCCAGGTGCCGCCATGTACCGGCCTCGGCCCCTCGCCCTCGCACCCGCCACGGCAGCCAACAATCAGAATCTCTGTCACAGTAAAGAGACGCGAGCGACGTGCCGGCCGCGCACACACTGCTGCAGCGCAACAGGGTCGCCCCGCGGATAGATACAAATACCACAACGTACAGTAAAGTGAATCTTACGACATGTTCCATGGTTCACTGGGACGTGCGGCGGCACTTGGCTCTCTGGTTATATTCCTTGAAACAGGTAGTGGGCGGCACTACGCCAGGCGCGGCCGCTTGGCGTCGCGCTCGTCGCCGCCGCCCGCGCCGCTCGTCTCCTCCTCCTCGTCCGAGTCACCGTCGTAGTCCACCAGCCCCTGTCACATACACACACATGTACTAAAAGACGAGCTCCTATATAAAATCAAACAAGCTCGGGATTTGGCAAAGCAAGATCGATATGGATTCGAAAATTTGCAGATTTGAACTTTGGCATTCTATTCAAAATTCAAATGATTAGCATCGACAATAATACAGAAAATATGAAAAATGACCTACAGTATATTCTGATAAAACCACCGTTTAATAACCTCAACCCAGTTTTTCGTGGATCACTTGACTGTTTCCCGACTAGGTTGAGGGTTAATTTTAAGCTATAAGACATGAGTTCGCACCTCAAATGACAGAAACAAAGGAACGGTGGCCATTTTTACACAACAAAATTATTGAAGTTTTGTAAGAAAACACTGCAAATACACAAACAACTACTTCCCCAGAAGTAATCGTACACACGGAATAGTAAACTAGTAGAGAATAATACACGAAATTGCCATCTGATTCTATAGATTGAAGCAAAACAGTGTTGCCAACAACCTGATAAAAAAAAATACGTGAGAAAGAAGAGACAACTGTTTCGATTTCAGGAAGGATAATGCATATTAGTTCTCTATTTACATACTAATCCGTGCGTCATTTTTGTAAGTAAGAAACACACCACACTAGGAATTTTAGTAAAATCAACACCATGCAAGTCCTTTGTCTCTGTTTTGAGATTGACACATCACATGATTCCCAGCGAAGCGAGCAGAGAAGAAGCGTGAGGGAACTAAAAGTTTACCTTATTGAGTAATCTGGGCGAGGATACCTGAACGTCAGTGTGTGTCGGCTTGCTGGGGGACGTGGTGCTTAGTAGGACTCTGCTGGGGCCGTTCACTGTTTCCGTATTCGAGCACACTTTCTTTTCAACTATTTTTCCTGAAACAAACATTGATATTGTAGAGTTTTCTTTATAGTGCAGACAGACCGCGACATTTTGAGTCAATGGTTAACGACTACCTAACGAGGTTTGTTTACAGCTTATAGTTTGTGCATGTTTATTCGCCTTCAATGTTTTTTTTAATGTGTATGATTACCGTACCGTTTGATATAACAATCATCTATATCAACACTTCCATATCCAAAACACTGATAGCAAAGAAACCAAAAGACGGGGCGACAAAATGTATACCTTTTTTATTCAGCATTCAATGTCTTGATACTCAAAAACGGTTGCTATACTACATTAATATTGCCATTAAGGTCTTTTTACATAGCATGGGTAGGATGACAGTATGACGAAAATATGAATTCGATAAGAGAGAATAGGGCAGGTACTATTCTCTAATCTTAAACCAAATTTAAAAGTCACAAAATATAAGGGCTATTGAGTAGTAACTGTGACGTTGGTCGGATTTATCGCGATATTATCGCTTTTGACGCAATTCGGAACGCAGGGTTAAAGATGCTACCTATAGCTAGACATATGAATCGGCCAGCTGTCACCCGCGCCACCCTATCCTGATAACGGTATAGTAGAATGTGCTCGCACGTCTGCGCTTACCAGTCAAAAGCAGTATCATTGAAAAGGTCAAGGTTAGAGATAAGGCACAATAATATAAACACACCGATAGCGTCGAGCGCGTGATGCGCGTGCGAGTGCGCGTGCGTGGTCTGCGCGTCGAGCGGCACGTCGTCCTCCAGCTCGTCGTCGTCGTTGAACCACATCTCCTCCTCGTCGTCGGGCGCGCGCGCCTCCCGCCGGTAGCGGGTGCGCAGTAGTGACGGCACCACGGCCTCTGCTACGCCGACGCTACCGCTCACTGTGGGAGAATCTTGGGGTTAGGTAGTAGTCGCATTCTTGTAAGATTTTTGAATGATCAAAATCGTCATTTCAGTTAAAAAAACCCACTGCTGGATATAAGCCTTCCAAGCGCTTTGTTGAAGAACAAATCAATTGAGACAAATTATACTTTTATCACTCAGATAAGTAAAATAAAGAGAGTTCACAAAATTCCAAATACGAAACAAAACAAAAAGTGAAAGATTAATCGACACAGCAAGGAGAGGGAGGTTCCCCGTGCGACAAATATAAACTTGTTTGTACCTTTGATAAAAGTTTTGATTAGAATTTATCTGAACCGAAATTGAATGTGCAAATAGGTAAGTTCCGACAACCTTTCGTAATCGGAATATCGAACCTCCGTTACAGTTTGGTATCAGCATGAAGGATCTCAAGTTGCAAGTTTTTGGCGGGTTTTCTTTGAGTGAAGTGGCGGAATTGCCATATTGTGATGTAAAATTAGTGGTTTTGTCTGCGCAACTGGATAATATGTGGAATCACTGAAACTTTTGTACTGTTGACTACTCCCGCGAAATTTTTCCGCGAGTATAAATTTGCTGCCAAATATTACAAAAACATTAGAATGTATTCATCCATATTCTAATGGTAAAAAATTAACTATTCATACAAAGACAGCGGTCTTAGTGGCTTAAAGGACTTAGTATCCACACTAAAACCATTAATAAATAAAGCACCTTAATCAAATTGACCATCAACATTCGAGAGTGGCGGAAGAAAGGTCATTCTCAGAAATTGAATAGTTGACAGCCATAAACTATCGATGGAAAAGAAGAAGAAGAAAGAAGTTTAGAGTAGTGACATGCTCTAAACTTATTTTATAATGCAGAGTGCAGTTGTAAAATCTTATAAGCTAATAAATATTAAAAAGGGTATAATTACATGTAGTCTCACCTCGATCCCTCTCTTTCAGCTTGTCCTGGTGCTGATCATACCGCGTTTTTAAAGCCTTGAATGTCTGTACATATTCAACATCCTCTAAGATCTTTCCATAGTTTTCAACAACATGTGAACAAAGTGATTTTATATCTTCCAGCTTTATGAACTCAAATAATTCTAGTATCGCCGAGTCTAGTAAATTGTACCTGGAAACGATTTTGATAAACATTAGTAAACTAAACACAGTTCAAAAACTTTTTTGATTGAATTAATTTAAAAAAATAATAATAATACTTCTTCAGTCCTTAGTAATTTTGTGTGATAATCCAAACCTTTTTGGTTTGGATGCGTGCATTTCGCGCACGACTCGTTCGAGCCGTGTGCCTCGTGCGAGCCGTGCGCTGCGCCCTTCGTACGAACATGAAATGTACGCGCGCAGTTCGCGAACGGCTCGCGAGCGGCGCATTCGCCAGATCCGCCAGATCTGGACGCACCATTACAAAAAGCGTGAAAGCTTGTGTATAATGTTACTTTTTCACACTTGAACGGCTTTGTTTGGATAAAATTTGGAACATGGGTAGACCATGTCCCGGAATAACACATAGGGTATTCTTATCTTCCGGGAGTATGCTCTCTTGGGACCAATTCTATTTTCACGCGAGAAAAGCAGCTAGTTAATAATAAAACGAATAACTCGGCATGATTTTTTTACATACCTGCCATTATTTCTAAGGAAAGCGTCTATGACGGGTGCGAATAGGTTTCCCTTTATAATGTATCTGTTATAGTATTCGTCCTTGAGTGCGATGATTTTTCTCATGAACCTGAGCGCGCCAAGCACCAGAAACGTGTGTGTCGACCTCATCAGCACCAAAATGCGACGAAGAAGGTCCTGGAAATAGAAAATGTAACATTAGTACTTTGGGGAATATAGGTGTGATGATGGCTATCTTCGATTTGAAATTAAAGTAGCTTGTAGAGTTTTGTTTCATCTGAATTTTCGTAAACATCATTATCATGCTTGTGACTCGTGATTCTGCCGTGTGACGATGCTACACGTAAGCCTAAACCCAAGCATTCTCACTAGATAATCCAATCCTGTATTATTATTATTTTGGGGTTTAAGATTGAGGGATTACTCATGAGGGAGTGCCATAAGCAGTTTTCAAACAAAACAACAGCGCGTCGTTTGAAGCCAACGTTTGAATCTAACTTTCTTATGAGATAAAAAAAAAATGAATTCCGCAAATGTCGCGAGATCCGCGGATTGCAATTTTAATGCGATAGTGGATTCCCTAATCGCTACTAACACTAATATTGTAGTCTTACATCTCACATAATGATGATTGATCACCAGTTGAAGTTCAATGACATGTAATTTCCTCAAAACGCAAGAGAGATTTATGATTTCTCAGATGACTATACTCATAATAACTACAACAAGCTGGCAATCGGCCTGAAAGCGTCAGCATCAACGAATCTAGTTACATAACCAGCTATGGGAAATAACACAACAACGTTTGGTGCTACGTATCACATACCGCCCAAAAGAAATACGTAAATGTTATAGCAACCAAATTGAGAAAAGTTCAGGAAAATGTAAAAACTGCGCCGTTTTATATGGAAATCATAAAAAAGGAGCCATTACAGAGGTGACCTTGAAACATAATCAAGTTGTGAATAAAAATGTCTGAATTTAAATTTGGGCAGTTTTATTTACTGGAATTATCATTGTTCATTCAAAGAAATGTAATTGTAGTGAATAAAGACTACCCCTGTCCTGTTCACTAAGTGATGCTCGGGGGAAAAACCCTAAATGCATGATGTCAATGTATAAAATACAAAATTGTTTGCCTTTACAATGTTTGTTTAACAAATTGAGCCAAAAAGTATCCTGATTCTCTCATGTGTGTACAGTAAACGTAAGATTTTCTTTTTATATTGTCTGTATGATGGACAAAAATAAAGGTAATTTTTTTTTGGTGGGTAAAAATCATCCAAATGACATCCCTCCTCCCTTGGGCGGAGCGGTAGATGGTGTCAGACTCTTACTGACTAAAAAACCCACCCTTGCTCCTTTCTCTTATGCTTTCGTTCCGGGGCCGAGCTTCCCTTTCGAATAACCCTGGCCCCAATAGGCTTCGACCCGTCTGGGTTTTTTTTCCTGCTGTTGCTGACAACTCCTTGAGACGCGCGGGAACAATGCGCGCCGTCGACGACTTGGGCTCGGTCTGAACAGTTACCGAACGGTCGGACAGCGAGCTACCCAACGCTCGCTGTCCGCAAGCCCGCGCCTACGGTGGTCGGAAATTGGGATCGGAATCATGGCGGCGGCGCGAGCGCCGTGGCCTGATGCAGTCGGCCTCCTCCTTTGCTAGCATTACTGGTTCGCACAAAGAGGCGACCGCCTGCTACTCCTTCTCACTCCAGAACATGGCCTGTACCAAGGCCCGGCGATGCTCTGCCCAAGCGGAGCACACCTCCACTGTGTGCTCCACCGTGTCCTCCGGGCGTTCCGTACAGTGGTGACACCCGGAAGTCACTTCCGCACGAATCCTGTGTAGGAACCTCCCGAACTATATACCGCCATAATTGTGGCGTGTTCAAAAATATATATGTAGTAAGATAATAGTATTTACATCATCCACAGTTTATGACACGTTTTCTTTAATATTGTATACAGTGAAATAGAAAAAAAAACTAGGCATAGGTATAACGGGCTGTTTTCCGCAACTCCACGACCAAAGCGCGTATTTAAAAAACTAAGACGTTACTGATTATAATCGGCCAATGATTTAATTTTTGCAATAATTAATAAAATTATCATTGTTTACTTTTCGAAATGCTTTATACCAGAAGGACAACATGAATTCATTTACTATTCTATTCCTTTATCCATGGTTTTCCTTAATCTATGGATTTTCCTCTATTATTGATCAGTCCTATGAAAATTGAATAGTGTATAAAAAATAGTAAGAGAATATTGGCTCTTATACAGTTGTAACAGAAATGGTTGGTCTTATTTTAAATATATTGCTTCTGCCTATAGAGATATCAATAACGATTCAAGACAAAAATATAAAAAATAAATATTGGATATCTGTTAGTTTCAGTTACGATTACAGACCTCATAACATTCCTGCTCTGGTGTACCTATCTAACATTGGACTTTTCAAACAAATTAATGTTAGCAATAGTGGGACAGTTGACAGAAGAGAATGGAAAGAAAATTTGTTAAGCTAATACCAAGTAATGCGACACACACAGGATGTTTATTGACTGGTGTCTCGGACTAGATTTAGCGTGAGGCACATTTGCCTATCACTTGCTGAGCTGGACTTCCATTTGGTGCAACATTGGGAACACACCGCACTATGGCTCTCATTTTCGTATTATTATTTTTTCTCTAAGTACCTACATGTGTTTATTATTTTTCTTTGTTGATGTTATTTGTATAGGTGCTTAGTTTTTAGGGTTCCATGTTCCATACCTAAAGGGTAGAAATGGGACCCTATTACTAAGACTTCGCTGTCTGTCCGTCTGTCTGTCTCAAAAATCGCGATAGCTATACAGTTGAAATTTTCAAAAATTATTTATTTCTTTTACTATAGCAATAATAGAAATGCATAACAAAAAAAAATCTCAAGTCGATTCAAAAAACGCGATTTTTATGGACGGTACGGAACCCTTTGTGCGCGAGTCAAACTCGCACTTCACCATTTTTTATAATTTAATTGTGCTTTCGTGAATGTTTTGTGTTGTAACAAATAAATGATTCTTCTATCTATCTACTCGGACTATCTATAGAATGCTCTTACCTTATTCAATATGCAGGTCTTTATGTGGTACGTGTGATGCTCCACACAGAAGGCCAGTAGTTCCAGTACGAGTCCCAGTAGCTGCACCGTGTGATAGTCTTCTTTTAGTGGCTTCTCTCCCGTTGTATTCTCTAAGAGGGGTGCTGAAAATGTGATATACATTAGTGTCAACATAGACTGGACTACTGCTGATGACAAAATCCGAAATAACCAATCAACCAACCAATAACCAATTCAACCAATTTCATTCACTACGGGAATGGTCCCTTGCAGACCTAAGTGCATAACATGGGACCAAATGCTGCCCTGATTTTGAACAAATGTTTACCAAAAGTAGTTGTTATGTGACATAATTTGAAAAAGTTTAAAGCTTTATTTCAGCAAGAAACAGCTTGAAAATTTATGTTAATTATTATCACTGTATAAAAGTTTCTTTACTTGACAACAATCTATTGACAAGAGTACCATATTGATAGCTCTGATAAACAATAAATTAACAAACCAACTTGCATTCATAACCCGTTTTCATTGACATGTTTTAAAAGCTAGAATTAAAATGTAGCGCATTCATAATATTAGAATTGCTAATGGTAAGCTGAATTAGCAATATTAATTTATTTTCTTAACTAAACTATACTGCAAGTGTACTTAGTAAGATTGTATCTCCATTGTGTGCTTTTCTAGGAAGGTGTTTAAATAGTCATTTGCACATAATGAGTCATAGAAAGGGTACATTACCTATTAATGTTTGTATACTGTGTTTGTAGAAGAAATTTAAGAAATCTGCTTTTTCACTTTTGTTGACTGACGCAAGCATGCTTTCAGGGTCCAAGAGAATACGGAGGACTCCCATGAGCTGCACTGCACCACCTAGCTCCGGGTCTCTGTCTCGGAGCATCTGCTCTATCACTATATTTAGTAACATTTGTTCCTAGAAATAAACAAAATTTGTTAATGCAACAGATTATTGTCCACATATTATTGAACTTTAAAATAAGATAACTTTTATACCTCTTCAGTATTGTTAGCTTGCTGTAGTGTATGGTCCCTCACTACAGAAGGAGAAAACTCTACAATGTAAGTTAAAATGTCTATAGATGCAGTCTTAGTCTTCTGATCATCTATACTTAGAGTGATTTCTAACGCTGGCAGGATCCCTAGAGACACTAAAGTTTTATAAAAAGCATCCTTGTCTTGAGGTTGCAAGTTTTGTGAAAAATTACAAAATTCCTTTAAAAACAGAACCAAGTCCCGTCTTTTAGGATCTGGTGTCTTATCATCCATAAGAAGCTTAAACAAATCTGTCAAAAATTTCTCATCTTCCTCTATAAGTTTCACTATTTCTACTTTGTTGAAAAATATAAAACTGGACAATGTGCTTAGCAGATTGTCCTCAAAAACTGTAGGAGTAGGTAAAACAATATCTTGTATATATTGTACTCTGTATGTTTGATGTATTTTAGCTAGCAAATCTTTGTTTTTTATAGGAATGGCCTCACGGAACTTAGCTAGCTCTCGCAAATATTCTCTATGCTTTTTAGGTGTAGGCAAACTTGGATCATACTCTAGACAGCCCACAACATCGAATATAATGTCATCAGCAAACATTGTGTCGAACAGAGTGTTTTTGTTGAGAAGAAATATGCTTTTAAAGATTTCGTAAAGATGATGCAATCCTTCAATGTTTTCAATATCTTCGCACATGTGGAACAAGTTGAGTAATTTCTTGATGTAATGTTGGGTTTCCAAGGCGGCTGCAAGCTTGTCTTTGCGTGCTGGTGATACCAGACAACTGTTCACTAGCTCACTAATATCTTCCAGGCGTCCCATTTCACACGCTGGCAGTTCCACTGGCTGTACACTGTCTGACATTTCATCAAATCGCTCATCTTCTGATTCTTCCACTATATCTTGAGTTATTTCAACTGATGGATCTTTCCCTTGTACCTGAAAGTAAATAAAAATGTAACACATGCACTTCTATCATATCATAACATAATCAGCAACACCTCAATGTCAATGTCAGTATACAAATCTAAGATAATACTAAGTAAATTTTACATTCTTATAAGATCAATCCTACAATATCTATGAAATGATTTACAATGTGATTCAAAAGTCAAATCTCAAAATCTCAGATATTCTCTTCTATCTGATCAAATAGTTTTTGTTTAAAATGAGAAATTGTATTTTTTTAGGTGTAAGTTTGATGGTTTAGACAGTACGTGTATCAAAATTTTTTTTTTTTATTTGTTTGTCTCACTGTCTGTTCCAGCTAATCTTTGAAACAGCTTGGCCAATTTTGAATGGTGCAGATAGCTGATGTTTTATGGAGTAACTTAGGTTACTTTCATTTTTGAAAAACAAAAAACTAATAAAATGTGAACAGACAGAGACCCACGGGTAGTAGTTAGTTTCCAATAAGAATGAATATTTTAGAAAAGTGCAACATAAACATTATCTATTTACCTGACAAATCTTCTCCCATATTTCATCGCAGCCCGCTTTTTCTTGAAAACTTAATGCTAAATCAAAATTGTCTCCTTCTGACCAGACTATCAACGTATCCTGTTGCTTCTGATACGCGGTGTCGGGTTGTATCTTGCTCTCTAGGAGAAGGGACCCGTCCGACTCTGCGCGCACCAGTAATGAGGTGCCTTTCAGCCTCTCCACGTAACATGACGACACATGCCCTGTTCCTCTGTCATCCCACTGTCGGTCTGCGTTCAGAGCGTAAAGCTTAACTCTTCGTCTCGTGTCTGTCATGATAGTCAGCGCTCTAAACACTATGTACTCAAGTAGTAATGAATCAATTATTATGGCGCTAATCTAATGCACCTCAACACTAAATTACTTAACTCCCATTTGTATAAAAACATGTGCACTTCTGTAACAAAAATAATACACTTTGTAAAGAAATCAGTACGTAATTTTCGCGATTGTAATTACCGTAATTACATTCCATCTTGTTCTTCAATTTATGTGAAACACACCTAACTACGACGAGCATATACATAAACCGTGTTTTCATTAACTGATTCGATACATAGTTATGGTATCCACATGAAAAAGCTTTTTATAATTTTGTAAAACAATGGAATAATCATTAAAATATCGGAAATCACAAACAAAACAATACAAACTGTAAGCTTTCTCTTACACTGTAAAAACACAAGTATTCAATCAATTAATACCGAAACTCTTGATTAGGTGTCGAAAACTCTTTAACAATAATGTATTTACCGGAATTATCATTATAGAATCGTCAATTTGACGTACCTTCAAAATAGTACAACATCAAATATCGCCATATTGGATTCACAACAACGCTTCAAAAACGGGGTTCTCAAATCGAAATGTAAAAAGCGCGTTATTCAAAAATCTCTAAATTGACTTACATAATACTCTTGTTTTTGGACTGTTTATCTTATAACTTATACAATAACTATTCTTTTAATTCAGTTTATGTAACGATCCAAGTTAAACGTTGGTTGTTACACTTATTTTTGCAAAAACATTAATAAAAACATTCATGAAGAAATACTTTCTTTCAATATGCCAAACAATCTGTAGCCAAGATAATAATCTCAACAGCCAACGGCTAATGCTAGGTTTACACATAGCAACTTTCAATAATACTAATTCTAGAATGACAATCTGCGTTCCAAGACTTTTAACGAATCTTCAGATACCGTCAATTAGAGACACAATAGTAAGACAATAGATGCGCGATGCTGGTGTTTGCTTGGGGATTCATAAATTAAAACTACGATTTTATGAACCACTCTTTACAGGCTATAGCGGTATAGTAACAGAAATTTATAATCTCTGATAACTTCTCTTGTTAAGGTCCCGTTTTTACCCTTTAGGTATGAAACCATAAAAAGGACAAAAACCTATAGTCCTTGGGAACACTAATAGGAATTCCGTAAAAATGAGGCCGTGCACGTGCCTTGCAATTTTCTTTTAAAAAGTCTAGTGGTTTATAAGGGTTGAACCACCTTGGTCATCGGGTCTTAGTGCTTATCGCTCGTCTAAGTGTTTCGTGCTAAAGGCTCACCGACTGTATAAAACGATGAGTATTTTAAAATACTTCATAATTACCCTTAAACTAGATCGATAGGTTTATTTTAGAGCTTCTAAAGTTGTGTCATCGGGAATACTACTCCGTACCCAGTGTTTTATCAAGTTTTGACATATGAGCCATTTTAAAGGTTATAATAATATAATAATTATAGTCTAATGATATTTTAATGTTATATGTAGGTACATATAGCCGATGTCCTTCCAGTTTCCGTTCGGCAAGATTCATTCTTTTTACACTTTGCACCGTGCACTCGGCCCATGGCACTTTGTTTTTTTCACTTAGCAAATTTGCCCTTGGCACTTAAAGCGAAACATATATCTGTAGTGAATACTAATACTTGTTCCGTGTGGGAATCGAACCTGTGACCCACAGCGCAGCAGCCAATCGCTCAACCACTGCGTCAATCGTGCCATTCATGGCAAATGGATGATTAGTCATTTTTCATGTATGTATCACATAATTATTTATCATTTGTCGTAATTGTAATTTGTGTGTACAATTGTAAAATATTTTTAAGGTATTTGACACCTTGGGTTAGCTGTTGTCGTTACCATAACTAACATATTGTAAGACTTGCGGTCCAAATCTACCTATACCCTCTAGCGACACGTTTCCGTAACGAGAGTGCCTTTATAGTGTTATAAGTCTGTCTAAAACGTCAAACGACTTGGAAGTTAAAAAGAAAACTGTTTTATTGCATGCAATACTTATTATAAGATTATATTAGTAAATAATGATCATCTCTTTGCAACCTGGATTGTTTAACCAGTGTTGACCAGATTTGAAATCTCATAGAGACAACACTGATTATTGATTGAATTTGATTATTTCATTAGATTACCCAAGTCGTTTAGCTTTTATATAGACCTAAAAAGTAAATGTACCCACCATGTGGGTATTTACCTGGGTAAAAACCTAGGTAGGTATTACTAGGTATTTAATGGTTAGAAAACCATTTTATGCTATGAGAAAACAGTGCAGGTCAGTAGTTAACTTACAGTTTTCTTATTCTATCAGCAGCTGGCAAACCGTTTATTTTCTACTTCTAACTCCACTAGTTGAGAAAGTTAGTAGAGTTTTAAGTTTATTTTTGAAAGATTTCCCTACTGGCGCAGCTCTAATTTTTTATCTGTGGCCTTTTGGCTGCCATTTGCTGTGTTCTGTCAGTCATTCTTGATGTTATTGAATAAAGATTTGAGTTTTATTTATTTAGAGCTACAAACTGTTATTTTACCAATAAATAAGTTACAGAAGTGAATGTTTTTTCATTGATCCATTTAATTATTATTTCAAGAAAAAGATGAGCCGGGTATTTAACGAGCTATCGTGTGAGAATTGTTTTTCATAATCTTCGTTTATCAATGTTTATTACTTAATTAGTGATAGTTAAAAATACACAAATACTTTCACATAATAATCTAGACATGTAATAATCAACAGAAATAAGGAAAATAGCCGAGAAAATTTGGTTAATTACGAACTTGACATATGTCATTTTGATGTCAATTCAAAGAATCTTTACAATAATAGTATTTATTTGTGTTTTTGATATGAATAACGTCTAATAAACTGCGTATGTGGATGCACTCGACGTAATACAACACCTTTTCTATTGCAGTATGAAGCAGAGGGACCAAACTTACTTTTGCACATTTAATAATAGCAATAAAATTGTTGATATCATTTAGTTGTAAAATGAACACAGTATGTCTTATTTGAGTGCTTCGGAAAATGTGGGGTGAGTTCTAATCAATCTAAACCAGTGTATTCTCATTCTGTAGCTGTGATATCATGACTCATTACAGGTTAATTCTTTTTGCCAAACAGCGTTACCCGTTCCCTTGATATTTCTTTAAAACATTGTATTTTATAATGTTTGCACCTGAAGTACTATCATTAAATGTTTTTAGTAATATAGTGTTCAAGATACTTATCCTTGTGGCTTTATCTCTTCATTGAGTGCCTTTTTTAGATCATTAGCGATATTCTATGATAACTTTTCATTTACAAAAACATGCATACAGTATCTAGGTACTTGAATACTTGGTGTTGATGCAATTAGTCCTGAATATAGATATTTTAATGAAGATCTGATATCCAAAATATACTTGTGCTAATTTCAATAGATATCAATTATGAACACACTCTCGTAGGAATTATTTTATTTCAATGATTCAGAATAGTATATTTAGCCTTTGTGAGATATTACAAGTACATCCTATTGTGTGATATTTATATAAATTAATATAGATTTTTAAATTACTGCATACAGTAATTCCCAGTCTAGTGATACAAATACAAAAATAAGTCGTAAAATAAATGTTATTATCTTCATGCTTTCAGCTTCAGTGGTATTCCACAAACTATATCAGAGGCGAGCTGTGCCACACAGTATAAAATGGCAGTCGAGGGTGTGTCGTCAGGGAGTTGTGGTGACGTGAACATGTTCCTGCATGACAATTCAGGAGATGAGCAGGGGTACATACATCTCAATGACAATTTCTACTCCAAATTTAAAATTGATCCCAACGAACTTTACACCTTTCATGACTCTGATGTCATTGCCGGAGAAATAACTGTAAGCCACACAGAAGATAATTTTATGTTTTCTGATAATGTTGATTTAAAGAGTAAGCTATTAGAGGATAGCCCAAGTAAAGAGCTTGATCTCATCGAAGCATTCACAAATGGCGATATTAAGGAGGATAACAAGAAGGAGGTGGTATCTAATGGGCACTATCCACCCGTGGCCAAGCCGATTGCAAACTATAAAGACAGTAAGACTACTCATACCAAAGTTTTGAAAGTTAAAAATCAAACTCAGGTGAAAGAGCCTGCAAGGTCGGAATCGTTTACTGAAGCTCGAAGACTTAGTGTTCATAGTCCTAAGGCCCAAAGCACTGCCACCGCCCCCTCCCTAAGTGCGAAAAACAGTATTAATAGTGGTAGTACTACAAATAATGCTAAGCAAACTTCCAAGCAAACAGCTGCAGCTGGGATGGAGACGTTTTTAGATGTATTTAAGAGAGAGCAAGGCCTGGTTGAAAATGCATCTGTACTTACTAAAACTGATACGCCGGCTCCTCCACCATCTAAAGTTCCAGTGTCTCCTCCAAAAAAATCTTCATCTGGTAAGTCATAGTATTTTTACTATAATATTTAGATATTTACATCTTTATTTTAACAGTTGAGTGCTAGAGCTGCAGTAGGTAGATCTTACTTCCTCTTATGAGGTCACTGAAAGTTACAAGCATAGTTAACAAATATTGGTACCGTTGATTGATCAGTAGACTTTGTTATAAAACTATTTTAACAGTTGTATTAATTAATAAAGATAGTACATATTCTGTCTTTTTAATATTTATTCTATATTATTATTATTCAGTATGCTACTGCTAGGGGCTATTGCCCCCTATATACAGTAATTCTATCGTGCGTTCTCAGGAGCGTACACGATTACGCACGTGTCTGATGAGAGTGAAGATTGAGAAATACAAAGTACGAATTGACGCGTGGTCATTCTCGTCTTCTTCAATATCTTTACATTATAAAAATGTACCTAAAAGTAACTCAATTAGAAAAGACCACATCTTGATGTCAAATTGGGTGTACCTTAATTTTGAAATAATTTAATTCTGAAGGAGTTATAGATATTTTAGAGCTAGGTACTGCATAAGACATTTTAACGGTAATTACTATAAAATCTATTTCGCTCAGGTACACCTGCCATTCTGACTCTCTCCAAAAGAGTGACTGTGTATAGCCCGCAATTGTAAAACAATAATGGTAAAAAAATCAAACAATTGCTAAAAGCTATAAAACATATATTTTCTAATCCTATTGAGTGACATCAGGTTTCACAAATGTCAAACAAACTATCAACAGGTAAGACTTCTCAGTCGAAGCCTCGCCGTGGCCGGGGGCCAGCGGTACACGAGGCGTTGCAGCGGATACCGGCGGCCAGGCGCGCCATACCTGTGCCCAACAACAACTGGCACGCGCCGGGCGAAGCGCTGTTCCAATGTGGGCCGCTAGGAGACAGGCCTCTGGCGTTCAGACAGATCGAGAGCAGCAGCAGCGATGATGATAATATGCCAGATTTTGGTAAGACTGCAACTTGCGATTCGGTATTACCCTGTGTTCATTATTTATGAAATACTAGCTGCTCCCAGAGGCTTCGCCCGCGTGATAGCAGAAAATTATCTCAACGGAACATACTTCCGGGATAAAAAGTATCCAATGTCCTATTCCAGGACATGGTCTATCTAGGTACCAAGTTTCATCAAAATCGGTTTTGCTATTTAGGCGTGAATACGTAACAAACTAACAAATAAATTCACTTTCACTTTAATAATATTAGTAAGGATACTGTACGTCATAATGTCATGTTAAGAGTTTAAAGGTCAAAATACCGTATTCTTGTTGCAATACTTTTTATCTTTATTTGAAATCGATATATTTGCATACCCTGTCTTTTATTGTGCAAATCTGCATCACAATATTATCAGTAGAGTATTGTTAGTAAAATTGACTAACCGATTAGTGACTCACTTTCAATAGACTAGATTTTGTGACTAATTTCCACAAAAGATTAGAGATTACTTGACTAACGAATACTGTGATTAAATGCTATAGTTATCTTAAAATTCCTTTGTTCATTGTTGGCAAAAAAATTAGAAGAACTTGACATTTATTGCAGAGAGGAAAATAAAAAAATGCAGTTGCTTCTATCCTTTGTTGTTAGTTGATAACAACTATGTTTTTGATGTTAACTCATTTTTAATTATCATAAGTTATGCATCAGCTAATGTGTTATTAAGTATATTATTAACTAAGATATTATTCCTAAAATGAGTCTAATGTTACTTAAATTAAATGAATTTGAATTAAAAATGGAGAATGATTCCAAGGTAACATACTGCCGGGATAAAAATTATCCTAAGGTAACATACTTCACAACAATGATATAAAAGAGTACTTAACTTAAAATTATCGTAAGGTAACATACTCTCCCTGGGTAAAAAGTATCCTATTATTATACTGAAGTAACATACTTCCTCGTGGTAAAAATTATTCTAATATTATATTACTGAGGTAACATGTTTTCCCGGGTTTAAAAGGTATCCACATACTCCCCCAGGTTAAAAAGTATCCTAAGGTAATATACTTGTGGGATAAAAAGTATCAGATGTCTTTTTCCAGGACATAGCCTACCCGTGTGCCAAGTTTTGTCAAATCCTATAAAAACAATTACTTTCGCATTTGTAATACTAAGAACCTATGCACACACATCCAGCTTACAATTTATGTGACTTTCGATAAAGAATTGGAAAATGCTTATAACATTTAGTTTCTTATATCAATATATTATTATTCTTATGTACAAATAGTTCCAATATTACAGACCTTCTTGTCAATCTGAAATAAACTTAATTGACACTTAATTACAGTTAATATTTAAGTGGAAACAACATCAATTAGGAATCAAATGCACCTAATGGCTTTCCAGTAGTGATAACGGCTGCTAAAAAGAACATAATGTAAGTATGGGATTGACATGCGTAATGAAATGTGACACAAACTCTTTTGGCTTGAGAGAAAAAGAAAAAAAAAGACGTGTGGCACTCGGAGACTGCCGCGGTAAAGCTATTGCATAGCATTTTTTATCAACTTATGCAATTAAATTATGATTGAAGTTGACAAGTTGCCATGACAACCATTTAGTGGGGGGTGTTAGGTTTTTTTTCGTTACGGAATTTCTGGATTCGGTCTCCACGTTCAAGGCCCGCGATAGAAGTTACTTATGCAATAGTTTAACTTGACGTTATCTCTGTTTGCATGTGTGTCTATACCCTATTCGCGTTAAGATTAGACATTTAAAGAAACCTTTTTTACTGTCTGTCCACACGATTTTCTCTTCTATTTCGTAGGTATATAGGATAGCATTAAAAGCAAAACAAGTGGTTACAATACCAACTTTTTAATGCAACCACCATTTGTTCGCCACCAACGTTATAAATCGGTTGAACGGACAGGTTTTCATAAAAGTCTAATGTTAATTTGAACAGAGTATAGAGTCCAAAGATTTTTTTCATGCTCAGCAGAAGCAGGCGTCGTGTCAGCATGCGTAGAAGAGAGTGCCGCAGAATCCCGCGGCGCGCGTCTTGCTTTACGTCGGGCAGCTCTGCGGCGCCACGTCGCACGTGCGCACGACGCTCTTGCCCTCGCCGCGCATCACGGCAGCCATCGCGCGCTCGCCTCGCTACTGAAGGTAGCATCTTCTTTATAGCTACGCAATGATACATTCTAGCTCACAGTGTCACTGGTACGTGACCTGCTTTGAGTTTGTTGATGATCGATTATACACTGTTAAGGGCCTATTACCTATTAGCCTACACTACGCGTTATTCAACACACGATAGTCAGCCTCGTCTTATTTTTCATTTCGCGTAAGACAGTCTGACCCTTATTACACTACGCGACACGAAGAGCCATCTACTAAAACTGTCTGAATATCGAGTGGCTCTTTTTTAATCGTCTCCATCCCAAACAAGTGGGAGGTTAAGATGGACATTGCGATGGATTAATGAGATCCAGTCCAGTAGGTATGGAATCTTTAAGAAATTTCAGCCATTTTTTTGCTCAGTTTTCCGGTTATCTTCACAAAATTTCTTTGTTTACTGTTGAGAACACACTACACAGGCATGTTTTTGAAGTCCTCCCTTAATTTGATCAGCGTACAAACACGTCTATTGGAAATCTGAAGCTCATTACTCCAAAGGATATTTTCTTATTGATCATAAACCAGTTCACATTAATAATAGTTTATTTTGTTCTAAGTATAGTTTCACATTATTAAGATTGGACACTGGATCCTAAAGTAGGATATCCTGTGTCATCTTGTGCATCTTTGCCCATTCTAGTTTAATTTTCTTATGTCAAATAATTTTAAAATTTATAGCAGAAGCATATTTTCTTATATTCTGTAGACAAGAAGACATGACCTCTATTAACCTCTGAAACGAGTACTGCTCGCATATAATAAAATCAAGCATCGATTTAGAGAGATCTCTTTTCAAGTTATGTTTATCCTTTTAAGCAGCACCCGATGCTTGGAAGTTATATAATACGTAAAATTTCTTTTTTCTTTTAATCTTTATGAATGTGATAAGATAAATCCGTTTGTTATGTAAACAATCGTAAAAGGCCGTAAAACTTAATACTTACTTTGCTAATTTTTATTGCATACTAGCTGCTCCCAGCGGCTTCGCCCGCGTGATAGCAGAAAATTATCCCAAGGGAACATACTTCCGGGATAAAAAGTATGCTATGTCCTATTCCAGGACATGGTCTTTCCGTGTACCAAGGTTCATCAAAATCGATTTTGCCATTTAGGCGTGAAGACGTAACAAACAAACTTACTTTCGCTTTTATAATATTATAGTAAGGATTATCGGCAACAGATGTAGTTCCAAACTTTTGGACGGAAGTGTACATAATGTCCACTTTCCAAGCTCTGTTTTGCCATGTTGTACCATAAGGATGTTGCAATCTTATCTCAGAAGGAAGTTGTGGTTTGCACTTACAACGTATGACGGTTTTTTAGCACAAAAGGTGTAGGTTTTCGATGGCGAAAATCCGCACTGTATTTGAGTATTTATTTTTTAATCACTTTCTCAAACGCCTTGTATCTTCACAGAAACAGCTGCAAAGACCAGGATCATCAGGTCGTCTTCCAACGCCGACAGTAAATCATCTGCTCTCACTACGCGGCATGCCTTCCGTATTAACGTCTCAAGAACGCAGAAGACTAAGGTATGTGCTCTGTAGTTTTGTAGTAGATATTTAAGACAAAAATACTTCGATACATTTTCCGTAATTAATAACTAGCTTTTACCGGCGGTTTCACCCACGTATATAAAATATAGCCTATGTCACTCAGGTATAGAGCAGCTTTCTATCGGTGAAATAATTTCAGACTTTCAGAGATAACCTCCTACAAACAAAAAAAAAATCTGTTTATGAAACTCCTAGTTCTGAGCTACCTCCCCACCAATTTTCAGCCAAATCGGTTCAGCTGTTCTTGAGTTATAAATAGTGTAACTAACACGACTAATTTATTATATACTAGCGGCCCGTCCCGACTTCGCACGGGCAATAAATATAGCCTATGTTACTCAGGGTGAAGTAGCTTTCCAATGGTGAAAGAATTTATGAAATCGGCACTGTAGTTTTTGAGTTTATTAATTACAAACATACACACAAAAAATACAAATTTTCCCTCTTTATAATATTAGTGTAGATAGATTAACGAACTGCACCAACTTCGATCTAGTATGTACATACATTTTCCTCACGAATCACTCTTGTCTATTGGTGAACACCGTATGAAAATCCGTCCAGTAGTTCTTGAGTTTAATGCAAGCATACATACAGATGCAGTGCAAGACTTTGTTTTATAATTTGTAAGGATAAGGAAAACAAACAAAATTTAGAAAGCTAGCATATGTATGGTACGAGTTTATTTTCGCAACAAATTAGGATTGTGTAAACTTGCATAGACTTCCAGCGGCCATTTAGCGATAACTCGCGGCGTTATCTACTAGTTATGAAGATTTCAGCCGATAACTCTATTGGCTGCTCTAAATAAGACTTAACGGGGTTTTTGCCGGGCTTTCTTCGAGTGAAGTTCAGTTACACATTCGCTAATTGGTTCCTAATGGATTTTCTTATTTTTATGGTCTGGTTTCCGTACTTAGACCTTAGCGGACCATTGTGCGTAGGCCATGGCAGCCTTTACTCTAACCAGCTTCCTAGTAAATATTATAAAAATTAATTAATTATTAGAATTACACCAATCCCTACTAATATTATAAATGTGAAAGTAACTCTGTCTGTCTGTCTGTCACGCTTTCACGCAAAAACTACTGAACGGATTTAGATCAAATTTGGTAGGTAGGTAGAAGATACACTGGAATAACACATAGGCTACATATAATTCCACTGCTGAGCACGGGTCTCTGCCCGCGCGATATAAACTGTAGTCCACGCGGGCGAAGCCGCGGGCGGAAAGCTAGTTTTACATATAAAATTGGTGTAATTTTGTATCTCTTGTATCGGCGCAAACGCCGATCTAAACGGATAATAATATGTGGAAGGAGCTGAAAATTTAGTTGTAGTTTTGGCTACCTCAAAGTTTGCCGAGAAGGTTGATTTGATATATTTCCGCTAAACACTACAAACACATTAAAATGTGGACCTAACGAACTTTCCTTGCGAAGACATAACTAAAAGTCGCCAACTGCAAACTGCAATGTTCTACCCCCTCCTCCTTGCGTCGTATTCCTCAATGCTGAGGGCCGTGACCTCCCTGCTTCATCACTTTAACTTATATGATCTTTCTCCATTTATTCCTGTATCTGGCGGTATAAAAGGCCTTGTGTATCGTGGAGTCAAGAGCGGTGCGGATCTGGTCAGACCAACGTTCTAACATGGATACTTTATCTGCAGAGAAACTGGTTGGTCAGGAGGCGAGACCGGATGCACGTCGTTGAGCGGCGGCAGCGCGTCGGGCGAGTGCAGCTCGGAGCGCTGCGAGCGCGACGCGCTGCCGTGCTCGCGCTACTGCCTGGCGCACGTGACGCTTGCGCCCGAGCAGCGCCTGTACGCGGCGTGCGCGGCCGTGTTCGCGGGCGGCGCGCGCTGCAACCAGCCGCTGCTGCCGCTCGCCGACCAGACGCCGCTCTGTACTGAGCACGCTTGGAAAAGGGTATGGCCTTTTGTTCATAGTAAATTGCTAGTCAGAAAGAGAAGCGTAGCTGTGTTAATAAGGTTTTTGTTATGTTGAGAACATTTACGTCATTTTAGTGCAACTGTAATATCTTGATGTTTTGGAAATATGTTAGATTAGCTTCTGACAGCGGCTCCGTCCGCTAGTAAAAACCTCATGTTATTGTGTCTAGTTACATGTTAGTTCTATTTTACGACACGATGAGCTAACGTAACATCTGTATAATATGATGATTTTTTGATTCATTAGGACAACTACGACAAGCTAGTCCGTCCCAAGAAGGTGGTCCGCAAGCGTCCGTGGCCGACGCCCCCGCGTGGGCCGCGGCGCGCCAAGCGGCGGCGCCGGCCCCCCGCGCGCCTGCGCCCGCCCACGGCCGAGCCGCCGCTGGCCGCCGAACAATCTCTGCCTGGTATGTGTTTTACCCACAGAACAGAAAATATAGGTAGAAGTGCCCCTAACGTGGCTAAGCACGGGAACCAGTGTCGCCAAACTCACACATTTGCGTATCAAATTGTACATTACACACATAAAAAACAGTAATATGATTGGCTACGAAGCTACGAATTACAAACTTAATTTTTACAAATCATATTCTTATTGCTTTCATAAATTAGGTCTTATTACAACGTAAGAAAGTTGTTATTATTTGACATGACACGAACAATAAAGAAGTTTTAACCAATTTACAACGAGTTCGGCTACTCAACGCTAGATGGCGCTGTAACCAATTTATTCTATTCAGAACGCTAGTGTCTTTGAAATAGATGTCATATTCACCTGCACATGTAAAAGGCGAATCTCGTCTGCTGTTGACACACGCGCGATATCTAAGAGGCACTTCCTCTACTTTTCTTTATTCCGTGGTTTTACCATATACTATACTCCATTCGAAATAAGATTAGACATTTAAACAAATATTTCATACTGGCCGTTTAACAGATTTTGACTTTTACTGCGTTGCTGGCATGATAAATAGCGGCGGCAGTAAATAGTTGGAATTGTAACCACTTTTTTTGCGTTTAATGTCATTCTCGTGCCTACGGAATAGAGTTCAAAATCTGTTGAACGGACAGTAAAAAAGGTCTGTTTAAATGTCTAATTTTGTTTCCGGTTTATATGCTACGCATAAAGTAGGCGAGGCTCAATGTGTGCGTTGGATGTCTCCCTAATTCATTAAGTGATAGTTTCCCGTGCGCGCATGCAGTTGCTGATTTTTTGCAAAAGTAAATGCTGAATCTCAAAAAATAATAATTTAAAAACGTCAGAATTTTTATGTTCTTCTTTGTCAAATAATACCCAAAAAGCCTTGAATTTCATAAAATCGTCCGAAGCCAAAGATAGCGTTTTGACAATTACTAAGATACGTTTACAAAGCCTTAATGGTACGGTGCTCTACTGCTAAAATCGCGATATAAAAATTGAACCACGAAACAGTTGCTTGCATGCTGAATCGCATCATCTACTATATCGTTGCGTATTGCCAAGTAAGTTCTCTGCTTAATAATAATGATGTATCGGCGTTTGTTTGTCAGAACTGAACGTGTGCTCGAACTCGTCGACGTACGACAGTTCGGAGGAGGCGGCGCTGGGCGCGCTCAGCGACAACGAGTACGTCGCGGTGGCGGCCGACTCGCATGAGCTGGGTAAGTCACCACCAACATCAGCTCACCACTGAACACTGAACTTGCTAGAATAATTTTCGTATAGTTAAGTACCTAATCTTAATCAACGATTTAAATCATTAAATGATAAATGATATTTATTTTGAAAACACTTTTACACACTCAAAAAAGTCTTTGTCCATTATCAATGAAATATTTTATTATTTTCTAATAATTGACTACATATACTCCGTTTGTTTAGGTACTTAATTAAATGTAAACAATCTTGACATGTCATTTTAGACAATTCAAAAGTGCCTGTATTTGGTCTATTTGATATAAACGTTTCTGATTTCTGTCATAATCACCGACATAAATGCATTATTTGGCTACAAACTTCTGATTAGTCAAGTGGTAATGCTTTCTATGCTGTTATTTATTGGTCGAGTTACTCAATGGCTGTGTATAGTGTACAATAGTTCATACCGGTCATTCTCTATTGTTTCCAGAAGTAGAAGTTGGACATGTACCACCGGACGACATTTTGGACCCTGCTGTTCTCAGTCAAATGCCTGATGAAGCGTTCACGGAGTTTTTTAATCAAAGTATGAACATCCTTTCATCTTCTCCTGTATTTTTACCACTATTTTGCTTACCTCTAGTTATTGGTGCCTAAAAAGAACATTTACAAACCTGGATATTCTGCACGGATTCTGGCAACTTTTTGGACGTGGAGACTCGAGACTTTTACTGATTAAAACTTACTAATGTTCCTTCGGTGGCTCTTTTGGAGTCTAGGATCACGGATTTCCTTTTCAGGAATTTCGCCGCGACCCTGCTGGGTGTCGGCCCTGCTGAGCCCCCAAGGTTTACTAATATCTCTTTGAGGCGCTCGTGGAACACTTCGTGTCGACGGTTCGGGTTCGGTCTTTATCGGACGGGCGGATGGAGAGCTACCCATTGCTTGTCGTCTGCGAGCCCCGAGTGAATAACAATGTATTGGTTTTTTTGTACAGCGGAAGGTAGCGCAGCATTTGCGGAGAGTTCAGAGCTAGCAGCGGCGTTAGAAGCGGTGTTGGATGAGCGTAGTTTGGACGATCGAGTGATAGACGAGCGAGCACTCGAATCCATCGCCGACTGCGTGTTCACTCACTCGTCGCACCTCGCTAAGAACAAGGTGGGTATGATGTTAGAAGAGTTCGAGCTGGACGAAGAAGCACTCGATTAGAGATAATACTGGTCTCTTGAAGCCTTAACTACTGCGTTCGCCACTCCCAAGAAGAAGATTTTATGAAATGTCTCCACTTACCATCGATAGATGTTCTAAAACAAATGCAATTGTTTACGTAGATAGTTCCAAAGATGCCCTGTGACTGACAGACACCGCAGGTTAACCACTTTGATATCGGGGTGTCGTCAAAGGGGTTGGATGTAACTACCACGTATTATTTACCAAGTTTTTTTTTTTTTATCAATCCAAAACTGTTTACACGTTCTGATTAGGGGCAAAACCAGTAGAGCTATACTCTATTCGAAATAAGATTATACATTTAAACAAATCTGTTTTGCTGTCCGTTCTACCGATTTTGATTTCTATTCCGTAGGCATAAGGTTGGCATTAAAAGCAAAAAAAGTGGTTTCAATACCAACTATTTACTGCAGCCGCCATTTATCATGCGATCAACGTAATAAAAGTCAAAATCGGTTGAACGGACAGTAAAAAAGATTAGTTTAAATGTTTAATCCTATTTTGAATGGAGTAAAGGTACATCGATTTTTTATGAGTGGGTGTCAAAAAACCCTTTGCATGCAATTCGTTTAATGCCTGGTCGGAATATAGCTTTAATCGTTCGAGTCTCGATGGGTTAAGTAATACGAGTGATCTTTTTCACTTTACTGCTACGGAACCTTACGGTGCGTACAGACTATATAACATGACATGTTATACAACACTGCTATATAACATGTTTTAGATAATGTGGACACGAATGTGTGTGTGAATGTTATAGAACATGTTATAATAACATCTTCAATGTTATATACCTACTCATAGCACTGAAGAACGACAAACGACAATGGTTATATAAAATTGTTATATTGCATTGTTATTCTAATGTGTACAGTACTGTTTTATGTTTTAATTTTAATAACAAGGTAGTTATATCATATGTTACATAATCTGTACGCACTGTTACAAATAATCTAATCAACGCGTTTAATTTTCAATCGGTGGATCTAACTTCATAATTTCCTCTTTCAGATGCAAGTCGCCACGTCCCTCCCGATGGAGATAACATCGCGCGTGCCCTCATAACACAGTAACTTTACTCATATATTAAGCTATAATAAACTATGTATAACTTAGGAACAAATTCGATATTCATAGGTCTCGAGAGGTGGAAATATTTTTCTTCATGCTTTAATTTTTGTATGTGTGCCTGTGTAGCGATGTGTATGCGCAAGTGTGGGTTGTGATTCGGATTGATGTTTGTTCTTTGGAATGGTGCCTTGGAATCAATGTTGTGGCTAGAAGGCTTTTGCGAACACACAGAAAAGTTGATGTATGTAGCAACTGTAACAAAAGTTAAAGTTCATACGCGCTATGCGGGTAGCTGATGCGGCTAGCCGTGCGGCTGACTATAGGATATAGGCTACTGTTGAAGAACCGTTGCGATTTGCGGTTATATCAAGCCTATATCACTCAATGGCGGGCAGGCGCAGGCAAGTATAGCAACCGACCGCCTGGCCTTCACTCGGACTGCAGCCCTCCGAGCGACCGGGCCGGTCTGCGGGTAGCCGTATAGCAGTGCGCATAGAAATGAATATTACATACATAATTGTGCTTGCAGTCAGCTGCACGGCTATCCGCATTGTGGCTGCCCGCATAGTGCGTATGAACCCTTAGACGTGCAGTGGCCGCATGCAGATCATTAAACAATGACGTCGCACTTTTTGTCTTGGCATTTTATGCTTCTGGTTGTACATGATGACTGCATGTTCGGTGCATTCCTCGAAATGGGTTATTCTAGAGTAAATTTTCAATAATATTGAACCCAAAAACTAAATTAAACAGCAAAGTACAGCCATAATATTGATTTTAAAGTATTCAATCGGCATTATTAATATACGAAGAACAATTTTGTGTTCAAACAAATGGCTAGTTTATAAACAAATGTTCTGCATAGATACATACCTCCTACCTTTCCTTACTACAACTGCAGATCTTCCAATTAGCAATTTTTACCGTTTATTACAGTTACAAAAGAAGAAATACTCATTTCAATTTAATTTCACCTTTCCAAACCTTGGCTGTTTCCGTGGAATATATCTAATATTTTCTTATGAAGTCAGTTATACATTGAACCGTAGATATAAATTCTTCCTTAATTCTTCCAATAAAATAAAAGTTCTTTGAAAAATCGTAGTCTAAAAGACTTACGTTTATTAGCTGAAACTATACATCTTTACAAAAAAAATACATTCTTGTGAGATTTCTTTTGCGCTTTTTTGCCCAGTGTAGTCGAATGGTGCGATATATTTAAACAAAATATTATGTAATACAGAGCCTTAGTGCTTCCAAACAGCGCGTTTGCGCGTTTAGTAAGTTCTTCTCCATTCGTAATCTATTACCTCAATATTCTTAGTTTACGTAGTTGAGTAGTATTTGGCCAAAAGTTTCAATAAAATTGACTTACAATATACACTCTTTCTCTTACTCGCCACGTATATTAAAACAGAAATACCAATTTTTGCATTACATATTAAAAAAAAATAAAAATGAAACCAAATCGGCTGTGTTATGTACAATTTTGCGATTTTCTAAAAAATTTCCTGATCGTACCCCAAGTTACTTGGGGACGGCGCAACACTTTTGTTCTTCCATTCTATCCTATAGTATTTTATTTATCCCTCTTTTTAATTACTTACTAAAAACCTTTTTTTTTTTTTAAATAACCGACTTGACTAAAAAGTGAATTGAATTTGAGGAGTTCCCTCGATTTCGCCAAGATTCCATCATCAGATCCCAACTTGGTGACTGGGCCATTTGGGAAGTATACCCTTTCCAACAAAAAAAGAAATTTTCAAATCGGTTGGCAAGCGACGAATAGTAGAAGATTTTCTATATTTTATTTAGTAATGTAGTGCAATTATCAGAAAATTTTAAAATTGCAGATAACTTTCTTAACTTTTCACTTGTTGAAGTGAAACAATAGTACTTGTCGATTTCTGATTTATATTATTTCTCGTTCGATTATTATTTGATAAAATTAAAAATATATAAAACGGTTAATTCTTGATCTCAATCTGAATATATCTTCGACTAATTAGATATCAACGCTGGGCAAATGTTAGTGAAACAGCGCCATAATAAAAAAAAAACATGTGCAACTCAAATTACAAAATGAATAAAGTCTAATAAAAATAAATATGTAGTTTTAAATCGTATACAACCACATTTGTTTGAATCATAACATTATTCACTAGAGGGCATAGACAAGGTAGCAGTCTATCAGCGGATACCTTGGTCAAAAAGTCTAAATAAGTTTTTTTTTATTGGCGGGATTTTAATGAGTGATGTGCAGTTGGCTGTTTTAATTATTCATCAATTGATTTCTAGTGGATTTTGTGATTCAAAACTGGTGTAGTTTTGTATCTCAAGTGTCTGCGCAAATGGAAAATATTTAGTATCATTGAAACAGGCACGATCTTGGTAAAATAGACCTGATCATTGTATTGTAGGTAATGACTACTTCAGCAAAGCATAACGAGAAGGTTGTGTCGATAAATTTTCTGCAAAAATATTCGAATATTATACATTCACATTCTAATGAAAAACAAAGTGACTATTCTGTATCAAATACTGAATACTTTTTACTAAACTTGACACTGGCTGGATGCACAAATCGAACAAAATTAAAAAAAAAAAACAAAATAAAAATGTTCTAAATATAAATTTGCACCACCGAAAAGCCACGTAGTCAATTCCAAATATTGTCTATCCCAGATAGACTCGCCTTGTCTAGAGCCCTAATAGCATTTCGCGTCATGCCTTGATTACTATTTTTCATAGATTAGTTTTAGGTAAATTGTTATGATATAGTGGAATGGTTTTATAAGCAAGATAAAGAATGGTATTATGCTTGAGATCGTGTTTGCAGGCGTGGTTAGGGGTTGGGAGGGACCTATAAATATATGGGACTTTGCTTCTGAAGTTTTTGTTTCCTCTCAAAGAACATACTGACATAGAGGGAGTGATAAATATCAATAAATAGGTTCTTAATTAACTAACGATAGGGTACGGCTATGGGGTGTAGCAAACCCCTTTTGAGTTTTTCTCCTATAGGCGCCACAGTGTAGCCAAATGGGGAAAAAAGTCAACTTTGTACTAAGAGCTTGTGTCCAATATCGCTGTTCAATCATAGCGATATTGGACACTAACTGTTAGTATGAAATTGACTTTGACATAAGTGTTCGCAGTATCTATGTTAGTTATTACTCTATGGTCTCCTCCCCCTGGTTACGCCCATTCTCGTGTCTATGATCCAGAACTTATGGCTCGTTTACATTATACTCAAATCAGTTATAAAACCGCATGTGTTAGTATGAACGCTCTCTTGTATTTAGACGAGATATTTATGTGTGACTTGAGAGAATGACTTATGACTATTATACGAGTAAAACATATAAATGCAGTTGCTTATTATATTAAACGATATGTTATCTCTTATGCTTAAGACAACACATACATATAAAGTGATATAATCGTCTATTTATTCTATAGTTAGCATTCTGAATAGTTTCCGAGGTTTATTGGGAGTTTCCGGAAAGCTTTTGGCTGTATACGTTATTAAAACTGACTTTAATAGAACGTTTTTTTATTAACAGTGAAACTAACATACATAAATAAATATTTATTTCAATATTAACTTGGATAACCATAATAATTATGACATAATGCATTCCTTGGGCACCTCTTTTGTCTTAATTTACCTTTGAAAAGAGGTGACCAAGTAATGTAGCCCTTTATAGGTACATTCATTGGGCACCTCTTGTCTTAATATACCTTTGAAAAGAGGTGACCAAGTAATGTAGCCCTTTATAGGTACATTCATTGGGCACCTCTTGTCTTAATTTACCTTTGAAAAGAGGTGACCAAGTAATGTAGCTCTTTATAGGTACATTCCTTGGGCACCTCTTTTGTCTTAATTTACCTATGAAAAGAGGTGACCAAGTAATGTAGCCCTTTATAGGTACATTCATTGGGCACCTCTTGTCTTAATATACCTTTGAAAAGAGGTGACCAAGTAATGTAGCCCTTTATAGGTACATTCCTTGGGCACCTCTTTTGTCTTAATTTACCTATGAAAAGAGGTGACCAAGTAATGTAGCCCTTTATAGGTACATTCATTGGGCACGTCTTTTGTCTTAATTTACCTTTGAAAAGAGGTGACCAAGTAATGTAGCTCTTTATAGGTACATTCCTTGGGCACCTCTTTTGTCTTAATTTACCTTTGAAAAGAGGTGACCAAGTAATGTAGCCCTTTATAGGTACATTCATTGGGCACCTCTTGTCTTAATATACCTTTGAAAAGAGGTGACCAAGTAATGTAGCCCTTTATAGGTACATTCATTGGGCACCTCTTGTCTTAATTTACCTTTGAAAAGAGGTGACCAAGTAATGTAGCCCTTTATAGGTACTAGTACTGTAAAGGTTATGTTCTGTATCATCTTACAACTTGCAAGCTGGCTTATAAAAAGTAGCTGGATTTGAGTACTCATTTGAATTTTGAATCAATTTGAAATGGTGTCAATTTTTTAATTCGGAGCAGATTTGGCTAAGACAAACATCCCTCTTTATAAATATTGTGGATCTAAGAAGTGTCTCAGATATCTCCAACAGCAACATACCTGGAAATTAATAATAATAGAATCATTTTAAGTTTATTGGGAGCACTTCTGTGTGTTTGGTGTCACCATTTGACAGTTTGCACAGAGTAATGAAAAGGATCAGAAACCTAAATGATTTAGTTGATTTAAAGTGGATGTAGAAAACTTAATCGGTCAGTTTTTAGGTAATGCGGCTAGAAGCTTTCTGTTATCATAAATCCCCCTTTCCCCCCCTTTATAACACCAAGATTAGAGCGTTTTTCAAAAAAAATGACCCGTTACGCAACCGGAACATCAATTTTGAAAGTATCAAAATAATTATGTTTTTTATGTAAGTTCATAGAGTATTTCATAAACTTCTCAAATATACTAATATTTCAGTATTTAAATCAATACTTTGATCAAAAATTCAAATTTTCTAGACCATAATATGGGCCTTGAAAAGTTCCAATTAGCAACATTGTTAATATAACCATATTTAAAAAAAAAACAGATTTAATGATAAGTTTTATTCATTGATTTATAAATCACCTTGTTTAGCGACAGATTTAACAAATATAATTACTTTGAATGTAATGTTTTATGGAAATCATAATGAAATAACCTCCAGTAAGTAACAATTTTCTGTCTGTACACTCGCTTAGAACTATTTTATAGAACAATCACTTCGTATGACATAAATATTTTTTAGGAAAACAGGTAAAACATACTATAATCTGCAATATTCAGCTCTAATATTACACATCTTCTTATAAAATACAAAATAAAGTAATAATTACTTAACAAACTCACAGCACAATAGTTACGATAGTGGAATGCTCAGTTACTAACTGGAATATAAGGCGGAGTTCACATTATTATTATTATTATTATTATTATTATAATAAATCAGTCGTCCTACAGAATTATATTCAGTCTTTAGCCTTTCACTAACTGATCCTTAAAGACTACACAAAAAAAAATGTTATTATATCAAAGTACCTATAACTTAGGTTTATCGAAAAAAACCTAAGTTATGATAAGTAACATTTTTAATAAAATTAGATCGAATCAAAGGAATGAATTAAATAATTATAAAAACAAAACTAATATAAAAATTAAAATAATCAGTCGTTCTACACGAAACACAAAGCCTTTAATCGCTATCTGACCCTAGAAGACAAGGAGGACAAATATAATCAAAACTGACTGTCCCACTGCACTCTAGACACACATTACCCTTACACACCATGCACCTAATTTTAGTCCTGAGATCTTTTCGACATAGCTTACAGGTGATGTTAACAGTCTTGGGTTTATAAGAATTAGAAGTATCAGCGCGTAAAAGAGAACGCGCATGTTTTTTATTAGAATGTGGTGGAGGGTCTCCCGGAAATAAGACGCGAGCGCGTTTTCTTACACCTTTGGGACTTTTAGAAGGTACCACTACAGAGACAGGAGGATCAGGTTTTGGGTCTTCATTTAAATATAGATCAAAACCTAAATTAGATTCATCAATTTGGTCCATTGGGAATTCGGTCAGCAAAGATGGAGAAGGAAATCCAGATGAAGAGAATGGTGTTAGATTGGAAGGAACTGTTATTACTATTGGTTCTACCTGCACATCACCAACTTCACTGTGAAATTGAGACTCATCTGGATTTAATATTACATTGGGTTTTGTTACATCAAGGTAATGTTCATCAGTGTTAAGTTTATGAAGGTCGGGCAAATTCGGATTGAGTTTATCAGCGTTCAGTAAACTTGGGTAAGTTTCATTAGTTTTAGGTTCATTGGATTTGAGTTTCCTTATATTTGGCTCTGGAGAATTGTCTTCGATAGTGGGATAACAATCAGATACTTCTTTTTTTATATTCCTTTTTGAAGTAGATTCATCTTCGAGCAGTTTATGTAATTTAGGGCCATAACAATCACAGAGACCAGCTTTGTCACTACAAAAACAACTAAGCAAGCGATACTTTATTGTGTTGTTGTGTACCGATATTATTTGGTGCAATTTCATCGTTCCAGGTACAGCGAGAACGTTGGATGGTATAAGCGTTGAAATGTTTTTTATGTCATTATCACTGACATAAAAACACTTAACTGATTTCATGGCTGATTGTAAAACGTCATATGCTTCAGTTGCATTTGGAATATCGTGACCATATGATACTTTTTTGTCTAATTGACGTTTCACACTGCCTCCAACACCATCTGCCACACTTTTACCATGGCCGCTCTCTGAAAACGACCATGTGGCGTAGTTAAGGTTTAATTTAGATGTGAATAAATTTAACAAATAAAAATTTTTTTTCTGTCGGTATTGGCTTGTAGGTCCGTCCGAAAAGAAATGTATTACGGAAATTTGAGGGTACCGTTCTTTTGCGTACTTTATAATTGGTAACAAATGTGCCCAGATGGCTTCTGGTTCGTGGCAATTGTTATCTGATACTGTTGCAAAAGTTTGGAACTTGTCATTGAAAATTATAGCACCAGTATGGAGAGTTATTGAGTTTTTGGAGGCCCCAAAATGAGTTGATTGTACCTCATGGGCATATTTACAATCATAATTTTCTGAAAAGTCACATAATATTGCTATCTCACCATTTGCTAGATTTTGAATGCATTTTTGGTACTGTTTTTGTTGCTCTTTCCAATTAAAAAAAATGTAGTTTAAATAGTGGTATTTTCTCTAGAAATTGTGATGTTAATTCAGCTACCGTCCCGTTCTGTTCTTGCTTAATTGTTTTCTTAGTGATCAGTTCTTTACCGGCCTTTTCGTACTTATGAGTTACCCTTGCCCATTGGTACCATTTGATACTTTGATTAGCTTGATTTTCTTCTAAATCTACTGTTGGAACTTTGCAAGTGTCACATTTACCGTACATACAGTTGAATGAAGTAATATCACAAGAAATTGACTTCAATACTTCGACAACGTTCTTATAAGAAACTATGGATCGAGACTTCATGGTATGAAAAATAAATTCGAAATTGCTATGTTTTATGCACATACATGTGTCTCTTGCTATACGTGTAGGCGATATAACATAAAATGGCTTGTACCGAAAGAATGTAGTGAAACTCTGTTTCCCGCCTTGCTGAACGTACATTTGATACGTATTCATTATAGTGTCCGTTAAATATCTTAGTTGCATTTTCTTTTCCTTTTTAGTCCTACACTCTCTTCGACCAGCTGCACACCTACTTACATCATCGCGGAGATAAAATGCTGCAATTTCCTTATGAACCTGCGAACAAAAAATGGTTATAGTATCTATGTATACATAGAATCCTTTCTAACTATTCTTCAGAGTTTTTTAGTTCTTAGTTTTTATACTATGAAAAACCCCAATACCTACGTGTTCAATAAAAAATAATTAACTAAAGTAAATAAGGAATTTATTAACCTTTATTAGTTTATGTCCAAGTATGTTTGGCTTGAAAAATCTGACTTTACTTTTAAGACCCAAAATTTTTGACTTAAGTCCAGTTTTGTGTGAAAACTTTGCAGAGACTTCTTTCAGTAATCTTTTTTCCTGATGTGTTTTACAACTACCATAAGTTTCTTTGATGGCATCAACTAAATTTTCGTACCGTGTCTCAGTTTTCATTTTAGCTATTTCTAAAGCTTTTATCGTTTGTTTAGAGCGACTGAGTTGCTTTCTGAGTCGGTCAATTGTACACTTCAAATGTGCCTCATTTTTCTGAGATTGAGCATAGTTCGCATACGCTTTTTTCAATTTTTTATTTAGTTTTAAAGTAGACTTGGGTTCCTCTGATTTCTTCTCCTGTATTGTGTCTTCTGTCGTTATTGTTCGTTTGTCCTTTTGTCTACGTTTTTGTTTTCTCCAAAGTTCTCTTTGTTTTTCTTTTTGACTTTCATTTAAATCGTCAATTTTTCTTCGTAGTTTTGAAACTCTTTCTCTTTGTTTTTCTTTATATCTTTTGTATTTTTCTGGGTCATTCTTCAGATTTTCTCTGAATCTCTTTGCACGTTCAGCTCCAGTTAGTGGCATTTTAAAATTTAGAAAATAAAATAAAAGTAAGGAAAGTATAAAAAAACGTGACTCTTGTAGAATATAAGTATAAAACTTACTTGTTTTGACAATAGTCACATTCGTCTTCTGGATACTGGTCGTAAATACTAAATGATAAACACTTATGACACCAAAAAAAGTTAGAAAGTAGTAGGTGAATTATTTCTGCCTCCAGTACAACAAAATGCTTTGGTATTTGGTCAACAGTATCCGTAGAGTTATTGCAATTATGGCATCTTGTTACTAGAATGAAGTGTGTTACTCTCCATGGCCATTTTCTATGTTTAAGCAGTCTTAAATCGTTGCGAGTCAAAAATTTGTCAATGTTTAGAAACACCACCATGTTTTCGGAGAAATTTAAATTGCATTATTTGGTACTATTTTCGATATAAAAATGTTAGCTGAGGTAGATCTGAAAAAAAGAAGTAAGTACTTAACAGTTGTAAAATGAAAATAATGTTATACGAACTTAACGAGGTACGATATACGGTGTTTAGGTAACCGTTACCTAAAATGCATCACGGTGAGTGTCTAACTGAGTTAGCCAACTTAATTTCACCATCCTCATTTCACCATCGTTCTACCTACCAGAGGTTCCAGTAACTAAACGATAACGTTTCGTGGTTGATATTCCGCGGACTGTAAGTTTCGTTTCAACATTATAGTTCGGACAGCAAATCCGTGGAATTCGCTGCCGGAATCTCTGTTTCGTGAGAGGTATTTATCCTGGGGTTTCAATTCAAGAGTGAAACGGTACGTTCTAGGCAAGCGCGTAACATCGTTGATAACTTCGCTTACCATCAGGCGAGCTGTGGTGAGCGTTGGCCTATTTTGTTTCAAAAAAAGGCAAAAAAACCTAAGCGTGAAGCAATGTGATCGAACTAAATGAGGGGATATGATTGGGTTAATAATATAGAACATAGAAGTATAAAAGTATTATATGTAGTACCTAAATAAAATTAGTCTGCAAAAGCATTTTTTTTTTAAAGAAAATCACACTTTATATGTCCTTAATCTTCAGCAATGAGATCACAGCTTTATGATTCCAGTTCGTAACAAAAACCATTCCGCCAGTATGTAACGTTATGAACATGACGTTACGGAAGCACATTTTTAAACAACATAACCTATTTAGAACTTAAAATACTTTACATTCGATGAATCCCATTGTCTAAAGTGTTCTTAAAATACTCTGTCCACTTAAAAATAAGAAGTTTTCATCTCAAAATAACATTTAAACATATAAAAAATACAGTACTTACGGGAACACAATTTTGGTCCGAGGTCACGTCGCAACAGAAAGTAACAATTAAAACAACCATAGACACTTAAAATGTCACCGGAAATGATTTTATTCTGTCAAAAAAGGGTTGCTAGACCAAAAAAAATGCTCCCAATTTAGTATTTTTTTTCGTAAAATGCTAAAAACTACCGTTACTTAATGGGAATTCCGGTATACCTGGAATACGTGGACAAACTTTAAATTGAATTATTCATATAATTTTGTTCTAAAGTAGAATTAAAACTGTTAATTATTTTATTTCCAAAAACTTTTAAAAATAAATAAAATAGTTTTTCGGTGATTTTGATTAATACATTTTATGGATGGGTACTTCAAAGCTAGCAAGGTATGCATGGGACATCGTTAAAATGGGGGGACCCTCGTCACATTTGTTTAAATTATCAAAATTCTGTACATATTTCAATATATTTATGTATTAGAATCTACTTCTATTTTAATTTTCTGTTTTGACATAACACATGTTGCATTAATAAATGAAAAAAAATAAAATTATTGAAGTTTGTAATCCATGGACATGATGATTGTACATGGGTCAAAAAATTTGAAAAACGCTCATTAACAATAGAAATAAGAATAAATAACTGATGTGAGACGGCAATGAGCATTTATAATTAATATTTTATTATAAAACGCCGCCTTTGACTTCGCTTAGTACAAATTTAATTACTAGTAATAATTCTTTAGTAAAATGTTAAGCATGCGGGCCAGTGTATAATGTAAACTGAGCATTATCTGTAGTTGAGATAGAATTGAATTATACTGGGGACGTATAGGTTAGAGTAAGCGAGAAAGAGATGAAGCTATGCACTATACATAGAGCCATCCCTTTCTCGCTTTGAAATCGTAATGACTCTTCCCTAATACGGCTTCATGTGGTATTTAGCTAAATGGATAGTTGTTGTAACGTGAGTTGTGAGTGGATGAATGTCAGAGAATTCTTGCAGTGTCGCAGCTTGGTCTCTTAGGAACATACGTGATACATATACTAAACGAAATTGATGACTAATGAATCATAGTCTTATAAACGCTAGTTTATGTACTATTTCTGCCATAGAGCATGGAATCGCCTCAGTGGCAGAGTGACCTGAGACGCTATTACTGACAATAATCATGCCCGCTTATACGCGGACGTATGGTCCTTATACTCCTGGACCTTATATGTTTTGACTACCATAGACATGGTCAGAAATGTCACCGCCTGACAATCTCTAAAAGATGACACTCACTGACCGACAAAGCTAGGGGTAATTCTCGTATTTTTAAGGAAAGTTCGTATTCAAATTGCAGTTGTAATTGGTTAAAATCATCTCCAATTTTCAAAGGTTTTGTCAAATTTTTGACTTTGCTTGAGACTGAGATGATATTGCGACTTGAATTGAACGTTTTTTAAGCTCGTTCTGGAGTGAGCATTCATGTTGCTGTTAAGTGAAAACTTCTGATTGGTCCACGTCACAAGTTGTCACTGTCATCACTACAATCTAATTTAATAGAAAAGAGTGGTAGCCACACATTCGGGTCGTTAGTACGCTACAACTAAGTTAATTTTGGGTAATTAGTTCAGGGGGGTTCATGACGTGTTAAAATGTCAGGCGTGTGAGCGAAACAGAGAGAGCTATACACCCTATATAGCTCGAAACCACAACAGTTCAGTTGACAAATGGATCGCACTTAGTAAGAGCCTTTTGTAGGGCCTCTGTTCTACAATTCTACATGTCTATGGAAAGTTATGAAAATGTTGTCTGTCACTGGCTACCGAGGCGTTTCTCTACTCTGTGGTAACTGCAATATAAACCGTAAAGTGCCCACTGAGCAAATGAATCATTGTCTGCTGTATTTATATATATATAATGTTACGTTTAAGTTTATAATAAAAGTGCCGATCAGTGTTGTAGTTTGTATCGCAAGTCCTACAGCAGGTCCTTGTTAGTAATGTTATGTAAATAAAAGCAATATAGACTGGAACAATGAACATGGTCGAAAGTTAATGTTAGATGTAACAATAGTCCGGACTCCGGTGCCTGCTAGGGCTGCGGGGCATGGTCGAAGGAGTTACCGTGGCCCTGGAACGTGAAAGGCAAATGAAGGAACACAGGTGGGTATTCGTAAAAGCTTTACACACCCTCTGACTCCACCCAGAGCGGTAGAAGATATTTGATGATTTCCCACCTCAAAAAAAAAATTTAACAATAGTGACCGAGCATTTTCTACTTCCGTCATATCATGTTAGAAGATTTATTTAAAACAACGTGTTGTACCGACAAAAGTAATAAATAGTGCTAGAAACAGAACCAAATAAAGAAATATTTTTGTAAATTTGTTATGTTCCTATATAAATCTTATGTGATTGTATATGGCTGAGAAGCGATTCAGTTTTAAATATATTTTGCTAGTATTGAAATCAATTGGTGTAATTTAAGTTTTAATTTTTAGTTATCTCGATGAATGGATCACTGGGATGTGCGATTATTTTAAACTCGTGTCGATGATTTTTGTGTTTTACAGTAAAAGGTTTCAAGTATCATTTCAGCTTATTTAAGTGTTATGTAACATAATAATGAAACATTTTTCTATACAGAGATAAAAATTACTATTCCAAGCAATTTATTAGACAGTGCTCTTAAGATTGTATATTTTTTAAATATAGATTCAAAATAAATTTACCGTTCGCTAGTGTAGTGGTGGTGTAACCGCGGCCACGACTGATCTGCATTCATTTTGAAGACTGATCCGACGAAGAAAGACTTCAATTTACTTTTGTCTAACCTGTGTTAACTACTAGAAATACTAACAGATACATATTAGAAGTGTACACTTTAAATTTTTTCGGGTCAAATTGCCATATAAATAAAGACTTAGCTGAGTACGTTATGATTTAAACAGCAAAACACTATCGCTCAAGTACATATCTATTTATCTATCTATAAAACCCAAAAAGTGTTTTTATCTATGTCCATATAGACTTTGAAACCATCCAACCGATATGCCCCAAATAGGTTTATTAGAAAGGCAATACTGTGAGATGGTTTTAGAACTTTAAAACAATGCAATGAAAAAAAAATGCTAATTTCTTTTTTTCTAACAGTGTATTTCTTTTTTTAGCGTACCATGCCTGGTATTTGCTAGTTCCATACAGCAGGACTGCCGATAGGTCATTTTATAATGGGAGTTACTATTGCAATGCTTCGACGATTTTCTCGTAGCAATCGTAGACTGAATGAACATCGAAACATTTTTACTCGCTTTCTAGGAAATCACGCAGATCTTCCATCGCTGTTTAAATTCGTCGTGCTTACTGAGTCTTGAGTTAGGTATCTCTTTGTACAACGGCATTTTTTTGACCCATTCAAACTATTTCCAGGGATTCGGTATCCATTGAAGACACGATTTATGTAAAAAACCAACTACTAAAAAACAGCTGTTCAGTATAATTTAGTTCTCATGAGTCGACAGTATTATGTCATCAGCACGAAAAAATGTACGGTGATATAAAAAATAATCAGGCATAATTTTAAGTCCATAAACAAAAGTGTGCGTTAACAAAGGTCGATGGCCGCGGACCACACGCGAGTAGTATATAATGTATCGGATACGCTTAATTCTCCATATGCAGTACCTGCACTTTCGTTTTATAACAATATACAAATTACAATAGATTTAGGAACTTGTACTAAATGTATCTATGTATTTTTACGTGCTAGTTTTATTTATTGTTTGTACTTTTTGTAGATCAATTCGAATTGACTGCTCTTAGGGAGATTAACGTAATGTAAGTAAATATTTTGCACCTTTAGTTTAAGGGTTATTATGTAGATACAGAACATACGTCGGAGGTTTTTGGACATGTTCACATGGCAATCGCCTACCATGTGATAATGTTAGTAGGTTTCATTAGTATCGTTTATAAGTTTAACATCGTCAGTTCGTCATTGGCAGTTCACATTGGATCCTGGGGTCGACAGGGCCGATATAGGCGGGCTTCGTCGTAGTTCGTCTGAGTTCGTGGACGTTCGTGTTTGCTAGCTTAAAGTCGAGCAGTAAGTTATTGGAATTTGTAAACGGGCGATGTTATTCAGGTGGTGATGTTTTTAGTAGAATAATTTTAAAATATCTTCAGTCTTCTTATTCCAGTTTAAAAGTTAATAAACTAAGAGTATTTTTCATATTTAAATTTAATGTCACAAGGTATATTTATCAGTACGAGTATACAACTTAAATATTATATATAAATATATAATCTTGTAAGACGTACAGCGCTTATATAAAATGGCCCCGCTGTGAATGACATCGTTCGACAGACTAGATATTGCGACTAGGAATGATTGTATGGATATTTAGAATGGTTCTGACTGTACTAGAATGTAGAGAGATGGCTAAAATTATTAGTATTGGTGTTAGAAGTTCGCGAGATGTGGTAAATACTAGTTTCAGCGTTACAGGGTATATAATATAAGTTGATTCGGACATTTCAAATAATTACTAACTGTGGTGGGGAAACTCCACTTGGCATTTACTAATAATAACGTATGGTGTTAGATCTGTTGGGGATTTAAGTGTTTGAAATGTCCGAATTCACCCAATGCCTGTAACGCAACGATTAATTTAGATAATCGCTACCTCTTTGAATGCCTGAAATTGTTCACAGTTTATTGTCCAATGTGTGTAACATGATGATGTTTAAAAAAATGAAATAAACATGAAGAAATTTTGACTCTTAATGTATCTTTATTGACCCTATTATGCAGACTTAGCCATAGCGCGCATTTGACAAAAAAGTCACCGTACTTATGAACCCAACATGTAGTGTGCGCTCTTGAAGACGTGACAGTTACAAAAAACTGGGTAGAAAAATTATTGTTACCGTGACAAAAGTCAGATCACCATCAGTCAGAAAAGTCACCAGTACAGCGCGTACTGGTGACTTTTGTCACCAGAACTTTGACTTTGAACCAGAATGTCTTAGACTAATGACTTCTCTGTTAGCGTACAAAATGTAAGGCATGACATTACCTGCGGAGAAGTCATGTGACAAGTGGCGTGGTAATGGCATTTTGTCGGCAATCCGACAGAACCGGAGAGAGATAAGGCGCAGGACCAAGCGCTTTGTGCGCTTTGTTTCCCCTCCCCCCGTGCCCCGAGGCACGGGGGGAGGGGAAACCACTAATGAACCAGAACCAGGGGGTCTACTCGCTCTCTCCGAAACGAAACTTCGTTCGTTGCGAAATTTCGGGAACGAAAGGAACCGTGGTAGGAAACACGCGAAATTTCAATCAAAACTTCGTTTTTCGGAGAAAGCCAGTAGACCCCCTGGATTACACATTCAATAGTCGCGATTGCGACTACGAGACCAACGATGCAAATAAAGATCGATTTAAGCCAATGGATTAGACAAAACCAGCGCTACACAATAAACTAGATACTGCTGTGAAATCAGTCCATTATTCGGTACTCGTATTTAATTACTGACCATCGTCATCAATCTTGTCATAAACCTAAATCGAAAGATCGAAGATGTCTGAACATCTGGATACAGGCCTTCCCCGAGCGTCGCTTTATCGATCGGTTTTGTTTCTCGTATTCAGGGGACTACCACGGTCAGTGTTAACCATACCTTCAGCTAATTGGATGTCTGACAGTCTCCTGGGACTGCGCAAGCTAATCCTTTTCAACAAGTCTCTGTGCTTGGCGGTGTGTGGAAAGAATTCACGAGGATTTCTATATTGCACTTGTTACGTAACTTTAAAATCGACTTGTAGTGCGCTGAACCGCAGAACTACCTACTGATCCAATTTTTGTTGAATCGGTATCCTGTTGTATTATTGCAGGGCGTACATCATATGCATATAACAAGGCGAGTTTTACAATATGTATTGTGCAGGTATTTAATCAATTGAGAGTATTTTTGGTGCACCAAAAAGCATCGCACTGACTGTTCGCACCACAACGGCCATCGGGCTTGTCCTGAAAACATTCATTCAATTTACGTTTACTCTTTTGATCCACGTCGAAAAGCAAAAGCGTGGTCTCGGCACCAACGGGCATCTCGGAGATTTCATCCTTTATCATCATCATGATCATTTCAGCAGGAAGATGTTCACCGTTGGACAAAGGCTCCCCAAGTGTCGCCACAACGAACGGTCCTGATGTCATTCTTTAGCAACACAAAGTAGACGATAGTACCTACATTTTGATACAAGTGCTGAAAGGTTGTTTGCGCCGCAGGCGACTGTGGGAGCCGGAGACTGCAGTGACTGAACTTGTATCAAACGACTCTTTTCAATACACTTAAAGAAATGAGTAAACTGGAGCTGGACGCGCGCTTGCTTGATGCAATAAATATAATAAAATTGTGGAGGAGAGAGCATGCGCACTTTTCTGCACTAGTGCGGAAAACAGTATATTGTGTGCCTAAAAGCGGTGGGGTAAGAACGGGTTTTCAAGTAAGTGTGGTGTTGAAAATCGATATTTTCGTATAAAATTTATTAGCCTTTTAGTCTGTCATGTAGTCGTGCGTGACCGTGGCTTGTTGGACACATATTGCTTTACTTTGTAATATATGACACACCAAACAATATGAGTCGCTCTCGAATCAGGGTTGAGCTCAAGCCTGATTCGAGAGTGACTTGCCGAATGTCTCGTCGATTCCGCCTCTTGCGATCGCACTCCCAGCCCGTCCTCTTTCTCCGCTCTAGTAAAAGACAGAAAAGGATAAAAGCATGGGAAAGTTAGATTCGGTGTAATCAGATGTAGCTTAGGACGCAACTTATGGTCACTCCTGGACAAAATCCTTACTTCAGCAAACTGTGTGCGTTACCCAGGCAAAATGTTTTGCTTTAGAGAGATGAGACTTAAACAAATAATTAGTGTATCATGAGGAGCAATTTGTTTACTAATAGCAAAATTTGTTTGAATTGTAGTTTTTAAGTTATTTGAGAAAAACAAATTTTGCTGGAGTAACGTTTGAAACGTTACCCAGGCAAAATAGTCTTTCAAAAATTAGTTTCAGCATGGAACCAAATACATGAATAGATAGCTTTTGTTGCGTAGTAAATGTTTATAAATAGCAAAATTTGTGTGTGGTATAGTTCTTTAGTTATTTAAGATTTTGCTGCGGTAACGTTTTGGGATTTCCCAGATCTCGAAAACGGCTCAACGCAGAAGTTTGAAAAAAATACCAATAAAAGACCTCAATTTGTTTAAATTTGTTTAATCATTAGTTTTTGATTTGGTTGACGTAAACCAATGTAATTAAATGGTTTCAAAAATCAGAAGAAACGGGTTTGCAAGTAAACCAATACACTTATAACCAAATAAACAGCTGTAAAAAATACCCGCGGTTCGACGCTTGTTTACAGCAGACATTTTAGATTTCATACTTTACACATTAAGAAGATAAAAACAAATTTGATTTATTTTAGACTGGTCGTACTTTAGCGATCGAATACGCAGTTCCCATAACATTAAGAAACATGGCATACTTTAAACAAATTAAAATGATTCCTGAAAATTCCTTCCTGTTAATTGCAGCTTTGAATTACGGCTCTAATGATAGTTATCTCAAAAACAAGATTATGTCAGCAATTCTCTAATGAGCCGACCAAATTGAAAAGGTCACATAAAAGCGACCGCACCATACATAAGCGCAACCATCTGAAATGAACAGGATAATATAGATGTTTTGTTAGTACAGTTGAATACAAAAGTTTTCTGGTCAGGTTAGTTAAAATAATAAAATGGTTAAGATTTAAGCAGATTAAAAAGGGTGTCGTTTTTAAGGTTGGGATCGCCAATTACCAATATGCGATAAATGCCGTAAAAAATCCAAGATGGCTAAAGATAAACCGCTTAAGCGCTTGCGCAGTGATGAGCTGGGTTTTGTTAGGCGTGGCGCCATTCCTACGCTTTGTTGTACGTATACTGAATTTCGTGTGATCTGATTGCAATTAATGTGTATATAAAGTACCGTGTATGAAACAGCACATATCTAACTAGGTATTGTAACACTCGTGTATAATACCCCTCATTATACAAGTTTCATAAACTATCATTACCGAATACTCACCGGACTTGTCAAACACACTTCAATATAATTGAGAATAATACTAGATTCGTTAAAGCGCTTGAAACTTTATGACAGTATAGCTTAAACGTATAAAAACTGTATCCTTTTTGTTTTGTTTACGTTAAGTCTAAGAGCAATATCACAACGCGATTGCCTAGCATGGCGTAGGTATAGAATAATTAAAAGTTAAAGCCTACCACTGAGACCGCCACGTTGTTATTTTAGCCAATAATCACACACACAGTTTTAAGCAATAAAGAGATGAGTCTGTCGTAAAACAATAATATTTCATATTTTGCGCGATATTCTGGTTCAATATTTCCATGATAGCCATTGAAATGATAAAAAAACTATATACTATATTTTCCTAATTGTAATGAAGAAAATGGCAAAGTTTTTTTTTGTGCCGGGGCTAATTGTGTTTTGGGTCACATTTGACGAGTTTTCTTTATTCTGATTCACACCAAAAAGCGTACATTAATATACGCTGAATGACTATTTTATACTGAAACACAACTGTACTGTAAAATAAAAACATTTAATACTCACATCGTTCAAAGACGTCGTCGTACACACACACATAAACCACAAGCACTTCTCTCCAAAACACTTGGTTCACGACTGATTGTTTCATTGGTTCGGTCGGAGCTAGCGTACCCATAGATAGAGCGTACTCAACTACTCACAGCTAAAGAGTAAGTAAGACAAGGCATATAGCTGTTGCGTTGCATTGCACACAGCGATGCGCGCTGCTCTGACTAGCATCAAGAACGTTAAAACGTTTTTAGCGTGGCTTTGCGTTGTGGTATCAAAATAAAACATTTGGTTTAACAGAAACAACAAATTAAGTACTAAAAATATAGCTACATGTATATATGTTTGTATCGTTTTAAATCACACTATAAATTATACACTATGATATTACACTTTTATTAACTAGTAAAAATTGTGTAATATGGTACTGCACTTAAAAAATATTAAAAAATCGGCTTCACGAATAACGTTTTTCTGCTTAACTGTACAAAACATCGGTTACCAAGCTGCTAATTTGCGAAGATTACCCGTACGTACGGTGCAGTCGCTTTTACGTGACCTTTTCAATTTGGTCGGCTTATTAGAGAATTGCTGACATATTCTTGTTTTTGAGATAACTTTCATTAGAGCCGTAATTCAAGGCTGAAATTAACAGGAAAGAATTTTCATGAATCATTTTAATTTGTTTAAAGTATGCCATGTTTCTTAATGTTATGGGAACTGCGTATTCGATCGCTAAAGTACGACCAGTCTAAAATAAATCAAATTTGTTTTTATCTTCTTAATGTGTAAAGTATGAAATCTAAAATGTCTGCTGTAAACAAGCGTCGAACCGCGGGTATTTTTTACAGCTGTTTATTTGGTTATAAGTGTATTGGTTTACATGTAAACCCGCTTCTTCTGATTTTTGAAACCATTTAATTACATTGGTTTACGTCAACCAAATCAAAAACTAATGATTAAACAAATTTAAACAAATTAAGGTCTTTTATTGGTATTTTTTTCAAACTTCTGCGTTGAGCCGTTTTCGAGATCTGGGAAATCCCAAAACGTTACCGCAGCAAAATCTTAAATAACTAAAGAACTATACCACACACAAATTTTGCTATTTATAAACATTTACTACGCAACAAAAGCTATCTATTCATGTATTTGGTTCCGTGCTGAAACTAATTTTTGAAAGACTATTTTGCCTGGGTAACGTTTCAAACGTTACTCCAGCAAAATTTGTTTTTCTCAAATAACTTAAAAACTACAATTCAAACAAATTTTGCTATTAGTAAACAAATTGCTCCTCATGATACACTAATTATTTGTTTAAGTCTCATCTCTCTAAAGCAAAACATTTTGCCTGGGTAACGCACACCAGCAAACTGCAAAGGGATTCTCCTATTCGTCCTGTATAGTACATTACATGTAAGTAGATTGTACAGCTCCGTCTCTCTCGCAAACCGGAATTATGACGATTTTAAGACGTCCATAGTAAGGCCCTTAGCTGCTGTCGTTGCTTGGAATAAGTAGTCCTTTTTTATGGTGGGCAAAAATCATCCTTCATAAAAATTGGCTTGAGGAAATAGATTTACAATAAGTAAATCTATTTCCTCAAGCCAATTTTTTTTTAAATCTGGTTGCGTTTTGTAGGACAAAAAAAAACAATTTTCCATTTCAAGTTTCTGAGAACCTTTGTTTAGGATCGATTTAAAAAATAAATTTATCTTACCAATAAAATCATGCCTTCGATTGATCGATCTCAGATCGCCATTTCTAGTACGAGCTTGCAACAAGTAAGAATATTTAAAAAAACGAAAGCGTTATTATAACCGAAGAAAGTGGTCAAATAAACGGTACCTTCCATAAACAGCGAAGGATCTTATCACTTTCTTCTTCCTTTTACTTTTTGTATGTCATTAGCCGCTGTTTCGCATGTGTATCACGGAACAGGTAGATATATTATCTATCAGTACATTCGAGTGTTTGTTTACTAATGATAAGTTACAACATGCCTCCTTCATATTTATTCAGATTGCGTAGTATGCACCTGCTGTTATGTCGACAACTGAGGCCGATAGTTGAGTATTCTTGAGGCTTGGGTCTCAAGAACTCGGCATAAGCAACGCCTGTTAGCGTTTAAAAAAGCAGCAATTAGCGTTTCAAATATTGGTATGAGAAAAAATGGGGGCGTGGTGGGGATATCTGGCTATCTCCTTTTATGCACACGTAGGTAATCTAACGACGGTGACGTCACATTATAGCGTTTGATTCCATATTCTATTAATTGTCAGTTTTCCCTTACATCAGATTTAATAGGTTTCTATCGTATTTACTTTATATGGTACAGATTTGAATATTTGCGATTACGAATAAAGTACTTTTTTGTTAACGATTTATTTTTATTTTTGCCCCACACTACGAATTATTCCTTTATCGTGGGTGTGTTCACAAACGTGTAAACTCCATTACAAGACCCGGACCAACCATCTGTAATCATCTGCATCGATCCCGCGAGTACCGCGACACGCAGCGCAGTAGCCAATTGCTCAATCACTGCACCAACTGTACCTACCATGTCATCACCAAATTAATAAATTGAGTTAAGGAAATAGGTATCCAATTTTGAAAATATGGTGCTGCTGAGCTCATTCACTGTCTCACGTAGTCAATGAACGTTTCTTATTTTTAGTAATTTACGGTCATTAAATTGGTCAATATTATCAGTAGAAGCTTACTTTTCGAATCACGAACAAACTTTCAATATCCTTGTAAGTCTAGGCAAAAACTTGCAATTGCATTGTTATATTATCATTGTTAGATCTTTACGAAATATCAAACTATCTTATGCACGATGCAAAATGTCTATTAACAAGTTTTGTTGCAAACATTGACGTCGGCGATAAAGCACTGTGTGAACTGGTGTGAAGTAGCTTTGTTCCTAAATTTTTGAGAAGCTTGAAAAGGAAAACCTGTAAATCACCATTTTGTAGGTACATAATAATACATCAAAACACATAATATAAAGGGTTAATTGTAAAACACTAACAACCTTGCAGGACTGTATTACCTACATCATAAACTACAACTTTTGTTCTGACTTTTTACAAAACATAATACATGTAAGTACGAAAAAAAACCTTCCAAGATATCGTTGTTCTATCTAACACATTTCAACTGTGTATTTTGCTATACCCACCTACGTCTGTATAATGTGACGCAAGCGCATCCAGCATCCCCGGCATCCGATCCCCATCGAATGACTTCTACCGTTCTAGGGCGGTGTGGTAGGTACTAGGGACATCCAAACTTGTGTTCCTTCTTTGCCTAGCGTTTCAGGACCCTGGGTTTCTTTTTCGGAAGCCAACTTTTGGTCTCACTAGGTAGGCTTCAACCCTGCTGGACCCCTACGGTTTTGCTGTCATCCTTTGAGGCGCCGTGGATCAGTACCCGCCGTCGAAGACTTTCGTTCGGTCCGGAGGGTTATCGAACGGTGAGCTACCTATTACTCGCTGTCCGCAAGCCGATGGCCCCCACGAGGACTCGGCGCTGCTTTAAGCGGGGCAATCCTCTACCATGTCCTCCGCTTGTTATTGTGTGTACATTACCTACTCCTTTATGCTCCAATAGCTGAACAGATTTGGATGAAATTTGGAACACGGGCAAACCATGTACTGCATGAATATGCAAATATTTTCTTGCATTTATCTTAATATGCGGCACGGCACAATATAGCTTTTTATTCTACAATCATCCGGACCAAATTTCGATTATAGTAGCTCAGTGGATATTATAGCCAAGTACCTATGCATAACCTATTATGTACACAAGCTTGTGCGCAAACACAGATGCTCTCTGTGTCCTTTACTTTCCGATGGGACGGCAATGCGACTCGACACGACTCAAGCGCGACTCGGCTTTTTGGTCGACCTGGCCATCAAATCCAGAACCCCATGCTCAGCAGTCGCGCTTGTGACTAATAAGGCTGTTTTATATCTATACTATCTTGTTCTATTCTTATACCCCGTCAGTAGTTTACCTCCATTTAAACGTCCATATTCCATGGCATCCTTCACACAATCCATCCACCGTCTTCTTCACTTCCTCTTATAAGCATCCACATTATTTACTTGCTTTACTTCTATTTGGTGGCTTATAGTCTTCACTTTGCAGCGGGTGTCTGTAGCGGCATCTATACCACCAAATAAGAACTTCTCATCATCATCATCATCTTCCTGACCTTGGCGTCGGCGCAACACGTTTTTCTCTACCATTCTGTCACGTCATCGTGACCTCCGTCACGCTATCACTAAGTCCTTTTCCTTTCATATCAATCTTCACACAAATCATTCATAATTTCAAAATCCAAAATGTCAAAGACAAAATTATTCGTCACGATCAGAGTTCCCCGCGCGACTAGAACATACACTACAGCCCAAAAAACAACTATCGGGCAATTGTCCGGGCAAATCCGGGCCAGACGCACTTGCAGATTACTAAAAAAAGGGAACAAAAAATAAAACGACGATAAAATAAATTGTAAATTCTATTTAATTAACTAACAATCAATAAACACGTTGTTATAAATAATAAACACAAAGTGACAATGAAACAGGTTAATCAAACAAGGCAATATAATTAGTTACGTTATGTGTGAAAAGTACAATCAATATGAACACTGGTTGTTACAGATCCTAGAAACCAGAAAATTTAAGGTCATTAACTTTGCTTTATTGTGGGAAATAGTCAAAACGGCACTAGGCAGGGGTAATCTCGTCCACGGTGGACGCCGTCATGCGCGTGCGACCCCTACCAACGGGGGATGCGGTGTCCAGGGTAGGTGTGTCGTGGCAGTGTCCTTAGACATTACCAACGCCTTCAACTCCCTGCTCTGGAGTATGATCCAGAGGGCACTCCGGTATCACCGGGTGGCCGAATACCTTTGTCAAGTAGTCGAGGCCTACCTGTTGTACAGCTACATTGTCTACCCCGGTCACCAGGGAGACTGGAAATGTCGAGAGATGTCGTGCGGTGTTCCGCAGGGGTCGGTACTAGGGCAACCCTTGTGGAACATCGGCTACGACTAAGTGCTGCGCGACGACTTCCCTGACGGGGTCAGCGTGGTTTGCTACGCAGACGAGACGCTGGTTCTAGCGCAGAGAAAGTCGCACCGGGCGGCAGTCGCTCTAGCGACACGCGGGGTTGCGATAGTCGTTGGTAGGATCCAGGAGTTGGGACTCGAGATGGCGCTGAACAAATCCGAGGCTATGTGTTTCCACGGCCCTCGGAATGCGCCACCATCAGACTCCCAACTAACGGTAGGAGGAGTTCGCATCGGCGTCGGGTCGACGATGAAGTACCTGGGACTCGAGTCTTCGCCAGCCGGTGGAATTTCGGAGAACATTTCCGATGTCTGGCTCCCAAAGTCAACTGGGTTGGGGGTGCTTTTAAGCGGCTCCTGCCTAAACTTGGGGGTCCAGATGCTCCCTGCCGGAGGCTCTACGGGGCGCCGGTGTGGGCACCGTCGCTGCAAAATCTACCGGCGACCATGCTGAACGCCTGCCAGAGGGTCATGGCAATATGGATGGTGTGGAGATACCAACCGATCTCCCGCCAAGCGGCGAGCCTTCTTGCTGGCCTACCACCATGGGTTCTGGAGGCAACAGTCCTGGCACACATGCATGATATGCGCGTGGAGATGCAACGCCGGGGTGAAAGTTTGCTGCCGTGACAGGTCACGGCTTGGCGGACAGAGTTTCGGCGGGATCTCATGGTGAAATGGCGTCAGCGACTATCGCAACCCAGTGCTGGGCACGCCACAATTATGGCGGTAAGTCCCCTTTTTGAGGCGTGGCTGGAAAGACCTCACGGCGTCCTTACCTTCTGCATGACGCAGGTCCTCACCGGACAAGGCACGTTCGGGTGGTTCCTGCACCGGATTCAAGCGGAAGAGACGCCAGGGTGTCGACACTGTGCGGAACGCCCAGAGGACACGGTGGAGCACACAGTCGAGGTGTGCCCTGCTTGGGCGGAGCATCGCCGTGCCGAGCGGGAGATAGTGTCAGACACTTACTGACTAAAAACCCCATCCCGTTCCTTCTAGCCTTCATACCGGGGCACGAGCTCCCTTTCGGACAACCCTGTCCCCAGTAGGCTTCGACCCAGCTGGGCCCTTCCTGCTGCTGACAACTCCTTGAGGCGCGCGGGAACAGTGCGCGCCGTCGACGTCTTCGACTCGGTCCATTACAGGACGATCGGACAGCGAGCTACCCATGGCTCGCAGTCCGCGATCCCGCGTCTACGGTGGCCGGAAATCGGGATCGGAATCCCGGCGGCGGCGGCGAGGGCGCCGTAGCCTGATGCAGTCGACCTCCTGCTGTACTAGCATTACTGCTTCGCAGAAGGAGGCGACCGCCTGCCATTCATCCTCGCTCCGGACTATGGCCTCGATCAGGGCCCGGATCGCCGTGCTCTCGTAGGGGCGATTGGCGGCGGAGACCTCTCGAGCCGGGCCTTGGTTCAGGCCATGGTCTGGAGCGAGAAGTGGCAGGAGGTCGCCTCCTTCTGCGAAGCAGTAATGCTAGCAAAGGAGGAGGCCAGTCATGGGTAGCTCGCTGTCCAACCGTCCGGCAACTGTCCGGACCGAGCCCAAAACTCCGACGGCGCGCACTGTTTCCGCGCGTCTCAAGGAGTTGTCAGCAACAGGAGGGGCCCAGCTGGGTCGAAGCCTACTAGGGCCAGGGTTATCCGAAAGGTGCTCGAGCCCCGGTATGAAGGCTAGAAAGAATGGGGTGGGTTTTTAGTTAGTAAGAGTCTGATACTATCTCCCGCTCCACCCAAGAGCGGAGGTTGTCATTGGATGATTTTTGCCCATTGACAAAAAATATATATTGATATATATTATATTTTGCAACTAAGTGTAGCTACAAATGGGCGGTCTTATCGCACGGGGTAATCTCTTACAGACAACCTTAGGTTAGACGGAACGAAAGGAGATGGCTTCAAATCCAATAAATTAAATCTGATACCATAATATTTTATAATTTATTTATTTACAATTTACATGTACAAAATTACAGCCTAAACTAATGCGTTGTACAGAAACTAAGAAATAAAAGAAGATAGAAAAAAAGATATAATGAGCTGCTGCATAAATGTAAATGCAGATGAGTAGGTACATAACATACAATATGATGATGTTACATGCGCAGCAGCGAATTGGCTCACATCCCGTAATGCACCTGATGGAGGTGCGAATGTATTTCAGTCACGCTATAATTGGTGACACAGAACATACAATAACATCGTATTTATATAATAAATAAAACTACATTAATATAACTTAGGTATAAGATAATATTTACACAATTTTACTAAACATATTTATCCAGCAGGTTAATCAATGAAATCTACTAACAAATGCATTTTTAAAGAGAAATAATTAAGTCACAGTGAAAATATTAGAACGAAAATATCATCATCATCATCATATCAGCCGAAAGACGTCCACTGCTGGACATAGGCCTCCCCCAAGCGTCGCCACAACGACCGGTCCTGTGCGTCACGCATCCATCGGATTCCCGCGACCCTGACCAGGTCGTCGGTCCACCTTGTTGGAGGCCTTCCAACGCTGCGTCTTCCGGTACGTGGTCGCCACTCCAGAACCTTTCGTCCCCATCGACCATCTGTTCTGCGTGCAATGTGCCCTGCCCATTGCCACTTAAGTTTGGCGACTCTTCGAGCCACGTCGGCAACCTTGGTTCTCCTGCGGATATCTTCATTTCTGATGCGAAATATGAACGAAAATATGAACCGTTAATTTTAGAACGTTTCCTGGGTATGAGAAAGGCATACTTAGACTTATGCAGATATAGATTGAAAAAAATGCTTATTTTTAGTGCTTACTAAGACCCCTTTTCCAAGAAACGTTAAATATTAAAAGTGAGAAGCACGTGTGCTTGTATGCAAGTAATAATCTTACTTGCATACGACAGTATTTTCATGACGCAAGTCACCGCCTTGCAAAATGGCACGCTACTTGTACAATAGAAATAAAGTCTAAAAAAAAATATCTTCGATCTTCTCTCTTGTGATCTTCTGTCTTCTGAAGCTGTTGTAATAGGATGAACGCAGAGGCAGTGTCGTCAGTGGCTGTTGTCGTAATGTAAACAACCAGCTAACCACACTGCCAAGGCGGTCTACCATTTATTCGTATCTTGCATTCTCCCGTCTTGCGTTGCGCAGATTCTCTTGCTACTTGCATTGAAGTGGTAGACGAGATGAGAGCCTGTTTCTTATGTTTAGAGTTTTATATAACTAAAAACAGAAAAGGGAGGCTACATCTTTTGCTTGAATTCGACTAATTGCTTCTTATTCACGTCTATCCTGTGTCTAGTGTCTGTCTAAAAAGTCAAACGACTTTGGTAATTATTAAGGCAAAATGAAATCAGATGGAGTCAACACTGGTTCAATAATCAAGGTTGATTAAGAGATCTTGATCATTGTTTACTAATAGAAGAAACTTTTAAAAAGTATCGAATATAAGTATTTTAAATGATTAAATATTATATTAAATTCCCAAGTCGTTTGACTTTTTAGACAGACTATATATTAGTATATAATATATGATTTCTAAATTAGCATACCTATCTGCTGGAGTCTACAGAAAAAAATTATATTTTTAATTATTTTAATACATGTTCTTGTTACGTCCGTAATTTTCTAATTTCTTCATTTTTAGCAAGTGTCCCGTCCAGTGTCTTGTTCAAATCTTCTTCTCCCCCTTCTTACAGAAGACGTGGTCACCTATAACACGAAAAGATAATTTTAACGTCTTGCTTGCTCAAGTACATGATGGGAGGTAGTATTGGTTGGGAACGGGTTTTGAACCCGCTTGGGAATATATTGTTCAGTCATTACGTGCCCTGTGTTGGCTTTTGTATGTTTTTCAAATGGCAGATCAATTAAAAGTATAAAAGCAGTTTTTTTATTATTAGGCAGGTAAGTAGATAGATACTCAAACTGACTTCTCAAATCGAGAATTGAACCCAGGATTTATTGTGCGGGTTTAGTTTGAGTCACTAGACATCACGTACAGTGTGTAATTACTCACTCGATAGATTAAAAAAAAAAAAAAATGTCACTGGCCCTCACTAGGAAATTACTCTTGTATCGTGGGTGCATTCACAAACGTTTCATCCTTACAGGAATCGAACCCGCGAAAAGCAGTAGGTAATCGCTCGATCACTTTCACCTTTCATAACAAAGTGTGATCTCTTGAAATAATATAATGTCCAATAAAATTATGATGCGTTTAAGAATCGAACCCAAACATTTTACTTATTTTTAGTGTCTTGTTGGCCGACTATTTTTTTTTATTATAGATGATCATAATTTTCTTATATTTTCAAATTGTTGCATTGGCGTCTGCGCCTGTGGAGTTCTCCATATCACTGTTGTCGCCTCACAGCGCGTTCGTTTCTTCACCACGACAACCTGTAAACAAAAATATAATGATATTTTGTGTTTCTTTCTATCATCTACTAATGGAAAGTCCTATAAACTTTTCATAAAACTGTTTTTTAGAATTTTCCTGATTTCTAAGCTTTCGTACCTCAATAGGAAAACGGAACCCTTAAAGGATCACTTTATTGGCGGTCCGTCCGTATGTTTGTCTGACCGTTCGTCTGTCTGTCTGTCAAGACTCTTTATCTCGGGAACGCGTGGAAGTATCAAGTTGAAATTAAAACCGTATACTCAGGTTTGCGGACTCCTGAAGCTGTAAAAAATCAAACTTGTAAGTTAACGATAAAAAAGATACTTCGGTTTATGTGGCAAAAAACGTATATTTCGACGAAATCAAAATTCGTCCTACTTCCTATTGACCCAGAATCCTGAAATTTATCATAAAGCCAGGTCTTATAGCACAAGTATAGGATAAAATCTGAAAACTGTAAACTTGTTGTTACGTCACAATTTTTTTTTTTATGATTCCGAAAAATCTTCCGAGACTCTAGGTATTCCGGAATTGAATTATTTACAATGTAAATTTACTAGTATGGGGATGATGATATTTATCCTCCTCGTAAAAACTCGCTAGCGTGGTCTCATGAATGTGCTTGGTTGGTACTGTGTGGTCTGTTTAAAAAAAATGATAACACAAATTTACTTATATCACCAATATCCTATATACCTATCTCCCCTTATGGTATATCAGGTACCTACCAGTCTTTCTCAACTGTATTTTTCCCTTAAGTATCTGGTGGCACGTTTTAGCGTAGGCGTGCATACACGAGTTCACTTTCGTCACACCGTGACATGGATTTGATATTTGAGTTGATACACGATTGCTCTCAACTTGCTATCAAGTAAAGTTTATTCGAAACTAAAGAAGGCGAGTAATACTGTCTTTTCATAAAGTTTCCTTTATTTGGAATATTCTCTAGAACTAGCTTGAAGTAACTTCCACCTACGACGAGCAACGGCTAGCTCGCCGTCCGGTCATCCGGTAAGGATTAAGCTAAAGTCGTCCACGTTGCGTAATGTTCCACGCCTCAAAGAGATGTCAGTAAACCTGTAGGGGCCTAGCAAGGCCAATTCCTATACTGGGCCCATACGGCTGATAAACGGAAAGGCCAACTTAAGAAACATAGGTGGTTTTTAGTCAGCAAGAGGTTAACACTACTCTCGCTCTACTTTAGAGTGGGGGAGTGGGGGTTTCTACCTCCCAAAGAAGCCTCCAGATTACCCTAGGCATCCTACTCTTCGACTCTGTTGTAGACTGGCTAGTGAACAATGTTTTTACTATAACCTAGTGCTATACATAGACAGGTATAGTTAGTTTCCATAAAAGACATGAAGCGGATGCTTACACTATTTAAGGAATCTACATACCATAATTATTTCACATTTGTGTTTTGAAATCTAGGGATGCGTTTTTTGCTTTGTCAGCCTAATAATGTTCTCACTGTTGGGACTCAGGCCTCCTCTCTAGGAGAGGGTATAGGCCGTAATCCATCACGCGGTCCTAGTGCAGATTGGTGGATGTCACATATCTTCGAATTTTTTGGTTCTAGGACATGCCGGTTTCCTCACGATGTTTTACTTCACCGTTTTAAGAGCAGTGGTGATGAAATAAATTACACAAAGTAATGCGCCTGGCTGGGTTTGAACCCGTGGCCTACAACTGTAAGTCGGAGCCGTTACCACTCGGCCACCACTGCTCTCGTGATGACTGTGTGTTGTTATTTCGTATACAGATGAAAGCGTCATGGCCTACAGGGGATTTCCGAACAACATTTCGGCTTCGTAGCTTTCCTTATCTTGCTGTCGGTCAGTTTGTGCAAGTTTCCTTAGAACCGAACCGGATCTGCAATGACAGCCATTTTTTAATTTAAAAAATAATATCGCCATCGCTGTCAGTTGATGTCTGATAACTGCAACCTTGGAGGTCTTTAAGTGAAGAGGTTACCTTTAGGCAGGCATGCTATAACGTCGACTACATCATCGCTTACCATCGAGTGAGATATAGGTGAAGATGGGAGCCAATCAATAATGAAGTACAGAAGAAGTACTTGACTGCGATTCCACCTAAAGTTATAGATGAAATCATTGATGGCAAAGGGCACTGGTTTTTTAAGATGCTATTCACTCTAGCCTTGAAAAAACCTAAATTATAATCGGACGGGAAGACCGCAGTATCTCACACCATTAGATATTTACTCCACTTCATTACATTAAAGAGGCATTTAGAAAAAAGAAAAAATATGTAAATTTTTATGCACATGCAACGTTTTCTTTTCACTACTCTTGGTTGACTGGTACAGAATGCCGTCCGCCTTTGTACCTTTGTATTTCATGAAGTTTTATTAAATAAACAAAAGAAAACCCTCAATTAATCAATCGGTCATTTAATACCTGTAAAATTGATTGAGTCGAGTCGAAGAAATGAATTGAAATAAAGAGTTAGGGTTGTCTTGCCACCCTGGGTGTGGTTCAGTCACCTTTTCATAACATTAGGTCATAGCAGGCCTGTTGTAAATATCTATTTGTGCTCGTATCAGAATGTTTCTAGTTTTTCACCTCTCACTAAATAGCTAATTGGTAGGATCGCCAAACTCGCAGCTTTGCTAACATAGTACCGACCTTTATATCTCCATTCAACATATCTAGCATGCGTGCTATCGCAATGCATCTGACTAATTAAATGACATACAAGGAAAACTGCTCGTGAATATTACGAGCCATCTGTTCATATCGTATATTTAAACTAGTATTATAATGAAGAAGAAAAGTTGTTTGTTTATATGTCCTAGAATAAAAAACACGAAGATATGTGACACTATATGGCCCGCGTGGTGTATTACGGCCCACTCCCTCTCCTAGAGAGGAGGCTTGAGTCATAGCAGTGATAACATTAAAAAGGCTGATGATGATGATGTTCGTAAAAGGCAATCTCTGGAGCTATCAGCTTATTAAGCAGATGACGTACCGAGACGTGTTAAAATATCAGTTGTGGTTGTAGCGAATGAGAAAGAGAGATTGAGCTATATACCCTTTAACAGTTCAGTGTAGGTCGTAAAATGGATGGCGTTAAGGACCTACCACGAGCTCTTCACCTCTAGCTCTCTAGCCTCTCGAGGCCCTAGCCTCAGATGACAATAGGTATATACACTACAATAGTTAATAGGTATATTAGTGATCTGCCCATCTACGCATTGGTGTAAGAAGTATTTGAAATTCTTGACTTTGTTTTCTTTTTTTTCTTGTCCTAATGAATCACTCTGGCAATTATTGTAAACCGCATGAAAATTTGATCAATAGTTTTAAAGTATATCGCGCACAGACAGACAGACGCGTTAGGGGAGATAAGGATACACTATCCTTAAATGCCAAAAGTAATAAAGAAGATATTGTGCAGAAATGCACAGTACTCGTGGAATAGGTCACGAAAGCATAGCCACGTGAATACACTAGTGTTGTAATATAGGTACACGCTTAATTATTGATTTAATATTAAATTATGCTTCAGTAGTGTTCGAGGACAGCTGGCAAGTGATTTGTCACTTAATATTTGCTGCCATTTGAAACTCTAATTACCGTTCGTGTTTGAAAAGGTACCATAATTCGTATACTTACTTCAATCGTTGTATTTTATGGCAAAGGTAAATGATAAGTATGATCTGTCTTTAAAATGGTTATTGGCGAAATGTGAGTTGCTGCTGAGTCCGTACGATTTTGCTGATATCTCTTTGATGTGCGCTAGGAAGATTAAGATTTTCCTGCCCTGAAACATCCCTGGAGTATTCGTCAATTTGTAACAAACTGTTCTAAGAAGACACTAATCGCCTACTGGCTAAGATGATATGATCGCTTTCAATTGTAGTTTTTACACTTGTCTCACATTCCGCACTTTATATTAGTCTAGTAGACTACACGTGTCTATCTTAATGACAAACACTAACATCAGACTATTACTACACTAATGGTCTATTAGGTGCACTAACATTATGAAGGCAAAAGCTTATAGGTATATGTGTGAGTTTGTTACTCCTTGAAATTTGGTATACGGGTAGACCATGTCCCGGAATAGTATATAGGATACTTTTTATTCCGGGAGTGTGTTCCTCTGGTATAATTTTTTTGAACGAAGCCGCTAGGGTAGTACCTTATTAATTATTTATCTTATTAATTCAATGACTAAACTATTAAAATAAGTGGGTGCTTGTCGTGTACTTGTGCATCTCTTTATCTGTAATTCGATATTAATAACTATTAGCTTATCAGAGGCACAACCTTTAGAATCACTTCGCTAGCTAGCTACATAGATTCTTCAATAATGTATTTATTTACTTAGGTATACTTTATGCGAAGCGTTTGCTCTGTAGTAGATATGTAACTATAGAGTTTGTGCACTCAGTATGAGTTGTTTTTACGCAAACGAGATCGAAACGTTTACCACGTCTAGCTCTCTGATTGGTATAGAGCTTGGAGCGGGCCAATCGGAGCTCTGAACATCATAAATATGTCGATCGCGTTAACGTAAAAAATAACTTACACTAAGCGCACAAACTCTGTAAGTATCCACTAAGTTCTTGAGTATCTGTGGTTTAGTGAAATGGCTTTATTTCTATTGTATAATAAACTACAAAGGACATAAAGACCATTTCGAGGTTTACTTTTTGACTCAATTTTACTTAGTTTCTTTCGCTCTTAAAAGCAGTTAAAATCAATCTACGCTAAAAGAAGGTTATACATTTATAGTTCCTTGTTCATTGCTAAAAAGGTGTGAGATTTGGAGATACACCTTTGTAGTGAAGGTGATGTTTAGTATTTCTATTGGTCTGTTTGTCTTTGCTCGACTGCTAAACTGGAGATCCGATTTGATGTTCTAAGAAGCTGTAAGCCTCGGGCAAAGTCACAGGTGCGGCTCAACCGTTTCCTTATACGATTTTTTTGCAACCTTTTTAGTAATGTGAGCTTTCTGTCTGCAAGCTTTCGATTTCTCTTAATTATTATGGACCTGAATGGATGACCCTCCTAATATGGGAGAAATCATTACGGTAAAAGACTTTCAAATATGGATTTTGATAAGTGTTTATGACCAGTTATTCTGTTCAGTTTTGTGATGTCCTAAATAATTGTAGTTTAGTATAAAATTGTGGGCGTCAAGTGCTTTGAGTTTTGTACCTAGTTGTTATTTGTGGTGGTAATAAAACCAGACTATTAAACATAATTAATTCTATACTAAGTTATTGAGTTCTTCAATCTTATTAAAGCCGATGTGATGATTCCTCTCGATCATAAAACGTTCAGGAAAGCTGGTGCCAGATGATAATGAGTCGTACCTAATGAAGATCACACTTGATTGTGAGTAAAATAATAGTTTTCTTGAAAAAAATGTTTTTCTAGTGTAGGTAAAAATAGATGGGGTTGAGATAAAAAATTAAATAAAACAAAACAAAACAAAAATAAAATAATTTATTAAATTAAAATAATAAACGCATAATAAGCCTTTGGCCTAGAAGATGGCGATGATGATGATGCTTCATTGACCATTATAGACGGAACATGAAATAATATGGTTTCTTCATTATTACTCGACATCAGGCAACCTCACTAAGATGAGCAATACCCCTAGCCAAGTTGCTAATCTGCAATATTTAACGCTAGTAGAAAGCTTCCAATGTACGGGAATGACGTTGACTCATCCCTCAGTCACGTGGTCAGAATAAAAGAATTGGCGGCAAGGTCAACTTAAAGCGTTCGACGCAAGCGAAACGGTTGTAACTTGGCTAGGGGGGGCAGAAGTCGATCAATTTGATGGCCTAAATTGAACTTTTTAAAGTGATAGAGTTGGACCTAAATTTTATTAGTACAAAAAAAAAATTGGGGCTCTATACGTAACCGTTACTGTTCATATTTATGTAGTCAAAAGTAAAAAAAAAGACGAAATCATAAAATTATTTACGATTTCATAATTGGTAAATTCATAATTAAATCAATCATTCATAACAATTGCTACTAGAAAATACCACGCGCAGTGTTTTCCATTTTTATCGCCATTTATCATTGATTTATATTCTAGTGAGTACATATGTATCGATGCCATTTATTCATTCATCAATAACCTGTAGGTACAATATTTCCATATATTTTAGAACCTGTCCATCACCACAGCTCTCAAAACGGTGAAGGAAAACATCGTGAGGAAACCGGCATGTCTTAGAATTAAAAATTCGAAGACTTGTAACATTCACCAACCCGCACTGGGCCCGCGTGGTGGATTAAGGCCCATTCCCTCTCCTAGAGAGGAGGTCTGAGTCCCTGGGAACATTATATTTTATGATATGCTAACTTTGCTGTGTATGAATATTATTTATTAAGAATTGACTTAAATAATAAAAAGATCTTTTCTAATAGGTAAGCCCTACTAATTAAAAACTAGTGGTGTATAGGACACTTGACATTTGTAAGATAAATTTAAATAGATAATGTTTTCCAACATTGTCTCCGACCTGTCGTCAAGTGATTGCATTACGTGGGCATAAGGTGTGAATACAATAGCGAAATGAGATTAAAAACAATGCAAGGCTAATCGTAGGGCTTCCCTGGACGCCCGCAGTCCACCAGACTTGACCCACTGGCATCGATCCACTGATACCTAACAATACAATTATAATGTCACGTAGAAGAAGTACCTACTTACTTAGGACCTGTGCACACCACGCTTTTTAAACGCGCCGTTGACGCGTCTTTGTAGCGTTACGTGAAACGCGAGTTAGGCGCAGCCTGTAGACATTTTATAGGATTAAGAGAGCCGTAGATGAACGTTTCTAAAACGCACGTCAACGGTGTGTTTAAAAAACGTCGTGTGCACAGGCCCTTACTTGTAACTTGTAAGATATTGCCGTAGTGATAGAAACTTATGTACGTGTGAACCTTTCGTTGTTGACAAAGGAAATGAAATCGTAGCGTGGCTGTTGGGAAGTACTTTTCGTGACTGTGTGCTCTTTACTAATAACTAGCTTTTCCCCGCGGCTTTGTCCGTTATAATATCACTCTTTAGCCTATGTCACTCAGGAATAAAACAGCTTTTTGCGCAATTAGAAACATATACAACAGTCCAAAATCAAATAACGGGCAGTTGACCGGATTAGACATAACTCGCGCCTAGTCGGAGTATCCTCACTTTTCAATCGAATTATGTGCGACTTTATATTTTGTTCCAAATACCTCAAAAGTAGTAAACGAAGTCTATGCACCAACTTTTTCCACTAAAGTCATTATATTGACGATTATTCAAATCATGAAGTTTTCAGAATCACCCTGTAAATTGTTACAGATAACCATGGAGCTAACTGCGCTGGCAATAGTACTAGTAACTCGGTAAGATTACCAAGGCCGCATAAGAATAGTGCAGAACTATGAATATAAGAGCGCAACATTGTTTGTAGCTATTTCAACGTGGCTCTAATTATACCGTGGCCAATAGTTAGCGGTAACCGTGTGGGCTACAGCTGACAGCTTTCAAATGCTCCACTCGCTCATATTTGTGCCAGTTGGGCCTGAATTATATCGGCCTTCCCCACTCCAATCACAGTATAGTATAGCTATCTTTATATAAACTGATCGATCGAACAGGTGGATTGAAGTTTGGTAACGTAGTGATGTAACCACTGCTCTAAGATGCATCGTGATGTTTTCAAATTATATTTTGTCGGCAGTGATTAAACAGTAATTTTTGTGAATATGTTTTTTTATACTTGAGTTACTACTATATTTATCTATGGCATTATGTGAATCTAGAAGTCTAGTATAAAACACACAAGTCACGCTTACGACAGAGTAACACGGCAGTAAAAAATGGTAAATCCGCACAAACGAGCGACTGCAATAGTGCGGTGAGCGACGATATAATTACTGCCGAAGGCTACACGAGGGAACACGGCCACAATGGCTTCCTACCATTATGTCTTTGTCAATGTATTAAACTATGTGTACCATAGTATGGAACTATGTATCCAGAAATTGCTACTGCCTACAAACACTACAAAATATCATGCAAATAAGAAAATTAAACTAAACTACTACATTCATTATAGGCTTAGGTTTGGTTTCTATAAGTGAAATATAATAAAGAAATAAAACAATAAAAATTTCGAAGAAAGCTGTAATAAAAACCCACAAAAATATTCAAAATACAAACAAATTAACAATTTGTAACACTATAATGGAAATACAATCAAATTAACATAAGTGCTTACATAAAATAATACATAGTATACAAAAATAATACGGAATAGGTAAAAGCCAAATTAGACACAATGACTAATAATAAAATAGATAAAGCGTACAATGAACTCAAGAGGTTTTCTAAAACACAATTTACGAAAATAATTGAGAAGCGTAAAATATATAAAACTAAACACAATAAAATAGGGAAAAAATATAAATAATTAGGCGCAGTATGTTCGAGAATAGTAAAAAAAAAAAAACATTTCACTAGAGTTCATAACAGTTCAGAGAACTGGTAGTTGGTGTTGTCTGGTCAGGAGCGATGCTACACGCTCCGGGGTGTCGTACCAGATAGTGCATTTACAGTGTCAACTTTGCCTTAACGCAAACTTGTAGCGTGCTTTGCAAACGCACTCCTGGCACGAACTCCGGAGCGTAAAAAACTTCGATATCGATATCTGACGGACGGAGGGCAGCACTACACAGTCTATGCACTACGTACGGAACGTCTTTGCCGTTTGTCACTTAGTGTCCCCAAATTACAGTATTGGCACAGGACTTGGTTATTTGCTGATTTTGAAAGCGGTTGTAAGTGCTAAGCGATGATAGGGTTAGTACTTTTGTTTTGTATTCGTGTTAGTAGGTATAGTAATGCTATGATTTTACATGCAGTCTATCAGTGTACGGCGTTGGGTTTAACTCGATTCCTTTCTATATTTCTGTGTGCGAATAGTTTGAAATAGCTTTATATTTAGAACTCTATTCTAACAGGCATAAACATATAATAATTTATCCTGATGTTAGGTAGTGATTGTGTATCTAATTCGCACTTATGGTAACTAATTGTTATTCAACGTACAGAGGTGTCGTTTCATCATATGATTGACATCGACGGTTAAGGATGTGACAAGGCCGCTAATAGATAAGACACAAGCAAGTGGATTATTAATTATGTATTATTAATCTTCATATTGATATTCAAGACGCGATTAATGTATTTTTTACCGAAAATTGCTTGTTCCCCCTAAAAACGTTGTTAATATCGTATTTACAGATTATTTACATTTTTAAGTTCTTTTAAATTTATTTTTAAGTTTAATCTAGGATTTTAATTGGATAATAATATTCTATGTTTTTTTTATTATGTGGCCTATTGGCAAAACATGTCCTCGTCAAACAAAGGAGAACGTCCCACATATCGATAACTGGATTGAAATCACTAAATGAAAATTATCTATATATAACTATCTTTTTTCACGAGCAGCTGTCAAACAAGTAGTAATAGCTGCAATTTTGCTTTTTACGAGCATTTAACAATTCATATGAATGTAAATAAAACCAGTGACATGCGCATGCTCAGAATGTTTTATGTGTAGTGACTATTAATTTTCGCAGCGCGTGGAAAATGACATTTGCGAGGTTATGATCTCACTTTCCGCTGATGTTATTACGTTTGTATGACAAGACTCGAATGTAGCGAGATCTCCCACGGATTTCGAAAGCTTTGTGTATTTTTAAAATATTCAAGACGAAAGTGTGGAGTGAAAGCGTGACATTTTAATAACGAGTGCTGATAAGAGTAAACGCCTCGGAGCTTGAGCGACGAAATGTTGAGAAAGAATTCTGTATTAATGCATTAATTACTTCTTCTGGTACTTAGTAACTGTAATTATATTACGAGTGCTATAATTAACATACTTTCAGCATGCAAAGCGAGGGAACTGTGCGGAGAATGCTGATGCAAAACATTCTCTCTTTTCGTAAAAAAAAAACAGAGAAATATTATGTTAATGATGTCAATGATATTTGCAATTGAATCCGAGTTAATAAGCCTTCTCTACCTGTTTAATTTTCATTGAGAAACATCAAATTTTCCTACATTTCTGTAGCAGGGGCTTAATATTTGATGAATGAGATATAGAAAATGGTCTAGTTTTCGCATTGCTTCTATTATAAATTATCTACGCTTCTACAGGAAAATACAGATCTTTGTTAATAATATATCTACACAAACAGATAGGTACCTACTGTCGTGCATAAGGCTGCATGACACGAGTGCTTGCCTGACTATGCGTTCAACTCATTTTGTTGTTTCCTCATTGAGAAACAAGAATGCTTTAGCATTCTATTATAGATCAACAGGTGAACTAGGTTTAATGATTTTTAGGTCGTTGTGTCGACACTTGGGATGTCAACATATAATTTTTGTTTAGGTAAAAGTATTTTTGTACTTTTATTCATATTAACAATGAATTTTATTGTATGTAATGTTAACATAAATGCATACTAGGTATGTAATGAGTTTATTTTTTTTTTGTGTTTAAATGGCCATTAAAAATAAACTGCTGGTTATTATGAAGTCAGCGTTGCAGCTTGAATTAGCATCCTTTGAGCGTGGTTACTTCTAAAGGTTCGTTAAGATACACAATAAATACGTGTAAGAATTATTTCAGTTATTAAGAAACATTTATTTTTTACGTCCACACGTAAACAAAAATGAACTTTAATACTTTGAGCTTCGATCTTTATAGTATACATTTGTTTAATCATAAAGTAATGTGCAATACTAATTTATTCGTATTAATCAAGAGCTACATTAACAAAGCTATTAACAGATGTGTCAGCGCTCAGCGCTATTGGTAATACATGCACACACAACTGGCTTCATCAACGCGGTATAGATCAAGGCAATCATTTGTGTTGTGTCTGTACGTACACAAATTGTTCACGAAGTTCGTTTCCATTGACAAATACGCAATGACCTTTTAATTGTGTAAATCTTTAATGACGGTCAAGTCAATGCACTCATAATCTTTATGTTTAAAATTATCTTTTAATGAAAGTTTCAGGTAAAGTGAGTTTTTTTTTAAGGCACAGTTGAAATGTTAAGCAAATGTTTGTAATAATCTCGGTGCCAAAGATCGTTGGGAAGTGGGTGTAGCGATGCAAGATAAGTTTTTCCGTAATGACGTAACGTTGCAATGGAGACGAGACCTTGTGTTACTTGACACGTGTGCCATCTATTATAGCTAGCTTTATTTGTATACGTAATGCAGTGAAGTCAGTTGCATGTGCACTGCAATGCATATCTGTGCTAATTTATTCATGTGACGCGTAAAGTATAGAATAGAATGACTGGGCGCTGTTGAATTAGTTTTCTTTAAATGTTTTGCGGAGGTAATTATAGGTTTTCTATGAAAAACTTTGCAGAAATAGACCTTTTTTTTAGAGGTAGTCTTGGAATGATATGAAATATTGTTGATGTTTTTGCGTCGATTCAACTCGGTATTTTTCTTGTTAATGAACCGTCCACGGAACTTTGTTTTTCTCGTTTATGTCGGTCATTAGCTGGCTTCTAGTCATTACAGTTTGTTACATACGGACACAATCGTGATGATTCCGAATGATTTCATTTCATTAACGAACCAAAGCCGTCTTTAACAATTTTACATAAATTTATAAAGTTGAAGAATGCAAACGATTGTCCGATAGCCATTAAAGCTAGAATCTTGGCCAGGTATGTAATTATATTGAAGTTTTTACGACGATTCTTGGTATAATGACTATGATGTCGTTAGGGTGTTGTTTAGCTTGGCACAATGTGAAACAAAGGTGAGCCGGCAAGTGGGTCACAGCTCACAGCGGCGGCCTTGCGCAGAGAGAGACCGACCCGGCCCGCCATCCGAGGGAGCGAACACTCACGCTTTAATTGTATTAGGTACACGACAGCAACACTACTATGCACCGTTTTATAACGTGTCATAATAGTAAACTATTTTTAGGAAACGCGCTTGTATGTTTACGCTAACGCATTTTATTTGCATACATAATGAACTTGCACATAACCGTGTATAAAATGCTGGATAAGTATTTATTGTTTCTATGCAAAAGGTTTATGCAGATGCATTATGTCTAAAGTACTTTAACTGTTTCTGGCTTAGAATTGAATAATAATAAAATATGCATTTGCAAGTATAGAGGCCTGATGAATGGCACAATGGTCGTAAATCCCCATGGGTGGCGTGTTATGTGGGCGGTGAGCACTAGCAGCTAGCTGTTACACGGGTTTAGTACCAACGCCTCCGCGCATGCTCCCGCGCTGCACCCTGACGTCATAGCATGCAACCGTCCTGCACTCTGTTACTCACCGGCCGATCATACCGTCATCCCTTTATTTATAAACGCTAATTTTATAGGTGCGAAAGAGATGAATAGATGCAAGGCTATACATCACTTCTACCTATTCACACCTCCTGGGGCTCGCAAGCCGCTACAATCTTTTCTATTGGAACTATTTCATGAATAAAACATTCGTTGAAATCGTTAGTGTTGCGAGTGAATGTAACATGAATATAAACTCGTTTGCGGCTGGCATTATGTCACGACAATCAATCCGCTTGAAAGTGCACAGATGTAATCGTAAGATCTGCTGAACATGAACGCTCTAAGAAAGTAGGACAAATAATTGTTGGGTCTCATGCGCTAGATAAGCTGCATTGTGCAATTGTGGCGCACATGGGTCTTGTGATAGATGTGTCCGCTCATTGGCGGCACTATTAATATGTCCTTGAACGCATGGCCACTAAGAAACCGCATCATATGGCATTTGAAACGCGATTACTGTACGTTATGAATCGCTAATGAGTGTGGACGTGTGAGAATGCGTATACAGGCTGTTACTTTTCCTGAGGCCGGTGCGCGCGAGGTATGCGCGTGCGCCGCTCGAGGAAGCCGTCGGCTCCACGCTCCACCGAACACTTTCCCTCTCGACCCGACATCGCATCCGACAGTAATTGCAATTACAAACATTTTATAATTTATTGCTATCCATACTTGGAGGTTTTCGCAACAAGAAACTGGCATTATGACGTGTAGTGGCCAGCGTTTAGTTTCTAATGGAAGCACTTTACAAGCGGGCTGTTCTTGGGGGAACTACCTGGTTCTAGCCAATATTGATGATTCTGTAGTTGTCTATGGATTTACAGAAAGTTCTGCTCAATGGGACACTATCTTAACAATGCAAATCTATCTGAGACAGAACAGTTCTTGTTCCTATGATTTGAGTTTGTGAAAGATATGCGGTAACGGACGAATAGATACAGTCAAGTTTTCATGCATAGGGAAAGCAAAGCGTTCTAGTAGAGAAATAAGATATGTAAGTGTATAGACATAAATACATACATTCCGCTTATGTATATGTATGTTTAAAGTTAGCATGCACAGCGATATGAGTTATTGGATTATGTATGTTGAACACGTGATGTGCACCGAGAGGCAGCACGTGCTGAGCCTGGCGACACTGTATGTACAGCCAGGGGTGCACTCCACCGGGCCGGGCGGCAAGGTCGTGGCCCCTGTAACTATCTAGTTTAAAATAATCCCGCAGTAGGCGTAGGACTTGCGCAACACAATTCCGACGTTCTAGAAGCGACACTGACACGACACTGGGACACTTCACTGCGGTGGCGCGGCGTGCGGCGGCGGCGCGCGCGCCTGCTCCACTGCGCGCGCCCGCACCACTGCGCCGCGTTCCACTTTTCCTTCCGGCGGAGCGCGCGCGCCGCGAGTTGGCAGCGGCACGCCTTGCATAACCGGCGGTTTCGCAAAGCGCTCGGTGCAGCGCGCGGCTCGGCTTGAAATACGCGCCCGCGCTGCCAACGGGGCCGCCAGTTGACGCAACGCTGCCGCCGGCACCCGGCACCCGGGCTCCACCGGCCCCACCGCAGCCGCCCGCCGGCCGGCTCACCTGCGCCCCCTCTCCTCCCCCACCCTTACACGTCCCTCCATCTGGTTTCTCAGACACCACTTTCGCCTGTATGAGTACTCGCTTTCATCGTCAGCGCATCCACGCTCCACTTTGTCTACTCCATTGTCGAGCGCGGAGAACGTATCGTGCGATCAGGACGGGCACGTCGAGGACCGAGGAGCGCGCATCGCACGAGCGTGCAGATAAGAGCGCGCGCGCCAGATGCATCGGTAACTAGGCCACCACGCACTCTGCCATCTGTTTGCATGATTGCACTCCATTTAGATTGTGGGATAGCCGATTGGGAATATGAATTTATTTTTTTCGCGATATTTTATAAAAACCGGCCTATCGGTTCAAACTACAAACCATAGTAACGTAACGGTAAAGAGCTGTTAAGTGTCGCGCGTAAGTCTCGTATGTCGGCTACAATATTGTCGCGAGCGGGCCTCGAGCTCCACAAATAGACGTTCCACTTCGACGGCCAACTCACGGCGACACGCGAAAACATTGCAGACACGTTTTATTATTTTATAGCCAGGTTTAAATTGAAAACAACGCTTTATTTACCCCCGGGGACGAGTCAACTTAAAATAAAGACGCGGCTAGGGTCAAATTAGTGAATCGTGACTAAATTGTTATGTCTGGCTAAGCTCCGTTTCCCTACAAACGAGCGATGTCGGACGGACGCGTCTCGTTGGTAGCTACCGGCTTTCGCAATATCAAATCAGTATAAAGATAGGTTGCGCTCTGTCATCGCGGCGGCCTCGGTCTGCTGTCACTGCTCGCTGGTAGCGGTGGACCAATAAATAATATTTCAGCGTTTAGCGAGTTTACGCTTATAGTAGCGCGCCAAGGCCGCGTGACTCACGGTGGGCGGCCGGTGTACCGCGAGCTAGGAATCTGACTCACTGCCACGTGTGCTCACCTCAGGATGGCATGCACCCATTGCACACGATCAGCTGTTGCCCGTCAGAGTTGCCGATCTTGATCTACAGTATGGACGCGACATTTATACTTTTTAATTGGAAATCTAATTATTTCTTTTTTAGCTAAATCATTATTCTCTATTGACCTTATAGTATCCTTTAGAATAATGAATTGTAGCAAAAAGCCTACTTTTTTAACTAAACAATTGCGTTTTGTTCTCGTCACGGCTAGTTAATTCAGTCGGGGAAACCCTACAACGCGTACATATTTATCTTAGATTTTCTTTGTTACTGCGCTAATAGAAGACTCTATTACTTTAAACAGAACAGCATTCAGCTTGTTGTTCCAAGTGTCATTTCGATACGAAAATGATTTATATATCGTTTCAAAAATAAACTAACCCCGCTGGTTTGGTCCATTTCTCAAGATGAGAATGACATCTTACACATTGCCAGAAGACAGTTTAAACCGTGATTTATTATAAAATGTTAAACCAGAAAATAAAATACAACCTTGTCTATTCGATTACTACATCAATGTTATGGAATGTTTTGATTAAAGTTCCCCAAGCAAACAAAACTGTATAAAACTGCAGTTTTACGAGAGCGTCCGTGACGAACGCGAGTGTTTTCACTTACATAATGTTTTTGTTTGTCTACATTATATGCAGTTGGCTCAGTATCAGAACAAACTTGGTAATTAATCAGGCTGTAATGCAGCGACCTACAAACCTTAGGTGCTATCATTTATTCTGAGAGGGGAAGGGGGGAGACATAGGTGTATTTTTGGTCTCCTGGGCACGAAGCAAGATTACCGTGTGTCATTCTCACGTTCAGTTTACGATCGCTGTTCTTTAGCACGCTCCACAAAAACTATTTACATTTACTTCGAGAAATAAACGCGTTAACGCTTCTATTGGATACTTAACAAGACTGTTAACGAATTTAAATATCTCTAATTATAAATAAATACAATTATTGTAAAATGAATTTTAAAGAAACAGCAGTATATTTCAATTTCCTTTGCAAGCATATTTATCGGTGTAGAACTATTGCGACAGGTCGGCAAATATTATAGTACTTTACGTTAATTAACAGTCATATTCTAAGGTTTTAATTACGAACCGATTGCAAATGCAGCACTAAGTAAAAGCAACTACCTATTAAAGACTAGTGCAGGAAAAGAAACCGATGCGAATGTAAGAGTCGGAATATCTAGTACACTAACAAGTATTCCATTTACCTACTATTAGTAGGGAATGACCGACTAGTCGAGAAAATATGCACTAGGTTCAGGAAATAAATAGCCAATACTCACTAAACGTTTTGTATTTTAGAGAATCGATTATGTTTTACGAAAACTGTGCGTACCATCAAATAATTAAAATTAATTAACGAAGACTAGTCGGAAAAACCGAATAGTCATAACACTTAAAGTCCGAAAAACCGACTAGCGAGCCACACTTATAGTCGACAACTAGTTCGCAGACTAGTTGGCCATTCGAGCACCGACTAGTTACCTAATCGGCAAAGTCCATACTCGGCCCATCTCTAACTATTAGTCGATAATCAAGTATGTATTGGCAATATCGATTATTTCCTGTTCATGCGCAAATGGTTGAAGAGGGGTAGAGGGGCGAAGCGAAGTCCCCCCCCACCCCCTTGACTGAAGCTTTGGCATATAGCCCAAGGACGTGTTCTAGGCTTCCTAGGAACGGTCAGGGTCAGGTCATATCCGCCAGGGCCAAGTGTTTCAAGGGCATGCGGTAACGACATTACTTAGTAATATCTAGTCTAAACGCACAATGTCGATCGATAAGGCGGTTTCGTTATTATAATTTAGTTTTCGCGTGTGGTTTAGAAATAAAACTGTTAGTCTAGAAACGCATCGATGTTGAAAGTCTTCGATTTTTATACACTCATAACATAGAGAAATGTTTAAAAAAAATATAATTGCACGTTCTAAAACTGATTTGTGTAGAGGGCCCTATAAAAAGCGTTTGTTCCCTATATGAAACACGATTATGATATTAACTATTATGAATCGTAATCGGGTACTCTTTGATGCATCCATCGGTTTTTCAAACGTCCTTAGTTCTTTTTTGTAGAGGACGCGTAGAGGCTTCACGCCTGCTACGGCGTAGCAAGGAAACGAGTTCGTAGCAAGGACGCGTAGCAAGGAATCGTAGCCCGTAGGCCCCTTTACTTTTTGTAGACCAAGTGAAATGTGTACTGGCATGATTTTTGGTATTCTATAATTTCATAGAATTTTTGCTTTCGGCAATTAAAAATTCTTATTATTAAAATAAAAATCTAATTATTACAATTTTCTAGACTGACTTTTTTTTGACCAACTTATGTAACATAATGTACTTCAGATATAATCAATATCATAAATAATTATAAGTACACTACATTCGCGCTCACTTTCTACGGATTTGCGAAAAAGAAACATCACTAAAAAAGGTACTAATGACATTGCGTGTAGCGTCGAGGCGTATCGTGAATTACAATGGCCGGGCGATCACCGCTGTTACGACATGCTTTAGAAAGTCGAGCCACGGTCAACGGTCCCGCGGGCGAAAGTTACCGCGCGCGTGTGTGCGAGCCTTTACATGCGTACGGTGCAAGTGTGTGGCTGCCTTTACGCACGTTTCGCAACCGCGGAGATGGAGACTACCACGAAAACGCGAAACTTCTGGTTACCGGTTTATGATTTTTAGTTCGAGTTGTTTCGCCTTTCTATTACATTAGTGAAACAGTGAAAGATGTGACGTGTTCGCGTGGTAGCGACGGCTCGTGCAGCCACAGCAATGAAAGTGATAGTAGAGCTGCCACTATATTATGTATTTTTTTGCTTTAACAGATCCACGCGATCACGTAGGCAACTAAACAGACATACAATCAGTTAAGTTGAAAACTAATCAAGTTATCAAAGTTCTTGCATAACAGTTAATAGACACGAACGCAGTACATTTTCACGAGATATTTTAGAATTCCAATTATTGAAATCAATTTACAAATTAGGTCAAATGATATTTGAACAAGGTAAATAAGCGGAAACATGCTACATTACACTACAACATCAATTACGTTTAAATAATACTAATGTTTCATGCGTTTGAAAGAAAAACAAATCGAGTACCCGATTCCCTTGAAAACATCACACTACACAAATCAAAGGAGGATAGATAACGTTTATATAATGAGCTAGTATGTAATTAATTAATGAAGATCACCTTGAGGTATCACTGATTGCACTATGTCACTGAGTGTAGCCTCGGCGGAGGTTCGGGAAGAACTGCGCGAGTCCCTGACGGCTAGGTAGCGGCGAGGTCCCGGATGCACCTGCGCTGTAGTGCCGTGAGTTATTGCAGTACCCCGCGCGTCCCGCCCCCGCGTCCCTCCCCACACTCCCGACCTCGCCTTTTACCCTCCCCCCCCCAATCACCCTCACATTCCCCCCAATGCGACCTTCGCGCCTGCATCCCTGGCCAAATGCCAGCCGTGCATATATGTATCTCGACTTGACTGTCATCCCCGACATCCTAGATATGTTACCAGCAATGATATGAAGACAATCAGGCCTTGCCAGCTAAAAGGACGCTGTCATGATCTATGATCGAATGCTTTAGTATAGCAGTGATTTATTGAAATGAATAAATTAGTACTGTCCGTGCAACCATGTACATGATCAATATGAATTTCTGAATATTGATTGGTTATAAAACTAATTCTAAACAAATGCCACAAATGCGTGGTTGGAGCTGGGGAGCTAACATAAACAATATATCGTATCTAAATAGAGCCGTCGATCTAAATCTCTCGTATGAATTATATCACAGATATATCCACAGATCCTTACTAACTGACCTATATTCCTACAAAACAGCTAGAACGTACAACATAATACATTACCACATTGTATAACAATTATATGTAGTTCTTATCAGTAATCTGTTATCGCACACTAGTTAAACCCAATTTTGACACGTGACAAACATCAAAAGTTACTACGAAGACTGGTTTAGTGCTTGGTGTAGCGGAATGTGAACGGTGAAAGTAGACGCGTCCGTTACTAAGAAAAAGAGTTTTCCACGCGGTTTCACCTTGCGAGAGCGCGGCCAGTACAACAGGTGTGAGCGGAGACACGAGACCACTAGTTCGAGTAAATATTGAACGCACAATGTAAATGAAGCCGATTTATTTAATGACGGAGCACAGTGGTGTATGCCGATGCAAGTGGAAGCGAGGCGCGCGCGCCAGCGGAGGCGCGGCGAGCGACTGCGGCCGGCCAGCTGCACCGAAATAACTGCTCCATGCAGCCGGGCCGCTCGATGCAAGCCTCCCCCCCTCCCCGCGCCGCTGGGACCCCTCCCCCCCCCTCACCCCTGCCCCCGCGCACCCTCCAGGTCATGGCTGCAGGTCGCCATGACAGTGCGGGAGCTGCAGCCCCCCAATCGATCCAGCTGTTGCTTCTAGGCACCAAGCGGCCCTGAACTTGAAACTGGTATGGGAGGGGTAGTTTAGATTTAAAGTAATGTATAGGGAACAAGGAAAACCACTGCATAGCTACTTTTAGTGCTATAAGGAAGTAAATGACGCGGACACATAATGATAACCGTTGATTGACCGCTTAGTAATTATAGATCAAAGAATCTTCAGGAATGCAGAGCGTTCATAAATTTTCGCAATTAAGACATATTCACGGCCTCACTTCCATATTTTCCTGTAAATTTTCGCCAAGTAGTTGGAGGACAAAGCCAGCTCTGTGTACTTCAAGGTTCAACAATACATCTGGCGCATGCTGGTGTCAAGGCTGGGCCAGTCCAGGTCTATGCAGCGCTGTTTGGCTGGCTGCCAAGGTCTTCCCTGCTATTTTATTCTCCAGTTGTAGTTTCTTATTAATTTTGATCATAAACGTCATAATATACTGTTATGTGTTCTTTCTTGCCACACCATGTTTTCTGTATTACCACATATTACTCAGTCAGAAGTAACTTTATGACTCTCATTAGATTGGTGACTGTAGTTAATCTATACTAATATTATAAAGCTAAATAGCTTGTTTGAATGCTAATCTCAAGAACTACTAGTTCGAATTGCAGAATCTTTTCGATGCAGCCTATAGGATCCAATGAAGTGGAGCCAGTAATCACAGAAGCGGTTAAACCACAGGGTACAGATAGTTATAGCAGAAAAAAAAATAACCGAAGGAAAATTTCATTCGGACATCATTCAGTAGCAACTCGAAAAAAGTCCAAAGGGACAGTCCTGTTGCTCTCTCGACCTTGCCGCACTTCAGTCCACTGTTCGATAATATTTCTGCGTAAGATTATAGAAAGTCATAGATCAATGTGAGCATTATTACGACACTATCAGTCTGCCCTTGCCCGCTATACGCGTGTTTGTGCAATGTAGGGATGTGCCAGAGGCAGTTGGCATGCCTCTTGGCTTTGATCTGCCACTCCTCAGCCAACGATATTTAGACACGAAGACGCCAAGATGTTATCTTATTAAGGTAATGTGATGTGTGCTACATAATTGTAATTTATAAGATTACACACGACAATTTATTGACGACGGCTATATTTATTTATGTGAGTATGCAGGCTGGGTCGTCTTTAGATGGTTTGTTTCCATTACGTTGCTTTATAGAGGAGTAATTAAAGCTTATGTCTGACTGTAAATTGATTTAAACGTTGTCCAAAGTACTTCAAGGGCTTTGTTTTTGAGGTGAGAAATCATTAAGTGGCTTCTCCCGGGAGACAGTGTCACACTTTATTGAATAAAACCCACAAGTGTCCCTTTAGTTGCCTTTTGTAGTCCAGGGCCATGGTAGCTCTTTTGAATAGTTCTTAACTATCCAATATCGCCGGTTCATTGCAAGCTACCTACATATATAAATCATATTGCATAAAAGCCTTCAAACGCCCGGGCGAGGGCCGCTAGCTGTAGCTCGATATAAACACCTACGCGCTAGATACAGACCTCCACAGATTCCCGGAAAGCCTAGCCTCCTCCCAACCCCTGTGTATCGATCGCTCGTGATGTCCGCGCATAAATATCCGAGGCAGATGTTACTGTGTGTGCAGTTTTGATATGGATGTATTTGTAGGAATGTTCTGGGGTTCTCGAAGGCCGAATGTGTATGCTTTTAGGAGTTTTGACGACGGATGCGCTGCAAAATTTTGAAGATCATCTAGGGGTGTGAGTTCGAATTCTAGCGAGACGCTGATTCTATTGGTTCATTTCTTTTGTAGCTTTATGTTGGTGTAGCCACCAAGGGGCTTCATAAAATATACCAAAGTGCTCAATTATTCACGCCAAAAATGGCACGAACAATTGTGCACTTTTGATGTTTCTGTGTACCAAAAATATGTGTTAACTTATGTTTTAGGGACTTACCATGACGTGTTAAAATATCAGTCGTTCGAGTCAGAAAGAGGGATAAAGCTATACATCTTAAAACATACCTTTAACAGTTCAGTTTAGGTCGTAAAATGAATAGAGTAAGAGCACAAGCTCTTGATGCTGTTGAAGTTTCTAAAACTCCAGAAGAGTCTGTCTAATCTGTATAAGTTTAAAAAATAATCTAAAAATGAGAGTTGCAAGTTCAAATTATTATAAGGTTCTATCTGTTGTAGGTTAGCATCGGTTTACCCATCAAGGCTTCATAAAACTCGCATCAAAGTGCGCATTACGTCGTGAACAACCTGTTAAGAAAGCCCTGTGGTCTCGACATTTAAGTGTTGCGTGTGAATCGGTGTGTTGTGGCCAGTTTTCCTTTCAGCGCGTGTTTTTCTTGAAGTAGGTAATATTTTTTATGTACAAGTTGATGGTGATGGTTATTGGAGACGAAAGGTTCTGGAGTGGCGACTGCGAACTGGAAGACGCAGCGTAGGAATGCGACTCACAAGGTGGACCGATGAGTTAGTGAGAGATGCGAAAATTCGATGGATGCGAGACGCGACACTAGGGGGAAGCCTATGTGTCATGGATAATGATGATGATAGTACAAATAACTAATCCTCAAAATGTTAGTAACAGTCTTCTCTTCAGACTGCATCAGTATCCTATAGTTACATATAAACTTGGTATTCGAATCTCTTGTACCAGTCAAGCTCTGCAGTAGAAAGCTAGCAGCAGCGATTCACATACAAAAGCATTCCAGCGTGTTTACAATGCAGCGCTGAATAACTGAGCTGGTTCGCACTCGGCGCACTAGGGATGCGCATTTTTTTTCTCTCCGTCGTGAAAAAGCATTCGACGCGAATTTCAGGAAAAATCCTAGAATTAACTTATTTGCCTTTTTTCTATCAATATTACTCCTTGTAGTCAATTAAATGAAATCTTTATGTACTATAAAATAAAGTCGCTTTCTGCTCTTCTGTCTTCGTCTGTTTATGTGAACTTGTCCTAAACCACGCAACGGATAGATAATGTTTCAAAATATTTTTTTAATTTTTTTTTTTTTTTTTAAATTTAATAGAAGGTTCATGTATATAATTTGCATCCGTGCAAAACTAGGGCCGGTCCCTAGTTGTGTAATAAAAAAGAAGAATTATTCGCATGATCGGAATTCGATAAGGCTGCGTGTTTACTCACAAATGCGAATGGTTTTTCTGGGTGTCTTGTGTATGTGAGTTTACATTGTTTGTGAACGCACCCAAGGTACAGGAGTATTGCCTAGTGTAGGGTAAATAAAAAAGTAGCTAATTTTGTACTACGTTCTGCTGATAAAGAAAATTCAGCAGAGTACCAAAAAAGCTCGGATCTTTTCTTCTAATGATTTAAGGACCCAATTTTTGTAGCCAAACTCCTTACATAAGAACGGCGCATACGCCACAATGAAACTCAAGAGCGAGTTATGGCACACAAGTCCACTACCGCTCTACCAATAAAATATTATACCTACATAACCGAACTAAATGTATAGACAAAGCAATTAGTAGTCGATGACGTAAACGTGCCACCTACGTACAATTCCTGGCTATAACCGGGCGACCACGCCCAAGGCTCGAGCGATGAGGCCTGGATGCGCCCACTCATCACCCCCGACACCCCCACTGCACCCCCGCAGCAGCCCGCGTCCTTCACAGACCTTCAGTTTCACGGAAAGCCTCCCACGCTGAGTTATATTGATCGTTAGCGCTAAAGTTTTATGAGTTGAGAGAAAATGTGTTAAAGGGTATGCATTCTTAAATCTTCTGAAACGAGAGTTTTTGGTTCTGGCGGTAGACGCATACGACGTAGGCCTGTTAGGCAAAGAACTCATGAAGCGGTTTTCACCCGCCATCGCCGCGGTTGAGGGAACAGCTATTTTATTTCAAAATTCACGAGTCCGCAGATTTACGCGGTTATGCAGCCGCCGCGGTTGCGATTTTCGACCAACATTATATTGATTGAGATTGTCGCAAAACATTATAGGTGTCCACATTCTAGTTGAAGCTGCGGCCCTGCAATCGCGGTGGCCGCGTTTGAAGACCGCTTCGTGAGTGCTTAGCCCTAGTCTAGTGCCATGATTAAAATAGTATAGCAACCTATTTTATTCAGATTTTGATGAGAGACTTTATCGTTAGTTGAAAAAGAGGTTTGCTCATCAGTTTTTGGGGTTCCCTGAGTAAGGAGGACCTAGGTTACTACGTTAGTGCTGCGCATAGACATTTTTTTCAAAGGAGAAATATGAGGATTTTTTTCTAGATTACTAAACTTAGAAATTGTGGCTACTTGCTGCGAGATCGTAAGAGTTAGGTACCGTGGCTTTCGAAACGGGCAACAACAAGTTGGGTTTAGTCAGTAAAAGTCTGACACTCCCTCCTACTCGAGTAAAAAAATCATTTGATAATTTCCCCCGTAAAAAAACATCTTGTAGCCAGTGGCTTCTTTGACAAAGTCTGAAAACATTGCCCATAGGTGGTGCTCACAGAACACAGGAATCATACAGTAGGTGGTGCTGAGTACTCACTTAGAACCACCAGGCTTTGTAAGCAGCTCGAGACATAACTACAAAGCTATGATTTTTTATAGGTAGTAATTAAATTATGTATATATTGGACAAAGAGTAAACACAACATTCACATAAAGTACCTAGGTACATGAGTGGACTACGTAGATACGATACCTAAGTAATCACAGCATCCAACAGCGTAATTAAATCTCAAAATGGAAGCAAGCCTGGGCGAAGCGAGGCCACGGGGGGCGCAATTCAGTGGGGATGCAACGGGTGCACCACCCCTGTTTCCTGGCCCAAACATTCCCAGGAAGGGTGAGGCCCCGGAGCGTAGTTGGGGAGATGTTGAGTGCAACCCCCTGCCACCCCGCGCTGCGTCCTTCAAATGAACCTGCGAGCTGCGCCAACAGTTCCTAGGAAATCTAGGCTCTCTCACGTACCTGTATTGATCGGTTTTGCTCGGCCCGGGAAATATACTGCGTAGATGTTGTGCGATATAATTTATGTTATACAGTTCTTTGTCTATATTACAACGGCATTCGTTCCTATTAGGTAATTGTGTATAATCATTTTAATATGTACAAAAGTACACAACACCCTACACACTGTAAGTATGTATTTGGTACCTACCTCGTAAATATTTTAATTGGATAATAAAGTTAGGATTATATTTGTTCTGAGCTGTGATTTAACCACAAAGAGGTATCTCACAGCTTATTTTATCACAGTTTTTTTTTAAGTAATTGAAAATGAATGCTTATTTGATATTATTTTAATCGTCATCATCATCATCTTCCTACCTTTGTCCCGTTTTATAAGGGGTTTTTTTTTTTCGGCGCAACATTTTGATATTCTTTTAATATTAAAAAAAAACCTTTGGTGCTGAAAATTAAGTGGCCTAGTAATTTATTGAAAAAGTCCATCAATATTTCAATCTAGCTAAGTAACCGGTTGGTTTCAAACACTGTCTAGATTTACTTTACCCGAGGTAAAGTAAGGGTGACATAAAATCACATTGGTATTTTAAATAATCAAAAGCTTGTGTTAACGAGACTGTTCACACGGTTAGATGGGAACAGGTTTTACTTAGTTGTTAAGGTGTTTAAGATTCTGAACCCTTTGAGAAGATTTTGTAAGAAAGGGTGAATCTTTTATCTCCAACATAAGCTGAAGGACAACCATGCGAAGGGAGGGATCACTGTGCGATTATGGATTATGCAAAAGAAAGTGGCGTCGATCATGTCACAGTGGGAGGAAGTACCAACAGTATTATGACGGTGTTTGCTGAAAGGATAGATAGTAGCTAGTGGTAGTAGTGGTAGTAGGCTGGTAGTGATATACATGGCTTGAGAATCAATTATTCTGCGGCTGATATATTTATATCTATGTATGCTCTTATTTCACATTTACCTATTAACCCTACTCCTACTAACATAGTTTTAGTTATTTCTTAATAATCTCTAACACAATGTAGGCCTTTGTACCTTGTAAATAAAAGATTTATATTTTATTTACTGTTGACTGGATGGTTCTCAACTCGACTCAAAAGAAAGATGAAAGTTTATTTTGTTGTTTGGAGTAACAACTCCTTCACGCTGAAACTGTTCATGGAATTTGTATGACATTTGGCATACGGGCAGACCATGTCACTTTTGATTCCTAGGGTATGTTCCCGCAGTTAAAGTTGCTGGTAGCAATTACTAGTGTACTCATAAACGCGAGTCCATTCTAGAGTCTAAATGCAATACAATTTCATAGATGATTGGGTACATAATTATATGTTCTGCAAGTCCTCTTCTAAAAATCTATAGCAGAATTCTAGGCCATTTAAATTGCTGTACGGGTCATGTGTCGTACATGGCCCTCGCATATTGCAGTTCAGCACTATTTTGTCGCCTTGCACAAATTATATTGTAAAGCGACAGTACACAAATTAGCAGACAGTTGTACTCATTAGCGATCGTTCACACTACATTCATATATGGTAAGTTACGCAATAAATCAGATCTTCTTCTGTGACTATCATTTCAAGGTAACATCCAAGGTGTGTACGATCCTAGCTCGCTGTCCAACCGTCCGGTAACTGTCCGGACCGAGTCCAAGATGTCGACTCAGTTCCCGCGCGCCTCAAGGAGTTGTCAGCAACAGGAGGGGCCCAGCTGGGTCGAAGCCTACTGGGGCCAGGGTTATCCGAAAGGAACTCGAGCCCCGGTACGAAGGCTAGAAGGAACGGGGTGGGGTTTTTAGTCAGTAAGAGTCTGACACTATATCCCGCTCCACCCAAGAGTGGGGGTTGTCAAAAAAAAAGGCCCAAATCTTCAGCTATCAGTGACTATCATTTCAAGGTAACATCCATAGTGTGTGCGACCATTCAGCAGCGCGTACAAATTGCCTTAATACAAAAGATTCTTAAGGTTGTTTATCGCAAGTTAAAAGTATAGTTAATAAGTACCTAATTGAAAATAATCTATACTATTTGGATACCTCCTACGCATAAGGTTGTAAGGCAAAAAGCGTATTTTTTCTGGAGAGCCGTTTTTGTAATTGTTAATGATATAAGTAATTAGTGAAACAGTTTTAACCTATGTTTTTTAACCAGTTTAAAATCACAATACCAGACGCAATGTAATAAGAAATAATAATACTTATTTAACGGTGAAGGAAACACCGTAAAGAAACCGGAATGTCCTAGAACCATGTAGCCAACCTGCATTGGGCCAGCGTGGTGGATTACCGCTGATTTCCTAAATTCTGAAGCTCAGCAATGGGAACGTTATAAGGCTCCTTAGATTAAGAATATTTATTTTATTTTGTTTTATAATACAACTAGCTTCTGCCCGCGACTTCGTCCGCGGAAAATTTCTTGTTTTAAAATAAGATTACACTCGATTAGACGATGCGCACGTTCAGCGCTAGATTCCTGAGCACGGGCCTGTGATGTTATGGCATTTTGCCTAGCGAGCCGCTGCGAGCGCTCAGCGCTAGTCTCCCTATCCCTTGTCTCAGAGACATGCTGCCTTAAATGAGATGGACGCTGCGCACGTTCAGCGCTAGATTCCCGAGCACGGGCCTGCGATGTTATGACATTTTGCCTACCAAGCCGCCGAGAGCGTTTAGCGCTAGTCTCCCTATCCCTTGTCTCAGAGACATGCTGCCTTAACTCAGATAGACGGTGCGCACGTTCAGCGCTAGTTCCTCGAGCACGGGCCCGCGATGTCCTCACATTTTGGCTAGCGAGGCGCTGTGAGCGCTCGGAGCTAGATTCTCTAGCGCGTGCTTGCGAAATATATTCTCTATTTCTCGAGAGGCGCTGCTCATTTTCAGGGGCAGATTCTTCCGTACGGCGTACTCGAGCGGCTCTTGTCTGTGATGTCTGCCGGGACAGTTGAGATTTCCTTTTAGACATGCTCTCAACAAACTACGCACAGACTTGAAAACAATTATGAACAAAAGGAGAGCGACTCGAACACCGTCCGCCTTTACAAAACAAAACAATCGTAATATCCAATAACTCGTATCGATTATTACGATAGATCGAAGTACGAAACTACGAACATACAAAAACGTACAACGAAATTACGATATTTTCGATTATGAGGTATCTATCAACAACAACAACCATACGAACGAAACAACCGAAACCAATAAGCAACTGACAGAAGAACTCCAACTAACGACAACGTGGGCATAATAATTCGAGAGGGTCATCAATCCACAGAAAGTCTTAACACCGCGATTCAGAAAAAATACGTAATTGCAGAACGCCATCTATGGGCAAATAGGTGAAACGTTGGGCACGCCACAATTATGGCGGTAAGTCCCCTCTTTGAGGCGTGGCTGGAAAGGCCTCACGGCGTCCTTACCTTCCGCATGACACAGGTCCTCACCGAACATGGCAAGTTCGGGAGGTTCCTGCACCGAATTAAAGCGGAAGAGACGCCCGAGTGTCGCCACTGTGCGGAACGCCCGGAGGACACGGTGGAGCACACAGTCGAGGTGTGCCCTGCCTGGGCAGAGCATCGCCGTGCCCTCGTGGGGGCGATCGGCGGCGGACACCTCTCGCGGCAGGCTCTGGTTGAGGCCATGGTCCTTAGCGAGGAGGAATGGCAGGCGGTCGCCTCCTTCTGCGAAGCAGTAATGCTAGCAAAGGCGGAGGCAGACCGCATCAGGCAACGGCGCCCCCGCCGCCGCCGCCGGGATTCCGATCCCGATTTCCGGCCACCGTAGACGCGGGCTCGCGGACGGCGAGCCATGGGTAGCTTGCTGTCCGATCGTCCGGTAATGGACCGAGCCCAAGACGTCGACGGCGCGCACTGTTCCCGCGCACCTCAAGAAGTTGTCAGCAACAGCAGAGGCCCAGCTGGGTCGAAGCCTACCGGGTCCAGGGTTATCCGAAAGGGAACTCGTGCCCTGGTTTGAAGGTTAGAAGGAACGGGGTGGGTTTTTAGTCAGTAAGAGTCTGACACTATCTCTCGCTCCACCCAAGGGCGGGGGTTGTCATAAGATGATTTTTGCTCACCATAAAAAAAAATAGGTAAAACGTCTGCACAATGAAAGTTACGCTAGGGGCATTTTGCGTTTTAGTAATTTTATATTATTTTCGAAACTGTATGACCAATTGCTATGCTGTAAATGGCACATCTTATCTGTATAATGTTCTTGTGATACTAAAATAATATATTGTCATAAGAATTAATATTTTGTTGCTCAAATAATCAACCAATCGTAAGTATGCCGAAAAAAAATATTTTTAATGCAATAAAAGAAGTATAAAAGATGAAATATAAAAGATAGAGATATGGTACCGCGGACTTTTTTGTAGAAATAATTAAGACGAACCAGGTAGCCATACATTGTTTTTAATTTTAAGCAACTGTTTAGGCAGCGCACGCAAATAATTCTATTTTATGAGGTATTTTTTTCCGACTTGCTTGACAAAAGTTGTGATAGCTCGGTTAATATACATGCTATAAAAACAATTTATAGCCTATAGCACTCAGGAATAATGTAGCTTTCTGCTAGTAAAAAAAAACTTAGAATTGGATTATTAGTTCCAGAGATTACCCCCTACATACAAACTTACAAACTTACAAACTTACAAATTTTACCTCTTTATAATATTAGTATAGATTTTACTCAAAATTATATGTTACGACTTTATGCCTAGGAGGCATCGCTGTATTTCCAAACAGCAGGGCCACAATGTACTAAGGTTCTATCTAGGTGACATTTAATACGTACATGACCTACATTGTAGACCTGACACGACCTACATCAGACAATAAGCAGAATTTCATCTGCCAATCTTGTAAATCAGGTCAGATCAGGCTTTTCAGGGAATCTGTGTCGCAGTGAGGCCAGGTCGAGGCAGGTGGAATCAGGACACGAGGGCCTCGGAATTATTAGGTCAACACTGGATCTTAGCGTTCTATGGGTTAGTAGGTTAGTCCTGTAGGTCACGACCTTCGTTGGTGAGATCTAGTTTAGGATAGAGGTATATACAAAATTATAGTGAATTTCGTGTTTTTTTAAACTAGATTTTTAGAATTCCGTACCCGAATGGTGCCAGTAGGACCCTATTACTAAGCCTTCGCTGTTCGTCCGACTATCTGTCTGGCAGTGGACTGTATCTCATAAACGATAAGAGGTAGAGAGTTGAACTTTTCACAGAATGTGGCTTTCTATTGCAGCTACGGCAAAAAATAATGAAATTAAAATAAAGTTAGAAATCAAAGGTGGTTCTCCTACAAGGAATGTTAATTAATTCAAGGAAAGTTAATTAAACAAAGCAAAAAATGCTGTCATTTTTTGCTTTGTTTTAATATTGAAGCACGGAATTATTTGTGTGCGATTCGGACTTGCAATTGGTTAGTTTTGAAAAAGGAGTTTTGTGCTACAGGTGATTTTGAAGTTGCTAAGTATAGAAGTTATGGCCTGTAGAATTATTCGAAAGAGTTACCGTGGCCCTTTTTTTGTCGATGGGGAAAATCATCTTATGACAAAACCCGCTCTTGGGTGGAGCGGGAGATAGTGTCAGACTCTTACTGACTAAAAACCCCACGCCGTTCCTTCTAGCCTTCATACTGGGGCTCTCGTTTCCTTTCGGATATCCCCGACCCCGGCTTCGGAATCGACCCAGCTGGGCCCCTCCTACCGTGGCCCTGGAACTCACAAGTCTACTGAAGGAAAAAGGTTGCTTTTACTCAGTAGGTAAATGTCTAACAAATTATTTAATGATTTTTCACCTCGAAAAAAAAAGTTTTACTGTCCAGAGGCCGTACCACGAGCTCTTAACGCGATCTATGTGACGACTTAAACTCAACTATTAAAGGGATGGAGGGATATGGTGTACACTGTACACTCTGTACAGCTCATACCTCTTCCTAGCTCACACGCTTGGCAATATAGGGTGTAACGGACGGAGGGGCGGTAGACGAAACTTAACAACCTTCTACCAGACTTTTTTTCCGGAAACGAAAAAATCGGCCTCTTCATACAAACTGTGTAATCAAGTTTATAATTTTGTTTGGAGGGGGCCAATTTTTATTTGGTTCCTGTAAAAGAATCTGATGGAAAGTGGTTCAGTTTCATCTACTGAGTAAGCCCTAAAATTTGTGAAGACCTGTCCCTTACACCCGTCATGGTAAGGCCCCCAGTCTTTTTGCATTTTCAGTAATAATAATAATAATAATTTATTTAAAAATTTGACAACACAGGCCCAATTGTTAGTAAAAAACTTAATGTAGAAGTTAGTAACTTAACCTAAACGACAAACACATGTACAAACTACTAAATAGTAATGTTGGAAAGGCAGAATCGCAAAGATCTCGAATTATTAGGTCAGCAGATTAAGGTTGCAGCCTCCGAGAGGTTATTGGAATAGACCTATATAGGGCGCGACCTTCCCCGGGAAGGATAGCTTTGTTTTTTACTATTTATTATGAAGACAAGAGATTATAGACATTTGTTCAGGAGCTTGGAGGCAGATTTTTATGTGAATAAGTACTTTTACGCTTTGAGTTCTGTTTTAATGGTTTTTGTTTGGAAATCGAAATGGAAAAAGTTGTTAATGGTCTTATGTAAGTGACTTTTCTACATTTATACAATTTTAACGTAGAACTTAGTCTATTTTTGTGGAAAAAGATTTTCAGTCAAATTTATAGTTACTTCATAAATATGAAAGCTCCGATAGACAGACGCGATAACAAAATGCGACAACGATGCAACAACCATTCTTCCTTGTATTATTTGGATTTGTGGGATATTTTATTTAATTTTTGTGGTAGTGTATATTTTTTTTTGTTTTTCTTTTCTTCTATTTCTTAGTTTCTGTACAACACATTTTTTTTTTGTCGACGGGGAATATCATCTTTGACGAAACCCGCTCTTGGACGGAGCGGGAGACAGTGTCAGACTCTTACTGACTAAAAACCCCGCGCCGTTCTTTCTAGCCTTCATACCGGGGCACGAGTTCCCTTTCGGACAACCCTGTCCCCAGTAGGCTTCGACCCAGCTGGGCCCCTCCTAGTGCTGACCACTCCTTGAGGCGCGCGGGAACAGTGCGCGCCGTCGACGTCTTGGACTCGGTCCGTTACTGGACGATCGGACAGCGAGCTACCCATAGCTCGCCGTCCGCGAGCCCGCGTCTACGGTGGCCGGAAATCGGGATCGGAATCCCGGCGACGGCGGCGAGGGCGCCATTGCCTGATGCGGTCGGCCTCCTCTTTTGCAAGCATTACTGCTTCGCAGAAGGAGGCGACCGCCTGCCATTCCTCCTCGCTCCGGACCATGGCCTCGACCAGGGCCCGGCGCGAGAGGTCTCCGCCGCCGATCGCCCCCACGAGGGCATGGCGATGCTCCGCCCAGGCAGGGCACACCTCGACTGTGTGCTCCACCGTGTCCTCCGGGCGTTGCGCACAGTGGCGACACCCGGGCGTCTCTTCCGCTCGAATCCGATGCAGGAACCTCCCGAACTTGCCATGTCCGGTGAGGACCTGCGTCATGCGGAAGGTAAGGACGCCGTGAGGTCTTTCCAGCCACGCCTCAAAGAGGGGACTTACCGCCATAATCGTGGCGTGCCCATGTACAACGCATTAGTTTAGGCTGTAATGTTGTAGTAAGTAAACAAATAGTGGGCTTAAATAATAGTGGCTGGTAAATATTTGAAGATCAATTTCTGTGAAAATAGTTGTCGGACCTGTCTGTGGGCGCCTTAAATCAATTTTCTTTGTCTATTAACTTTGTTTCCGCCAATAACCGTGCAATAACGACAAAACTTTTCTTTATATTTGTTTTAGTAACGTGAGCGATGTACCGTAAAATATATCCGAAGCCATTCATTATTTTTATGGCTGGCAATACCCACACACAGCGTGAACAATCTAGTTTACGTTGACATATGTAGGAAAACAAATGAAATATTGTTCAGCGATCACATTAAAAATGAGTAAATTATCGTGACTTATAATTAGCTCATTTTACTTTTAAAACGTTGGCATTATTTCTTTATTGTATTTTTTAAATAAATTATGACATTTTACTAATTAAACGATTGAAATGGTGACTTAAAAATAGAAGGTAATTTTAAATGGATACTAATATTATTTTAACTGTGATTAATAGTAGTTTCATGAAGACACACACACAATACACTATGAAAAAATGGAATCTGGATGACAAGCAATAAATAAGTAAGTATAGTCTGTCTAAAAAGACAAACGAATTGGAAATTTTGTATAATATTTAATCATTTAAAACATACTGATATTCGACTAGCTGCTCCCAGCGGCTTCGCCCGCGTGATAGAAGAAAATTATCCCAAGGGAACATACTTCCAGGATAAAAAGTATCCTATGTCTTCTAGGACATGGTCTATCCGTGTACCAAGTTTCATAAAATCGGTTTTGCCATTTAGGCGTGAAGACGTAACAAACAGCTCACTTTCGCTTTTATAATATTAGTAAGGATACTTTTTTTATAAGGTTCTTCTATTAGTAGACTATGATTAAGATCTCTTGATAATTGACCCAGTGTTGACTACATCAGATTTCATTTTGCCCTAATAATTACCCAAGTCGTTTGACTTTTTAGACAGACTCTACTTATATATAGTCACAATATAAACACACAATAAATCTATACATGCAACAATATACCTCCTAACTGTTCCCGCACGCGGGCTTCAAAAACACGCCGCTTCAAGCTTCATTTTGAGGCGGCTTTTTTTTGTGGCTCGTGTGCGGCGGTGCCACCACAAAAAAAAAAAAACGCTTGAAGCCGCTTCAAGCTGGCCACAAGCTGTCGCGCGGTTCAGCTGTTTTTGTGGCTGCTTCTAGCGTTTTTTGTGGCGGCGTTTTTTTAAGGCCCGTGTGCGGTGACAGTTAGGCTTACTGCCCACGGAGCGTCATATCGTCGTATCATTGCCGCTTCGTCGACAGAGTTTCATAGTTTTTTATACACCTCAATTTTTTTATTAGTACAAGAAAAAATTGGACTCTATCCTTACCGACTGATCATATTTTTGTAGTCAATAACTTCTACTACAAAATACACCACGCAGTGTTTTTCCATGTTGATAATCATTTATTCATTCATAATCAATTGGCTGTACAATATTTCCATAAATAGAGTGATGTTTTGGGATATAAATAAACGCTAATTACTTTCCTGTTGATGAATATTATTTATTGAGACTTTACTTAAATAATAACAAGAACTTTTCTAATAAGCCCTTTAAGTATTTATGCTAATTAAAAACTTGTGGTGAATATGCTTCACAAAAGCGTACACCAAGCATATAGTGACGCATATGCTTCTATGAAGCTACGCGTCCGTGGTTAGCCTTACATAGCAAAAATATACAATTTTTGCTATGTAAGGCTACTTTTACTACACACGACACTAACAACTTAAAGGCGGTGCTACACATAAATGTAACTGTCTCCACACACGGACCACAAAAAAACGCCACCACAAAAAAAAAACGCTTGAAGCGGCCACAAAAAAAATGCTAGAAGCGGCAAAAAACAGTTGAAGCGCGCGACAACTCTTGTGTCCGGTGAAGCTTGAAGCCACTTCAAGCGTTTTTTTTTATGGCGGCACCGCAGCCACAAAAAAAGGCTGCCTCAAAATGAAGCTTGAAGCGGCGTTTTTTTGAAGCCCGTGTGTGAGGACAGTAACTGGCACAAAGGTTCGCAAGTACTTATCTTGCATGTCATTGCGTCATAACAAGTTCTGATTGGTGGATGTCATTATAACATGCAAGTTACTTGCATCCTTTTGTACAATATACAGGCACGTGTATTGCGGTCTTAACTTCTGAGAACTTACAAATATTAAAATGCATTTCATCTGTTTTGTGTTAATGTATGTGTAAAATTAATAGTAATGGTAGTATAGTATGAACACAATACTCGTAGTGTCGATAAATGTCGTGTAAAGTCAGGAGAAATAGCTATTGTTTAGCAAATATACTGTTGATTGTTTTTGTCTTCGCACTTTATTTGCATTTTATCATCATCATTTCAGCCGAAAGACATTCATTGTAGGACATAGGTCTCTCCCAAGTGTCGCGAGAACGAAAGGTCCTGTGCGTCTTGCATCCATCGGATTCCCGCGGCTTTCACCAGGTCATCAGTCCACCTTGTGGAGGACTTGCGGCGTTTTTCGGTATGCGGTTGTTACTACAGAACCTTTCGGGCCCATGTACTATTTGTTCAGCGAGTAATGGGCCAGCCTACCGCAAACTTAGGTTTGGCAGTTTATTTTTTTATTTTTTAAATATTTAATAAGTAATACTCGTACTGTATTACAGCGCATAAACTTCATAAAACCTTGTTTACAAAACACGATAACGGAATGATTATTTAAATTAAGAACTTGCTAATCAGTGTTTGAAACTTATTTTCTTATAAATAACGCTCCCTGCTCATAGACCAGATGGTCGATGGAGCCGAAAGGTTCTTAAGTGGAAGGCCTTTCAAGGCAAATGAATCGAAGGCCAAGTGAGGGTCGCGGCAATCACATGGATTTTTGTTTTATGGTGACCCCTGCTGTTGCTGACAAGTCCTTGAGGCGCGCGGGAACAGTGCGCGCCGTCGACGTCTTGGGCTCGGTCCGGACAGTTACCGGACGGTCGGACAGCGAGCTACCCGTGGCTCGTCGTCCGCAAGCCCGCGTCTACGGTGGCCGGAAATCGGGATTGGAATCCCGGCGGCGGCGGCAGCGAGAGCGCTGTTGCCTGATGCGGTCAGCCTCCTCCTTTGCTAGCATTACTGATTCGCAAAAGGAGGCCACTGCCTGCCACTCCTCCTCGCTTCGGACCATGGCCTGAACCAAAGCCCGGCGCGTGAGGTCTCCGCCGCCAATCGCCCCCACGAGTGCACGGCGATGTTCTGCCCAAGCAGGGCGCACCTGGACTGTGTGCTCCACAGTGTCATCCGGTGCAAGAACCTTCCGAACGTGCCATGTCCGGTGAGGACCTGCGTCATACGGAAGTTAAGGACGCCGTGAGGTCTTTCCAGCCACGCCTCAAAGAGGGGACTTACCGCCATAACTGTGGCGTGCCCAGCACTAGGTTGCGATAGTCGCTGACACTATTTCACCATGAGATCTCGCCGGAGGTAATCCAATGGATACAAGACGCATAGGACTTGACAGGACCTATCGTTGTGGTAATCCTTACCTAGGTCCAACAGTGGACGTCTTTCGGCAGAAATGATGATAATGATGAAAGCTCCCCGTTTGACAATTTGGTATAAATTAATTTCTCTGACTTTACACATATACACAAACATGAATATAAAAGTAATATGTAAGTCCATACACTCTCATAAAAATTAAACAGGTCCACTGCAAGAAGTTTCACGTCAAGTAAAGTCATTAATAAAACTCGACGTTTTCGTAAAGAGCCAGTGACCCGCGAGTGAAGCCGATGCATAAACTCGTTTATGTAACGAGAAAGGCACATGAGTCGCCATTTAAATGACGTGAATATAAGTGATCTTGCAGGTACCTACTTAATTTAAACACACTAGTGACTTTAACATTTTAAATTTTAGTATCTGTTAAGTAAGTGAATGATTTAAAATTAGTGGTGAAAGATGAAGATAATTACAGATACAAACGCTTAAGCTAGAACTACATTAGACCGACGCACACGTGTAACACGCCTGATTTGTACGTAGAAAGACGTCGCATGGCGTGGATCAAGTGTAGCTCTACAAGTCTAGTTCCCGTAAAAAAACTGTATAGAGACCGACGCGCCCAGATGTGTGTCCCACGTGTGCGCCGCAGTTCTACCTTTACTAAGTTGGTACAAAACACTCACAATCAACATTTTTTCATTTTCCTTCATTACAAAAGTAATTACACAATTAAAACAATTACGAATAACTACCTCAATAACACAACACTAAAACAACAATTAATACTGAACATTGAGTGGGTATAATTTGTACAAAAACATTCGAAGTCGGAATCGTCGAACATTTTATCATACAACTTTCCCTCACGCTATGGAGAGACACGTATCGTGACGTCACGCCGACCGTCACGCCGACGACCTGCGCGTGCGCACATCTGCTAAACCTCGTCAATATTCTCGCTAATCGCGTTTAATACCGATTTAAAAAAAAAAAACGAGATTTAAAAAAACACTACTTCTACAAGGTGTATAAGCTTGACAGATAAAGTAAAAAAATCATCTTTAATTTCTAGGCAATTTTAATAAATATTTAAAAAATTTAAATTATGAAAACATACGTACACTTTGAACAAAATCGGCAATTCGTCTTTGTACTAATAAAAGAGAACGAATTGCATTTTTTATTGTTTCGGAGTTTTGTATGTTTTTTTTTTATGGTGGGAAAATCATCCAATGACAACCCCCGCTCAGATAGCATCAGACTTTTACTGACTAAAAACCCACTCCGTTCCTTCATGCCTTCCATAATGGGGCTGAGCTATCTCTCGAAACTAACCCTGGCCCCAGTAGGCTTCGACCCAGCTGGGCCGTTGCTGACAATGAAAAAAAAAAACAACTAAGTACACCAGTTTTTTAAACCTACTAATAGAATGCAATTTTTTTTTTTCAAATATTAGATACCTTTACCTACTATCACTGAGTGACATAGGCTTTAATATATTTTCTAGTGTAGCTCAGACAGAAAAAAGTCTTTCGGACAGAAATTAGAGAGCTTACAAGTAAATCGAAAATACGTAAAAAACTTTGATAAATGTTCGATGCAATAAGAACTATGTTCTTTGTGATTATTTTCTGTGTACGTTAATTTTTTGCGAAATATATGACAGTAAGTGCTTTTATAAAACTGTAGTTAAAAAATATCCACCATCCGCAATCTCTGCATTTTTGCTGTTAAAAATCTCCTTTTTTACTGCATTCTTTTACAAATAATTTTTTTCCGTTCTATTCTATCCACCTGTATAATGTGTGTATGTATGTGTGTGACCGCATAGCGGCTGAAAGGTATAGTCACCACATTGCCACATGTGTCCACTTTTGACAGTTTAAAAATAACCAGAGACGAATATTTAGGTTACGCACTATCTGTTGCAGGTACCTATAACTTGTCAGGTGCGGTTCATAGCTGGACCACTTCCTACTAAAATAGATATTAATGACATTTTAACAAGCCCACAGACATTGGGATAATTTTAGTATTTCTGTTTCGATAATAGATGTTACTATGTACAGATCGTTTTTATATATCTAATAATAAACTAACGCTTTTATTTTATGGCACTTTTAATATACGATATTATACTCATATTTTGGTTTATAATATTTGATACACTTTATTTATTGATCAACTTCACTTTCACCACCTTATAAATTTAAAGTCTCTTAAGAATAAAAAAGAAAACAATCCATTTATAAAATAAATAAAGAAAAGTAGAAAGCTCACAAAAAAATGATAATTACAAAATGGTTCATAAATGGTTCACGTTCCAGATTTTTATGCGGACTTCGTAGTTAGGTTTCATCTGCCCCGTCAGGTATTTCGCCGTCGACCGAAGAGTGGGAGAACTAGGGAACAACTGAGATACCACCAGCTGTGTTCACTCCGCACTAATTCCCGAGAGAGCACAGCGTGGCACCCGGTCGTTCGATAGCCCGTTGCTCAAAAATTTTCTATTTTTTCTTCTCATTTCATGTTATTCCCACATAATTCTTTCCAATTCCAAAGGTTTCTTCTTGAATTTTCATTTTTCACCGCGACCCTAAATTAAACAATAAAACACATTACAGCGCCATCTGTGTTGGAACGTAGGAAGTCAAGCTTCGTCAAGTAAGTCAACCGGTTTGTCGGTGTGTACTACTCCTAAAGACGGAACTAGCGTTAGTTCCGTGCGTTGAACATAGGTGGCACTAAAACGGTTTACACTCAGTTGTTGAGATAAAATTAATCAAAACATTAGTATAACTGTGAAGAAATATTTCAGAAAAATTAGGGCTTTGTACAGATTTTTTAAAATAATTTTACAGTTTTTGGTATCGAAAAACTTGCCACGCTTAAGAATTTTTGTTTTATGTATTGATCATAATGATTACTTACAACATTGGAATTTGAATAAGATAAAATATTATAGCTGAATTTCAGTATTAGGAGTGCTTACAGACATGATCTTCAAATAGTTCCTGTAAACGTTAATAGATGGGGTTGTAGGTAAGAAATAGTACCTACTCATATTTCTGAAAATGTTTTCCCTTTTGTATGATGGGCGTGGCGGCATCGAGGCTACTACCATCAAAAATGTACTGTGCCAAGAATTCATATTCCCGTGAATCATAATTATCCACGTTCATATAATTGGGTAGAAACTACATCTAAGTCTCTATTGCTAGGTATCTAGTTTTTTACCTAAGCTTATATTTACATAAAATGTAGACGTGTTGGTATGTAAATCAAGATAGTTTTTCAGCACGCAACTGTTAATGTAAATTATAACGCCAAATTAACTTCTGCAACACCTAATAAATTTTGAAGAATTTAATCTTATAATCTATGCATAACTTGAAATTTTACAAATGAATAAAATTCATCTTAATAAAATTGGCAATTTCGTTGACAAAGGATTCAGTTATGCTTGTCATATAGGTATATTTTAAATCCAATATTTATAGATGTTTAAATTAAATATAGAATAAATATTGTATCGGGTGCAATTTTTAAGCATTTTTTTAGGTTTTACATTTTTTTGTGAACGAAAGATCAACGGAGAAAACATAATCCTAACAGAGCGTTTCCTCAACCTAGCTCTTGAAAATATTTTGAAACCTTCAAAGTAATTCTCACCCGCAGAATATTTTACCGGGCTATGAAGGGGTAACTTGAGTGTGACTAATAATTTGCTGGGGAAGCCGGCGTCGCGTCGCCTCGGAGGGGTCCCTCCGACCCTTGCCTCCTCTCCGGGCACGCCATACCCGCCACGTGCCGACCTTGACCTTGGAACGCACACACACAACACACAAGTGCACTTGTTGCACACTCACTCACTTTTATAAGTAGATTCGCGTTTGGACGCATCCTCTTCGAAAACTGTGAACTTGACTAAATATTATCGGTGTAAAATTCTTGACTTAAAAAACTTGTAACTTTTATTGTAGATAGATGGACTGTGTGGTGTGATGGTAGGTAACCCTAATTATTGTTTTTTATTGAATACAAATTGTATTTATATATTATTTTACGATTTTTCATTTTCTCTAGTACGTATTTTATCACAAAGTTCCTTTTTCATTCCCTTTTTAGGGCTCGCGGTTAATTGCTCAATAAATCATAAAGAGAAAATGATATTTTTTTTTACTGTAACTATACTGTAGTTTGATAAATTATCATCAAACTATTTATTTAGTTATACAGTTATAATGTACTAGATTAAGTAATATTTTCAAGGCTTTAATTTTCATTATATGCATTTTGTATAACTCAGCTTACAGACTACAGACTTATGATATTACGGCTCAGAGAACCCTTCAACTTTTTGCCTTCGATTGTTTTTTGCGATCATATCAAGTTTTGTCAACCGGTTTGTATGTTATAAATACATATGTATTTATTTAAGTATTCCGCTAAACTGGCTGTGATTCATACATGTAACTAGACTCTTTATATAAATACAACCTTAAAACGGGTTCCACCTGGCCCCTATTAAATTAGGTTAATCATGAAGGTGTTTGGAATATTTATTTACGAATATTTAATGTGAGATCAAGTCGTTATACGCAGGAAGTCGATATTAGTAATGGTTATTAAATTGATTACTTAGCAATAACTACATCAACTTTTTATTGACTGTGCTCTGTACAACAAATATTGGAATTACGTTGCATGGATAAAAACCCAAACACAGGGTTATGACTCATCGTGTATGGTAACAAACAAATAAATTAACGTATAATATTATTGAGTAAAACTGAAATAAATTATGATCTTGGGACCTTACCAGGCAATCGTGCGAGCGAGAAAGAGAGTGGGAGCTACACATGTATACCCACTATATAGCTCGATCCCTTTCCCAATCCAGTTTAGGTCGTAAAATGGATCGCTTAAGAGCGCGTAGTAGCGTTGCTGATCTATCTTTTAGTACTCAATAATATGACTAAAATGTTTTGAAGTTCTCATTCACCGTGGTGGCACATCATCGACGGTTTATTTCGCGCATGCGCCGTCTATATTATCACCTTATACGAAGTACAATATTGCATATATCATACTATACATTGCTCATATCTATTATATTATGGACAGTACACGTGTGGGTGTAAATATTATCATTATCGCTGCGATAAGGCGAAGTGTTAACCCGTGAATGGGTTATACATAATAATGCTTTTAAAATGGCATCTTACTGTCTTCAAGCTCGGGTATGAAGATATGGGTTCTGGATATGGAATATGGACTCGTCGTGGGCATTACTGCATTGTCAATACAGATTGGTTGGGTCAAAGTGAAGAAAAATTAAATATCTAATGTTTATGTTGAAAATACGGCCCTGACAGTGATCTCTGATCCACATTCATAAACACTGACTCTTAATCACTGGATTTCCTAGATTGGGAATGAGGGTTTTCTCAATCTGTGTGTGATTCATTGTTATTTTGTGTACATCACAGTTTTTTTTTCAAATTTTCTTTCCCTAAGAACTTTACTCGGATTATTACGAAGAAAAGAATAACCAAAACAGTCCTACTGTTTTCAAGCAGATCACGTCTTAACGAACAGTATTTCAATTTTATTTAATGTAAGAATATAAACACTTTTTAGGAAGCGAAAGCTGTAAAGTATTTATGATAATACAATTCTAACTAAAATATAACTTATTATTCATATAACTAATGATCGCAGTCGTTGCTATTAACATAATTTCATAAATACGTATAAAATTATGTAAAAGAAAACTCATTTCTGCAAAAAACCATATTGTCACTTACGATGTTCTTCCTGAACAGGCGCGATAATATGTTACGTTATATGTGTATAACTGGTCTCCGATATCCTATGAATTTAATTGGAAGGGGTTGAAATTGCAACCCCTGGTCCTCCGCTAATTAAATCAAGGGGGAATGAATCCAAAACCTTTTGTCTGTGTCGACTAAACTTCGTAACAAGTAGATCGATTTCCATGAGGTTTTTTATGATAGCACATAGATATACAGATAAAATAGATAATAATTATGTTTCATATTTATTGTTAGTTTAATTTATCTAGCTATACTAATACTTACCGTTTTGTTTTTTTAAATATTGGCCGTCACTTCATGTGTAATGTAGTCCATCTAAATGTAAAACTCCATAGATTGATTGTTGTTTTTTTTTTTAATTTTATTAGGATAATATTTTGTACGATTATTATTTGAGTATTTGGTCTATGGACCTTAGTTGTCTGATAAAAAAGAATTATTATTATTATTATTTACAATGAACCGTCCATATATTTATTATTGTGAAGTTCATTAAAATCTATACATTCATAACTCTTAGTTTTTTAAACTGGCAGGTGGAAAGAGTTTTTTGTTCGTTTAAACATGCATATCTCTAAAACTACCAATCGGATTGTAAGATGTTTGTGGAGATGATAGCCTGATAAAAGACGAATAGTCTTCGTAATATCACGCAACAACCCACGGAAGCAAAGCAGTAACCTAAGACGGAGGTGAAATCGCGGGGTCAGCTTGTCATAAGTATACAGAAAAAGATCATTAAAGTATGCGCATACGTCATGCCAATAAAAATATAGATTGCAAATACATTGTGATCGTTTCAGTTTGTGTCAGTGTTTATGTATTTTATCGATGTAGGTAATTATTTTGCATTTAAAATCCGGAAAATAACCCAAGATATCTCTGTTTACAAAAATTGTCAATACCTAATTAATTTTGGTGCCCGGGAATGACCCAAGTAGTCGCTATATTGTTCTTATCAACGTTTATAATTAAAAAAAAACTGTGAATGGTAAAGTATGACGCATTGTTCTAAATGCTTATTAGGTACCAAATGCTAGGAATGTTTCTAAAGACAACTTTATTTATTGACACGAATAATAAAAAAAAAATGTCTAACTATAATTACAGTAGAATAAAATAAAAAAAATAGTTAAAAACCCTATACGCTAATTACGACTAAAATCAAACTAAAACATGGCGTCAAAAAACTCTTCCACATCGCTGTCGACTGATGTGCCCAAAAGACTGGCGGCATTGCCACGTTGTATGGCAATGCTTATCCTGTGTCCGGTGTAAAAGCCAGCGCTTGGGTCACGCGAAGTGTCATCATACGTCATAGACGTTTCGACAGATCTTTATACAAGAGATGAACACTCGGGCCCCACAAACCTAATGTTGGGAATGTCACTTAGGTTACCTAAATATACAGGTATGTCACCACTGTGGCCTCTAGGCTCTACCTACTCGTAAATGGACCTGAACCGCAAGACTCATCCTGGTTGCGCCATAATATCCGATTCTTACTCACAATATGGCTGCTTAGAGTAAATAAAGTACCCTTTAAATACATATAAACAAGATATACTATCATACCTACTTATCTAGTCTAGGTATTGTGATTTCTCAGATCGTTTGAGAACAATACCTTGTTAGCAATTTTGATAAATCTCGATTCATTTGGAAAAAGGAACGCGGTGACGCGAGTGAAGCTGTGGGAAAAGCTTGTATATAAATATGATCACCTTTAATAGCTTGTTATACCTACATATATATGCAAGTATATATATCACATATAACTATCTATGTGTGATATCGCGCGTTACACTGACTCACTTTTGGACTTTACATTTAATCTGTAGGTGTTGTATAATCAACAGGTTTAAACACTGTCCTGTAATAATACTCTATGCATATATTGCTTATAAATATAAAATTTTAATGATTTGCTGAAGAAGGAATGTTTGTTGTTCTATAGATAGAGCTTGTTGTGCATCATGTTCATATAAAATATGTATCTAATTGTGCACTAAAATATGCCCTTTTTTTAAACCACCCGGTTTAAAAACCTACCATTTTCCATTCGAATGAACGTACTTACCGCTATCACGAAATGAACTTTACAAAACTTAAAATTTTTCAAACGGTAATAAATAATTAAATAAAGGAATCTTACCTGAACTCTTCACCACACTCGTTCTTCATCGGTTGTTTGTATCAACCTGTAGGTCGCCAAAGTATCTCTTCACCTGAAAATAAAATAAAATGCACTTAATTTACATCCCAATAGAGTTAATTTTTATTTCTCAGTGCCGATGCTATGCCGATTGATTAAATGTGGCGGAGCTAAATATTTCCTTAAGAATTATATGTATACCCAAATTTGCAAAATAAAAATTCTCAAAAGTTCTCAAAATATTATCCAAAGGATTTTTTTTAAAATAATATTTTATTTTTTCATCTTATTACATCAATTATTAGACGCTACATGGTACGTAGGTCAAATTGATTAAAGACATCCAATATTGTTCCAATAATGTTATTAAAATGATAAACGCTAACTAATTAATCCATATTATGGCTATCAACGTCATAGCTAAGTGGATGCATGCATCACCGTCTTCGTAGCCAACTTCCAGTCTAACCGGATGCGGCGACTTATCATGTTTCTACAACCCAGTTAATGAGCAACACGATACTCCTTGGATAGTCTGATGGTCAGACTGACTAGCGTCTGAGTAGCGTCTGACTAGCGTCTGACTAGCGTCTGACTAACGTCTGACTAGCGTCTGACTAGCGTCTGAGTAGCGTCTGACTAGCGTCTCACTAGCGTCTGACTAGCGTCTGACTAACGTCTGGCTAGAGTCTGACTAGCGTCTGACTACCCGTAACGACTGTCAGAGATTTGCGAATAATAACCGGGACCAACGTCTTTACGTGATTTCCAAGGTACGGAGTGTCAGTAATGTCCCAGATAAACTTAGAAAAGTACATATGAATTGAAAAATTCACATTGCTACTTGCTAAGTTTCGAATCTGCAACCTCGTGTAAGTTAAGTGAAATTTTTATCTAAACTGAAGGACAGATTTATACCTAACTAGTGACCAGCCCCGACTTCATCCGGGTTCAAATTAAATACATAAACTTTTCTCGTATATTGCCCTTTCTATGAATGATTCAGGAGTTAGGGCTGGGCCACACGATGCGTTGCGGTACTGCGCAGACACTAATGGGGTGCAGAAGTGATCAAACTAAAAATGAGTTTTGTATAATAAGGCTACTGTATCCCATTCCCTCTCCTCCACTACCATTGACCGCCTCTGATGAGGACAAGGCGGGAGTTCACACAAGAGGTGCAGTTTCAAGAACTAGCACTGGGCCAAAAGCTAGTTTTGGCACTGGTTAGAGGATAAACAGACAGACACGGAAAGCTATCTTATTATATACTATGTAATAAAGATGATCTCTTGGGCACTCTTTGTATTACAAATTAATAATATTGTTGACAGTAAACGATTGTCAAACATTGTACACCTCCTTTGCAAAAAGTTCATCTTTGCGGAATGTGATCTTTGACACAGACTTAAAAAATACACCATTGTGCTGTATTACACGCCAACGAGTGACTGAAATGACTGACATATCAACGCACAGTCGAAACTGCTAGAACTAGGAACATGTATTTTCCTTCTTAGGTATTTTCCTTTTCTAGCCTCCTTTAATGACGTAAGCGAGCGCTGAGAGGATTTCCAAAAACAAAACAACCTTTAAAGGATTGAAAAGGGGGTCCAAAGTTTGCAAAGAGAAACCTATTTTCTCGTGGTTGAAGCCGCTGGTAGAAGCTAGTCTATATATACAAAAGGAGAAGCTGATTGACTTACATATCAACGTACAGTCGAAAATACTGGAACTAGGAGTTTAAAATTGCATAAGGTTTCCTTTTATGACGTAGGCTAGCACTAAGAGAGGATTTTCAAAATTCACCCCTTATGGGAATGTAAGAAAGGTACAAAGTTGGCATGGGGAAACTTATTATCACGCGCATGAAGTCTCTGATAGAAGTAAGTTGTGCAATAAATGGATACGGGAATACCCCGTAAAATATTTAATCAGTTCTCAAAAATAAACGGAGACAGCAAACAAACATATATTTAGCTGTAATAAAATCACGGCCCCCGTTCTATGAACGTTCAAATGACTTCCTTTTTCTATAGAATGTCCTATAATATCTATACATGTGGCAATAACATCCGTTTCCTGCAATGCTAGTCCTTTGTCTAAATATCATTTGACAAACATAAAAAGTGAATCCCCGATCGCAATGAGCAATTTTTACACAAACAAGTGATTTTTTATATTGTCACTTGAATTAAAATTAGACATTACATTCAGAGTAATCATCATCATGTCAAACCTCGTCAAAGAACATTACCTTTCTCTCTAATATTGTTTTGGTTCTACCTAATTTCATGTCTTCCATCACTAATTTTTATTCTTTTCTATTCTTTTTTCGCTTCTATTTAATTGTGTAACACAATAATATTGAAGTGTATATATTTGCTTTTGTATAGTTATATTTTTATCTATTAATCGTATTTTATTTAAATTTTGTATGACTTATATTTGCTAGCAGTATGTGTACACCATAGACTACCCCCTTTTTTAGAGACCATTCTAAGGCTGTCTGTTGTCTTATCGCTGTCAACGATAAGACCGCCATTGTACCCATAGATTTTAGTTTTTGTGAAATTGTTACTATTGAGGTCTACAATAAAGTGTATTCTATGTCAGGCAAAAAGCGTCCACTGTTGACCATTGGCCTCCCCAAGTGCAGCCAGACCCAGAGCAGAGTAGAAGTGCTTCATCATAATGCCACAGTAGTTTATAATTTGGCACAGTTAAACTGATGATTTAAGATATTTTTGGTTCTAAATAACACTAACAAATAGCGTTATTATTGTCTTTAGCATCTTCGCACCCACTTCATGGAAGCTCATAAAAATCTTTACAGCCGTAGTAACGATGAATAGCCAAGGCAACGCTTACACAGTCATTACTTTACGCAGAAGGAATCTTGACAGAATAGACAGATCACACAGTACAGGAAATAGTTAAGTAAGACAAGATGCCCTCATCTATTAGCGACCTCGCCCGCGTGACAGTAGAAAATATAGGCATGACTTTTATCACTCAGTAATAAAGTATCATTAATAGAAATTAACAATGGATTAATGAAGATTTGTATCTTTCCTATTTATTTAATACTAGCTTTTACCCGCGACTTCGTCCGCAAACATAAATTATTTATATGCTACTCAGGAATAAAGCAGCTTTCAATCGGTGAAAAAATTTTACCAATCGGACCAGTACTTCCAGTAATTACCTCCTACAAACAACACTTTATTATTATATTTGTGTAGACAAGCTTTTGCCAGCAGCTTCGCCCGTGTGAAAGTAAGTTACTCCATACAAACTTTGGACCCCCGTTTTAACCACTATTATTTATTATTAGAATTTTAGAAAATCCTCTCTAAGTACGTGTTCGCCTATGTAAAGAAAACCTTGTGCAAAATTTTACACTCCTAGGCCATGTCAATCAGTCAGTTTCCCTTTTATATATACATATATATAGATTAGTGTAGATAATAACCAGTCGCAATAACAAATGAGGTGCTGTTATGGTGTATATTCTCATTCATAATGGTATTGTTACCCACTGGGGAACCTGGCCTTGTTCAGTAGTAAACATTAATGGACTCGTATAAGGGTGATGACATGACAACATCGCTCCAGTATGTCCCGAAGGGGCAGAGGTGTGCAGTGTACAACCATATTTTGCCATTTATATTTCAATTCCACCTAATAGGCCGCATAATAAAGATGTAAAAAGGGAAATCATCAAATAACTTCTCTCTCTCTCCTTCTGGTCTTCCCAGAGAGTGCAAGAGGAAGTATCAAACCCACTTGTGTTCCTTCAGTTGCCCTTTGCGTTTAAAGGCGGCAATAACTCTTTCGAATAATCCTGAAGCCCTTGAAAAATTGCAGTAAAAATCTCCCACTTTAAATAACGAGGTCTGTAATTGAGGGACCAGTACAAAGTGATGCTGGTGATGCTGAGATAGTTTGGATGAACCCAGATTGTTAAATGGGAAGTGCTGGACAAGGAACAAGCTGCTATGGCACCTTACATCCACTAGTTGGTGGTCATCGCCTCAAGTGCTGCGAACAACTGGAATGGCGCTTTGCTTTTCTGGTGGTGAATATGCTTGCCTAATATGGAGCCGCTCCGCGTACTCCGACTAAATGGATACAGCACTTAATGAAACGTGCCGAATTTCCACTGTTTGGCTTAAATCGATATCAGTACGATTGTTGTACCCATTAAAGGGCGTTGCATCACTAGAAATTAGCAGGGCTGTGGCTTACCGCATAAAGAAGACGAAACAACAGAAGGCTTAGCCAAGTTGATTATAATCTACAATCGTTAACACTAGTAGAAAACTTCAAATGTATGGGAATGATGTCTCAATGCTCAGTCACGTGGACGGAAGTTGAATCAGAATAAAGGAATTGAAGGCGTTGCCGACTCAAGGCGATCGACGAAAGCGAATCGAAATGAAACGGTCGAGCTTTGCTACGTCTGCTGAACGACCCTTGCCATCCAATGCACAATAACGAGGCCAAAACATTTACAAAGATCAGTTTTAGATAAAATTGTTGTAAATCACAAATTGTTTTAAATTACTATACTATTGCTAATACAAGTCACCTTGCAGGAAGTCTGCGTTTGTCTTTTAACAACTGACAGTGTGTAAGACTGGCCTACAATTACATGCGACCACTTCGGAACCACTTACGTAAAACCAGCTAATGAGTTGTAATAACGCAGAGGTTTCGTACCATATTACCATGTTACCATATTAGAAACTAAATTCTACTGGAGGCTTTGCCACAGTGGAAGTTGAAAATTATGTCAACGGGGTTCGACATAACGATTTTTTCTTTATAAGTATGTATGACCTCAAAACGCTGTCCAACTAGTGTGACTAGGCAGGAAATCTGCCGCTCGCTTAACAAGCTCTACTGCTTTAGGCCCATAAAAGACAGGATCGGTGTATCAGCGACAGAAACAAGCTTTGGGCCCATAACACACAGGATCGGTGCCATGGAAACAGGGGCCACTGAAAATCGGGGCCATACTCATTGAGAATTGATTAAGATTAAGAAAGAAGAAAAATTGTGAGCGTGGGAAGGATTGGAGGGAGGCTTTTGCCCAGCAGTGGAATGTTTCTCCCGATGCCAGTGGGCTACTATTTTACACAGTACAGTTATTACAGTACAGTTATTTTCTCATTTATCATACAAATACAGTATAGCAACACCACGATTATTGGTTTTCAACAAACCATGACCATGGCTGTATAGTAAAACAGTCATGTTAGATATCCTTGAGGTGATCTGTAGAAAACATGCGCTGAGTCATACCGTGACGTTGGAACCACATTAACCATAATATTTTATTTGTTACCCACGAAATAGTGTGGTGACGCTAACACAGATTACGATATTTTAGTATTTACACACGTGTCCAGCGGCATTGATACAGCTATAGTCCTTTTTCTCTTATCATTTTTGTTTTAGACTGTACAATAATTTATTTTGTTCATAATATGGTGAAAGCACAGGATCGATCATTGTGGCGAAACTTGGGGGAGGCCTATGTCCAACAGTGGACGTTTGTCGGCTGAAATGATGATGATGATGATGATGTTGTTGAAAGCAGTATATTACCTTTAATAGGTATACATACCATTGCCATACTGTTTTTGGTGTGCCAATATTAATAAATAAAAATAATAAGCAAATTGTATACTTTAATTAGTTAGAGACATGGTGGTGCCTAAATATGATATGCTATGTGGTGTTTTTATTTAAAAAGTATTTTTGTATACTCATTACACCACATAAAATCCTACATTACAGTATTCAGTTCTCAGCGTGATAAGAACACATAAGTCTGAAAAGCAACTATCGGGCAGTTGCCCAGACCAGACATCATCCACTTGGTCGAAGAATCTTCCCATTTTAATAGTTTTGTGGGACTTTACACCCAGTGCCGCATATGCTATTCTAAACTAATTTTATTTTTAATATGACTAAGCAAACATTAAAAAAATGATGATGATACAGGTCAGTCTCTCATTATCATATTTCGTAGAATGTGAGAAGGAACTAACCAGAGACACACGCTATTGCAAAAACAAAGTTTGGCAAAATTGTTATTGATGATAGTGTTTTGATTTCCAAGTATCTCTTGAGTGATTAGATAACTGTTCTCAATTAAAGAAAAGCTGAAGAACTAAATAGAATAAGCATATAAATCAAAATAGTAACAATTTTACAGAAACTTACATCTATGGGTACAATGACTGTCTTATTGCTGACAGCAAAGTCTACCAGACAACCTTAGGAAGGATTATAAGAAATTAAACAAAAAAAATCAAGGAACCCAATATCTTCTTAAATATTACAACTCAGTTTGAAAGGAAATAGTGATTATTCAGAAATGATTTTGATCATGGTTACACGTTGACCGGATTTGGCTCTTATAACTGATTAATTATTCCAAAATTTCGTAAATTCCCAATTGTCTAAATAATTTAAATTCAATTCTTCGTTAACATTGACGAGGAGATAATCAGTCGACACGAAGTCCGGTTAGCTCTAAAAGGGCATTTATTATTTCAGTAAGCAAATTCGCAGCTAAATATAGATATCGTGATCGACACGGGCTCTAGGTTCTGCGTCATCAGCCCACGCGGGGGAGGCTTGCGGCAGAGGGCCGGGAGGAGGGAAGCTTGGCTGCCACCAAGGACGAGCGCATGCGCGGAAACAGCGCCTACGCTAAATAATGTCAAAGGGCAGCCCGGGATGCCAGGGTACCTAGGGCGTCTCACGGCCACACAGGCTTTATTAATTAAATACATTCTGGGTCAGTTTTATATTCTGTATATGGCAATATATTTATATGTAGGTAGGCCCGTAGCTACCTACAGAGAAATAGACTATTATAAATGTGCATACACTAATGCAATATTAACACGTGTAACTCACAATACAAATGTAAAAATAACTTAGTGTGGAATGGAAACAAATTCGGAAAATGAATGTTAGCGTTGACAATAGATGCGGGATGGGAAAGGTGAAAAATTGCTTGTACTAGCACCGTAATAAAATTGTATACGTAACACGGTACATACTTAAAGAGACCTTGAGGAAAATCAGAATGAATAACATGACTATGTGAATGAAACAAACTGGCAGTAAACTGAATAGAAGCTAATACATAAGAACATTTACAACAAAAGGAAGCGGTAAGTAAACATAAAGCAGACACTGCAATACACAGTCTAAACATCTAAATCTTTACAATATAATCAATTGGAAATAACAATGAAAACCAATCTAATAATATGTATATAGAGGTACAAAATGACAAAAACGAAGAAAAGGAATCTTAAACTGGTAATTTTTATAGAAGAAATAAAAACAAAAAGGTAATATTAAAATGCTAACGCTGATGCTTGCAAATAACAAATGTTTAAGTAATAATGAACAATAATTGCTGGACGCTCCTTAGTATTCATATGTTTTGATTGTGATAACGTGAGACATAGCCTCGTTTGTCTAGTGGTAGCAAACGACACCACGGAGTATGAAGACCCTGATGGTGCAATTCCCGGATCAAGAAAAGCGTTATTGGGTTTTGTCATCTAGTATATTTCAGTTCATGCCAATACGCTTACCTGTTATAGAACAGGAAACATTTACAAAACTAGCGAAATATATTTACTGTAGGTACCCCTGTGTCCAATCCTTCAGAGAATAAAGAAGTAATGTTGACGTTTTACATAGAACAAAAAAGCGAGTCAGCGTATATAATTGTCGTGAACGAGTCAATTGTAGTAATTAATAATATGACATACATACCGACCCTGAATAGACATCCGATACTCTTAGAGCTGCGGTCTTAATCTTAAGGACGACAGTAAACTTCCACATGTGTTTATTGTCTTCATTATCTATGGCTACTATGTAATTGGTTAAAAGTATTAGAACATCATGAAATATCTTGTCATTTTGACCATTTTATTATTTATTTATTTATTATATACTTTATTGTACACCGTTACACATACAAATGGAAACTTAAAACTAAAACACATACATACAATGGGCGGCCTTATCGCATTCCGCGATTTCTTCCTGGCAACCTGGACCATTTTTTTAAATTATAAATTCCAAATTAATCGGCTGATAACTATAGAACATAGATATAAATAAAATGCCCATTGTATTGCAGTATTAGCATAAGACCTTGATACAATTTTAGATACTGCACCCACATGCAGATTTGTAGCTTGAGATTTTCCAGAAACGATTAGTCTGGGTATCATCAATGAAATCTGAATTTAGATTATAATAAATGAACAAAGAAATCTGAGTAACCTAACTAACGAAAACTTGAGAACAATGCTGTGAATTCGAAGCATATATTAAGCGTGTACAATAAAAACAAATTATGTATATCCCAAAAAATATTTTTTACTTAAGTTGCTACAATTACAATGTCGCTCGTCTCTACACGTCATTATTCTCATCAAGGTTTGAATAAAGTCACAAAGACCTTTTAACGTATTGAAGGGCAAACACAATTGTGGACTGACTGTGTGTTTAATAAGATCAAAAGGAGAATTGGTCAAATGAACGGGTTTATTGCTCTTGTTGTTATGATTTAAGTCATTTTCATATTCTGTACCACCTGCGTATAATCTTGAATTTATAAGTATGTTGTATGAGTCTCTATTTTTCTATTTTGATCAACAATTTTGTGCATAACTCTACTAATATAAATATCATCGCGTGCACAGATATTTATAACTATCAAATGCTACGTGCTCCAAGATAGTACACCTAGTAGATATATATATTATCGGTCTTCAGCTATTCAAACATTTAAATGTACTTGGAAATGTTAAGAATGGTTTGTTTTGTTTGAGTGTATTGTAGACTTGTTTTCCATTAGCAAAATCTCCACCTTGTGTAAACAAACACGTAGGTGTGCACGTCGATCTGGCGTGATCGTGAAACCGATGTCAATCTTAATTGTACAATCCCTCTTAATCTGATGAAACTGCTCCCCAGAATGCTGTGCCTTGTAGTGAATTTTAATGTTCCCTTTCATATTTATATCTTCGTATAATATGCATCATGTAGCAGTATACGGCTCTGATAATGCACCAAAAAGTGCAGTGCCAACAAAAATAACCAGAATGAACATTCCATATACAGGCAAAAATCTCAGTCATAAAGATAAACGGGACTGATAAAACAAATTAGCATTCTCATCCTATGATGCGCCGGTAAGGCGGCGTACAGCGCCTAGGGGAACATCTGACAAATGCACACAAAGGTCACATTCCCGTCGGTTGCCATTACGACTCCATAAAACGTTCTGTTTTAAATTGCAAGCAAACGTGCAGACGAGTAAAACAGAAATAAATAAGCAAGTCTGCGTTGGCAGCGCTGTTGCTAGGCGCGCTCAAGGTCTGCGCGGCCGTGGCCGTGCCCCCCCATACCCTCTGCCCTTCCCTCCGCGCATGTGCACCGTCAAGCTGCATTCGTCAGTCGCACACACGCACACCCCGCACACACACTAGCAACGCTTCACACACAATCTGTATCGACATGCTGCACGTGTAAGCTTAGAAAGGGTTCACGTTAGTGAGCGTGTCGTACACACACGATGTCTGATTAATGATGGTGGATATTCTTAGTTTTGTATACAACACAGATGTACACGGCTACATGTGCTTGTGTACATAGTGTACGCTGCTCCATTTGAACTAAATGTGGAAACTGCCTGCTTACGTGACATCCACGGAATGTATCTTCCGTTGAAAACTGTTTTTCGCGTGTTCCGCATACTTCCTCAAAAGATTTCTAGGTCAAGATTCCAAAATTCTTCGAGATAAAGCAAAAAATATATATTTTTAAATGACTTTCCGGAGACATTAATCGTCCTCTTTAAAATAGATTTAGGAAAGAACGCCCACCTCGAAGTTTTCAAGAAAATTGCAATATTCACTCACTCTGCAGTAATGCATCAACATCCATTATTTTTTCTTTTGGCAAGTGATTTTAATGTTGTTACAAATCACTTCATGTTATATTTGTGACTTGTACAAAATTCTTTCATAAAATCTAATTTATTTTCAATAGTTCGTAAGCATTTTTTTCAATTTTCCCACGCGAGCCCGGAAGTTGTGCTGGTTCCAAGTGTTTCAGTATTGCAAAGAAGCAATGACGAGGGATCATTGTGTATTACATATATCGCATCTAATGGACCACTGCCAGATTTAAGTGACGAAATGAGTTTTTACGTAATTAAAGTTATAAGTATTACGATGATAATGACTATTACCACTTAACCTTGGCACGAATTTTTAATGGTCCTAAATTATTTTTTCCGTCTTACGTCTTCTGTCCAAACTAAGGTCGATTGTCGGGAATATTTTTCTATAAGTTGAAAAATTTTCCTCGATTGCTCTGTGACATGGTACAAGTATTTTTTAAATAAATAAAAAACAATTTTGTATACACCCAATAGAGATCCATATAAGACGATAATATTATGTGGATGATTGGAGTCGATCCTGCCTTTTCTATTTAATTATGTATCTACCTTCTATGAACATTCTTTCAGAATTCTTTACGAATAGGATCCTTTTGAATGAATTAAGTATGTAGAAAACCACCTACATTAAAGGCAGGTATAAGGCTGTGCGCAGACCTAAGACAACAATGTTTTTATACTGATCATCACAAATGATAATTTAGAAGTCCACCCTCAAGACAGATCCATTAGAAATCCAGTCTAAGGGAATATTAGTACTAAATATTACTAGTGTAACGTAATTATTACTAGCACCACCTTTACCATACTAGCCATATACCACAGAGTATCGTGCACTGACTTCTGACGTTTTATAAGTGCCGAAGTAGGCCTATGTGAAATAAAAACATTTTGAATTTGAATATGTATATTATATTACCAGAGACGTTGTCTCGTAAGATAGGCACGTGTCGTTCGCTCCATACACACGCTTTGGCAAACCTCTGTGTTTATTTATCGATGATGACAGTGATGCACACCGCTCCCACGTGTGCTGCACTTTATCAGCCTTTCTGACTTGAGTACGTCTTACAATGTTGCGCATTTTATAGATTTATTTCCTCTTAACATACCTGTGCCAAAGGTATGCATTTCATATCTCTATGAATACATCATTGATTACCTATATATTTTTATTCAAATAATCTACTAAGTTGTGTTTGCACCGCAATACAAAACGAATCTGATAATATATGAATATAACAATGTTATCGATGAGTATGATATAAACTCGTGTTTGCTATAATCTAAATATATCGCGAATTCATTGTAGGCATGTTAGATATATACCTGTCTCCTAATGTATGAAACTACCTATTGACTACTTCTGTTGTTGTAAATAAACAAATGGTCGGCCATCTTGGCCGCCATGTTGTCGATGAGACGTCAATGTGACGCGCGCGTTCGTCAGCTGATAGCGATACGTGGTTTTCAACGCTAGACTAGCTCATGCAAATAAATGTATGTAACAACCACTCCGAGCGAGTGCTGCCCAGTCAAGTGCCCGGAGGCAAAACGAGCCACAAGCGCGCACAATACAGGCTATGTACATAATTAATATAAAAAACTTCATCATTTATCCGATTTGCATTATGATCGATGGCTGCAGCTCGATCCGGTTTTAGATCCACAATGGTGAACAATAAAATAGGATTTGTATTGAATAGCACGTTTGTTTTGGAATTCAAATTCCACAGGCAACCTGAACGTTTCCTTGAATAATACCAAGTATGCTGATTAGTCATTCCTCGTGTTGCTTACTTTTGTTTCAGGAATCTTTGAATGAACTACGATTTCCTTTTATAACGTCCTTGACTGTAAAATTGAATCAGTTGTTAACGATAATGACGAACGAGGAGACAGGCATGGTATTATTATTTGGTAGATTATTGTTATTCAGGCTTCGCGAGCGCGGGTTCAAGGCAAAGCCGCCATCAGCATGTGGGAGGCCCCGCAGTTTCGTATTATTTAACTCTATCAGTTTAATCTTGGAATGGAAAATCAAACTCAATTGTTACAAAAGTTTGAAGTAATTCGATGTCCTTGTACTCGTGATATTGGAAAACTATAATTACAGAATTGTATGTAAATATTTGTAATTCTATACAATCGTTATTTAATGTAATTAGTTTCGTATCAATAGCACGTGTCATGTTTAATTTAATAGTTAAATACTATTTATTGTATTTACTAACTTAGCAGGAATTTTAATTCTGAATTTTTATTTCTAAAATTGTTAATTAATTGTGTTTTCAAGTTAGTGTTTGACGACGTCATTCAGTTTTTGTTTGCTCCTATTTTGTTCGCTGTTAATTTTTTAGATGCGCCAACGACTATAAATGAACTCCTAACAATTATTTAGATAAGTATAAAGAAAAGAAAAACGAATGAATTCTGACTTGGTTGTTCACTCGTTATTTATGCAGTGGCTTAGATTGATTAATTTAATATTAAATAAGAAGTGAAATCTAGATACTAGTTAGTAGGTAATGATTATATAGATGATGATAATCATTGCAATATAAAAGTTTACAAGTTAAACAAAATGGATATTCCAACAAAGGAGTGATAATTAAAACAAGTGCATGTAAATTATTCACCGAAAGTACGTTAGTAAGTTTAAATTCTTAATCCAGGCAAGTATCCAATTTATCGACATTGACATCAGTGCATGATACTGCTCACCTGAATGTATGGACTCATTGAGGAAAACTTCGTCCATAACAACAGTTGGACATTAATTCTAAACAGTTGATCATGCATGCTGCTCATAGCACTGATTCGGATTTTATCTTTAAGTTTTTTGCTAAATTCAAATACCAATATAGCTTTATTCAGCAAATACCTATATTTACATTGTAAACAGACTATCACCTTTTAAGAATCTATTTTAAATTCAAGTTGTGGATCTATTTTTTGTTGTGAATAGGATTTAGAAGGATCAATCCTATATAGTCAAACAAAATTAAGAAGTCATTAGGAAATAATATCTATTATAATGTAATAGCTAACAAAATCAATGATGATACCTATAGAAGATGATTACAAAGCAGATCCTGATATTACAGAAGGTGGCAGATTTTTACCAAATTAATAACTTCAGCCACGCGAGTTTGTTTCGTTAATATTTAAATTAGTATGCTTAAAAGATCATACTAATTTTGGTAGTCCTTACGAACAGGTTCAGTGTAAGCGATCCGTATTTGTCGAAGAAATTAATCACTATAGCATCGCCCATTATAATACCAAACAAAAATGATCCGTTATCGTTTAGTGAAGCGTGTGTTCCAATAAAAGTGTTGTTCATTAAATTTTTGTAGGTGCCTACCTACCTAATCTCGATTCAACTCCACGATCGAAACTCCATAAGCCAAAGGTTTCCATGAGAAAATGTTTGAATCTGAATAATTGGCTACGAGTTAAGTTTTTATTTGCGCTGGCCTACCAAGCCAGCGTCGACTGGGATCACCCGATCGCCTTGAACTCATGTTCGACATTTTTTGCGAACTAACGCTACAACAGGATACATAGCGCGCCGCGCTGTGCTCGGCCCTTAGTGGTTTAGTTGATGCCCTTGATGATTCTTAGCGATTTTTGGGGCCGTTTTATGGCCTGGAATTCGGACGGGCCGGTCTTTGCAATTCTTTTTTCCCCTTTGGTCAGGCGATGTTACCTTACATAACTACCTCGGTTTTGAATTTCGCTTGATTCGTGCGAATTTCCTGCATATTATGTAAGATGCATGAATAAAAACCTCGTCAGTTTTGAAGTCACACAAAATTCCAATGAATTTGTTGAACACAAGGTTGTCAAAAATGTTTCAGGCGCTTGGCGCTCGCGGAAATTTGCTTTTTCATTAGATACTAGTAATAATAACTTCATGATCAAGACGCGTTGATAAGGCTCGAGTCAAATTGAGTCATGTAGAGGGCACACGAGTTAGTAGTATAGGTAATATTGACTGTCTAATGTTTAGAGTAAACATGGCTGCTAGCACGGAACGCGCAGGCCCCAGATGAGTTCGGATCAAATTATTTATTCATAAAAAGACTAGCGTAACTGGCGCTATGTGATTCTTTAAACAATTCCAGAGATGACGATTACAAGAAAGATGCGACTGTAAAATTATTTCGGATTGAACATTACAATAGTGAAGATACGTATGATGTTTTCCTCACTCGTCCAGCACCTGCTAAAGATTTTAAACCAGCTGCTGTCATTAAAGTAATATTAGTTAAGAAAATTATTGTAGGAAACTTACAAGAACGCAGTTTTCTTTGGCAGAATTGTTGCATAATGTATACGGTGTGGCATCAATAGCGTAGTCGGTGGAGTAACACATGAGGCTTTCCCGGCAGGAACCAGTCAGAAAAACAGTAACATCGCCATTTAATTTGCTCATCGCTGATATGCACTCGGTTTCACAAGGGTCCATCTAAAATTGCCGGCAGACATTAAGCTAACTAACTGCGATAGTTTAGTGCGTCCACGCTTTAGCGGCGCGAGACTCGCGGAAGGCCTCTACGTGACGATTTTTGCGGAACCGTAATTGTTAGTCAGGTGACCCGGTGGGACGCGTCGGTGTGGAAATGGCGATGCGGTGTGTAGCGCGGTCGTCGGTGAGGCACTGACGGTTCGCCGGCTGCCTGCCGCCGGCCGCTCCTGCATTGCGGCGCGCAGCCGCACTCGCGCGCGCATGACCTTGGCATTGAACTTGGCAATGGGCCGGCGCGGCTCAGGGTGCGGGGCGCGGGGCGCGTGGCGGGCGGCCGCCGGGGGATGGTGATGCACTGGCAGCTGCACCGCCCCTCTCCCGCCATCCTTCCGTCATCGCCACTGCCCGAGCCCAACTTACAGAATACAAAGTACTGATTCCAGTCTTCAACTATACAATGCGAAGATATTCCTTATGCCAGCTTCTATATACCCGATGGTGACGCGCCGTTTCCGTTGTTTTATTTACTTTTTATGACACACAGAAGCGTTCGAAGTGTAATAGGTGGAACGCACGATTCTATAATTGATAGCACTGTAAAACTAACAAATTGCACCAGACAAATATCTAGGATTATCATTTTTGAATAGTATGATATATTTTTTTGGATATTTGCCCAAAGTGATTAGTTTTTGTAATGGCCTGCTTGCATTTAACTTTTGTGGCGATGCAGTTAAGTATGTTAAAACGTTTGAATTTACTTAGGCAATATTTTAAGGAATTTTAATTAATGACGTCATTAATTTGGCATATAAAACTATTGTAGTTTTTGGTGAACAATACATAGTTGTATTATAATTTTGGCGGTGTAGCGGAGAGGCGATCATGGTGTTTGCTCGTGCGCCGCTAGCTCGAGGCACATCTGATGTAATATCGGTGGACTATAAAAACTGGTCGCACTTGAGACTTTATTACCAACCGGCGATTTATTAAGCCCGCAATCATTTCTTCGATAATTACACGTTTATAATATCAAGTAGAATTCATTCTATTAATAACATCGCTACAGTCAGAAGTGGAGTATGTTTAATTGTTATCATTTTAAATGAAGTTGAGGAACGCGCAGGTTGATTTCGACGTCGTAGTTATAAAACATAATCAGTCGTGGGTGATGAGCTATCTTCCTACACGTGTCGGGGTGCGAAGGCTGCGGGTCGCGGGGAGGGGCGGCGGAGGGGTGAACAGCGGGGGATGTTGCGAGATCGATCTAGATGCGCGCGCACCTCGTTCCTCGCTACCCACTCAGGCTATACAGATCCCGGGCTGCCTAGGTACTTAGGTACCAATGCCAAGCACTAACTCGATACATCTCTGTTATAACGAATATATCAATGTAGGTATAATAGTATACTTGGTGGTAACTGTATTTTCTACCTGTAGTACCTACTGCGTTTTAACTATTGGCAAATACATTTAAAACATTTTATCGTTTACCTCATCTTTCAGTTTACTTCAAACATCACGTACCTACAGATATAAAATAGGAACCATTTTACCAACTATCTACTATTTTATCTTTAGCGTTTGCTATTTCTATTATAGTACACTTGCTGTCGCTTAATTGTCATATAACGTATATTATGAGATTCTATTACAACTACCCACAAGTTTATTAAGTTTATTACCTTGAGAACTATTATTACGAAGTACCCGACGAAGCCCACCAACATTTATTTCACTTATAACTTTGATAACAGTGCACTGAACTTTGCGTGAACAAGATTGATTGTATCTTGTTTTTATGAGCTCCAAGCTAAACCATTTGGTTCTGTATTGTTATGTTCTTTCCATTATAATTTGAAAGGTTATCGACTAAGCTTGAATACCAAAAAAAATATAATTGCTGTATTCAACAATCTATGTTTTGATCTATTTGGTTCCTAATCTTAGTATTATTTAATACACTTTGTCGGGTTCAGATTTGCTATCATTTAATTAATAGCTACTTGAATCTTCTGACTGTTTATCCTAAATCTTTTGTAATCAAACGTTTATCTCTGTAATTATGCACAGAGCTGGACATAACATATTGCCTTGAGATACACCATTCTATTATACTTTTAAGGATGTGAAAAAATGGGTAAACCTATGACATATCTGTTACTAGAAGTATTGTGTCAACCCCTTTCCTTTTCCTTAAGTAATGCACCGACTAGAAACCCAAGTGAATAGATTTTATTTTCGTGCTAACGCGAACAGTCGGTGAATCAAATGTTTTGATTAAGAACATTGTCAAAATGTGGATGGAAATTAATCATATTTCAATGAGCACGAAACAGCAAACTATTATTATGTTTTGAATACATTGAATGAAAAATGATTTTTTTTTATGACACATTGTCATAACGTAGGAGTCACCGGTGGAAAATGGATGACTGAGCTGTGGTCAGCTTGTCACCTCGTCATCGTTCAACCCACTTTGATCTTTTTTATGTCCAATGTAAACTATTCATTTTCATGTTGCATCTACCACTACGTCAACTACAAAAGACGCTTGGTATCGAGACCTAATTACTAAGATATAGGTGTATCAAAGATGTAAAAATAATCTTTGCTGTTTCGAGATTTCTGCAGTGCATAGGTATGCATAATGCCGCAAGAAAGTACGTCACGTCTGGATTCCTCAAAAGGGTAGGGGGAGAGATACTATTTTTGTACGTTTACATTTCACTGGAGACGAAATTGAGTCCCAGGGTCAGGCCTGATACTTTCCACCAAATAAATATTTTAACTGAAGTTATATAATCTTGGTTTTAATCTAGTACATGATCTTTGTTCGGCTTGGATCTGTACTTCTTTATTATTAATTCATGAATCCCCAAGCGACCACCGGTGGCCGCACATCTATTGTCTTACTATTGTGTCTCTAATTGACGGTATCTGAAGGGTTAGTGGAAAATGGGATCTAAATTAGAATACTTTTGTAACGAATGAAAGTTCCATCAAAATTACCAATTTATAAGCATAGAAACAATTCTGAAGCTGTCAAACAAATTGACTGAGTCAGAAAATTTTATTGGATAAGCTTTGGCTTTGATGTTTTTGTAGCACAATCGACTTCCTTTCCTTGAATTTGAACTGCTGGCATAATTGTTAATATTTATACTTTTATTGCCTAAACCTTTGCTAACCCTTTGCAAAAAATATAAATAAAAAAAAACAGGAAAAGTAGATACGTTTATTTATAAGCAACGTTACGTATATCATCCGGCTTTTCAGAAGACGTTTGACCTTTGTGGCGCTCTTTTAAGGTTAAAGGTTGAAGCTACCCCGAGCACTGTTAAATAACTTATGTTCAAGTTACAAAACATGTCTTACTTCAGCATTACTTATACCATTTTCATACTAGAAAATAATATCATATTAATTTTTGATACTTTATTAAATATATCTGTTATTTACGAGTATTAATTGTACACACCTGCCACAGTTTAGTATTTTTTAACCCAACGTTGATTGATAGACTTTGCTTTGATACATTAAGTCCGTCTATGTACCAATACTGTAAGTAAAATTTATAAACAAGTAAAATAAATAATACTTATTTATAAAAATCTTTGGACTCTGTAAATGGGTTTGAATTGGATTTGGAATTCAAATTATCTATGTTTGTTATTCTGTTCAAAGATTTTCATAAATCCCTTTTTTTTTAATTCCTTGAAATTCTCTCAATCTTAGGTTCCTTAACTGAAAACTTAAACGTCCTTTAATGTTAACACATACTTTACAGGGTCAGTTTCTAAGTGATTCACGCCTTCATCTGATTTATAAAAAATTATAAAATTAATTTAAATTTTCTTTCCATATCCCTCATTCAGAGTTTGCTTAAAAAGAAGACTGGTATCCTGCATAACTTGTGTCTAGGAAAGATTAATGGACCCTGCTAGTACGTATTAAATTTTCTCTCTATACGTGTCTTTTACGTCACTGCGGTTAATCTTGGACATAAATAATTCCCTATGTGATCGACAGCCAATGAATAATGCATTGTGCTCAACAGAAGCCATAATTATGGTTTTATTGGTCGCACGTGTCTCCTATATACTCAAGTGCAATATTATTTTTAATACCTGCACAAGGAATTTATCATATGTGAATGCTTAGTCACCAAGTGTGTAAATATTATGTTTATTAACTTTATCAAAGTGAGGTCGCTATCTTTCCTGTTTTGAATATTTTTAGTGTTATGTTTACAATGACTTTTGACCTTCAAATTAATCGTTGCGTCATTGTTGAAATCTCTATTGACTTAATTGTAAGCATTTGTTTTATCATCAACATCACTTTCTCGTGTAACATTTTCTATATAAGTATCAAGATAGTCATCTTCAACGAAGGTCAAACTTTATCAACCTTAATTTACATTTCAACGTGTACAAAAATCTGCATTCCCAATATCCATACGTTATCAACGCAAACCACAAACGGTATAGACACGCTATCGAGCACGGATTACATCCAGGGTTCTACTGCGTATAAAGTTACGGCATTTGACGGCGTCACAGCCGCCTCGCCGCCTCGCCGCCCGGGCGGAGTTGGCCTTGCCCTTCAGTCTTCACGAAGGCGCACGAAGCGCGAATCGATCGGCGCGAACCAGCTGACCCGCCCTGCCTCTTGTAAACACTGCTTTACCATCAATGGACGACTATACTTTGTTTGGGAAACGTTTGTGTACTTTTAGGACTTGAGGATGTGTATAAATAGGTGAGGCTGTATATTAAGATTTTAGAAAAAAACTTTTTCTTAGCTATGTTAATTTTAAAGAAGATCAATTTTTTACTAAAGTATATTGATACAAAGGTGCGTATGCTAACAAAGGATTATCTATAGGATTGTTTGTTTGACTAGGGATTTATATGGAAACGGCTTATCTATCTGATATGCGATCCTCCTATAGTAGAAGCTTTTTAGTTTACATAATAGTCACTAACCTAACCTAACTATCGAGCCCGCTTTGTCATCATGTGATGCCAGTAGGTATACAATGAGGATTTTTTTGTTGATTTTTCATTCAATTTAAATTAGTATATTTGATCCTATCAAGACTGTAGAAAATACAAAATTTAAGAGTAATTTGCTCAGTGATCAGAGAGCTGTATTTTTTATCTTACTACATATAAGTCAAATAGGGTTTCTTGATTCTTCTTCATAAGAAATGTTGACTAACTTCTGAATTTTATAAGTGTATTTATTAATTTGGCTCTTCAACAATGAGTGCACTATTACATAAAGAAGAGCACTACATGCACTAATTTACACGCTTTAACACATAATAATAATAATTATAGTGTAAGCAAGCATGTGTGTAATAAAAATAATTTTGAATTTTTTTAAATTATTTGTGAATATTCATTCGAAACACTTTAGTTTTAATGGTTTTATAATTGCACTAGTATACTCAAGAATCGTAATATGATTGCATAAACGATCGAAGTTCATAAGCCCAACATTTTTGAAATTAGGTATTTGAGTACAGTTTATATTTGCCATCGAAACGCCAAAAAGAAATTAGACGCAATTAAATCTTTGTTGAAGAAATAAGAAAAGAGAATTATTTAAGGGCACGTTACATATTTATGTACATAAGTCTCACGATTGTTGTAAGCGCAGTGTATTCTTTGCTATTGTTTTAAGAATGGTAGGTCTCTCTAACAATAGGAATTGATTAAATATTTTTTTCATCTGTTGTAGAATGACTGAATTCTTTAAATTGGTAAAGACCTGGTCAATGGTTCTTATTGAAAATAATATAAAAAGAGACTTTGATTTAAGATCCTATGTCCCATAGTTGGGGCAGAGGGCGTCACGGAGTCACCAATCGCGAATATAAAAAGAGAATTGGGCATTAATTATTATATAATAAATAGACTGGGCCTTTGCAATGTTTAGGCTTTAAATAGTGTGCATGGTTAAAAAATTTATTCGAAAAGATGTAAATGTGCAAGAAATTTTTATTTTAAATTGTTCATCAGCTCACGTTTGACCACTACCTATCTCACCTAATGTTAAGCGATGATGTGGTCGACGATAGAAAATGTAACCTATTCACTCTTGTCTTAAACGTCTCTGCTAAAACGATCAGGAAACACAAACTCCGGCAGGGAATTCACTCCTTTGCGAAATTCCCAGATTCAAAGCTTTTTTCCTACTCTTTGTATAAGATACGGAAGCCAAATATATTTCAAGGAAAGTCGTAGCACAATGTGAATATATATATATATACACAAAACATACTAAAAATAGATAAAAATTTGAACATAGCAAAGTAAATAAAAATTCTCACAATACGGACATTGAGAAGGGATTCTTTGTTGGGGATTTTAGATGGCGCTTCTTGGAAGGACCTTTCTTCACTTTATTTTTTTCGTATAATCTGCTACACTAATATAATAAAGAGGTAGTTTGTTTTTATATTTTTTTTTTGTTTGTAGGAGGTAATCTTTAAAAGTACTGGTCCGATAGGTAAAACTGTTTTCACCGATAAAAAGCTGCTTTATTCCTGAGGATATGTTCTGTACGCGGGCGCAGTTGCGGGCAAAAGCTAGTCTTTTATATTTTATTTATCGCTATTAGCGATAAGACCGTCATTGTACCCATAGATGTAAGTTATTTTAATAGTTTTGTTACTGTTTTGGTGTACAATAAAGCTTATTCTATACTATTATAACTTATATTTTTATCAACTGGCAAACTTAAGTCATATATCGTCCAAGGCATCCCTGTCTTGGAAGGAAAATGAGGAGGCCTTAGTGTAGCAGTAGGATATAGAAAAAATAGATAAAAAAGCTCATAAAAAGAAATTAAATCTAAATACTTTTTAAAGTATACCAATAAAGTACTGTGGATTGATACGTAATTATTAGGTTAACAAAACAATACAATGTCTCCGTAAAAAAAAAACCATTAAAGAAACAAAAACCTTTAAGGAAATTAAATGAAGAACTCTAAGGAAAAATACAAAAAAATATAACAATCTACTAAACAAAACACAAATGAGCAAGAGGCTCAGGAAATATCATTGGGAACCTATTGACTATTTTGCGAAGGTACGTCAATAAACAATTTTTTTTTGTGTGTGGGCGGGTAGCGTCGATCGATAGAGGGAGATCAACCCGCCCACTACGTCCACCCCACAGCATCCCCTGACCCAAATAGAGGGGGATGAGTCACACACACAAACAAACAAGGGGACATAAACATATGTCAATATTAATGGGTATGTGTTGTTACTTATGGAGAGGATAATAAATAACAAGCAATTTGATATGTTGGACTTGTGAGCGGATATTGAGAGTATTCTTTTATGTAATGGTTACAAAGCGGCCTTTGTTGTCTCTTTGTGTTGTTCCAGAGTAATTCATTGGACATTATACCAAAATATCTAATAATAGCGAAAAGTAATATTTTGAAAATAATCTTCATTTACAGTTGCTGGTTTAACCATCTAACACTGGGTATTTAATAAAGTAATGAAATGCAAAAAATAAATTAATTTAGTTGACTTTTAGGTACTTACTCCCTTAGGTGTGACACTTTCATTTATACAAATATTTATTATATACTTAAATGTATCTATACCAAGACGATAATTTTGTTATAAAATATACGGTCTGGTATCTCTTTTTTACAATATTAAGTGGGTAGTCATTATTTTTTCAGAAGTAAGTTCAAAGTTGACTTTGTCAAAATCTTGTAATATTATAAGTATTTTTTTAAGATTTCAGAGTTTTCAGTGCTGCTCCTGAAAAGTTTGCTTTACTGCATAAGTGATAGTAATTTATGCAAAAAAGCAATTCGCATCAGGGGTGCGGTTAATCCCTATGGTGTGCTATTTTAGTTATATCAGTTAGTTCGGGATTGTTAAGATTTTGTTAAATGTAGGTACACAGTGAATTGTAGGTAAAAAGGGTTTAAAAAAAAAAAAAAATTAAACCCTTTTCGTAACGAAAAACCCAGACTTCGAAGGAGATGGTGGATCCTTAAGATTTGGAATGAGAAATCGAGAAGCCGTGATCATTGTAAAGAGTGGAGGAAGACATTTGGACAATACGGGCAAGCTATAATAATAATAACCAAAAACACACCAGTATAGTGAAAAATTACTTTTTAGGAAGACGGTATTCTAAGTTTTGTTTCTTCGCTATTAAATACCGATTTTAGTATTGTTTTTTTTAGTCCCTTTAAAACAACGCTTGTGTTTCATGGACTATAGTAAGTAATATCAATTCAGTTAGGTTCCAAAGGTTCCGCATGCGGGAGAAGAAATCTGGTGAATTCAGTTTGGTCTTGAATTAATGTAACATCTACCTTCAAAATATAACACAATCCTCTTTGGCAAGCACGTGAAATGATTTGCTAAAGGTACCTTGTTATTATTATAGCTAGCCTATATTGTCCCACTGCTGGGAAAAGGCGTCCCTCCATTCTTTTCAATGATCATGGTTCCTTGCTTCTTCCACTAAGCTACAGATATACGCACATCTAATCTTGTGCTCTTAAGTTTGAAGATTTCAAACGGCTCAAGAACATATAACCTAAAAGCCCGCTGCAGGTTTGGCTTCATTTAACCATATCCATATTAATTATCCTCCACTACCTTTTCTAAGTAAAGTGAATAAAAAATGGATGAAGGTGGTACCTACGTGCCGAGTTGCCGACGTACCTACAAGTGTGACGCACACCGTAACTCCGTGAGCATACGCAAACAAGGGATTACCTCAGAAGCGACCTTAAATATTGATAGTTAAATTATGGGTATAGTTCCACACTTCCACGGCCACTAGGGGAGGGAGCTTGAGCAAACTACCTCCACGGGCGTTGTAAATATCTTAGACACCATAATCTGCAAAATAATGTGACCACATGGCAAAATGCTGGCACTAGACAACGTTGTCAGCTTGACAAAGTGGAATCTATAATACAACAATAAGTTCCTAATACATAACAAAGTGGAATCTATAATACAACAATAAGTTCCTAATACATAACAAAGACACCGAAATAAATATCATATAAGAACAGGTATTTGTTACGAGTACTTTGACTCCAGCACTATTAACGATACTTAGCACGCGGTACAAAAACTTGCGCAAAAAGTGGGTATTCGACTCATATGTGGACGCAAACATCGCCGACCAACCATCCTTGTGGGATAAAGGACCATTTTAAATGTGATCATAATGAATTCAGTTCCCAAAACAACGTCAAAACTGTTTGTTCAGACGATTAGCGTGCAGACCGGTGACGTGACACGGTGCGCAAGGTGAGCTGACCAATTTCGAGCAATGAACAAATGATTTGTTCACACTACCTACGGCAATGTTACCCATCTGTCGTTTAGTTCCTGTTGTTATTTATAAGCATCGAAATACATCGGCCATCTAATTTATTCGTAGCGTGCAAAACCACGCAAGCCGCGCGCTGCTATGTATACGTACATAGGTGGAAAGCGTGATTACAAACATTACACAACTGATCGATTTTTGCAACAAACGGAACGCGGTCGTAAATTTCTTTAGGAAATGCTGTTATTACCTTTGTCGGTGAGCTCACGGCTGTGCTGGGGATCAGGATACATGGCACTCGCGATGATTAATGCGCATTTGGCCCTCAGATTTTGTTTCCAGAAAGAGGGCGCCGCGCGAGAAGAACCTACCAACGCGGCGGTGCGCGGCAGAATCGCTCGGCCTCGACCTTGGCCGTCAAACCCGCGCATGCGTCGCGCGCCGCCCCCCCTCCCCCCCGCCGCGCCTCGCGCCTGCGCTCCCCCCTGCCAATTATGTCATTATGATGTGCCGCCGAGTTCGCTGCTGTTGTGTTGCCAAACACAGTTGCGCTCTGCTGGAGCTGGATCCAGATTTTTAATAAGGTCAAATGATGTAGGTAACCACATTCTTGGAATCAAATATGTAGCTATGTACGAAGACGCAGCGCACCGCGCCGCACGCCGCACGCCGCCAGCGGCACCAAGTATGATATATAAACTAAGCAGATGTTGACATTGGCACGCTATTGTAGATATTACTAATCAAGTAGGTAAAATGCGATTCTCAGTTTTATCAATCGTTTGTAAACATGAAACTGAATTCAAACCACTATAGGTAGCTTGAGGATAATGGGCCGATATGATACGCAATCAAAACAAACACCGATGTTTTTATTTATAGATTTTTATGAAGATACTACGATTTTTATGAAAAAATAATCCAGTTAGTAGTACTTTGTTGTCACTTCCTCAATTTCCTTATATCATAGAAAAATTATGTCAAATCGACTATAATTTACATAAGCTGTTATTTTCCTATAACCTGTAATTTACATAATCAATAAGAATTATGATGAACCATCATTCTTAAAGTTTAATTTCGAAAGTAGACAATTTAGCTATAAAGGAAAATTTAAGGAAAACCCAATGAAAAATCCATATTAACCCTTGTACCACTCACGTCTTAGCGTTAAGCGGTTAAAGCCGTGGTAGCCCAGTGATAATGGTCCCGACTTACAAGTTATAGGTAGCCGGTTCAAACCTAGCCAGGTGAATTACTTTGTGTAATTTACTTCATCATCACTGCTCTTGAAGCGGTGAAGAAACTGGCATGTCATAGCATAAAACATTCGAAAACATGTGACATCCACCAAGCCGCACTGTGTGCGCGTGTTGGATTACTACCCATTCCCTCTCCTAGAAATGTAGCCTGCATCCCAGCAGTGGGAACATTATAAGGTAAAGTCACTTTAGATGGTTCAACTGTTTCCATCACCCAAAAAATCTTGAAGGTTCGATAAGGGACCCTGTAATAAAGTAGTCCATTAGTTAAGGGTCTTCATGATAATTTTACCCTTTCTTTATCGGTTTATCCCTTTCTTCAAGATAATGGGAACATCGATTATGATACTGGTATCTATCTTACATAGTTCCCCTTTTCTTTGTGGTGGGAAACATCGATCTGTAATCAATGATTGATGGTAAGAAATTAATTTATTATTATTAATTTATTCATATAACAATTTTTATTGTGTTTGAATTAAGTCGTGCATTACTTTACAACAGCTAAAAATAATAAATAGTGAATTTCAAAACAGTACATTAACATCTAAAGAATGAAAGGGATTGTCAGACTTATACTGATTAAAGCCTCACCTAAGTTTGTTAAGTTACTTGCATCGAGTTGCATCCCAGAATCACGAGTGACCTTTTCAGAAGTCGACCCAGCTCCATTAGGCTTCTGCTCTGCTCTGCTGGGCTCCTATGGTTTGGCTGACATCTATTAGAGGTGCGCGTAGAGCTCTGCGTGCCGTCGATGACTCGGGTTCGATCCGGACGGTTACCAGACGGCTGGGTATCGTAAGGTACCCAAGAAGATGTTACCGATAGGAAATTCCATTGGTTACAGTCACACCAAAAATATGATATTGTACGTAATGCTTACGAGCTTGTTGGCCGACTGGTACATCGTGGGTTCACAACCATGCTTTACTTTTATTGGAAAACATCGAGAAGAAACCGGCGTGTCCTTGGCCCGTGTAGTGGATAGCCATTCTCTCTAGAGAGGAGGCCTGAGTCTCAGCAGTTACACATTGTAAGACTGACTTTGATAATACTTGAATTAGGATAAAATTTATTCACAGTACATTTTTTTAAGAACCTATTGTTCAGAATCTGAACTTCAAATACCTACACTACAATGATTTTCATTTGTTTTAGTCACTTTAGCGACACTTCACATGTTCTCAAACGGTTTTATCGTCAACCAATTTCACATAGATGAAATCACCGACTCATAAGAAAAGAGCAGAAAATTGCAGCGACCTAAACGCCAATCTAGCATAGCAACATGGAACAGCACTTAATTATAAATCGACCGAGTAAATTCATACGTCGGAAGGTAATGAAATCTATAAATAATGCTAACATCAGAGTGATGTAATCTGCTATTGTTGATTTACCTGCACTTGTGTTTATGCTAGGTACACAGATGGCTGCATAGGTACGCGATGTTCAATGCTTCAGTGTGTAGCGAATCACAAATTAAATTAGAATAATTAAATTAGGAGCTTTATACAGAGTTTGTGATTTTATACTTAGCATAGGTTTCCTGTACTACAAAACATAGATTTTACAAGCTATGTTGGTAACTTTGGTTTTCTCGCGGATACTGCAAAACTTAAGTGGGAATGGGCAGGCCGCATTGCGCGCAGAACAGATTGTCGATGGGGACGAAAAGTTCTGGAGTGGCGAACGACCTCGTGTCGGAAGACGCAGCGATGGAAGGCCTTCCACAAGATGGACCGATGACATGGTGAGGCTCGCGGGTATCCGATGGATACGAGACGCATAGGACTGGTCGTTGTGGCAACATTTGAGGAGGCCTATATCCAACAGTGGACGTCTTTCGGCTGAAATGATGACGATGATGAAAATACAGATTGTTGACGTTACTCAAAAAATTGCCCAACTTAAGCAGGACTGGTTCAACTGTCTGCCCATTGGTGCCCTTAAATCACACGATGGGGTCACGGCAAACTACCAAGGAGGTTTTGGGAATTGACAATAAGAGGCGCTGGGAAGGGATAAAACCGAAAGAATGGAGGGAGGCCTTTGCCCAGTACTAGGTTTTCTCTGAGCAGCGTTTACTTTACTTATATTAAAATAATTGGCAATTTATTAAAAGCTAGTTTTAACTGCACTAAACATCCCAAATGCTACGACAAAATTATCATCATCAGCCTTTTTAATATTCCCACTACTGGGACTTAGGCCTCCTCTGACAAAATCAATAGTAGATTATGCACCGAGGGGCTAAAGTTGTGTCTTATGTCACGAGCGTCATATTGAATCTCGAGTGCAATGAAGGATTAGGGATTTAACTCACGAGCAAAGCGAGGGAGTTAATACAAGAATCCTGAATGCAGCGAGGGATTCAAGCTAGCCCAAGGCAAAGACACCTTTAGCCCAGAGGAGGATACTCTACTTTTTACACCTACTGTAAGAAAATAATAGTCACATTATTGACCAGCGGGTCATAATGAAATCCAGTACAAAATTATTGACCGGCTGTGCCCCCGGCCCATAGATATAATAAATTTCTATGCCCCGGCCACTAATGACTCACTTTAGGTTAAGGTTGCTTGACATATAATTTGACATTTTCGAGCAGGTGGTGTGAAAAATCATTTATTATCGCCTGATATTCAACCATTTTTAGAATGTTAAAAGTTGCAATAGACGGACTGACCCAACGCCAAATGAATGCGAAGGGGAGCAGTTTTTAAGTATATTGAACAAAAAACGTTACATTACTGCAAGGGATGGCTGCCCTCCCCCTCCCCTTGAACTCAAAACTAGTGAGTGACCGACTTTTGATCTCTAATAGGAAGATGAATCACGTTGTAATATTAATGTTTTGTAATAGTTTGTGAGTGTGTGTGTGTGTAAGTTTGTTTTTTGTTCGTGCTCGAATGGCTAAACTGATTGGGATGAAATTTGGTCTGCGAGTAGACCAAGTCCTGGAGTAGCATATAATATACTTTTTCTTGGGACAATTTTGTAAGTTTTTCGAGGGCGATGCCGCTGACATTTTTTATTTAATTAAAATCACAACACAAATATTTGTCTATACCGAAGACTATCAGTACAGTCTAAATATAATAATAGATAGATAGATAGAATATCGGCCTACACTAATAATATTATAAAGAGGTCAAGTTTGCTTTTTTGTTTGTAGGAGGTAGTCTCTGAAAGTAATGGTCCGGTTACGAAATTTTTTTAGATAGAAAACTGTTTTATTCCTGAGTGATATGTTTTATGTACTTATGTGAGCGAAGCCGCGGGCTATTAAAGAAAAGTTCGTATATTATAAAGCTGAACAGTTTGTTTATTTGTTTGAACATATTAATCACACGAACTACCTACTGATTGAAAAAAAAATCGATGTCTATTTATCGAGGAAGGCATGGGCCTTTTACCGTGATGTGTGATATTCCTTGGCTTGGTGACCAGGCAAGGAATAACATCACGGTACGATCCACGGGAGCTGAGCAGTAATTAAAGAAGCGAATGAGGTCACTAGTGTATAATAATAATAAATATTAAAGGATACCTACTTTGCTAGGCATATATGTAGCTTTGTAGCTCCTACGATTTGATTAGTGTGACTTTGAGAATTCACATCTTAAATAATACAATAGCACATCAAATTACGATTATGTACGAAGCACATAACTAAAAAATTATTACAAAAAAGCACTGCGAATGAAACTGAACTGGGAAACATCTCGTTTGGAATTGGTAGCGCCATCTAAAATTTCTATAAGACACTAATTTCACGGTCAGAATCGAATTCAAGTTCGAAACTACTCCACGTAGCAGTACCATCGTTTATACATAGATGGCAGTAACCACAAAGCTTGGGGTAAAAATATATAGCATAAGTGTTGGAATAATATATCGTTGGGTTATGGTCATATATTTATACTTATTTTAATTTGATGAAGTAAGTAAAACCATGTGCGGTGCGCTAGTCTATTTTAAGTTATTGTTGGTCATAAAGAACAATTTATGCTCATAGATTATCTCATTATACAATAGCAAACGTACATCAGAAAATAAAATACTAAATTAAATCATGATGCGTAGTAGGCCTACGCGCTACGCCGTAAGACAGTCTACGGCGTAGTGCCTACGGCGTAGGCACTATGAAAGGGCTGCATTAATATGTATAAGTAGCGATGAAAATATGTTTATTGGTAGGTATTGATATTTTAGTTTGTTACTGTAGGTACTTTTAAAAATCAGAATAGTAGATATATAAAGAAAGGTACACATAAAAAAACGTTTTATTTGTTATGTATAATTTTATTTACAAGGTCGTCGTAGTCGTTAACTCTTAAGTTAAAAATAATACAAAATCACTTAATTAAATTGATACCTCACAATGTCTAATTATGTATATTTTCGTTAGCAGCAAGCCAGCAGTTACTCCACTAAAAACTTAAGATTGCTCTTTTTGGTTTTTTTACCGAGCCTCAGGTATACTAGAGGACAAAATGACCTCCAACATGACGCGCTACGTTGTCTTTTGTTTTTATGGATAAAGCTTCAAAAGGCGCCCGGACCGGGGGATAAGTCCGGGGATTGTGGGATTTTTACTTCACTAAACCAACCCGGTGAACACCATCAGCCCAAGAAGGAGTGCCGTTACCTCTTAAAAGATCATTCCGCAACCTCGTTTATGCAATGCATGTTAGGGAGAGGACGAATGTACAGCGGTCTCACCTGAGCTTCATTGTGCAAGGCAACACGTGATCACTGTGCCACCGACATTCTTGGAATCACTCGATGGGCGAGCAGAGTTCCCAACAACATGTTTATCACATGAATGCGTTGTTAACTGTTGGGAGGCAAGTTGCGGGACACCGGGCAACGTTGCGGTACATGACACAGCAACGTCACCCGATTGAGCGTTGCGTGTCATGTTGAGGGTCATTTTGTCCCCTAATATATCTGAGGCATTACCATATCAATAGTGTTTTTGGGATCTTTTCAGCAAATACTTAATAAAGGTACTCATAGATACAGTTAAAAGAAATGAGTTTCATATTTTAGAAGAGAAATATATCGTGTCTGGTAAGTTATCGTTGAGATGTCCACTGCCCGTGGGCACGGTGCTCATGCTGGTGTTGGGGCTCACCGCCACCGGGCTCGGTCCTAGGTGCATTATCTTCTTGATCCTGGGAATATACAAAGAAAAATTTCTAGAAACGCACAGAACATATTTTTGGCGGATTGAACTATACCTAGGTGCTGAAATAACAACAAAATAATAATCGCGACCGCTTTTCGATCACGTGGGCCACTTTCAACAGGGATTTAGCCTCTTTTTTTATAATGTGAATGTAAGAACACTGTAGACTTTGATTTCTTAGATGACTTCCTATTACAGCTCACTTTTTTATGATTTTTAATTGTGATTTTGGATTCAATATTGACTGTGTCCTTGCATGTTATTAACACTGTAATATGGAAATATTATAATATCAACCATTTTTTTAAAAACAGTATCCATGGAGTTTCCTGCCGGTTCTTCTCCATAGAAAACGACCAATTTGGAACCATGCACTATCTTCTGACGTTCTTTAATTGCCTATGTAGGTCTTATGTGAAATAAAAATATTTGTATTTTAAATTTTAATTTTTTTACGTAGTAGATATTATAGTGCACAAGAGCGTCGAGGAAGCGCAAACACAGGTGCACTTCTGTTCCTTTACTCTCATAGTCCGATAGGACGGCAATCCGAGACGACTGGAGACAGATCAGCCTAATCTGTCTACGGCTTTACGCGCTTTTCGAGTAACGGGGGATACACAACCAACTTCCAAACTCCGGGCTGCTACAGAATAATTTGTAATGGAAAAACCCAATAGAACTTTTGGCCCGCCCCGGGAATCGTACCCAAGACACCACACTCAGCAGTCGCGCTTGCGACCTCGAGACCAATGAGGCAGTGACCACAAAATATTAAATAACTGAATAATATATCAAAGTCTTCCTGTGTTTGTCCCATTATACTCGGGGTCGGCGCAACACGTTTTTTCCTTCCATTGTATACAGTTAGTAGTCACGCTATCACTGAATCTTTTTCTTTCATATAACTCCTCACTTAATCTATTCCTCTTCCTTATTTTCTTTTATATACAAAATGAAAATACTACAAACTCGTATAAAATAACTCATTGGATTACAAAACAATTCATAGGCAATTAGACCTAATTAGTTAAGTTCATCTAGTATCCCTCTCTGGATTTTTGCCAGGTTAGTGAGAATGCTCCTATTAATATGCGGGATTACCAAACACACCCGACCGACTATATAGATATACTTTAGCCTAACCTCACAATAAAGTTGTTTTTCTTTTTTTCTTACTTATTACTTTCCTTCTTTCTTTCATTCTATATGCTGGTTGATGATTAAAAATTGTAATTTTATTCATCATCATCATCATCATCTTCCTGCCCTTATCCCGTTTTATTTGGGGTCGGCGCAACACGTTTTTTTTCCATTCTGTCCTGTCGTTCGTCACCCCATCACTAACTCCCTTTTCATTCATATCACTTCTCACACAATCCATCCATCTTTTCTTTGGCCTCCCCCTCCCTCTCCATCCATACACAATCCGCAATCTAATTGAATAAGTAAGTACTTAAGTACCTCCTCTTCAAGCATAGTGCAAGTAGTTTGTTAGCAGGCGCCTCCGCTAGTAGCCAGAGAAGAAGAGCGGCTATGCAGCCCCAGAATATGACACCTGCTGTCGAGTTCAACTGGAACAGAAGATGTTTACATTTAATACTTTTAACAATTCTTTATCAGAGATCGAATTGTTGTGCAATGTTCCGCGAGATAGATTTTTTATTATTTTGAAATGGAAAAACCGGCCAAGAGCGTATCGGGCCACGATCAGTGTAGAGTTCCGTAGTTTCCGTCCGTCACAATAAATGTCCCCATTTAAGGTTAAAAACATACAGCGCCATCTGTCGGGAAATTGGGTTACTAATTTATACAAACTAGACAGACATGACGAAATTATAAGGGGTCCTAGTTGACTACGGAACCCTAAAAACAGACAAAGATCATTGTCATCAGTGCGTATATGACCAGACATCGATTGGATCGTGGCAGGTTGTGTTCTGTATTTTCTTGCCTCTATTAGAAGAAAAGGTGAGTACCAATATCAACAACATTATTTTTAGTTTATGCGAAACCTGAATACAGTTTGTTCAGAATCAGTAACTGAATGGATACCAATAGTTTTTACACCATGTTTTATTTTTTACAAAAATATTTAAAAAAAAATCACAAGTTGGACACCACCGACACTAAGTACAACAGAGGTCACGAAAAGTCATAGCGGGCATGGAAATCAGGCAATTCCCCCACACATTCTCAAAAATTCATCCATTGCAATGATACTTACGATTTCAAAGTGATCGTTGTGCTGTGGGTTCCTAGTGATAAAGACGCTTCGTGAGATCAGCAAGGAGTGCGTCAGGTACAGCCCGTAGGAGAGACGGCTCAGAGGCACCCACGGGTACCAGCTCAAGAAGCCCTTTACAAGTGCTGGAACGAAGTGTTGCTGTATGAATCCATGACCTAATTTTATCATTAACGCCATTAAAACTCTTTTGAGTAGTATCGAAAAGTAATAATTTTTTTTAATGTTTAATTGGTATAAACTAGTTCTTGACTGCGATCCCACCTGATAGTAAGCAGTGATGCAATCTCTGATGGTGAGGCGCACTAGTTTATTAGTAGCCTATTCACTCTAGCTTTGAAGACACCAAAATTATAATCGGACGAAAAGACCGCAGCAGGCAAATGTTCCAGTCCTTCGACGAACGTGGTATAAACGAAGAGGCGACCGTATTATTAAACCTATCATCTAATAAAGGATTATTATTATTATAAGCATGATCATTTTAGCTGAAAGACATTCACTGTTGCACATAAGCCTTCCTCAAGTGGCTCCTGGTGAGGGTTGCGGGAATCCGATGGACAAACCCGGTAAACGTTGCTTACCACGCGCAAATAAACTATTTTCCTTTCTATCTTTCTTTTACGATATAAATTATCAAAGAAAAAATTAGGTGTTGGCACAATATTTTTTATAAAAATCGGTTAAGTCGTTTCGCTCAAGTTTTATGACCAACACTCGTTACCGTACCCGCACCGCTCCCCGCATCGCGCTGCAATAGTGGCCGAGCACTATGACGTTTGATTTCTATATAGCTATTAGATATTAGAAATACTGTGAACGCTAAAGTAGAATATAAACTGCTAAGTATTTGAGTTTCGCTCCGTGCCATCAAGTCTGGACAAATTGTAACCACGCGTGTTATGTAACCTAGCATGAATCCCTCTTTGTAACCAGTGCTGAAATGTGTCTAATAAACGAACTGTTGTACGACATGCCATCTCTGATCTTGTCAGAAAACACGCAAGCATATATCTACAGTGCGTTTCACTTAAGACGTTCCTTTGGCGTAATGTTGGCTCCCCTGTCAGTCTACATAAAAAAGAAGGGAAAAAGGAAAGAGTTGCCTACTCTACCAAAGTTGTTCCCCGAAATGCGCAACGAAATTGATTTTAACGGTAGTTGCAGCACTTTTTGGAGAAATATGAGGGGAATGGGACTTTATTTTAAAAAAGCAGGTCTAAAAGGACGTTGTTATAGAAAGATACGATATTGTGGCATAGCGTTTTCGGTATTTGAAAGAATTGCAAGACAATCGGAATGGAGCCCAGCGCCCTATACTATATTCAAAAATAGTAAAAAAAAATGCAATTGTTAAAAGTAACGAAATATAAGTTAATCTCCCTAATATTAAGTAATTTAATTGCTAAAAATATTGCAACACTGTTTTTCCGTATTGCCAACATTACGGCAAAGGAACGTCTTAAGTGAAACGCACTGTATAAGCATATTTCTTTCATTCTGTCCTGTCACCCGTCAAACTGTCACAACTCCTTTTTCTTTAATGTCACTCCTAACACAATCCATCCATCTTTTCTTCGGTTTTCCTCTCCCCTCCATCTACATGTATACTGAACTTTTTCTGTAATGTGTGCTTCATCGAAAATGTACTTATACGAAGCAACTAAATGTTCAAGTATGGTGTTTGTGTTCGCTATATTCGTGTTTGTACGAGCGTACACGGTTTAAAAGGTCTCCTATAGAGATAGAATTGTTGTATTCTACATGCGTATTCGATGAAATATCATGGTGCTTAATAAGGAACGCTAGCGACATCTACAGATACTTACGAACATGTCCAAACGAGCAGCATAGTACTAGCAGAGCGACCCCAAACGCCCAAGCGGGCCTGTTGAGAGCGGCATACACCGCGCCCTCTAGCGGATGATAGCTGCGCCAGAGGAACGTGCTGCCCAGCACCATGACCACTAACATCAGTGTTAGGGCAGTGCACGTGCCGAGGACCGACCATTTCTGGAAATAAACATAGTGATAAAATTATGAGAGATGTCGTTTTTTATGTGAAATATTTATACGACGGACTTGTATGCCGTGCTGGCAAATGGCATGACGCTCTCTCATACCGTCCTGGTCTCTACGCCACCGCTCTAGACTTCCTTGTATGTATTTTATATTTATTTTCTTGAACGTTTATTTATTGGTTTTCATAAATTATATTTATAACCATCTACTTTCCTAGCGTAACGTGACGATCCATCTTTTTTTAACAAAACTTTAGACTCGCTCATCTACAACCAAAAAGTACTGCGGCACGGCGAAAACAAATATCATGCAAAACATAACTTAGAACGCGGTATTGCCTTGCTATCGGCTGATGCTGTTTACGTCTGGGCTGGCAGAATTGGCAATATTTCTCACTTACCACATTGTAAATAAACAAAATCAACCTTCCCACGGACTGTAGATCCCCTTGAAGGCCCAGTGTATGTTAGAGGATGTCAGATATCTTCGAATTTTTGTTTCTAGTGGGTGCCGATTTCCTCATGATGTTTTCAACTTCGGAAGCGTGGTGATGGAATAAATTAGACAAAGTAAGCCTGTACAACACATAAAGCGGGCAGTTACACTAATGTTATACGTGTAAACTCTGGAAGTACTGGTCCGTATGCTAAAATTTTTTCAACGTTAGAAAGCTACTTCATTCCTGTCTGATATAGGCTATATTTTGTGTACGCGGACGAGGCTGCTGGCACAAGCTAGTAGACTATAAACTTTAAACTTACAGAGGCCATTACCACTGAACTACCATTGATCCAATCTCCACCTAAGAGAATTCCAAAGATTTCCACCCGTGCGATGCTGGGGCTGGGGCGGTTCGCTAGATACCAATAAGTTAACTCACTTGTCTAATCCTGTTCAGGTTTCCTTTACTGCTGTAAGTGACGAAGAGATACCCGCTGTAGAAGCCGACCAGGTAAGCGGCGTACCGCGTGTGGCTCTTTATGTAGGCCACGTTAAACTCCCTGCTGGCGCGGGGATCCATTATGAATCTGGTGATAAGAAGATAGGAATAGATTTTAGTATTTAAAGAAAATAAAAAAGAAAGAAAACATGTTTATTTGGCACACAATGAACAAAACCTATTTACAAAAAAATAATAATTTTTAAAACTTAAATAATATAAAAAACTAAAAGTTAAAAAAATTTAAGAAAAAAAAAAACAACAGCAAGAATGTGTCTCACGGTAGTGCCAAATAGGTTAACTTACTTATTTAACTTTTTAAAAGGGTCTCAAAGAGAAATGTGAAAAGCTATTCCTAGAGACTGGTTTAATATAACTTGCAAACTGCAGAGTAGCATTTCTTTTTAGTTATCATTGGTATATATAAGATTTAAGCATTGAAGTAACTTATTTCGTGTTTTAGATATAAGAATGATTTAAGTTGTCGGTTTTTTTCATTTAGGTGTGTTTTTATAAAGTCAAAGTCAAAGTCAAAGTCAAAGTCAAAATATTTTATTTCACATAGGCCTACATGGGCACTTATAAAACGTCAGAAGCTAGTGCACGGTTCCAAATTGGTCGTTTCCTATGGAGAAGAACCGGAAAGAAACTCCATGGTTACTCTTTTAAAAAATGTGTTTATTACAATATTCATTGATTTATGTAAGAACAGTGTAGACCACTCAACACTGTACACAAAAGCACAAAATTAATCATAGTAAAATAAAAAAAGTAAGTCGTAATAGAAAGTTATCTAAGTGTTTGTGGATTATACAGTGTTCTCACATTCACATTCCAAAAAGAGGCTACATAAAAAAGCAGGAAAATTTTAAATAATTACAACTGTTAACATAATAAATTACTAACAAATTTAATGCAGTTGAAGTCTAAATAATAAAAATAAAAATAAAAATATTGCAAAAGCAATGCGTTAAAAAAAGGAAAAATAAATATATATAAATTAAAACAAAGGTGGAGCAGTCAATAGACACAATATTAATGATTTACCAGGGGGCCACATGTGCAGAGGCAGTCATTTCCAAACAAGCGTGTCTTCGACATAGTCTTTAACCTTGTAATATGCTTTTTTGGTTAGGACACGCTTAATATGAGTTTTGAACTTTCCCTCACTAAGTTCAGTTACCACCTTTGGCAGCTTGTTGTAAAAGCGTATGCTGTTTACTAGGAATGACTTGCTCGTCTTAGCTAATCTCCATTTGGGTAATACAATTTCGTGTTTACTACGGGTATTTTTGTTGTGAATATCGCTTCTAATTTTAAAGAGTCCTAAGTTTTTACGAACATACAAAATGCATTCTAAGACATAAAGAGAAGGCAGAGTTAGGATGTCGATTTCTTTGAATTTATTTCTGAGGGACTCGCGAGGACCCATCTTATAAATAGCTCTGATAGCTCTCTTTTGCAATATGAAAATCGAGTCTACATCAGCTGCAGATCCCCACAGTAAAATGCCATAAGACATAATACTGTGGAAATAAGCATAGTAAACTAACCTAGCTGTGGCTACATCTGTCAATTGCCTTATTTTTCTAACTGCATATGCAGCTGAGCTTAATCTTCCCGAGAGAGTTCTAATATGAGCGCCCCACTGTAGTTTAGAATCGATAGTTATACCTAAGAACACAGTGTCCGCAATAACATCAAGTTTTTTTGCCATCAAGAATTAGACTGACGCCAACTTGAGGAACATTCGGTAATGAAAACTTTATACATTTAGTTTTATTCGCATTTAATAGGAGATTATTAGCTGCGAACCATTTCGAAAGAACAGCCAGACTTTCGTTGACATGCAAGACATCCCCATCTTTTCTATCTACTTTAAAAATAAGAGAGGTGTCATCAGCAAATAGAATTATATCGGATAAATTAGCCATCATGTAAGGAAGGTCATTAATATAAACCAGAAAAAGGAAAGGGCCAAGAATTGAACCCTGAGGCACGCCCATCTTTACTAAAGATCCCGAGGACGTCGCCCCATTAATGGATACTTTTTGCTGCCTATAAGATAAATAGGAAAAAACAAGATCAGCAGCTCGCCCACGAATTCCGTAATGATGTAATTTACAGATCAGAGTATTATGGTCAACACAGTCAAATGCTTTAGAGAGGTCACAGAATATGCCAATAGCATCCTGGGATTTCTCCCAGGATTCCAAAATGTGACTGATGAGTTTCACTCCTGCATCCGTCGTTGACCTTCCTTTCGTGAAGCCAAACTGAAGACTATGCAAAATCCTATTAGAATTAAAATGATACAACATCTGGTCGAGCATGATTTTTTCATAGATTTTACTCAATGCTGGAAGCACAGATATTGGTCTATAATTAGAGGGATCACTCTTACTACCTGATTTAAAAATTGGTACTACTTTACTATGTTTCATTAAATCAGGGAATGTACCACTGTCTATACATTGATTGAATATGCCCGTTAAGACAGGAGCAATTGAATCAATAATATCTCCGAGAACCTTAACAGATATACCCCATAAGTCTTCAGTGTTTTTTATGTTAAGTCTTTTGAATGTTTTTATAATTGTATCAACAGAGTTAGAATGTTTTTATAATTGTATCAACAGAGATAAGTATAAGTAAGCATGATGTTCTCACTGCTGGGACTCAGGCCTCCGTTCTAGGAGAAGATATGGGCCGTAATCACCACACGGATCCATTGCGGGTTTGAATGTCACATGTCCTCGAATTTTTGGTTCTTGACGTGTTCTTGTCAAGTCTAGTTTCCTCGGACACGCGAATATTCTGGCGGTAAGTCCCCTCTTTGAACCGTGGCTGGAAAGACCTCACGGCGTCCTCACTTTCCGCATGACGCAGGTTCTCACTCTGGTGAGAACCTGCGTCATGCGGGAGAGCTCATGGTCAGTTCGGGAGATTCATGCACCGGATTCGTGTGGAAGTGACGCTCGGATGTCACAATTGTGTGGATTGCCCGGAGGACACGGTGGAGAGTTTGAACTCACCACCTACAACTCATAAGTCAAGGCTATTCTCACTGGACATGCCAAGTTCGGGAGGTTCCCGCATCGGATTCAAGCGGAAGAGACGCCCGGGTGCCGCCACTGTGCGGAACGCCCGGAGGACACGGTGGAGCACACAGTCGAGGTGTGCCCTACTTGGGCAGAGCACCGCCGTGACCTCGTGGGGGCGATCGGCGGCGGAGACCTCTCGCGTCGGGCCTTGGCCTGAACCATGGTCCGGAGCGAGGAGGAGTGGCAGGCGGTCGCCTCCTTCTGCGAAGCAGTAATGCTGGAAAAGGAGAAGGCCGACCGCTTCAGGCAACGGCGCCCTCGCCGCTGCCACCAGGATTCCAATCCCGATTTCCAGCCACCGTAGACGCGGGCTCGTGGACGGCGAGTCATGGGTAGCTCGCTGTCCGATCGTCCGGTAACTGTCCGGACCGAGCCAAGGCGTCGACGGCGAGCACAGTTCCCGCGCGCAGGAGTTGTCAGCAACAGGAGGGGCCCAGCTGGGTCGAAGCCTACCGGGGCCGGGATCATCCGAAAGGAAACTTGAGCCCCGGTATGAAGGCTAGAAAGAACGGCGTAGGGTTTTTAGTCAGTAAGAGTCTGACACTATCTCCAGCTCCACCAAAGAGCGGGTTTTGTCATAAGATGACTTTCCCCATCGACAAAAAAAAAGCTAGCTTAGGGTCTGCTTTCAGCTTAACCGGACGCGCCGGAATACAGGAATTTTTCATGGAGCAACTGCCTACCAGACCTTCACAACCCAGTTACTGGGCAACACGATATTCCTTGGATAGTGGTCAGACTTTCTAGCATCTGACTACCTACCACGACTGTAAAGATTTGAATTTCATAATATGCATCTTAAACATTTTTGTGTTTTATGTTATGCAAATAATGAGTATGTTGATTTGATACGATGACTTGCGAAATAATAGAGTGATAAATGGGATAATGACACCTATTAAGAGACATAGTAAGGCTAAGTTTCCATTGCCAATTGATGCGTGTTGCTTAAGTATGAGAAGGTTTCTAGATAATGGCTATAGCCTAGTGCAAATTGATTAATTGATCCTGTATTAGATGACGATACACTCATTAGAACAATGGTAGAGGAAATCCTCCGTGATGAAACTGTTGTGATTTTGATGTGTCAATAGTTAGATGGAAAATAATGGAATTGTCCTAAGTTACTAGACTTCTTGAAAAAATATTACGATGGTGTTGTTTGTGTGCTTCTTTAATTTAGTTTTTTACCTTTTATTTTTAAGGCATGTTAACTTTGAAAGCCGTTATTTTATACTCTGTCGTGGCCTGATTTTAGTATTGATCATTGACTGGCCTGTTGGTCTAGTGGTTAGTGACCCTTCGATTCCCACTCAAGACAAATGTTTGTGTGATGAGCATAATCATTTTTTCTGTGTCTAGCTGTAATTATCTTTAAAAGTATGTATTTAGAAATATGTTTGTTAGTTGTCTAGTACCCATAACACAAGCTCTGCTTAGCTTGGGACTAGACGGCGTTGTGTGATTGTTGTGGAATATATATATTATATATATATAACTTCATGATAAGGCCAACTACAACTTGCCAGATCAAAGCCCTTTACACAGAGGTTGCACGGACGTTTTACTATTTTATTTTATACCTTCTAACTTTCTACCTCTGTATTTTTGTCTTAATAACTTAGAAATATCACAAAACGTCTGCCTTCTTCTTCTGCCTGCCCTTATCCCATATTACCTGGAGTCGCCGCAACATGTTTTTTTCTTCCATTCTGTTCTGTCACCCGTCAAACTATCACTAACTCCCTTTCTTTCATATCACTCCTCACACAATCCATCCATCTTTTCTTCGATCTTCCTCTCCCTCTCCATCCGCAAAATGTCTGCTTTTTCTGGGATTTTTCGAAATGTTCACAATTTGCCCTAAAAAAAAAATCTAACATTCCCCAAGACGTGTAATTACAACACATAAATGAAACGCATCAACTGACTAATGAAGCGCAATAATGATAAACATCTAAGTTTTAAATATCACAATTTAATTACGGAAGACACGCTATGTAACTACTAGGGAAAATATCTCGAGATTTTTCCATAGGGTGTTAATTAACTTCATTTCACACGCAAGTACCTATTTCAATAATAACAGAACATCAGCAATTTTCAGTTTTTTTTTGAGGCAATTTTCAGTTTGACACAATTATTTTTTATACTACAAAAATGTACATAAGAAACTAAAATTTTAATATATTATTATTTTTAGTTTATACATACCTATTAATTTGTAATAATTAAGATAGTGATATTATAACTAGATTTACCTTAAAAAAATATAATTAAATTAGGTAATTATACTAAACCTATCTATGTACATATTACTAAAATACAGAATACATGCAGGCGTCGAAGTACTCCGTCACATCGCTGTCATCAGGAAATCTGTCTAGAAGACTGACTTGCACTGCTAAATGGCAATTTACTAATTCTTTGGATAAAGAACGAGCCAGTCCTCTGGTCACGGTGTTGTATGAAAGCGTAGTATATTATGATTTGGAATAAATGTAGGCTGTTTCTTACCCTCCTACCCCCACTCCCCTTTTTTCTTTCATAATATATGAGGCAGAAAACGTGTGTCAGGCGAAATAATTTTTATATATTAGATATTTAAGTTTAGCTAGAATCTTGACTACTAACAAGTACCTTGTTTTTAACACTTTTTTCTTTACCAAATAGAATTAAATATCTTTATTTCATCCCATCGGATGCATCGGTAAAACCACACTTAATATAAAACCACACTGACCGTACCTACTCCACGTTTGAAACGTTCTATAATCTTATTATTTTTTTTTTTTTTTTTTTTTGTCGACGGGGAATATCATCTTTGACGAAATCCGCTCTTGGGTGGAGCGGGAGACAGTGTCAGACTCTTACTGACTAAAAACCCCGTGCCGTTCCTTCTAGCCTTCATACCGGGGCACGAGCTCCCTTTCGGACAACCCTGTCCCCAGTAGGCTTCGACCCAGCTGGGCCCCTCCTGCTGCTGACAACTCCTTGAGGCGCGCGGGAATAGTGCGCGCCGTCGACGTCTTGGACTCGGTCCATTACCGGACGATCGGACAGCGAGCTACCCATGGCTCGCCGATAATCTTATTATCTTAGAATTGCATCATAATCATAGCTTACTAGTTTTACAACTAACAAAGTTCAGAGATCTGAAATTGGCAACACGCAAGAAACTGGTTATCTGATGGCAGGCAGTTGACCGACTTACCGCCATTTTTAACAACATCTTATTATATTTTGACAGGAGGTTTATTTATTATCATCAACACCATAAATTCAGCAAAAAAGACGCTCACTGCTGGTCATAGGTCTCTCCCAAATGTCGCCACATGCATGGACCTGCCCTGTGTGTCTCGCATCAATCGGATTCCCGTTACCCTTACCAGGTCAACTACAACTTCAACTCTTAATTAATAGCCTTTGTGGAACACCACAATTTAGCCAATACCACGTGCGAAGTGTTAATAACCCAACAGGTCATCGGTCCACCTTATGGCACCTTCAACGCTACGTCATCCAGTATGCGGTCGTTACTCTAGAACTTTTCGGTGCAATCGACCATGACCTGCAAGCAATGTGTCTTACCCACTTAAGAATAATTTAAGATTAGAATGATCATAACTCACTCGAAAGTAAATAGCTGCACAGCAGACAGTTCGTAGATATAGTTGATGATCCCTGGTAGCACAAGAGCTCCAGCCGTCAAAACGGCTGCGATGGTGAGCCCCAGTTTAGGAAGACTTCTGTAGATGCAGTACACCAGGACGGTCACCACGAAGAAGTGGAAGTCGCAAGGGATGTACCACGATGGGATTATGCACTGAGAAAATAGGGTTATTTTTTTAGAGCTGAAGTTAGAGCTAAACTACTGCGGAGGGATTAAAGTCAAGCAATAGATTACACCAATTTAAAAAAGTCAGACAATTTTGACAAGTCAAAATCAGTCAAAAAATTTTCACCATTTTATTTAATTAAAAAAATTGTTGATAAAATTTTATGCTAATTTTAAATAGTGGATATCATAGGTTGATGTTGTACAACCTGTTCTCAACTTGTCACCTAAATTGCCAAGCAAGAAAAGTTGAAATGTCTCTTGTGTCTTTAATTTAAACTTACACAGTATTTTTCTTAGGCCTACTGTCCACGGACGCGTAGTTTCTTAGACGCGTATTCGTCGTTATACGCTTGGTGTATGCCTGCGTGAAGCTTACATACAAAACTATGAAATTCTGTCGACGATGTGTCAACAATACAACGGTACGATGTTGCCTCTTCGTCGACATTATGTATGTAAGTTCCTTTTTTCGGATTAGAGATTTTTTTATACCTTACTAAGAAATAAACAAGTTGGACAGACACTCATCATCAGAAAAATCTGGCATCAGCAGGCCTAGTCAAGTTACGACCATTTCAATTCGATTCTCTTGCGTCGAACGCCTCGAGTTGGCCACGCCTCCAATTCCTTTGTTCTGACGTCACGTGGTCAGAACAAAGAAATCAGAGAACTAATGTAACTTGGTTAGGGAGGCTACTTAGTTCTCTAGCGAAAGAGGTGGTTTGCTCAGTTTTTTGCTTATGTAATCGTCGCAGCTTACTATAAGTGTTTTGATATATACTCACAATATTCTCCGTGTCGATATAATTGCTGAGCATGATGAGATTAAGCCACCAGTTCTTGCGACAAAGTTCCGTGTCGTGGCCGGCCACCCTGTTCCACAATGGACCAGTCCCAGTGTACGAGTACACCGCGCACACATAGAATATCACCACGGCATATGCAACGATCAGTCTATTGAAAGATAGAAAATACATTTATTTAATATTATCATAATGTTAAAGACACATTATACTTTTACAGATTTGTTCCGAAATTGTTAAAAAGTTAACAAAATCATTCAGCCCCCTTAGCCAAGTTACGACCGTTTCGATTTGATTCTCTTTCGTCGAATACATTGAGTCGGCCATGCCTCCGATTCCTTTATTCTGACGTCATCCCCAACACTCTGTCACATGGTCACAACAAAGGAATAGGAGGCGGAAACGAGACGGTCGTAACTTGGTTAGGGGGGCTGAATGATTTTGTTAACTTTTTAATAACTTTAAAAAACAATTTTGTCACGACGGCTGTCCCAAATAATTAAATTCTGTCAGAATTAAGAAAAACATGTGTTGGTCATTGTACCAGAATTATCTCGAAAAATTTTTTTTTGTAATGTGTGTGTTTGTTTGTTTATGTTTACTAATAAGAGAACAACTTTGCCTTGTTGCTTACTTTTATCAAAAACTAAAATGTTTTTAAATAAGCTAACCTTCATACCTTATGTATCTCTTCAGGATGATGAACAGCGGATTTGGCAGCCTCTTGAATTTAGCGATATTCGTGATGGTGAGGAAGCCAGATAATAGAAAAAAGGTGTCCACGAAGAGGTCATCGTGAAGTATGAGCAGGCCCAGCGGTGTTTGGATGTCCTGTCAAAATAAAATGTGATAGAAGCAATAGAGCCTGCTTACAATGCCTAGATCATGTGCTGATGATAAATAAGTTCTGCAAATAATTCAAACATGTTTGAGAATGTAGGCCTTACTAGGCCTCATATACGCATATAATATGTGTACGCTCTCGGGCGGAGCGAGAGGGTATGTCAGACTTTTACTGACTAAAAACCAGCTCCTGTTTCTTCGTTGCCTCTTATACCAGGGCCGAGTCTTCGTTTCAGAAGCAGTCCCTTGACCAGTAGGCTTTTACCCTGTTTGGCCCCTAAACCTTGGTGATAAGTCTACTATCACGTGGGTGAAACCTGGCAGCATCTAGCTCAACTATATTAAATAAAAAATTGGCACAAACCTGATCAGATGTCAG